>JAGXOD010000025.1:3597500-4797500 GCA_020368025.1 Brachyhypopomus occidentalis | reverse complement strand
CAGTTGCGTGTGTACTGGGATACTGTAGCTGCTCTTTGAAACTGCAAACACTTGTCTGCCGATTCTTCTGAGACTCAGCAGGGGCTAGCAGACAACTTAAGGACGAGCTCACTAGCACTGTACATGTGTAAGCAAAGGCTGAAAAAGAACAAACAATGCTGCAGTACAGACCAGGACTTCCAAGAGCAAAAGCCCACAAAAGCACTTTTGGTTCTGCCTATAAGTGTCAAATAAAGTTTTTCCCAGCAAAGAGAAGTTCTTCCAGTAGTCTGGCTGCATTCAGCTAGGAAACAAATATTGCCTCAGGACAGAATGTGGTTAAATTCCAATTTTAATGTTTATGATGTGTTTACAGCTTGCCTATTTACTGGCTACTTTTCATAGTCTGACTGTTTCATTTATAAATCAGCATTGGCAGAAATCCTGATGCTTAAGTAGCAGTCAAGTCTGGTCAAATGTTATGGAAAGCCACCCTTACACTGTGCAATTCCAGTGTTATGGTCGTTGAATGCCACACCATGTCCCACTGTGTTCAGCTGAAATCTTGATCAAATTCCTTGACTGACTGACTGACAAAGTCAGACGATACAATAAAGTGTTTGTCAACTCACAATGCTAGAAAATTAGGATATTCTGTTATCCATATGTGACTTATTTTTGCCAAAAGCGAACATAAAAAAAGTTGTGCTGCCCCATTTGCACAAAGCATTCTTCTTCTGAGCCCCACAAACTACTTTTGATATACTGCTATTGCTTTGAAGATAGCATGTGAGCTATGCATAATTCCAGGCCACTACATACAAGTTGTTTTTAGATGTGCATTGTAGCAGCAGTAACACTGGGAGATTTTTGAGTGAAAATTCTGCCACTGAAGATAATGGTCTTTGGTCGCAGAGATGTTCAATTGATTGCCGTGGAGCGTGACACGTTACACATTCAAAGATTTTAACTCCTGACCAAAGAAATCTTCCACAATTTGCAATTGGTGTGTGACAGCATAATTATCAAGATAATTATACAGTGTATACCTGGCTTTCAAAAACCATATCAATACAGCATCTGTTTGCCTGCAGGTTAAGTTATGATCTTAAAGTTACATTTTGATTTAAAACTTGCCTGAATCTCTGCTGTCAGATGAGATTATGCTCTTTAAAATCAGAATGAGCGACAGAATGAGTTTGTATACTAGTCAGGCCGTAGTATATGGTGTACCTTTGCGGTAAAAAGCAAAACCTCACAGAAAGCAGCACTAAAATGTGTGAGCTACCATATCTGAGTAAAGGAGGACCTACATTTGTAGCCAAATGCTACAGCCTTTCTCTCCCATCTCAACAGGGATAGATCAGTTAAGTGCAGTGATGCTCCACTGGAGAGCCGACACAAACAGCATTTCAGAGCTTATCACAGCAAGCTATAGCAGCAGCTTATCCCAGTGCTCAGTGACTGCTCTAGCAGTGAATGAAAATCATAAACCTGCGCTTCCACCATGTTGGTTTCTTTTGTCCGACTAGAACAAACTAATACATGCCAAACACTAAAAAAATGTAGGCCTAGTACTTTGACAGCAATTTCAATGAAAGCACATTTCTGAAAGCACAGGCATGCACACATTTTTACATTCGTCTATACTTTTTTTTTCACCTGCAATATGCGATGCTTGCAGCATGCAGTACAGGCAAAGCCATTGTTGCTTTGTTCGAGTAGATGAAGTCACAGAGTCCTTCATCCCTTTCCTTCCTTCCTGGCTTATGTCTTAACCCACTGTACAGATAACCACCCTCCTGTGTTGGCCCAGCACATATGTGCACACACCTTCCTCTTAGCTGGCTTCAGATCATCTCATTGTTCTCCTACTTCCTCTCCTTGTCTAGGTTTCCTGCACCAGCCCATATTCACCAATCCCCAGAAGAGCATTTCACTAACAGATGGCTTGGGGGTTGGGCAAACAAATGGATGGGGAGGGAGTTATACTTTCATTCCCCCAGTTAGTGTAGATCTGTGAACATGTGCCAATGCAATTAACTTATCAGAACAAGCAGGGCTGGGCTTGTGAGTCTTCTGGAATGAAGATCGGATTCAACGCTAATTAAAGAGATCAGACAGCAAGCTCCTCTCAGATCACTAACACACCAAAATCCACTCAACCTCTATAGTGGATCTTAAAATTCAAAACAGGAAAATATTAAAACCATAAAACAATTTCAGGAACAGATGTCCTTTTGTGCTGGTCTGGTTGTTGTTACTGTGAATATAATATATGGCGTAGAGTTCCCAGAGTTCTGCCTAATCTCAAGATTCAGAACAAGCAGCCAAACCTATTAGGTATTTGGAGTCTGCTATATGAACTTGCTAGCATGCACAGATGAAAAAGACAGTGATGTGAAGAAGCTTAGAGATAACAGCAAATGTAAAACCATAAAAAGGCCATTAATGAACAACCCGGCCATATCAGCCCTTCTGACAGTAAAATGGCTTGAAGTTGAGTTCAAGCCCATTTCCTACTATTGCAAGAAAAACATCTCATCAAATTGTGCAAGAGAATCTATAGGGTAATTAAATTATTCATATGCGAATTTTAATTTGAAAGATCCAAATCAGCCTGGGAAGAGCACCTGCCCTCAAATGCAAATAAAGCCCTTCCCAAAGCACATGAATTCACAGTGCACTCGGGTTTTAGGTTTTGGTTTTAAAACTTCATTAAAAACTGAAATGCAAACTAAACTTTCAGCTCCAAAGTCTGCCATTGTGCAGATAATGTGCGCGTGTATATCTGATACAGCAGCACAGATACTGAGCACTACAGTCAGCTCCCTGTTGCCCAAGCAGCTTTTTAATCAGCTGCTAGCGGTCTCCACGACGCAGACAGGGGCTCACGGAGGGAACATGGCAACAGTTTCCCGGGAATAAGCTCCGAGACTGCAAGTCACACACTGCCTGTTAGCCCCTAATTCTGCACGTCGGGCCCCACCTACCACACAATCTCCAGTCTTCTTAACCATTACAAATTAAAAGTGCCACTGTCCCCTCCCCCTCCACCAACCCCCCCAAAAAAAACGAGACAGCAGGAGAACACGAATCACGGCTGTCAGGCAGCAGCAATGGTGGATGATTGATGGCCTGGCAGGATGCATGAGCTGGGTGAGGAACTTGGAGCTTCCCCCAGTTCTGGCCCAGTGCTTCATGAAGAATACTGAGGTACTATGAGGGCACTTCCAGGAAGTGCTAATCCCTGCTTCTCTTTAAGTATGACTAAATATTGTTAAAGGGTTTGTCTGCTCTGTAGGATTTACAGTGGGCTATGGGTGACCTGTGAGAATTCACTGGCTACTGGAATGCCTGCATTTCCATAGACTGGTGGCTTAAGTATCACTGCTGTCCTATTGCTTTGTGGCACCATGAAGCAGCAGTAAGCAATTTCTCCATAATCCACAATCCCATATTTGTTTCATCCAATTCAAGCAGATCACAGGTCAGGAGAGGGCTAATGGCTGCATTAGGCCCCTTTTCTGAAGAAACGTTATGCTCATGCTCTCCCAGGGACTCGCGTTTGACAAGGGTGCTTGATTTAAAGCGACAAATTACTTCATCGTTCACTTCGACAATAGCAACAGGCAGCTCTGTTTTCAGGGAGCCACGGTACACAAAGGCAGCATAATGCAAAGTGACCAGGCTCTTTTCAAAACAAGCCAACTCCCTTAGGAGAAGAACTGCTGTAGGCATATTCAAAGCATTAAACACATTACTCAGTCAAGAAAAACTATCTAGAAAGACACGAGAAAGAATGCCACGACTAATATTCCCTTAGTTATAGTACGTGTAGTTTGGCTTGTGAAATACTGAAGTGAAATGTCTCAGAATCACTTAAAGTTTTAAATACATTTTAATGATTTAAATGTTTTACTTAAGCAAGACCAGAGGTGTCAGTAGCCACAGGGATAAAGTTTGTCCACCACTGTGGTACATCATTTAAAACTGACAGACACCATAGACAGGCCCATTCTCCCCAAAGTACTGTTGTGTAATGTAGCATTAACCATTAGTGAGACAGGTTGTTTAAAAATGATAGCTACTTTACCACCTATAATCATTATCAATCATGTCAGTCATCTTTTTGAAACTTACTGCAGATTAATGTCAGTGTGACCGCAAAGGAGAAAAAAATATCATGATAGTCCTTTTTTCAGGCAGAATCAGAGACGGCTAAATTCACAGGCCGCCAATCCAATGCTGTGGGATTGTATGTCAGATGCTATTTGCAGCCAATCCAAAGCTGTTGGCTCGCATGTTGTATTCACTGAGCAGCCAATCAGCATCCGAGCCTGCTGACATGCATGGTGTTTGGATTGTGCTTTTCCCCACGAGCTGGTGTCAAAATCCTAAAAGCTGCCATAAACGTGATGAGTCGTCTAGTGAGAGCAGGCAGAGCCATTTCCAAGAGAACACTGATGCTACAGATCCTCCAGTGCCCCGGTTTATTTAAATGCTGACAAACCGCAACCCTTCTGGCAAGGCTTTTATGTGCCCGTCACCTTTTAATTAAGCTTTTCCACAGCAGATATGGAAAGCATGCACACGGTCAAGTAATACGGTTATCCAGCATTGCTGGTGTAACAAATTTTGAAAATAATTTTAAATAATATGTAAAATGTCATGTTCTGCTACTCTGCCTAAACCAACTAATATTCATTTAATGCAGGTCATGCAAAAAAAATGTAAACTTAAAGAATGCAATTCCAGATGACATTCATTTTTATAAACATTTTTGCTGAGGGTAAAACATTTCGTCAGATTTGACTGGCCGTGAAATAAAACCTTGTAGAAGTATTAATGTATCTCACAGCCTGACAAAAAAAAAAAAACAATGGCAAATGCAATAATATACTGCTGATGCTCCGTACTGCATTGTTAAAAGAGCAATGCCAACACCCTAATGGTTCATCCCATCCTGTAAACAGAGTTTGATCCAAGCTACGAGTGTGAAGGCACGATATGACCCTGCTGGAGTCCTAAATCAAAGCCCGACACTTCTCACCACATTGCTATTGCTATTACTCTGAGTCACACTCACTACCACTAGACGAGCCTTCATTGGCCTTCACACTTTGATGCATGTCGCTGTCCACAACCAAAATATCACAGTCCAATAGAAGCAGGCCAGAGAGTTTTGAAAAGCCTGTATAAGATATTCTATTGAACCGCTTTATTTCACTAGTATAAATGCCCACAGAGTTGTACTGTTCTGTAAAATTACATAATACATTTATGTGAAATAACTTGCATTGTTGATTATGTAATGCTATTAGTCACTGCCTGATTAATCCATCCCACGATAAGACGTTTACACTCTTTCACTCATTAATATAGACCTGACATTAAAAAAAGCTGAGGATCAAAACCAGCACACAGATGTGTGGGGCTGCATCCAACTGTAATTTATGCATTTTTTCACTGATATATTCATTTTTAAGAAAAGTGTGTTGGGATAACGAGTGCGAAGGGGGAAAACAAAAACATTACCAAACAAATCAATCTGCAACATTAACATTAGCAGTAATAAACATGCGTAAGCCTAGATCACGGCCATGCTACACTTGCCTTGCAGTAGAGACCTTCAGCAACATTACCATACTATGAAAAGTGAAAACAGCATGAAAACGAGCAGGTGTCATGAATTTTGAGAGAATAGCAAATTAGCACAGAGAGATGTGGCCTTCAATACCACCCCTGAGCAAATAATATAGAGAAGGACGGTAATTTAGCCCACATTCAGTTAGAGCCCCAGACTAAAAAACTTGCATAGTAATGTTCAGACACACATACTGCAGCTGATGCATTATGCATAATGTCATTATGTGATTATGTGTGTGCCATATGATTCTTATGCCAATGGACTGTTACTAATACATTTATGGGACCATGGAGAGCCCTTGTGAGATGCAGTGCTGCTCACAGGGAGACTAACTGGGGCTACCCAAAGAGGGGACAGATGAAGTGGACACTTTTCAAAAAAAAAAAAAGCCTTGATTGAAATGAAGTAATTTTTCAACCAGGCTGGAGAAGAACATCGTCTCTTTAATCAAGTGACTTCTGGGCTGTACAGACAATCTTGATGGGCCACAGGGCATTGTCATAAGTAATGGGTTATAATTCCATGTATGATAGTTATTTGTTAAAATGGACAGTACCCTGATTTGTTACAGCAAATAAACTGACAAAGTATAAGTTAGTGAGAGATCATTTACTATGTGGAAGGTTTTGTTTTGTGGTAGATCTCAGACATCTTGGTTACTATGGTGGAAGCAACTAGACTATCCCTTGGCTCTGTTATTTAGTTTCCAGTCAAGACGATTGAGAATATGCACCTGTGTATGTACTGTGTGTGTGTGTGTGTGTGTGTGTGTGTATATTGGGGGTGGGTGGAGAGATTTAAAGAGTCAAGGAAAGAAATAGTGAGACAGAAAGAAAGAGTGAGAAAGAGAAAAGATGGTGCACACATGAAACATGCATTTCAGACAAGTGATGTTAACACACACACCAAATTAAGCATCTCAAAATAATGAAAAAGTATATTTATATAACACTATTGGATAAGGTTCAAACAAAGAAAGAAACAAACCATTCCTACATACAAAATGACTACAGATCCTTCAAAGTCCTTGGTCTTCATTGGAGGATTCTCTTCTTTAGTTCACCACACAGGTTTTCAATAGGGCTTAAGTTGGGGTAGAGGGATGACCATTGAAAAAGGTGGTCATTCTCTTCCATTAGTAAACCATTTTTGGGTGAATTTAAAGGTACGATTTAGACCATTGATCCAACCAAGACCCAGTCTGGCAGCAAAGAAAACACACACACAAAAAAAAGAACAAAATCCTACTGGCAAAAGAGCAGATGTTGATCTAAAACTCGTTGGTATTTCAGTCCATGATGCCATGCATCCTAACAAGGCTATCAACCTTCTAGAAGAAAACAATTCCCCAAGCTCACAGGATTTGGATCTTTTCTGCACGAGATGGGATCTTTTTATGCCAACCTACTAGTGTAAAAACGGCTAAATAATAAAAACTTGCTTATAGTGCAACTACCATTACCAAGATGTTGTTGGGGAATTTTGATTTGAGGTAGACTCTGATATGGTTCTCTGAGCATGGTGGCATCATACAATCTCATTAGAAAAGAGTGAAAAAAATTCACAACCAGTGACACACCTCACAATGTCAACTGCTAAACAAGCTAATTAGCTACAGTAACTAAATGAATACACAGACACAAAGACTATTTGACAGACACCAACTATTAGATGCATCTACAAAACACATATCAGATGTGATGTTTGGTAAACCTTCCCTTGAAACACATTTTCTATCTAGTAAACCAACTTGTGGATTCCAGAACCAAAATTTACACTACACAGAAATAGTAACATTTTCTGATTAAACAGCCTGTGTAATTTAATGCGTAAAATTATACCATCAAAATTTATGAACAATGTCAATTTTCAAATACTACAGGATATGTGTTTACCTTTGCACAACACTGTGAGGTAATTAGGTTATACATGAACCCCAGGGCATAGGAGAATATGGAGAGAGATGGAGTGTGAATTTAACAAAGGTTACTAGCAAGTTCTCAACCTTTCTGCTCCCTGTAGGGTGAAACTAACTTAGTGGGAAAGACAGTCAGGTAGGAGCAATGCCAGTAAGACGATCTTTATCAAACATAATCTTATTTGCCTCGATTAAAGGCCTGAAGTCAATAGACAGGGCTCAACAAGCAGACTGAACCATAGACTATATTCAGAGCTTTTGGTATTGCTCATTACACACTTACTCATTGAAAGGAAAGAAACAGCATATTCATAAAGGGAGCCAAACTGTATGTGACTCAGTAATAATGTTCAAAATGCCTTTCACCCAGTTAAAAGGCTATTTTCTTCATTCAGCTCATCTAAGGGAGGTGGAGTCCAATCCAAACGATGACATATCTATTTATGTTATTGTACTGGTTAAAGTCCAGCTCTCGTGTCCTTATGATTCTCTGAGCTCATTTCTAGTCAGATCTTACCACCCGAAGAGAAAACTCTCAAAGCTCAAATCCCCCCCAAATTGTGTACTTCTCAACTGGATTCAGCAGAGCTTCACTACCGCTCAAATGAATCTGTAATAGTTAATTTCAGAAAATGGAATTGCAAAGTGATCCTGGAAGGTAGTGCATGATAAGGGCAGACAGCTTCAGTGCCATACTTATGACGCTCACAAAAATGATCAAAGGGGAAGAAAAGAAATGCTGCCTTGGTATGAATAGACAGTACAAAAACATCTAGGCATATATTTTATAATTATATAATAATTTCTAAATGATTTAAGAATGTTTATACAAATTCTTTTTACAAATCAGAGGCTTTTAGTAGTGACAATTAGTACTGTGGGAAACACAAACACAAATCTTAACACAAATGGCTGCAGAACAAAATAGTATATTCTGACTATACTGCAGCAAATACTTGATTTGACATGGTTAGGATTGAGCTATTTTAACAGCTATTATTGCTTAATAGATTAATTTATTTTTGTTGGATCATATATTTTTCTTGATTAATTAAAAACACCCACTGGACACTCAGTTGGAATAACACTTGGGAGGATGCTCACAGCATGCAAAAAAAATAAATATGGCAACTTGTTAAAAGGGTTTACTTCATAATGTAGCTGTCTGTTTTATCACTACTGAAAATGATAAAATCATAATGCCAGTGAAGAACATATGGTACAGGCCTCTTTCACTTCCACCCAGGCCTACACAGAGACACCCAGAGAGCCCTTAGATTTAAATATTAAAATTCTGGAAAATAGGTCAACACCACAAATCGTTTTTTATTCACGCAGACTTTATAGTAGAATCTTTTAGCAGTTTTTCAAAGGAAATAACCCACTCACAAACTGAAGCACCAACTACAATTGGGCAATATTAATCCATGATTATGAGACAGATAACACTTGTCTTGATCTGAATGAATACACCAGCAAAATCAATAATGTTTCAGCAAATATGTTTTTAAAAGCCTCTAGAAATCTCTATACGGAGATAACATCTGACTATTAAACCAAGTTGGACCAACACTAAATGCTCCTATGTTTAACCTATACATAACATTCTGCACTCTAACCTGTGTGAGTTTCCAGAACATAAGGTCCCCTCTTCATTGCAGTTAGAGCTGCTCGTTACAATAGCTACTCATTGCTCACCAGTGCAGTACTCAAGCTCCTTTTATGCTTCCTCCACAACAGATCTCCTTCATGCGACGTGAGTGAGTAGGCACTGGAACAATTTACACCAAGCACTTTAATCTTTGAGCAATACAGCCCAAGTTGGACAACCCAAGGAGTCTGTCTGTGTGGAACGCATCAGGTCCTTCTGTACATGCATGTGTTGCAAGTGTCTGTCCCTTCTCAACAGCTGCCATATCACAGCAGGGGACTCTAGCACATTGAAAAGGTTAATAGGATCATTTGTACCTAATGTTTGCTGGTGTGATGGAAACTGTGGCATTGCAAAAACAAAGCCTTTACACCATCCCATCCCTGGCAGTGCTCCACCTAACACTCCCTTACTGTGTCATTGCCTTTAAAAGACATAACAGCTGATGGGTGCAAGGGAAAACCATAAATACAGGTAGACAGAGTATTTGCACTACAAACACAACAAGCTTGATTGAATCTAACACGTTTCTTCACACTGGAGAATCCGAACTAGCAGGCACACTTAGCGAATCTGCATTTAAATTCTCTAAGATGCCAAAATGCTTATCAGTAAACGTGCGACAGAAAAAAAGAGCAAGTACTAACATAAATGGTTTAACAATATGTTGCAAAAAGGCAGTAAGTACATCCAGCACGAGATATGAAAAATAAGCTTCATGTACACGAAAGAAAATGACAGAGGTGGTTCAAAAGAGCCATTCACCTTAGTGTATCTACATAGCGTGATATGTGCCACAAAACTCATTACCTCATTAAAATGGATAGAATATTTATTCCCTAATCAACGTTAACATAAGTTGGCCTACTGACAACTTTAAACTGTTTTGTCACGCTGTTGCGATTTACGATTTGGCTTTGTACCACCCATAGAGAGCATCACTGGCTTCATCTCATGTTGTCATAAATTAAAATAGTACCCACTGTTGTGGAAACATTTGCATGAATGGTAAAACAGGCTACATAGCGGGAAACGGCTTTGGACTAACAGACCCCAACTTACCCTTATTCTTCTCATAGCAGCAACTATTTCCACACGGCTGCTGGGTCGCGCCACATCCAGACTACCAATGTACTGACCACAAAATGGAAAACAAACAAAACAAACAATAAGTATGTACACATGCCCCTCAACATTGGGATCAACTCCTTTTTATCGGATTCTCTTTTAAACATTAGGCGATCTCGGTCTTACATGGACCAAAAAAGTGGTCTGGAAACTTAGAATTCCCCGTTACTGTTAACAGGTAGATTACAGATGCACAGCAAACTAATCATCTCAGCTATGTCTAGTTATAAACTTAATACAAGTCGGCAGCATGCTGAGCGTAATACTCATAATGGTCATTCCCGCCTTGGTAAACAGGCCTATGCTGAACAAACATAAAGAAACGCACCTTTGCCTCGAAATTAATGCCATGCTGGAATGCTTCCTCGTTGTGCAAAGGAATCCGCAAATCGTGGCCATCATCCACTAAATTGTACTTTGTTTTCACTGGCATGACTGCGATCTTCAATACTCCAACATAAACAATGGAAATAAATATTCGTAGATCTAGAAACTCAGCTTCAGTGGTCCATGTTGTTTCCTTCGCCCGAGGTCATCGTATCATTGTGCGTGCGAGCTTGTCAGTGTAACTTTGTAAAAAATCTCTCTTCAAAGTCAGTTGGTTTTGGTGTCTTCTGGGCTGTCGGTTTCTTCCCGTTAAAACAGAATACTTTACATTTACAAATCTGACTTTCCGTGCTTTAGTTCTTGGCTAACCTGGCAAGCTTAAACAACAGAGGAGCAAATATCCTGCTTCCTGGGCTTGCCCATTTCCAACAAGTTCACGCCAGCGCCATAACTAAAGCACACATCCCTTGCGCATGGAAAAGGAAAGCGCCGTTGGCTGAGACGGGGGAACTCCACCTGCATTCATTGGAAAACAGCTTCATCACATTTTTGTAGGAGGAGAAAAACACCGCGCTTTTGTTTAACTATCGGATCTGTTTAGGAAAGCTGCTAATGGCACCTAGCGGTGGGATAAAGCAACACAACGTTTTAAACGAAACACTCGATCGTTTCTGTACTGTGTGCTGTTTATGGACGTGGAAAACTTCTGTTATGGGGGTCGACACAATAGTTTTTTTTTAACATTTAGGCTACGTCGTCTTTCAGAGTTACAGGTTGATAAGATAAAGTTCATATGACCACAATCTATTCAAGAGGCCTATATGACAATTTGCAACGTCATGTCATTGTTTTAGTAAATGAAGATACGTTAGGCTTTTTCTATATGATGGTTTTAAACAGAGAGAAAATATTAACGTAAACATTAATCTTACAATATATGTTAATGTTTTGGTGGTTAAAAAGTACTTGTGTACTTACAGTGATATGTGAGCGAAATTTGGTGTTCCCAGTTCAACGTTTTCGTCTACTAAACCACGTTAAAGAACAATATTGCAGTAGGCCTACTTTTAATTTACTAAATCATAAAAATAGCCATGTATGTCACAGATTTAGGAAACATGCTACGCTGAAATACATGCTTTCTGACAAGAGTGTTACAGCCAGTATGTTTTCATCTGTAATTTCCATTACATCGGAATGTTCGTGTTTTGGCCCGTCATCCTACAACTGCGACAGCCGGATAACATATATTAAACAAAATGGCTGGGAAACACAGCATGCTATAGCCATGGATGAAAACAAGCTGTATCAACATAATTGCCTAAAAGATTATGCCTTAAATCGCATCCCTCTTTACTGTCCACAACCACAGACAGTAAAACACGAGTAGATGACACTTTTTAAAGATGGAGACAACTTAGAGCCAGAAGGACGGATGCCAAGTTGGATAACTTCATTTTCTCCTGAACAGGTAATCATTCATCTCAGTGGCGGGTTTTAGGCAACATAGGCTGCCGCCCAAAGCAACATCTTACCAGGGGCAGCACATGACAACCACATACGATGACTTTGACATGATATCTTATCAGCTTCTGGGTCATTTAACTTTGTTTTAGCGTACGCCATGGGTTGCATTCAGCAGTACCCATTTTGTTTGCTTTCCCGCCATTGCCTTCAGGAGCCACTGCGTTATAAACTTGCCATTGTTCATTGTCCGTTGAGTTTGTTCGTTGAAAAAGTAGAAAAGTAATCCTTTATGTTAGTTTTCCGCCCCATTAAAAATAGAGTAGGCTATAACTGAATGGAGCTCCTGGACCGTTGGTTTAGTAGTTAAGCCTTATAAATAAATGGGAAGAAAAAAACCTTAATGTAAAAATAATTAGGCATACTTTTCCTTTGGATATCAAAGTTCGTCAGTTCAGCAGTAGAGAATACTTATGAGCTGTAATAATTTGGAGAATTTTAGTTTTCGACAAGACAGCTTGTGAAGCGACTAGTGCTGGCTAATGCTGATACCTAACTACCCTACCCACAAAACCACCCGTTTTAGATTGGTTTAGTCCATAATTTGACTTCATGTAGTCAAATGTCGGTAGAGTTACGCTGCTAATTTAAGTACCGCTACATAGTTGAAACGGTGTACAATGATTTTCTGGGTAAGGTCTATGGATTATGATTGACACCAGCGAGGGCACGTCCTAACTGACCTTCAAGGTCCTGCTACTACTTTGAAATAAATATATGATTTACCCAACTGCCAGTGTATGTATAAGGTTATCAGCTTGCAGTGTAGGGCTCATAATTTGCCATTGTCAAAGTTTAATGCGCTCGTTTGTGTAGGTTCACTGTCCTCAACCTGGCAATGTGCATGATCTTGAAGTATGCGTAGGATGAGACTGTGGCAGACAACTCTCCAATATTTTGTATTTAGAGTGCAATGCTCATTTGAAACGCTTGATGTCAATATTGCATATTGGTCCTTTGATGCTCATATTTTGAGCATCAGAATCTCCCTACAAAATAAAACTCTTGCCCTATATTACTTCAACTGGTATACTGTAAATTAGGCATTTTATGTATTTTAACAAATCAAATATTGGTAACTTTATAGAAACGTATTCCATCTTATTTGTATTTGGTCTTAAACAACATAGCTTTTTCCAGAGTAGGTTTCGTTGCATAAATTGTTGTAAGCCTACATTTGTCAGATTTTGGTCTTTCTGCTTAAAACCAGTTGAAAACATTTTCTTTGTTGCATACACAAACTCTGTGAAGGAATCTATTGTCATAGGAATTTGATGGCTTTTTAAACATTATATTTGTTCATTCACATGCTTGAGAATGTTTATTAATCCTCTCTACAAATTCATTCAAAAGTTTGAAATAAAATTTTTTATTCAGAAGGCTATCCAAAACAATCCACAGAGGACAGAAATGGTCAGCGCAACAGGTGAAATTCTGAGTAAGATTATCAGGTTACTTTCTACTATATTGTTATATTGTATTATTTGATAATTGTAGTGAAATGTTTTTATTCTATTCATTAACATAAATAGTATTCAGTGCTTATTGCCAATGTCTGGTATGTTAATGAAGAACTGTAGATTAACAATTAGACAAACTAGATTTCACTTCAGGATCTAGCATCCAAAATAAAAATCAAAAAGTTGTTGTAATTGTAAAGTTTCTCTAGGAAATGTATTTCTTGTTGGTAACTTAGTGCAAAGGCATTGAGGATTCGGGTTAGATTTGAATTATAAATAATGTGAAAATTTGTGGAAAAATTACTTATTTGCAAATGAGATGTAAGGAATAATGCATTGCCATCGAAGACCACAAAGGGGCACTCATGTGTTGTGCAGTCTGAACGAGATGGACAGGATGAATTCGAAGATCAGGAGACCATTTGAGACAAACAGTCACATTGTAAAGTGTGCTCTGTCTAAACATGAACAACATATCTTCTTCTCTGCCTATTGTGACGATGAGTAGAAAACCTGTAGGACATGCGAGAATACCAGTCATGAAGCAAAAATTCAACAGAAGCAGTTACTCAAACCTAAGACTGACACCTAAATTGCTACTGTGTAGAGCAGTAGGTAGCCTGAAAGCTTTCATATCCTATTCAAATCACCAGTGTAGCTTCCCTTTGTTAATCGACTCTGTTCGGTCTGCACAGTAAAAAAAGCAAAATGCAAACCAGTGTGATCATGATACACAAGAATGACTGCCACTCCTTTACCAAACTTAACCCACATTGCTCTGATGAATTAGGTTAGTGATGACTTCAGATAATTTCCTTTGTGTCTTGTTTATATAGGCGAAGGTCACTGATCAGGTTTAGCATGTCTCAAAGTGCTATTCATTTGTTTACCTTGAAGCCACTTTTACTGTGAGAGGACAAGAATCCTAGGGCAGACCAGAGAGTGTTGATTAAAATAACTCCTCACTCCTGTAGGTCTATACAAAAAGGACAGGACTAGTGATAAATTGACGCTGAAGTGTACAATTTTGAATGCTATCACTTCCTCTCAGCTATCCTTGTATCCTTGTACCTGATATTGGAAAGCCCCTACCTCTGCTTCCCTGATAAAGAGCTCAACATGCTGTTGTAGGCATGGATCATTGATTTTACTATAATGGACCTTCATGGCTACATTCAAATGAATTTCGGAACATTTGCGCACCGAGTTATGTAGCTTGTATCAAAATGTCCATTTAGTCATGCATGACAAAAGACAGCATTTTGACGCTTCACCGTAAGGTGTCACTCAGGTTCTAGTAACTGGTTAGGTCACACCTATAGTGACTTAAAGTCACAGAAGTTTTCATGGATATATTCTGATGGCACCAATATTTAAAATGTCAATCACAAAAGATCCTCATTTGATCGGTAAATGTAGCAATACCCTCACCAAGTACCTCAGTGGCACCTGTTACCATGTGGTGATGTCATCCCAACATGCCGTATCCATGCCTGTAAGCACATTCAAACTGTCATATATCGTGTTCCTCTGGCTTTTTTTCCCTTGACCTTTAGGGACTTTGCAGCTTGCCGTCATGTGAGTGGAGTGATGTAAGCTTGTGTTCCATCCTGACCTCCTCTCAGTATCCACCACTCTTTTTTCCCACCCCAGCTCTCTCCCCTGGACCACAGAGCTGGAGTGTGATTGGTGGCTTAGTGTTCCCTCAGGAGACCTCCAGTGTGGGTCATGCAGTGTTCCCTCAGGAGACCTCCAGTGTGGGTCATGCAGTGTTCCCTCAGGAGACCTCCAGTGTGGGTCATGCAGTGTTCCCTCAGGAGACCTCCAGTGTGGGTCATGCAGTGTTCCCTCAGGAGACCTCCAGTGTGGGTCATGTAGTGTTCCCTCAGGAGACCTCCAGTGTGGGTCATGCAGTGTTCCCTGTGTCAGTTTTTTCTGCCACATCACACAGCAATATACTAGTCATTTGAATTTACACGCTTCAGGGGATTCAGAAATATTCAGACCTTGCTTCACACTTTATTGTGTTGTGGATTTGATTTTGAATGGATGTAATTGCAATATTTACTCATCAAACTACACTTAATCACACTTAATGTTGGGATTTGAAATGATTTGACAAAGATTGGAAGGACCACAGTTTACACCTCGTTGTTTGTGTACTCTTTATCTGTGATCATGACAGAAAGATAACAAGCTATTCATGGTTTATAGGGCACAGAAAGTATTCGTAGTTTGATGTCATAACTTCAGGATAAAGTCCTACTAATTGCTGTTCTAAGCTATGATGAGAAAGTGACGAATACATTTACAGACTGTAACCCAAATTAGTTTAATCAACAATATGTAATACTGACGATTATCTGCCTGCCGCTGACTGGAACAGAGTATCTACTAAATGTATTGAATGTTTGAGTACATTTGGGTGAATATACTTGGCAAAGCATGATTTTTAAGGCTTAACAAATTCATTTCCTTAATTCGCCTATTAAGACCACAAAACAATGCTGTTTCTGAGTTTAAACCGTTTTAGTTCTATGAATCATCTTTGGTAAGCTGTAATGGAATGATTATGCGCTGGTAATGGCCTCTAAGCCTAAAAAGTAATATAAACACTATTAACTTGTGGAGCTTCTAATGATGGAAATAAAGCTAACTTTATAACAGTATGCTTTACACATTTATTTCTCCCCTAGGTTTTGCTACATTATCGGTCTTAAATCCCCTTTATAGATGATAGAATGTCATTAAGTGAAGAGTACATAAACATGGCCTGTCCATGTCTGTTTATGTTAAGGAAACTAATTTGTATGACATTTTCCTGAAACCAAGAATATAAGCTCACTTCATCTCTGGGTTCTTCGAAGATTTTTAATGACAGGGAAGGGGAAGATGGATAGATTGCAGGAGCACCACACACACACACACACACACACACACACACACACCATAATACACCAGGTCAGAGATGAAAGAGGCAGTGGTCCTTTAAGCACCATCTGGTCAGATATGAATCTCTCCTGAACAGGAGAGCACGTAGCTACACACACGCATGCACACAAACGCCCTTTCACGTAGATGCACACACAAAAGCCCTTCCACACGTAGATGCACACAGAAACGTCTTTTTTTGTTGGACATTTTAGCTTAATAACAGGGATTAGCCACCTTCATTTAAATGTTTGAAGTCTGCAGGACATCTGATTTAAAGCTCATTTAGAGACAGTTACTAATTAAGTGCTAATCAGTATAAACCCTGCCCTCAATTCAGCACAATTCAGTGTTTAAGAAATAAGAAATTAAGCAAATTGTTAGCCACAACCTTTCATCATATGATGCCATGGTCTCTTTCTCAAAGGGTAATAAAATCAAGAGATATAAAAGGTGTAGCCCTGCAGGTATCTGTTCACTTTACAACACTGCTATCTTACTGTTTGAGTTGTGACCTCAATTTGTCAGACATGTGAACTTTGAACCTGAATATGCGACGGCATCTTTGGGGATTTTCAACTCTTCTGTTGTTCAGTGTTGTCCTACAATAGCACTTAACTGTAAATATAACTGAAATATCTGAAAATAGCAATAAATATGGTATTTCTTGGAATTGATGCATTTGTACTAGGATCTATTTTCACAAAACAAAGGAGCGCTGTGTTTTGCCCTCATGACGAAATGTGCGTACTAACATAGTGATTATTCTGTTACCTCACAGACACAGGCATCATGCTCACGTGCTTTTGCTTTCAGTCAAAAGTTAAGGATAAGAGTGGTTAAAGATTTCGAGAAGTATAGACTTCTCATGTGAATGTGTGAGTGTCTGTGGGTCTGCACTTGCAATCCTTAATTTACATTTGAAACCACAATACTTATAGGGAGTAAAGGGTGTAAAACATAGAGAAGTCTGTAGATCTGCTCACACAGAGCAAATCGCTGAGGAAAATCTATCAAACAAACTCACTCTGGAGCCTGAAAGATTGTTCACCCAGCTGCCCTTTAGACAGGTGTGAGGCAATCATTGAACATTATGGCCCTGACAACCCCTGATTAATGAAGCCTTCTCTCAGACAGACTCTGATTGAGTGCTGACCATGGTTCTCACTTTTGGAGGCAGAGAGGAGGCTCTCTGTGTTGATAAGCCTCTATATTACACCTGTTTCTTGCTCAAGCTGGGCTGTGTACAGAGCAACGCCCTCACTGAAAGGCGACGCTGATAGACCGCCATGACCAGCACAAAAGACGTGATTTGCAGCACTACTGAAATCTAGATAGGAATAAGAACAAGGGGCTCTTTTTTTAACTTTGTGTAACCCCAAAACACAGGTGATTGCAATCAGTACTCTTAACTCTGTTATCTCCATCAGTTATCTTTACACCACGTCTCTCCAAGGTCCGCTGTTTTATGACTTCCTTTTTAAAACTAACACGTTCACCATGTCCGTCGTCTCATTCAGGGGCAGATTTATAATAAGATAAGTCCCTGTGTTGCAGTTCAGTCAGTTCAGCGAGTGTTACTGCTGACTCTCTGTCATCAGCTGTTATTATGATTCAAATCAATGAAAGATGAACCCTATGACACCAATCCTCCTAGCAACCCTTTCTGCTACAACTAACCGTCAAGGCATCACAATCTGTTAAGTGAATCTGTAGACGTTAAGCAATGTGGAGTCGGGAAGGGTGACCTCATAGGCCTCCTCCACACTGGGCTCTTTGATCACTGGATCTGCAGCAGTTTAACCGCAATAGGAAGGTGCATAAGACAACGTATTATGCCCCAGTTAATTCAGTTTCCATATGTCAATTGAGGCTTGGAAATTGTTCGAGGTAGAACTGAACTAGTTCATTCTAAATTGCTACACTGTACACAATATACTGTATCCACTTCCTCTTTGTGTTGGGACGAGTGGTTACCCACAGTAAGAAAAACTGACCACATGTGAGCATGATGCATGCCAAACGTTAATAGGAGCTCTTTAGGAGAGTTAGTCATTAGTGTTGAATGCCTACGTGTACCAGCAATACCTCTCTTTCTCTAATCTGCCACCAGACAACAATTTTCAGAAATGGGGCCCATGGTGGTGCACTGCTCCGTTCTTCCTCTGTGTTCTGGGCTCACATCCAGCTTCTAAATGTCTGCATATGCTTACTGAAAATGATTCAAAGGTATTAAGCTACATTTCTAGGATCAAAGTAAAACACTGATTTTTTGGATGACGGTTGAAAGGAAATGTTAAAAGCATGGCTGATGGTCAGGGGTTCACAATGGATAAAGTGGACAGTGGGAAGGCTTTATGGAGTTCAGGGATAACTGCATGAATAATATGTAGTCTTTTATTTTGGCACTGCAGAAGAATTTCCATTATGTAAACCCATAGAAATGAGCTTTTTTTTACATAACTGCTTGAACTTTGGTGTAATTAATATTGCTTTAAGAAGGCAATATTATCCTATATTAATTGAATGATTTAGTGAATCTCATGTGATTCTCTCTCCTCTCTCTCTTTCTCTCCTCTCTCTCTATCTCTCTCTCTCTCTCTAACACACACACATACCTGCCATATGAATGCAACAAAACAATAAATAAATAAATGAAAACTCCAATAACTCAGCAGATATAAGTCCAATGTTCATTTTTAATATATCTTCAATGTAGCCACATCCAGTTTCCAATGGTGTTTAATATCTTGTGGACATTGTCAGTGGGAATACTAAAAGCTTCTTCTTCCTGTATTTATGATGCCTGTTCTTATGCACCTCTCCTTGCTTATACGTGCATTCTGTTTCCTAAGCTTTGTGACAATTTGCTTGGCTGACATTTTCCTTGGAGGCAGGCATCCTGCTCCCTGCCATTCATCCTTAATAATAAAACACAAAGAATTGGGTCACAGGACCTT
The DNA here is from genome assembly GCA_020368025.1 of Brachyhypopomus occidentalis. Classification (NCBI taxonomy): domain Eukaryota; kingdom Metazoa; phylum Chordata; class Actinopteri; order Gymnotiformes; family Hypopomidae; genus Brachyhypopomus; species Brachyhypopomus occidentalis. The sequence goes on along the minus strand of JAGXOD010000025.1, from coordinate 4,777,972 downwards.
CCTCCTCTGAACACCACATTGCACAGCTGAGCTTCAAACCCAGCTGAGATTCAAACCCACTTTGCGCAAACTTTACGGACCTTATCAACCCAACATGAGGCGTGGAAAGCATACATGGTCTGAGTCACATCTCACATCAGGTGACAGGTGATGAGGTGGTGGGTGAGGAGAACGGCATCACATGAGCTGGGTTATCACCTCCTCCCATTGACTGTATTCCCACGCTGGCGCAGCTATCAGCACAGGCAGAACTGCAGTGACTGGCTTGTAAAACTATGTAACCATGTTTGATTGGCTTAGCTCTTGATCGATTTAGCTCTTTAGAAGCCGGTTGTGTATTCGGTGGTGGGACTGGGAAAATCAAGGCAAGACTTTGTTGCACTATACCAGTATTGTGACTGTCACTTTATATCATAACAAAGTAGCATTTAATATGCATTATTATGACACTACAGTGCAGTAAACATGTTTGGTAATCTATTTACAGCAGGTGGTTATACTTGGATTCAATACACACAATCATTCATAGAATATTGTTTTTAGATGAGGACTTTTTGTAATTATAGGATATGATACAATAAATGCCAGATTGCATATTATGTCTTGTGAAAGAAATAGCCCTTGTTAATAATTACACACAAATGTATGTTTTTCATTTTTTTGTTAGCCTGGTGTCATAATAATTTATTTGCTCCGAAAAGAGTACAACATGTTCTCAATTAAAGCTGAGATCATTGTGTATGGGTACCAGAACTCCACCCCCAGGTCATGTTAGGACTGTGGGCTTCTTTCAGGGCCCACATGCTTAGCGATTCATTTTTCAACAGCACCATTTCCTACACAGGCATTGGAGACATGTGAGTCACTAAGTAGGTTAATTCCCTGAAAACTGTTTTATTTATGTTCACTAATGTTCACTAGAGCACTCTTCTGACGTAATGGAGTCTCTCTAACAGTGACATCTTCTACAGGTAGCACTGCCTAAAGTAGATTTTTCACCTTGGCACAGTTAATCTTTGCTCAAGGCCAGAGGCTAGGGGTAACGCTAAGGCCATCAATTACCGTCTTTCAGAAACTGTCTATTCTGTCCTAATGTGTCCCTTAGATGTCTTGTCACATGCTACTTTTCAGAGGTCACTGAGGAAAGAAAATAATGAATTGCCTGTGGAAAAATAGAATATTGGCCAGTTAAACAAATAATCTGTGTGAAACCTTACATACAGAACACATTGTTTTCACTTCAGAAATTTATAAACTCTGAGGCCAATACAAATTTAAAGAACTAAACGCTGAAACTTATGTTAGGAGTTATTACTAAAAACATGGCCATGCAGACAGAGTCTACGGTTGGTCATATTTATACCCGCGGACATTCCTTCTTTTCCTTCTTTACAACACAACAGCATGGAGAGTGTGTTTGTATTTATTTTGAATTCATCTGAATAAACTGTGAATGTGAACATTTTGATGCATTCAAATTTATGTATTTTTATTGGATATATTTTAATTCATAAATCAATTCATTCACAGTTTCAGACTTATTAAACTTAACATCATTTTAACTAAACCATAAAAACTAAACATAAATAATTATTAATAGTTCATTCAAGTGCAAATATTTTAAACAGAGGTTATCATGATTTATGAAGATAAATCATCATTCCTTCCATTCTGAAAGTGCATAAATGTAAAGAACGTTCCTCTGTGCACCAGTCTGTAAACATATTCAGTGCCTTCACTGTGATTGGCTAGGACAGCTGTAGTCAGAGCTGCTGCGGTATAAAACAAGAGTCGGAGGAGGAGACTGTTCTAAGACTCTTAGGATCCTTTCACTGACTACTCAAACTCTTCTCCCTTTGACTTGGATTAGTCTTACGTAACGCCACCATGTGTAAGGGGCTTGCAGCCCTACCTGCGACGTGCTTGAAAAGGTATGGATTACCTTAATCTGTCTATTGTTTACCTATTGTATATATATATATATATATCATTTATTTTAATCATATTTGAAATGAAATATATGTTGTTTAGAAAAGAGGAATATATTATCAAGCTTGTGAATTCAGGATCATTAAATAGACGATTAGATCATGTGACTGCTCAGAATATTTTCTCATGAACTGAAAGTGAGCATCTCTGTTTCCTGTTGGCAAATTTTACAATTTTACATTTTACACACACTTCGTGTACAGTGCAAAAGACATCAAGCATAAGATTGGGTTCCTGCTCCAGAAGCCTGAACATGCACAGGAGCACAAGCTTTCTAAGGACAAGGAGACGATCACTGCTGTGAAGAGGTGAGGGGGTGGGGGGGGGAGAAAGAATGATCAAACAGGACAGAGGAGCTTCTTCTAAGATTTCAGTGTAAAAGGTATAAATAAAGATCTTTGATGCTGTGATTCATGAGTACACATTCAAGAAGATTAGAGGTACCAGTGGAAAGTGATTTAGAAGTGAATTGGATTTACAAGTGGCACAATTCAGAATATTAAGTAAATTAATTAATCTGTGTGGACTTCAATTTATAACAAACTCTTCAAATTAGACATTCAAGTTTCCGCGTTGTACTACATGTATATAATTTTAATGTCTATTTTTTTATTAATTTGTAGCTGTGCTCGTGTTGATACTGAGAAATGGAAAACATCATTTAACAACTTGATTAAAAATGAGGGTAAGTATGCAGTTGATTTAGCTTAATAAATAACATCATAAAAATAAAATCAAGTTGGTCAAATATAAATTTCAAAGCCATTTTCTGCTAAAAGGGGATATTACATCGATGGGGGAGGGGGGGTTGTGGGGGGCAAGTCTTGACTAATGTGGACCTCAGCTTCACTGTCACGGTGCCCTTGACACATGGTGCACTCCTGCTTTAAGGCAGAGCGGGATTCATTCCCTGACTCGGACAGCCTTGCGGTTGTTTTCTCATGCCTCTGGACGTGTGCTACGTGTCCACAGCCTGGCCTGTCTGGCCCCAGGAAGAGTCCACATGTTCTGTTTTGTTGGACCCTGAGGGGTCAGCCAGCAGAGACACAGAACTGAGGAACTGCGGCTGTCTGAGAATGTCCTCAGACTCTGGGCACTGACCTCAGAGGATAAAACGTCCTCTGACCCCCGGCCTGCTCTTATTTCCCCAAAGGACTAAATTAGATAGCTGGAGGCGAAGTCCGTTCCTATGACGCAGTAGTTAAAAACTTGGACTGGGGTTAATGGGATGGCCTGAGATACATTCATGTGGGAGTGATGCATTCATTTTTACTTGCAAAAAAACAAAGTACAGTTAGATTCAAGGTTGTGTCTGTCAACAAACTGATGTAATGGCTTTTTTCTTCCTCCAGTTGGACGGGCAGCATTTACTGCCTTTCTGAAGTCTGAGTTCAGTCAGGAAAATATTGAATTCTGGGAGGCTTGTGAGGACTTCAAGAGAATGCCCACAGAAAACATGGAAGCAAACGCCAAAGAGATCTTTAAGCAATACGTCGACGTTGACTCCCCAAAGCAGGTGAGTCAGCACAGTTCTCTGGTTTACAATGATTAACACTAAATCAAAAGTTTATTTTTAAGCTTGTGCTTAAAAAGCAAAACTGTGCTGAAAACCTCTTAGGTGAATTTGGAATCTGCAACAAGAGAAGAAACCAGAAGGAATTTGGAAAAGTGTGACATCGGCTGCTTTGATGAGGCGCAGAGTAAGATTTTCATGCTCATGGAGAAGGACTCATACAGGCGCTTTCTGAAGTCCCAGCTGTTTTTAGACCTGTCGCAGCCACCAAGAGGTGAAAAGCCCTGCGGCTTGGAGAGGAAGGGAACTCTTACCGAGTTTGGTCAGTGCCTCCTGTCACACTAGCCTAGCCTACACTTCTTCAGATGAACACTCATTACCAGCACAACACCATCTCTTACACAGTGGAGCCATTTCATTCCTAAAAGAAGAAGAATAAAAGTTAAGCCAGAGCTTAACAAGTGATGCAGAAACAACGGGTCAGAATGTTCCCTACACTGATCGTGTGGCTTTAATTATTTCCCCAATAATATGACCAAATTATTAATTAATGCCAATGTAGTGGCTGAGAATTCACTTTCTAAACAGTACTGAAGTTGTGGGTAGCCCAGGTAATTTTATAAACCATAGAAAATTACAGACTGAAATATACAACATTCGAGATAAATATATCAAATAATGGTTACAATTAAATGACTGTTACAGAGAAATGGTATGTGTAGCATAACTGTTTTACATGTGTGTGAGTCACTGCGCAAGCTGTAAGACTATGGTGTACAATAAAGCAGTACTGTCTGAAGATGGTAACTATCAACAAACCATACACAAACACACATATATCCTATGTGTTAATAGTTATTTTCAGTGTTGTGAATTACCAGTGTTAGTACCTTTGTTGTTACTTGCAAATTTCACAATATAAATGAATGTGGTCCTTGTAAGTATGGCTTAAACACTGGAACATTAATGACAAATGAAAGGGATAAGCTGTATTTACGAAATGTGATGTTGTTGGTTTGTTCCAGTGTTGTGAAATTCAAATAATTACTATATCCTTCTCTTATAAAGTCATTTTCATCTTCATATTAGAATAAATGGCTAAACGATGTTTACATGTTTGTTTACTGATATTACATTTGTTTACTGTGTTGCATATATTTATTGTAATATTTATTAATAAAAGAAATTAAATTAAAACGTTCCCTGAGGTGTTTGTCTTTGAGATTAAATGAGGACAGTGAGCAGAGTTTTAGCACTGTGTAGAATGATTAAAACAGTGTTTTGCACAAGGTATTGGGTACCTCTTACACAAGGTTCTAGACATTTATAATCAAGTCCAACTAAAATTCAGAACTGTTAACAGATTTACTACATATGGACGATGCCCTCGTCCAGAGTATCTTACAGAGGTGTTTTGTAACCTCCATCAAATGCACATCCTCGTATCTCATAAACCTGCAAGTGTTTTCTTATGGAACAATGTTTAAAATGATCAAAAACCCCTCAAATGTTATCAAAACTGCTTTGTATAACTTTCATATTAGGTAAGTAGAACCAAGAACCTTTTTCACATTATACAGATGTTATGTAATACAGATGTTATGTAATTCTCACACTGCATACTTGTAGTCTTTTTGATAACGTTTTTTGATAAACTGCCAAAGATGTCCGCGGATTTCACAGCTAAATTAGCATTTTTAAGCTTTCTCCGACAGTTTAGCTGTGTACATGTTGGGAATGTATATTTTGTGTTGTGTTTTTATTGAGAGCTGGCCTATACAAGGCCCTTCGTTTTATTAACTGACAGAAATATGCACGCGAAATTAATCTAGAAGGCCACTTTTCACTTTTGCAATTGAGCTAGCATGCAACTATACCATAGATATTTGGTCATAAGAACGCATTTGTTGTGTTTGTCGGCAAAATCCCAGAGATCAGAAGTAGCCAGTAGGATAGATCTTGCTTCATGTATGTGTGTGACTTTGCTAGAAGTATTATTGTAAGTTCTTGTAGGTTATACAAGTTATACAACAGCACTGAGGCACACTGGTCCCTCGTCCAGTGTAAATGCTCCCTGGCCCATGCAAGACAATGACGCCTGTGCCTGATTGTGTGGTCAGGTACCCTTGCAGGTCGTCTAGCACGCAGACCACTCTGATGTAAATGGTTTTGAATGGTCTGACATGACACTTAGGTGCCTCTCACCTCCCTTAAATGTGCCTGGAGTCGTGTGGCATTCATCATCCGGTTCCGCAGGGCACTGTTCACAATGAAGTGGCCATCAGTGTGGGATGTGGCCAGAGGACTCCCACTTCAAAGCCTTTCTGTGACTCTTCCAGTCTCTCTGTATCTCTGTTGCAACCTGCTGATGACACTCTGTGACACTCTAAGCTCAGTGGCCACTTCTGTCTGAGAATATTCTGTTTGAAGCCTCACAATGGCAAAGTTGATCAATTGTTAGTTGTCGTCTTGGTCTCATGATGTCAAAATGTAAACAGCATGATGAGGAGGACTGTTTAAATACCAATTCTAATTGAACCAGGAAATGTGTTGGTCGATTCATGGATCAAACACCTGTTGTGAATTTTGCCGTTAAGATCCTTGTTACAGAACACCAAGTTGTGCAAAAGGTTCTGAAACATTGAACAGTTGGACATGTGCATTCAAATGTTTATATAAAAGTTATATATATATAGTTATATATATATATATATATGTGTGTGTGTGTGTGTGTGCTTTGAAAGGGTCTGTATACAGTTTCTGTATATGTAATGTAAACATCAATCAGTCTATCATGGTATAGAGCCTGGTGGTGGCAGAGAGAAAGGAAAACACAGTGCAAGTACACACACTAAAGAACGAGAGAGAAAATGATCCTTGGAAAGAATTAGATTTAAATAGATAAAACTCTGGGAATGCCTAAGTCTAAGATTACTCTTTCTTCCAATTTAGAGGTAGAGACAAAAAAGATGTATTGTTGTGCACTAGGTGATTCGTTGGTCTGCAGACTTGTTTTGCTGACACTGAACAGATGATCTCTGCTCGGAATGAGACTTCGGGTGTTTACAGTGTAAAACCTAACAAGTTTACATTACACATTTGCAGGTATTGTTTTGTATATTGTTTTGTAAAGTGCTCAGAATAAACAAATTGTGAAAGCACAGGAGAATATTGTTTTTTTTGTTTTTACAATTGTTTTATACAATTTTTTATAATGGTGGTTACTAAGAACTTAAAGATGCATTCATGCACGATGAGAAGACATCTTGATTATTGTTATCAACATTTGTCATTACATGTCAAAATGGTCCTGTTTTTTAATCAATATTCAATAAATAATCAAATGAATGAGACAGTGGGTGATTATTAGTTAATTGGCCACCAAATGACCCAAGTGCAATCTCACAAATATAAAAATAAAGAGAGGTTGAATTCATTCTTCCTTGGAGATCCTCACCAAAGGTGTTAGTTTTAGTTGACACTGTGCACCAGCTTCAAAGGGAGCAAGATAGCTTGAACAGTAAAGTGGCTGAATAAATAAGGGTCTGGAAAAACAGAGAGTCTGGGTATATTTCCTGAATGGTTTATCTCTGTCTGTTCCCCATTCTCTGTTCCCTCTTGTGGCTGGATGTTGCTAGAAGACTGCAGGCTACTCATTATGGGCTGACACAAGACTTGATGTAATTATACGCTGCCCTGTGGCAGCAGGATGGAGCTTCTTGATCATTAGAGTGGGGAGCTTTTGAATGTCAGCCTGCGACACACACCTACACACGCCTGACACACACACACACACACACACACACAAACATTACGCAGATAGATCAAAACTCAAATGTCAATATATTTAATTTAGTATAACAGTGTTTTTGGTGTGTACAGTATCATAGATTTTTTCATAATTATTTACTGAAAACATGTCATGTCATGTTTGAAAAATGTGAATTATATATTTATAGACAACAGGTTTAAACCTTTCTCTTAACAACAGTGTTGTTAACATAAAAGCATTTACGTAGAGACAATTATCAAGGTAGTGATCTGAGACAAGTGGAAGGATATTTTTGATCCAATGACAATCTTATTATTAAAGCATTTTCATATAACCATTGGGATGTCTTTGTGTTTAGTAGTTTTGTGTTTGGAAGGTAGATGTGCTGAGAGCTAGTGTGTCCCTGTCTCTGTCTGACAATCACCACAGTTGTGTCACTAGTAAAACTGTCCCATCCTATTTTAATCCGAAACCAACATGGCATATTCTGTCTTGTAGCATAGTCTGTTTAATCAGTGGATGTAAGCATGTGTATATAGAGGTCTTTCATTAGGTGTGTGTGTGTATGACATGAAGGACATGAAGTTGATAGATGCTTAAACTTGTCTCTTAATGAGAATTGAGCATAATCTCTTGTTTGTGTGTATCAAGCTAAATGCAGCTTTAAGTCAACTCTGAGAGATCTGGCTATTTGTATAAATGAGGCAGGCTTTTTTGGGACTTTATCTACCTTCTCATCTGGGCTTTGTGGATTCACTGCCTGGCTTCTGGATCTGCTTTTGTGAGGTCTGAACACATTTGTTTCCATTTGTAAGGTCTCATAATGGCTTGGCTGAGCACTGTTGTGCTGTTGGGCAATGGTTCACAGTGTGACACTTGACACACACACACACACACACACACACACACACTTAATCACTCACACCAGTGCTGAAGAAGATCTCAGATACAATCCACTACTAAGTGTCTGACACCTTTTCTTTCTTCTTTTTCTCCTACTTTTCATTGGAAATCAATGTTTCTGCTTGTTGATTGATGGTTTCTGAGAGTAGAGGGAGGTTCACATGTTTTAAAAACAAGTGCTTTGATTGCTTGGACCATAAAACACTTGTCATGCACATCTTGCTTCAGGCATGGAAAACCAGGTTCATGATCAACACCTTTTACGAAAGGGAAAAAGTTACCGTAACAACGTGAGTATATGTGTCCATTATTGCCATATTGGGCTTGGATCTGGATCTCTTGTACCAGAGACAAGTGAACACTGCATCAGTGTGTTGTCCTGTCACTTCTACATCAGTGTTACCATAGTTCAAAGAATAAGACAAAACAGTATCTATCAGTATCTAAGATGACAGTATCTAAGCAATGCAATGTGTATAATGTGTTTCTCAAAGCATTTTCTGGTGTCCCAGTTAGATGAAAATAAATAAGCTCATTGAGTTCTTTATGCAGACAAAGCCTAAATGTTTAATGGGTATGTTTTGATACTTTGATGTCGGCGGAGACATACATTAACATTTTAAATATTCACTAGGCTCAATGTTTAGACCTTTGTTGTACATGCACCTACATTTAGGAGTGAGTGCTGTAACGAATGTGAGCCTGTTCAACTCACACAGTGTTTGTGATGGCAATATCCCCATCTGCTTCATCTCACTTCTCTCTCACTCTTTTACTCCCTCACTCTGTCTAGCTCTACCATTCCCATGTCCTTCCTGCTGTCATAGTTCCTCTTTGTTCAGTAAACACCTGGTTTGTGTGGGAAACTGAAGCGTCTGTCAAAGAGAAGCCCGTGACTCAGGAAGCAGGTTATTTGTTATTGACTGAGTTCACCCTTTTCAAATCAGGCACCAACAAATGTGTCTGCTTTTCAGAATATACTGAAACTGACAAATTCTTGTTTAAGATATAAAGTGATGTGAAACCTTTTAAATCTGAAAATCCTGTTAAAGCAAACTTTTTATATCTGGCATTGAAATTTTGTGCCACACACAGCAGTGTTTTCTGTGCTTGGATTAACAGCAATAATCTTCAAACATGATTGGCGCTGATTGGCTCTGCAGAGCTGCTCATAGACCTGCTCACCTACTCCGACCTTTTCAGAGTAGCTTCAACAGAAGAGCTTTATGGTTCCTGAGATAGGTAAGACCTGGCAATAACCAGACAGTTTTCCAGATGCAGGTGAAATGAACATGGTCTGTAATGTAAACATTGGCTGTATCTCTGCATATATGCAGTAAATGTCAGGAAATTTGGGCTCTAAACAATTGTAAAAATCTGGTAATGTATAACCCCTCGATGACTCCAAATGGCATATGGTGTAACAACAAAATTAGAAATTCTTGGAAAAATAAATGACTATATAATTATATGCACTTCTGATATTGTGAGGATTTTTAAAAACTTGCAATGTTAAATAATTCTTTAGAATATAAATATCTATATTTTTCTTCTAACAAAGACAAAATAAATCATGGTAAAATCATTTAATCATATGAACAGTGTTGTGCAATTCAGAACATTCTGAAAATGGTAGTATGGATAAACAATGCGTGAGTTCCATACCCCAGTATTGGATTAAACCCTCAGCATTACTCCAGCATATCACTTCACCTACGTCACACATGCACTGGAGAAAGAAACTGACAAAGGAACAAGCTATTGTGTTGATAATCCTCATCTTATGTATTCTCAAACAAGCAATCTTGAATAATTTAAGGTCAAGTAGTTTATAGATTATTTACATATGAAAAAATAAATACATCTTCAGAACTTTAATGTAATTATGCATTTTATGTGATTGGCTACAATTGTACATGCACATATATTTTGTCAGATTTGCTATAAATGACAAGTACTCTGTAAGTCCTTAGCAACAGATTTGGGGTCATTTGTTATCTTTTTTGTGATCTAGCCTGTTTGAGAAAAAAATTCTATTTACATTTTTGGACAATCTCTTCTTTTAAAATGTAATTTCTTAAAACAGTGAATGTTTCTTTCTTAAGGTAATAACTGATTGAAATAACCATGTTGTGCTACTTCTGGCCTGCAGTATTCTAATTTTTTAGGTTTATGGGATAATGTTAAGGACTTATGGAAGTACCTATCAGTGCATATAATGTATGTATGTTTTAAATGAACAATAAAAGGTGAATAAAGAATTGGAAAATACAATGGTATATATATAAATCAGGCTGCAAACAAACTTTAAGATAGGAAAGGATTTTGTGACCATGTGTAGACTATATATATGGGTTACTGCTTTTGACTAGAAGGCAACATGTCTCAAGACTGAAGTTTACTTGAAAATAGCTGATCATCAAAATCATATAACATTTTTAAGAAATATAAAGGCATGCTTGAAAACACTGATATAAATGTCATATAAGCCGTATAACCACATAGTAAATATATTCTTTTCTTATTTCTGTGTCTATAAACTGGTTGTAAAAATGTTTTGACAAAAACAGTTTGGTGAAGCTCACCTTGGGGTTTTGACGACATTATGCTTTGCTAAAATCCACACACAGTTAGAGTATGTTTGCTTTGGACCTTTCTTGGGAAAGATCCTGTTTTCCCTGCTTTATAGAGATCCCCTACAACTTGACATCCCATCTTAGCAACTTACGGTTTGGCTGCTGCGTCGCAACCAGCCTCCTCTCTCGCTTTTCCCAGGGACTCAGTGCATTTAAACATGTCACTTGCTTTCTCTTACTGTGACTGATGGTGGGCCTTTCTAGATTAAGTGTGTATTTCCCCCTTCCCATTTACTATACTGCTGTTAGCATTAATGCGGACATTTCCAAGAAAAAGCCCTCACCATTCTCTCTCACCCCACCACGTATCGCTCTCTGCAGAAGAAGAACACGGTGCTCAGACACTTCTAATTGTGCCTTGGAGGTCACATTGCCCTCTTCAAAAACATGAGCAACTCATCTAATTTCCAAGAAAAGCCATGAACTGAAAGTGGGGATCAGTCTGACTAAGGTTTTCCATTTTATTCGGTCCATAGGGAGGATAAAGGAACACTACTCCAGTTAACAGGCCATGCATACCAAACTGCTAACAGTGCCTCTAAATGTTTACATTAAGAGCTTGTACAATTTGAGTGTTTACTGATGTGACAATGATTTTGGATGCAAAAAAATTTGCAGTGCTGGTTATTTTAAACATCAAGCAAACGTTTTAAAAGGTGTGAGTTAATGTGGTATGCTGCAGGAAGACAATGTTTTTTTTTTCATTTATACAATCTCAATACACTTACAGTGATTTTTTTTTCAAAACAGGTCAAATCATGTTTTCAGGCAAGGCAGTGGTGCATGAAGCCACTACGCTGGGTGTGGAAGAATCTTGGTGCTGGGAGGTACATAGATTGTCATGGATTTGTTTGCATTGTGTCCCTGCAGCTGGAGTGAATGTTTACTTGTTCAGTTCCTGGTACTGTTCAGATCTGAGGAATCGGCCAAAGGAGTCCTTCTCCATCAGGGTGTAGATGCGGCTCTGGGCCAGATCAAAGGTAGATGGAGAAAGGTCCACCAGGTTTCTCAGGGTCAGATCCTTGGTGAAGTGATCTATGTTCACCTGAAAAGATGGGAATTGAGGTTTTAATACCAGATTATGCATGATAATGAGATATATTAAATAACAAGGTAAATCATTTTCATTCATTGATCTTTGTTATGTCAGAGAAAAGGTCTCATTGGCTCTCCCTTTCCCTACCTCTTTCTCTTTGAAGGGTTCTTACAGTGCATTCAAGTCAAGCTTGTTAAATCTGGTCTGGCTCTCTCAGGTAATTGGATAAATTGGTCAGCCGAACATGATTCTCACTTTTGCTGAGAACCACAGAAAACCAATAGAGTAGCTGCTCTAACAGTCTCCCTGTTGCAAGCAGGAGTCCAATTGGAAAGCTCTTGATCCCCAAGGTCCAATAGAAATATCATTAGTGCTAAAAGGCTAAGTTCCCTTTCCCTTAACGGCACTTCAGGTATTCCACTTCTGTTAGGTCTGTCGGGAGACGAATGAGCAAGTGTCCTGAGTGTTGTGTGAGAATGTCCTGGGAGTACCTCTTCCATTGTAACTGGGAATATAGAAAATCTGAAGGTTAAATAAAACAAACCTCTTTGGGTCCACCAGTTTGGATGAAGTCCTCATAAATCTTCTTGGCCTTGGTGGTCATTTTCAGCAGGGATTTAGTCTTCTTGAAATCCTCACATGCCATCCAGAATTCAACATTCTCCTCACTGAACTCAGACCTCAGGAAACTCCTGAATGTTGCCAGCCCATCTGTGTAATATGGAATGAAGAAGCAGCATTGCAAACAGAATTTACAGAACTGTTTGAGTGAGTGAGGCAAGAAGTGACTGAGTGAGGGAGTGAGTGAGTGAAGGACTAAGGGAGTTACTGAGTAAGTGACTGAGTGAGTGACTGAGTGCATGAGTGAGGGAGTGAGTGAGTGAAGGACTAAGGGAGTTACTGAGTAAGTGACTGAGTGAGTGACTGAGTGCATGAGGGAGGGAGTGAGTGAGTGTGTGTGCATGCATGCGTGCTTGTGCTGGTCAGTGGCTTCAGGCCTTCAGCTGGGCTCTAATGATCCCTTTCCAAACATTACCAATATGCACTACTAGCACAAACAGCATGCAGCACAAGTACTTATGAAGCTACCTCACATAACATGTCTGCTTTCAGATGCCACATTCCACCAAATGTAGCCCTATGTTCAATATAATAAGTAAAGAAATAATTGTTACGCATTGGACGGCTAGATGTAATTGTTGACTACAATTACACTATTAGTCTAATGCCCGTATAGTTCAGAAAATGGCTTGGCAGCATTGCAAATACCAATTTTCACAAACAAATGCATTTCTTTTATTCATTTGGCTTCACAAACATTTATTTGAACTGTCTCTAGTGAGATGTTATGTCACCGAGGTATTGTGCAGTAGAGATGTCCTTGCTGCTTTCTAAAGCCATACCTATTCAGATAGTGTTTATTTTGTTCCCATTATAATGAAGCTACTAAACAGTTATATTTTGTTATATTATCCACTGATTGGATATTGAGAAATTTTATATTATACAAATATTGCTTGAGTTGATGTCTGACAACCAGAATTCACCATTGCAAAGCATGGAACATTCTGGCCTGACTTTGACTAGTTTACTGCTATGTACAAATACATGGCCTGCCATCAATTCAAAACAATGTGCATTCTCATACATTGCTTTTCTAGAAAATAAGTTGCCATAGGTGACAGCCTTATTTGTTATGACAAATCTTTCACATAGTAGTAGCATAATACATTTCGCTGAACTGGCATGCATTAACTAATATTGTTTTGGCTAATGTAACCGGCTTCCAATTGCTTATAGCTCAATTATTATATTTAATTACCATTTTACTGTGCTGTGTAGCCTTGTAGTCCTGGGTAGATTTCTTGCATAAGGAAAAAGTCTAATCAAATCCCCATATCACTTTAAGCCAAGACATTTTGTGTCACTGTGAAAAGGAATCTCATATGAAATTAAATATAGACAAGCTTAATTTAACGGATCTCATTTCCGGGCAGAACAGTGTTTGGCTGCCCTTTGCAGTGTCATTTTGGACAGGGTCATTTAAAAAGATCTCTCAGGAGATTTGAACATAACAGCTGGAAATTAAACTGTTTATGTTGTTCACCAGACAACAATCATAAGCTGCCTTATTTTGGGGTCTTTACTAAGGAAAAAGCCTTCAAGGGCCATTAAAAATTCTACTCTTAGATACATTGAGAACAGTCTTTTGACATTTACAATGAACGATAAAGCTTAGAAACGGCATTTGCAATAAACTTTAAATCCCATATGAAATGTCAAATTTCTGACTAAACCATGCATAAATGTGTCTATGTCGGTGCATTTGGTAAGTAGGTCTATTTCTTACAGGTGAACTCAAAATATCAAGAGAATTGTCCATGTACATAATTGCCTTTAAAGGTTAACCTATCTACTGGAAGCGCATTCTCTTCCTCATGCAGATGGAAGTCACTTATGCATACTACTCTGTGCTCACAAATGTCTGTAAGGTTTAGCTCCTGCAGATGAAAACGTGGCATGCACTGTTGAACTTCAGTGGGGCTTAAACTGGTGTGTGTATGTTGTCTCTGCCATTAACTATAATCACACAACAAGCTTTTTTGTAACTGAATGCTCCTCCGCTCAGGCACCAAAGGGTTAAAGAACAGTCCAGGCATACCCTTCACCCATGCTGTTTCTGCCTTTGTGCCATTGACCATAGATACAGGAAATAGGACAATGTTTGTTTCCATTTGAGGGACAGTAGGACAACGCGAAGATGGAAAAGTGTTACACTTACAGCTGTTGTTGAGCATGCGGTCCAGAGACTCCCTCCACCGAGCAACTTCTTCAGGGCTTGGCCTGAACAATGCAAATCACATCTGTACATTTCAAACAAAGTACAAAGTAAAAAAAATAAAATAAAAAAATAATAATATATGTATATCCAGTCCATCAACACCAGACTGCTCTAGAATTAATTCTAACACTTTCATTAAGGTTTGTTTTAGTTTGATGAGGTCATTATGACATCGGATCTATTTCAGTTTGGCAGGGAAAGGAGAATGACGCAAGTCAGTGAGTGGATGCCACAGAGGTAATTACCAAACAAGCTTTTCCCACCAAATTAAGCCCTTTAACTACTTGTAGTCTTCAAACCCGAGGCCTCCCTTACACCTAGGTTTCTTATCCTCGTTCTTGAAAATGAAGTTTTTTGTAATTCCAGCTGTATTTGTTTCGTTCCCCTATGTTGAATTACTGAATTATGAGTCAAATAACCCATCCTTTGACTCATTTTGATCATGATGTATTACAGAGAATAGAAAGAGCTCTTTCTAAAAGAACAATGAAGTTCAGCGAAGCACTCCTTTAAAGATATCCAAAAAGGCACTTCACAGAATTCACAGTTAACAACAAAGTGAGAAATGCACCTATCAGTACTCTTCACTCTGCTTACCTTGTTGATAGGCATTCAGTTTTTATTAGCATGTCTGAAACACCCCTCAGATGATACTGATTATGTATATATATATATATATATACAGTATATATATTTACATATTTTATTTTATATATATATTTTATGGTAAGCAAGATATTTTTCTGTCTCTTGAGCATGATTTATGTTATGATTAGTTCTCTTCCACCTATCAATCCCATAATACATACATATGCATGTATATATATATATTATGCATATGTACAAATATTGGGAATGTAACTACTCTGGTAGATTCACCTGTCACAACATATGGCACATGTAAGGTAGTATATATACCTTACATATATATATTCATTATATTAGATATGTATATTCATATCTGTATTTTTAATACATTGCATGTGGGTAGACGGAGAAGGAGAGAGAGATTGAGAGGCAACAGGAACTTACTTCTGAAGCTTCTCTGGTTTCTTCTCAGGCTTCTCAGGGTAAGGAATGATGAGGTCAATAGCATTCTCTGGCTTCTGGAGCAGAGTTCCCAACTTTGTCTTTATCTCTTTAGCCCTACAATATAAAAATCAGTCAGTTACTTTGTCACTGTTATAGTTATAGAATATGAAAATACTAAGTGTTGTTAGGTGATAGTTTGCCATTCAAAATAAAATGTAAAATGTACTTAAAATGTAAAAATTCAACCCTAGTCAATGTATCAGGCAAGTAGTATATTATGACCCTCAGTAATCACAGCTCTGTCTTCATCCATATCATTAATCTGACTGATGAAAAAAGGCCTTCATACAGGTTTTCCCTGAAATTAAGTTACATACATTGCCAGATACATGTACAGATATAACTATATACAAAAAATTTTTTCTCACAATGCTAGAATGATGGTTTTGGTTTGCCCCTTGCTCTCCCATGACTCCGGTTGTCATGGCAGTACCTAAGCCGAGATGTGAAGGATCCCAACTGCAGCTCTCTGACTTATTCCACAGCAACATAGCCGGGACTAAACTTTCACCAATTGAATTCCACTTTGGCCAGTGTTTTAAGTTGGTTTATTTATGTGAATGCTTCTTTTGTTCTGCATGATTAAAACCAGACTATGCATTATTAAAAACAGACCCTCTACCATGTTTTTTTTTTCTGGCATGAAGAGAAAAGTAGTTGTTGCCTTGATCATTGTAGCTCATACACAGGAGACAGTTCATTAAGACTCCAACCACATTCATGGTGTACTGTAACATTCACATTCAGTCTTATATAGAGGAAGATTTAACTGCAGGCTTTAATTAAAAATATGATTTAAATATTAAAGTATAAATAAGACTTAAATATAAAAGTTATATAAGTTCTATTATTAGAAGAGATGCAATGTGTAGTCACAAATGGAGTCATATATGGAAACTGTTGAGTCGCTAATCATCGGTTACTTTTAGACCTACAGATAAGTGTTTATAAAGGCAAAATATATCCAGGACAATCTACATAGCTTTGATCAGAGAAAGGCTCCTTATTAGCTTTCTGCACAAGCACAACTATCAAGGCATTTGTTGAAACCTTAAGCAAATTATCAAGGCTTATAGAAACGATTTGGAAACAGGGACAAACTAAGTGCGGAGCTGACCTCTCCTCTTGGTACTTGTGGTGAAATAATTAAGCTAATAGGATACACCAGTTCTATCAATAAAAATACAGGTACTCAGAATGAAAACATTTTTGTAGAAGCAATGTCAAAAACAGAAATGTGTTCCTCTTGTCTCAAGCTAAAGCATATGCTTAATACAGTTTGTCATTTAATATACTATTCAAAATTCATGAGGACCTGAAGATGTCAGTTAAGTTTGATCTTTAGACTCTCCGTGAGCCAATTTTGAACCAAAATGAACAAAGTAAACAAAACTACACACTGTACATACCTTTCCAGACATGTCTGAGGCAGGGCGGCTAATCCCTTACACATTTTTTGGACGATTTAGTACTGGTACACAGAGCAGCTCCACCACCATGAGTTCCTATCTCCTCTTTCTTTTGAATTTGTCTCCCTGCTCTGCACTGTTATATGGAGACAACTCATTGGCCCTGTGCCAAAAACCCAAGAGCCAATCAAGTGGAAGCTTACCAGTACCAAGAGGGCTGAATGTGTTCTGGAGATAGTCAGCAAGTGTAGAGATGCCTTAAACCTTTAACCCCCTCATAACTGCCCCAAGTACTGAGCTATGAATGTTGAAGACTGCAAAACTGTAAACGTGCTTGGAATATTCAGCACAATTCATTTGAAATCAAGGGAGGCACCATGAGGACTTCTGAAAAATGATATTGATCACACTGATCAATGTACATTGAAGTTAGCTTCATGAGTGCAGATTAAACCCATGCTGAAGTTATTCACCCAGTGGCCTGTTATTCTTAGACAACGTTTTAGTCTGAGAGCTGTGGAAATGAATACAGACAGAAAATGGACCCTAAACATTTTTTATTACTTTTTTGTTTACTCTGCTATGTTTATGTCACAAGAAAAAAACTTTCATTAAAAAAAAAGAAAAATAAATAAACAGGCAACTTTTAAAGTCTAACTTTTATTGCATGAACATTTGAACAAACACATACTATCTTTACACGTAACTGAGAAGGTGCAAGATTCTTTGAACTTCAGCTATGTCTTGTGCACCATTCAAACAGTCCAGGGGTCATGGTAATGTAAATGGGACCAGATGGCAGGAACTGTGACTGGCATTAATCATGCACAAGTTAAACTATAGGCTCTGTTGGAACTCCTAAGGCACAATTACCTAAACGAAACAACACCGCACTGTTCTGCATCTCTTGTGTATTTGTTTAAATACTACATCTAAATATACCTAACCATATTAATAGCATCAGTTTATCATTAAATTAAAGACAGCAAATTATTGCGGTTCATTTCCGATGGCTATCAATCTGAAAACAAACCATAGATAACAGAATAGCTGAGATGCTTGATATATAAAATATTCATGCAGTTATGGTCAGACAGAATGGCTAAGGACTATTTTTAACCTGGAAGATTTTTGTATTTGCACTCCTTGAGTAACGCATCAAGCTCATGTAGTGGTGTTAACTGGATATGGCCTTTCTGAAAGCTAAACTCCATTACTCCATTACATGATACTTTTATTTGTCTCAGTTCAAACTGGATGTTAATTGCTTGTAGTGGTCATTAGCACATATGCCTTTATAGCTGAGCACATGGTAATCAAATGGAAAATAAGCAATCTACAAGCTTTAAAATGTGATTTGATACTGTATATCACATTAAGATGGTCTTTTAGCACTGGCACTTTAGGAAACTCCAAATTTACATTGTCTTGTGCTCATTCTTATTCTACTTTGCACTGTTTGTGGATGTGTGAAGTGCAAGTCTTCTGTTATAAGGTTCTACTTTTCTAGTTTTAAAAGACAATAACTATTGTTGCCTTTATAAATGAAGCAAATGCAGCATTTCTTTTGATCACTGTGAATGTTGCAGTCAATGCTGATCAAAGCTTAATGTACTAACTTCATGAAAAATACGTGGCGTTCAGTGAAGATCTAAAAGAGGAGTAATTATGTTAACAAGCACTGAATAAGACATTGGGACAAGGGAGCTAAAATCAAGTAAATAAACACTCAAATGCTCACTCACTACAATCACACAGACTTCCTTGGCAAAATAACTAAATTTATTTCCTTGGCCAAGCTGAAGATATTTACCTTTGCTGCCTTTTCCAAATACACAAATTGCTTTTGGGTGTGGAATGTTCTTACTGACAGAAATTGCTTTTGGCTGTGGTACATAAAGTGTACACAGACATTTCAATTTGATGTTGAGATACTCATTTTTGTTCAGGATTAGACAACCATGCAGTTTGCATAAATCTAAGGCCTGCACCCTATCTTTGCTTTAAATCCCATCTCTGCGTGGCAGTTTCTTGAATGCATCTAACAAACTATGGCTTTTTGTCTTAGTGATTAATGGGTGGAATTCATTGGGGCGTGTTGTGTTTCACAGTTCTGGTCAGAGTAGAACCCCTGCTATGTTGTTCAGTTTGTTTCCCCTGATCTACCTCCTAATCTTATGCAGCACATGAATGGATGAATAATTAGCTGGTGAGTTGAATCTGGGGTGTAGGGAAAACATTGTGCAGGATCCAGGCGCAACAGGACAAGAAAGCACTGGTGTAGTGCATAATACTGTTATCATGGCTTATCATGATGAATCAGGAACAACGTGTCTTGTAGCACCACCCATCTGTCACAATGATTTGGCATTGTATGCGAAAAAAGCATTATGCGGCAAACATTAAACTTTTTACTTTATTTTCTTTTAATACAAGTACAATTAGAATGGAATCTTAAAAGCCAAGAGTTGAATTAAAGCACCAGGTTGTTGCTAGACTACCACATGTCAGAAATTCATGTACAACAGGACAGTGTTTTTGAGCCAGTATCTGCAGTCATACAGCCTAAAGCAACAACAGTTGGCTAGCAAGTGGCTTGTTTGCTTTATTACCCCAGTAGACAGCAATGGAGTTGCTATCAATGGATTCTGCTCTTTGAATGGGGGGGGTGTCCTTACATGAGAATGGACTTTGTTTAGTGTGGTTCCACTAAGCTGTGAAGTTTCAAAAATGGAGAGCACGCTGGAAACATGTTTTATCACTCTGAAGAAGTGAACAGACAAAGGATGTTCTTTTCACAAACATTTCAGTCACTAGAAGAATAATTCTGTGAAACCCGAAAACATACTGACCATTGACGGGAGCACTATAGAGCTATAGTATTTAGTTACTTAACCTACTCAGCAAAGTCATATCAGAAGTCTAATTTTCTGTAATGCACTTTCTCTGAACGCATGCATGTTTCCAGCATCCTTTCTAAAAGATGGTGATATACAGTAGATACACTCTGTTAGGATGGTTAATGGACATGGTATTTGATGGCCTGATGGCCTGGTTATAAGAAGGTAACCACTGGAGAAATGTGTGAACCCAGTGGAAACATAAGGGGAGTGTTGCTCATAATAATATTCAGCAATATGGCCTATAAACAGAAGGTGTATTCCCATTCAAGTTCAGATATAGCCTGTCTGATGAGTGTTTAACCTGTGTAAGGCCTCTAAACTAATGTTTGTGGCCAAAACTAGACATCCAGCTGAGCTGAGTTTTGACAAGTGTTTTATGCAGTAATAAAATCTGAAAAGGAGAAAGGCAAATAGCCAATTCTTACAAAAAGGAAAATCAGATCATTTTTTCCTAACTGTTGCTCGCTGATTACACTCTATTGTTAAGCCAGCGTTTTTGGCTAGCTTAGCTAATTTTATATTAAATCACCAGCTATTTTTACACAGACGTTTGTTTCATACCATGTTTACTATAACTGGAAGCACAAGGATACATGTGCAAGGGAAGATGTATGTAATGTAATGCTTCCCTAATATAATATTAAATACACACCAGTTCAATGCCAGATCAAGCTGTCACTGTCTTGCTTTCGTGTTCCCTTTGTTTCACCTCCGTTTTGGCTTCTATGGTTTTTCTTCTGTTTGTCATGCCTTCTCTGTTTTCCCCGCCCCTTATTAGTCATGTCAGCTGTTTCTGATTTCCGTGTAATTAGTTGGGTTTATATTCCTTGTGTTCGAGTTCATGCTTGTGGGTCTACTGTTCTGCCTTGGTTTGTAAGTTCTTACCTTCTCGTGCTATCTCTCCCAAGATGCTAAGGCTCCCTCTTCCCCGTGCTTATATATGCTTCCGAGTTATTCCCCTGTCATGCGTGTGCTCATTGTCTGTCTCTAGTTATCCCGGTTTTGTATGTTGCTGTGTGTGTTATTAATTCCTGGTTTCCTTGCCTGGTTGGTTATTGTCATATCTATTTATGTATTTTGTCTTGTCTGTCTTAGCAATCGCTAGTTTCTATTCGTAGTGTCCTTTTGTGATTCTTATGTATAGTCAATTCCCGTTTAGTCTATATTTGTTAGAGCTTTGGTTTGGTGTTAACCTGGTCTCTGTTGTCAGTGTGTAGTGGTTGATTATTATGCCTCACCATCCCGTGCTCTCCGTGTCGGCACGGTCGTGCTCCAGGAGGCTACCACAGCTCCCGGAAATAAACCGTGTTCTCTACAGCGATTCTGTCTGCCTCCTAGCTCTCTAGTGTTACAGTTAGACCCACCACTTATGGACAGAACGAGAGAACCAGAGATTCTTCAGGCCGATTGCCAGTTAATTCCTGCCATTCTCAGGTTTACCACGGCGCAATTAGACTACCTCCAGTCATGCTTCAACATAGATAAAGGAGGTAAACCCTGTGCGCTATCCTCACTCATGGTCTGTCTGTGTACTGTGGTATTGAAAGCAACACTAACAGGTTTGCGATGCAATGTGAACTGTATTTACAGCACCTAACTTGCCCTGGGCCACCAGAGAATGTCTTAATCATGTTTATTAGATCTAGATTGCAGGGAAATGCTAGAATGGGTGAACCTCATGATGTCTCACGGGTGTGACAAGTCGTGGACCATACATGGCTTTCTCCAAAGCATGAAGGAGAGATTTGCTAACGTGCCTGCCCAATGGGTTTCCGAGTGTAGTGATACAGAGGTTAGTAGCTCAGAATTTGCAGCTCCCTTTATACCTGTTGTCCTGTAGCAGGATGAACCCACGAAGGGCGGTTTGTCTACTCTAGATCTCAGGCAAACATCACCACCCAGTCCTTCCTAGGTCCTTGTGCTCTTAGGGGGAGCCGTCCATGAATTTGGGAGGGGGGGGAGCTGTCGGCCTGAGCACCGAGCCAGTAGGCCAGTAGGCCTCCGGAGTCCGTCCAGCTTACCTCCAGGACTTCACACTATGGGGGTTTTTCCTTGGCCACCGGTACCTCCGCGTGCCTTGGCTCTCCATGCAAAAGAAAACTTTTAAGGTAGATAATAAATGAGAAACAGGTGTGTAGCAGAGGGCGTGTCAATAGGTAGGTGCCTGCGAACGAGGGAGTGTGTGGGAGAAGGAGCGTTGAGTAGTGGGCTTCTCCCCTGAACCCCGGGACCAGCCTACTGTGACAGATATATCCATCCATCCATTATCTGTACAGCTTAATCCCGCTAGTCAGGGTCACAGGGGGCTGGAGCCAATCCCAGCATCTCCAGGCGAAGACAGGGTACACCACCAGGAGGTCGCCAGTCCACCACATGGCCAACACACACACACCTACAGGCAGTCTAGAGTGACCAATCAACCTAACACGCATGTCTTTGGACCGTGGGAGGAAACCAGAGTACCTGGAGAAAACCCACACAGGCACAGGGAGAACATGCAAACTCCACACAGAGCAGCGCAGACCGAGAATCGAACCCATACTGCCTCGCTGTGAGGCGACAGTGCTAACCACCACACCACCATGCTAACCACCACACCACCATGCCGCCCATGACAGATATATTGTAAGTGTAAAATATGTGATATGTGCAACAAAGATGACAGACAGACAGATGACAGGATGGCCCATGCAGAAAACAAAATGAATAAACAGAACCCAGGAGCAATAACTGTCCTACACCAAACTTATACAACAACACAAACATCAACAAACCCTACACCTGGTGTGCTTCACAAACAGTGAAAATAAAAACTATACAAGTATTTACACAATAGCAACGGTACAAAAGGTCAATCCAGAACCAAAATATGAAAACATGGAAACAAAGTCAAATACCAGAGCGATCAGAAACAGCGAATAATAAACTAAGCAAATGATGAAGCACACGTGAGGTGAGGTCTCCCAAAACGTGTCTGGATCTCTCTTTTATTGGAGAACACTTCCGGGAAGGCGTCTATGGGGGCGTCGGGAAACCAAATGTCATCAGGCAGTAATTCAGGGTTGACGGAAGACAAGTGCGACGTATGACATTGAGATACTGAATACATGGGGATCACGGGACTGGAGCAATGCCTGAAACAATATGGAACAAGTCACGATACACACACATACACACTAAACTAAGGTCGTAACAGATTTCAGGGTCATAGTGATTCCTTTAAAAGAAATAGAAGAAATATTTTCCACTTTGCATGTTAATGTCTCATGGTGATGCTTGTGTGCAGTATGTACTCCACATCATCCTGACATAAACAAACAGGGTGCGTGATCACTTTTGCTGTTATTTGAAATTGTCATATGATTAAAAATTATGTCCAGAAAAGCAGGAAATACAAATTGATCTTGCTTTTAGCTCTGCCCATTAGCTCTGCACTTTGGATTTGAAATGAAATAATGAAATAACATTGTGATTAGAGTGTAGAATGTCATCTTTAACTTAAGGGCATTTACATGTATAATTTTATGCATGCCCCTCCACTGTAGGGAACTCTAACTGGTGACTCCGTTCTTGGCCCATTCTGTGCTGCTGGTTCATGCACAATAGCTGTTTTTGCATGTTGCATTTGCATGAGGATTATGTTGCTGTTGCCTCTCAACATCAGAACCCAGAAATGTCAGTGTAACAGTGGCCTACAGTGAGACTGAAAAGGATGAGTCAGAGATGCAGATACAATACTAGGTGTTTCAGCTGTTTGGTATTGTGGAGAAGCAAGAAGACACTGGTGAACAACCAGACCACAAAAGTGGAAAAAAACTGCTGAACAGAGGAACATAATTCGGATTGTAGATTTATGTGAGCCACAGGAAGGATGGATCTGTGGATTGATGGAGACGTTACTGATATGAACAAGTGGCAGTTTATTTCTACATTTACCAATAACTTTTTTCCCATTGGTCTCATCATGATTCTTATGACTCCATGTTAGTATCAATATAAAATAATAAACAGTTATATTACAAGGCATGACTATAGAATAAGAAATTAACAGTGTGAAGAAATAATCAATCTGAAATAATAATTACGCACACTTTATATCCATTATAGTTACCTTTGATATGATACTAGAGTCCATGCAAACGTATATCGTTGTGTCAACAGAATACTAATCTAAACTCGTGCAATACAGAAACGAGGTAGGTTCTGTAGGTAACCAACAGTCTCCGCCAGGTTTGATTTGGAAACCAAAATGCTAGTGTAGAGGGTGTAGAAATCACCTTCAGCAGCAGCTGTGACCAAAGCCTACCCCCCCGCAGTTACCCAGAACAAAGTGCTGCAACATCTGGTCGCATACATTCGTTTAAGGCTAACTAGCTAATTCGTTTCTACCACGGCTATTGGGGTTATGCTATGTTAGCATTCCACATTGGCATTCCACATCCACATTTGCAAATACTGTACTTTCTGAACTACTCTAGGGTTTTGGTTAGGGTTATACTAATATATATATATATATATACAAACTAGAGTGATTTGTGATACCAGTGGATGAACAAGCAGCAATTTATTTCTGGTTAGCGCATGCTCACTGATTGAAATTTGTTTCCCCAATCAGTCCACCTTGACACAACGCCACCTCTAGGCTTGGCGTAACACCACATTAAACTGGATAAAGTGATTGTCAAAATTATTTGTATTGTTCTTAGATTAACAAAAGAAAGAGGGAGGTTGTTGCAGATTTTACTAGAGGTCATTTTTCAACCCACTATACTGGAAAGATTACACTGATTCAGAACACAAAAAGGCTGTAGAGTTCTAGGACAGCATCTTATGGACAGGTAAGACAAATATGAGCCTGTATCTGAGAGAGGGTGAGGGGGACATATTGAGAAATAAAGGAACAGTTCTTGATAAAACAACACCTTGAGTAACGTATGGAAACAGTTGGCATGTGAGGCTCAAAGTGGATATGGCTCATTTGCTTTTATTGATGACGTAACCATCAATGGCAGCTGAAGGATGGGTTCTGGCCTGACCTGAAATCAATTGAGATTACGTGTCACTTATTGAAGATAAGATTAAAGGCAAAAAGATCAAGGAAGAAGCCGGATTTGTCTGCATTGTAGGCATTTCAGAGAAGATGAAATGATGTCAGGGTCTTGGACTTTGGGTAGTCACTCAAGTCACTTTTTTTATACAGATAATTTAAACTGATTCAATACTTCATGGCCCCTAAAACAGTTAGCGATATGTATAATAGAAACCAATGTGTGATCAGTTTGACAGTGTACTTATTCATGTAACCTGTTTCAGTATTATCTTGTTTGTGTAAATCCTGTGTCAGTAAGAACTCCAAATATGGTTCTAAACTATTAAGACTTAAGTGTGTTCTGCCCCAAGATAAAATGATGTCAATTATGTTAAAAAATTAGTATGTACCACAATTACCATTTGTATGCGGCTAAAAAAAACATAGGTTTATCAGATAAAAGCTAGAGTGGCGTTTGCCAAAAAATGTTAGTTGCCAAAATATGTGTTCATGAATTCCGGCCAGCTACACATTGTTTCAGCTCTGAGGGTTTTGGCTAACCCTGCAAGTTTCATTTCCTCCTAAATGATGTGTCAATAGTGGAGATGTTTGATAAACCCTCATTATAGCTGCAGGAGAATTTTTTTTAATTAAGTTAACTGTAGGAAGATATCAAACTCATGATTGCTATTTTTATTTCCTAAATATCTACTGAGATCTTCATGGATGTGAATGGTACTGCTTAGACTGATGTCAAAATGTCATATTGGACATATCTCCATGATAAATGAGAGAAGCTCTTCCAATAAGACAACAGACGGTTCAAATCAAGGCCTAGACCTGTTTGGTACTTATCAGCTGTACAAACACCAATTTTTCAAGTTTATTAATAGGATTGAATTACTCAAAGCTATACAAAAATGAGTGGTTAGAGTGAATCCAGCTCATGATGAAACGGACAGGTTGTTGAGAATGTCAACAAAATGACAAAAAGAATGTCACTTTTTGTCAGATCACTTTTTTTGCAAGATGTGAAACATAGCTCAACATATAGAGCTCTCTCTCTCTCGCATCATCAGTTTTGTTGTATATGAAATTCCAGGTTTATGTTCATTGATTACATTTACTTGTTTTGAGGGAAATGTGTGAGTTACCAGCAGACTACATGAAACATGCAATCACAGCACACGTAAGTGCTCAGTTAATCAATTAAGCAGACCAATCAAATGAGACATCCTTGGGAAAAGATTTGAGCTACACTGATTAAAGAGAGGAAACCAACCAAACCACTGTCATGCCAAGATGTAAAGCACACAGATCAACAATGCAGAGAGGAAAGGAGACATCAGGAAGAAAATGGTGGCAGCCCATCTCCAAAATGTTGCAGCTCCATCCACCCACTGTAAAATCATTTACAAATGAGGCCACTCTGTATCACCACAACTGCCCAGAAGTGGAAAGCCATCAAAACGTACACTAAGAAGCACCAGAAAAATAATAACTCAGGTAAAGGCCAACCCACACATCACCTCCAGATAGTTGCAGACCTCTCTGGCAACACCTGGGATAAATGTACATGTGTCTACAATTGAAAAATCAAATAGACGTGGCATTCATGGGAGAGCAAGAAGGAAGCATCTGCTCTCAAGAAAGAACAAAGTTGCCCATTTAAACTTTGACAGGGAGCAGTTGGACAAACCAGAGGGCAACTTTGACAATCACAGGTGTCATGTTTTGAGAAAAGTCAACAATACACATAAAGAGAACAACTTCTTCTCAACAGTGAATGGTGGAAATGAGAAGGTCTGGTGAAGGCCTGTTGTCCTGCCTCCGGACCTGGATGACCATGTTGTCCAGGGAACCATCAATTCCCAGGCCTTTCTACAAATTCTTGACCAGAATCTCCTGCTAAAAGTTAGGGAGTTGAAGCTGGGATGGAAATGGATTATGCAACAAGACCGACCACGACCCAAAGCATTCCAGCAAAACTACCAAGGAATGGCTTAAGAGAAAGAAGATTTGCACTCTGGATTGGCCCAGTCAAAGTCTGGACCTCAATCCCATAGAAATGCTGTGGCATGATCTGAAGCAGGCAATACATGCCAGATGTCCCTCCAACCTCTCTCAACTGGTGGTGTTCTTCAAGGAGGAGTGGGCAAAAATCCCAAAAAAGCAGATGTGAGACACTCATTTGTGGTTACAGAAGATGTTTGGATGAAGTAATTGCTGCAATAGGAGGTACCACAAGCTACTAACTAATAGTTCACATATTTTTGCACTTGGCAGATTTTCAGGGGTTTTTTGAGAGAAATAATTAAACTTTTGTTGAATAAATAATTTAAATATCTTTTTTTCTGTGTGTCCCTTATTTGGGAGGTCTGCTTTAGGAAGTGATATGTTCTTTCATAAGATTGTTTTCTAAAGAACATGAATACAATGACCACGTTTTGGTGGTTCACAAACTTTCTAGCAGCACTGTATACGTGTGTATGTGTGAATCTTTGCATGAGATAGAGGGCAAAACAGGAAACGATACAATGATTGGCATTCTCAACATGAAATTAAATGAGGAGCATGGCAAAATGGTTATAAGCGACAGGCTGCCATTAGGTAATCTAGGTGTTGAATACTTTAATCTCGGATCCCATCATCATACACTTCTTTCCAGGAAGGCCTCTAGCACAACCCACTCACACTTCATCACTAACTGTAATCAATATAGAAACACTTTTTTTCTGAGTGTTCTTTGAGATGTGTTGCTGACATTATTGTGAGTTATTGTGAGCCATTCTTTCCCTGGATATTTATCTCATTTCCCCAGCTTCCTTTGTGCCTTAGTGATTTCCTGGTTTTCTGACTTGGCCTGTTTCTCTAGGTTTCTGATGTTTGATTTATAAGGGTGTCTCTGCCAGCCTGTGATTTGGCACAAATGAATGTACCGTGCAAAAGCAAGCTGACAACTATTTATTACCGTTAGAGGCACTACCAGTGTTGGGGGTCTATCCACTAGGGGTAGCTTCTTAGCTTCTGAGAGTCACTGTTCACACTACACATGACCACAGGCCACTGGGAGGACATAATTTTCACATAGCACCAATAAATGCTCACTTTATGTTGTTTATTAATTTGATTTGAATTAAAATACCCCAAAGACCAACTAAAGTCAGTTATTTAGTGAGAGAAACAAATGAATTATAACTGAAAGAAGAATAAGTTCTCTTAGGAGTGTTCCACTGAGGAAATGTATTTTGTTGTTGCTAGCAGAAATGAATCATTCAAATTGGAAAGTGTAACACTTTGTGTGCAATTCTTTTTATGGAATGTAAAGTTGCTATTTTTCATGTCTACCCTGTCATTTACAGAACATCGCTTTTGTACTGAATGTACAGCAGCATAAAATGTGTAAATAAGTAATGTGTAGTGCATTGTTATTATTGAACTAGTCATTCAACAAAACCTACCTTCAAATATTTTTGTTTACTTTTTTAAGTGGTGTTAGACCCAGTAATGATTCAACATTTCCCCTGAGTGACTGATGATAAGGAATGTCTGCTAGCATTTTCATATATGACATACAAAATAAGATATGCTTTCTATAGATGTGTGGCATAAACAAAGTAACAAGATTTTCTTAAAAATTAATTTTGCAAAAAAAAAGTTCAGTGAACAACAAGAAAAGGCGAATGCATTCCTATAGCCTCTCATCTGCAAGAAACACTTATGATGACCATTAATGCATGTAAATAACCAATTAATTAACCAGTTTTTGTCTTTTAGTGTAGTTCAAAGTTTTAAAACAATTACCAATTAAACAATTAACATCACACAATCATAAAAGCATTGGCCACTATATGTGACCATTAGTCATAATCATAACAGCTTTTGACCAATATACTAGAACCTCAGGTGGTGCTATAAGAATGCATTTGCCATTATTAAGCAAATTGAGGTTTCCTAAGCAAAAGCTTTGAAGATGTGTGAAGTGCAAAACTATTCCAAGAGATATCTTTGTCACTGTAGGGAAGAATGGCATAAGAAATGCCAGTTGGTAACACAAGGTTTTGTCCTATGGCCCTAAAATTTAGTTAGCGTTCTTCATTTCTGTCTTTATGTAGAAAGAAATGGAAATGAAGTGGTATTTATATTTGCCTTATCAGGCATAATCACATTTCACAACCAACATATAATATCTCGCAGTTAAGTTATATAAGATTTGTTGATGAACTACCATTGTGGAAAAATTAGCAGAAGTAGAGCTGTGGGCTTTTCCCAAAATGGTAGTTGTGGGATAGGCCGAGCCAGTTCCTTGGTTTTTTTTTAAGTTTCAGGTTTAATTTCTTTTTTAAAATGTATTTCTTAATCTTAAAGACATGACAAACCATCAGCAGCTTTCAGAGCTTTATAGACAATTTCAGTTCTTCATACGTTCAGTAGATTGAAAATTGAAGAGATGGCCAGCAACAGAATTTTTTTTTTGTTTGTCCAACAACCACGCTGTGGGAAACAAATATCTTCCACCCCATAGACCTCCCTAATCTCCCATCTTTGGCTTGAATTTAGGGAAGTGATGCCTAAGACCACTGAGTCACTTTTATAAATACAGTGCTCTAGAATTAGGAATGTCTCAAGCATTGTGATGCATTCTGTTAATAGGAGTTATATGATCTGAGGCTGTAACTAGAAAATTACTCTGAAAAACAAATAGTCTTCTTTTTTGGAACAGTAAAGTGATTGACAACCTTGTGAAACTTTTAATTGGGACATCCAATATTTGCTGCTGTTGTTGGATGAGGCATTAAATTAAAAACAGGCTTCATTCTCACTCAAACAGGCAGCAGAAAATAGACATTCTTTTCGAAAATCAGTGTGGTTTCACCCTCTATTTGAACTGTTCAACCTGAAAACACTCAAGGTCTGCGCGCACCTATTATAGAAATGAAGCATGCACTCAAAGAAGTTGTTTTTCAAATAGCGTATGTTCTCAGTTAAACTGTCTGTAACCAACAGGTCAAACATTCCTTGGTATCAGATGTTTCCTGGATTAGCCCTGAAAAAAAGATTACCATGGTCCAAAGATCTGAGCTGCTGTGTGTATTTAGCTTACATCAGACTTTCAGGTGGAGAGTGCAGTTCTAGAGTCATCACGGCATATGGAAATGACACTTATTGGCTGTGTTATGTTCCACGTTGGCTATTCTGTTTTACGTTGTTAGGAACAAAATGTTTCCTGCAGAAGCCTATTCAAGGAGTGAAAAGCAAACACTTCTTGAAATGGTTACGGCAGTGAGCTCATCTCTGAGAACTGGCTTAACCCAAAGAATCCTTTTCACTCAAAGCTGGGTACCAAAGCATCATGTCATCTCTCAAAATGTAACTGCCTATGTGTCATGAATAAAAGCTAACTAACGATTCAGAACTTTTTGAATTATTTAATAACTTTGAGACTTCAGGACCCAACAACGCTACATGTTAACAAGAATATTTCTGCCTGGGTCATAGTTTCTGATGCCGAATTTCTAAGGGGTCACTCAAGTATTCATACCTTAATCCAACATTGGTAGAATGTGATGACATAATAGTGATGAGAGATGGAAATTGAAGCTCCATCTGACTGTCAAAGCTGCAATCCACATGGGACCAAGGCTGTAAAGCTCTGAGGAGTAGGGTCAGAGGATAGCACTGTTTTCCCCATTCACATGGGACCAGCAGTGGGGCTTTTCCCACGCTTGAAGTGCAAGGCACAGTAGAATGTGTTCGCAGGACTTGGGTTTAATGAAACTAGTGATCCCCAAAAGCACAATTTGTTCAAGCACATGATGCATGTTCTCCTTAAAATGAGCTTTGCATAACTAGTATGACAATGTAACGCATCATTTGTACAATATTATGGAAGACATGCAGCAATGGAGATGGGGGGCATAGTGGGAGTGAAAGGGGCAGGGAGAGGCTAAGAACCTACATATCTCAGAACACATCAAGAGCTGTGACAAGATGGCACAGATAGTGGTCAACTCCTAAGGTTATCCTGGAATGCTCATTTCTTATGGGTATCAAGGGAGTACTGGATTTTCTGAAACAGTTTGTACTCTGAGTGATCCTGGTCACAGGAAGTCATACAAGAATGGGTTCATAGAGTTCTTGCATATATTAATTGTCATCACCCCCATTTGAGTGCACATCCATCCATCCATCCATCCATTTTCTTCCGCTTATCCGGGTCCGGGTCGCGGGGCAGTAGCCTAAGCAAAGAGGCCCAGGTTTCCCTCTCCCCAGCCACCTCTTCCAGCTCTTCTGGGGGGGATACCAATGGCGTTCCCAGGACAGCCGAGAGATATAATCTCTCCAGCGTGTCCTGGGTCTTCCCCGGGTCTCCTCCCAGTTGGACATGCCCAGAGCGCCTCCCTAGGCAGGCGCCCAGGTGGCATCCGAACCAGATGCCCGAACCACCTCAGCTGGCTCCTCTCTACGTGGAGGAGCAGTGACTCTACTCCGAGCCCCTCCCGGATGACCGTGCTCCATACCTTATCTCTAAGGGAGAGCCCAGACACCCCTGCAAGAAAACTCATTTCGGCCGCTTGTATTCGCGATCTCATTCTTTTTCGGTCACTACCCAAAGCTCGTGACCATAGGTAAGAGTCGGAACGTAGATTGACCAGTAAATTGAGAGCTTTGCCTTTCGGCTCAGCTCTCTCTTCACCACAACGGTCCGGTACAGCGACCGCAATACTGCAGCCGCAGCACCAATCCGCCTGTCAATCTCTCGTTCCATCCTTCCCTCACTCGTGAACAAGAACCCGAGATACTTAAACTCCTCCACTTGAGGCAAGGACTCACTCCCGACCCAGAGAGGGCACTCCACCCTTGTCCGACTGAGTACCATGGTCTCAGTTTTAGAGGTGCTGATTCTCATCCCAGCCGTCTCGCACTCGGCTGCAAACTGATCCAGCGAGAGCTGTAGGTCTCGGCCCGATGATGCCAACAGGACCACATCATCTGCAAAGAGAAGGCGTGGAATCCTGAGGCCACCAAACCGAACCCCCTCCACCACTTGGCTACGCCGAGAAATTCTGTCCATAAAAGTTATGAACAGAATCGGTGACAAAGGGCAGCCTTGGCGGAGTCCAACTCCCACCGGAAACCAGTCTGACTTACTGCCGGCCATGCGAACCAAACTCCTGCTCCGTTTGTACAGGGACTGGATAGCCCGTAGCAACGGGCCCCGAACCCTATACTCCCGGAGCACCCCCAGAGGAATCCCCCGAGGGACACGGTCGAATGCCTTTTCCAAATCCACAAAGCACATGTGGACTGGTTGGGCAAACTCCCATGCACCCTCTAGGACCCTCGCAAGGGTGAAAAGTTGGTCCAGTGTTCCACGACCAGGACGGAACCCACATTGTTCCTCTTGTAACTGAGATTCGACTATCGAACGGACTCTCTTCTCCAGAACCCCTGCATAGACCTTACCGGGAGGCTGAGAAGTGTGATCCCCGATAGTTGGAGCACACTCTCCGGTCTCCTTTCTTAAAAAGGGGAACCACCACCCCGGTTTGCCAATCCAGAGGCACTGCCCCCGATGTACACGCGATGTTGCAAAGACGTGTCAACCAAGACAGTCCCACAACATCCAGAGCCTTAAGGAACTCAGGACGGATCTCATCCACCCCGGAGCCTTGGCACCAAGGAGTTTCACAACTACCCTGGTCACCTCAGCCCTAGTGATGGGCAAACCCCGTCCGAGTCCTCTGGTTCTGCTTCCTCTATGGAAGACGTGGTGGTGGGATTGAGAAGATCCTCAAGTATTCCTTCCACCGCCTAATGACATCCCCAGTCGAGGTCAGCAGATCCCCAGCCTCACTGTATACAGTGTTGGTCGGGAACCGCTTTCCCCTCCTGAGTTGCCTGACGGTTTGCCAGAACCTCCTCGGAGCCGATCGAAAGTCACTTTCCATGGTCTCACCAAACTCTTCCCACACCCGAGTTTTTGCCTCTGCGACAGTCAAAGCCGCGATCCGCTTGGCCCCCCTGTACCTGTCTGCTGCCTCCAAAGTCCCACGGGCCAACCAGGCCCGATAGGACTCTTTCTTCAGCTTGACGGCCTCCCTTACCCGAGGTGTCCACCACCGGGTTCTGGGATTGCCGCCACGACAGGCACCGACAACCTTGTGGCCACAGCTCCGATCTGCCGCATTGACAATAGAAGCACGGAACCAAGCCCACTCAGACTCAATGTTTCCGGCCTCCCTCGGGATGCGGTCAAAGCTTTGTCGGATGTGGGAGTTAAAGACCTTTCTGACAGGTTCCTCTGCCAGACGTTCCCAGCAAACCCTCACAGTACGTTTGGGTCTGCCAGGTCTGTCCGGCATCCTCGCCCGCCATCTGATCCAACTCACCACTAGGTGGTGATCGGTTGACAGCTCAGCTCCTCTCTTTACCCGAGTGTCCAAGACACACGGTCGCAAGTTCGACGATACGATTACAAAATCGATCATCGAACTGCGACCTAAGGTGTCCTGGTGCCATGTGCACTTATGGACACCTCTGTGCTCAAACATGGTGTTTGTTATGGACAAACCGTGACGCATAGAAGTCCAATAACAGAACACCACTGGGTTCAGATCGGAGAGGCCGTTCCTCCCAATCACGCCCTTCCAGGTCCTACTGTCATTGCCCACGTGAGCATTGAAGTCCCCCAGCAGAACAATGGAATCCCCAGAAGGGGCACCTTCCAGCACCCCCTCCAAGGACTCCAAGAAGGCCGGGTACTCCGAACTGCCATTCGGTGCATAAGCACAAACAACAGTCAGAGCCCTTTCCCCGACCCTAAGGCGCAGGGAAGCAACCCTCTTATCTACTGGGGAAACCCCAACACACAGGCAGCGAGCCGGGGAGCTATGAGTAAGCCCACTCCAGCCCTCCGCCTTTCACCCTGGGCAACTCCAGAAAAGAATAAAGTCCAGCCTCTCTCGAGAGGATTGGTTCCAAAACCCAAACTGTGTGTGGAGGTGAGCCCAACTATATCTAGTTGGTATCTCTCAGCCTCACACACCAGCTCAGGCTCCTTCCCACCCAGAGAGGTTACGTTCCATGTCCCAAGAGCCAGCTTCAGTAACCGAGGGTCGGTGCGCCAAGGCCCCCGCCTTCGGCCACCGCCCAAACCACAATGCACCGAACCCCTAGTACTACCTCTCCCACAGGTGGTGGGCCCATGGGAGAGTGAACCCATGTAATCCCTTCGGGCTGTGCCCGGCCGGGCCCCATGGGTAGAGACCCGGCCACCAGGCGCTCGCCGAGGAGCCCCTCCCCCAGGCCTGGCTCCAGGGTGAGGCCCCAGTAACCCTGATCCGGGCAAGGGTATCTGGGTCCTGTTTTTAAATTCCATTGGGGTTTTTATTTGGACCACTCTTTGTCTGGCCCATCACCTAGGACCAATTTGCCATGGGAGACCCTACCAGGGGCATTGCCCCCGACAACCTAGCTCCTAGGATCACATGGGCACGCAAACCCCCACCACCACGATAAGGTGGTGATCCACGGAGGATTTGAGTGCACATAATGTCTTGTATTACATATTATTTAAAGAACAACAAACAACATGACTACAGATTGGTGTGGTCTCGCGTACTTTAGAAATGTGGAAAGACATGCAACATACATTTTTAAAGACATATCACCACCATACTGCCACCAGCTATTGCAGTTTCAGATTCATAGACCCTATGGAAGCCCCTGGGCACACGAAACATCGAGATCCCCCTCAAAAATTATCGCCTAATACTTTTTTTATTTTACCAACCAATATTTTAATTAAAGGTGTGGGGCCATAGGCAGGTGCCTACTATGCCTGTTTGGTAGTCTTGCACTGATATATTTGTTTAGTTACAAAACTCCAATGAGTCTTAACTAACTGGCCAGTTTAATTTGTGATGTTTGATGCCCTCTGGTGTTAGAAATGTGGAAATATCACCACTTCAAATAACAAGGAA
Organism: Brachyhypopomus occidentalis; assembly: GCA_020368025.1. Taxonomy (NCBI): domain Eukaryota; kingdom Metazoa; phylum Chordata; class Actinopteri; order Gymnotiformes; family Hypopomidae; genus Brachyhypopomus; species Brachyhypopomus occidentalis. The sequence continues at coordinate 4,742,862 of JAGXOD010000025.1, read as the reverse complement.
TAATTTAATTAAAACAAAACATAATAATTTTCATAAATTATATTACATATCACATTTTGTGAAGATATCATTTCAGCCCACAAGTTGTTGTATATCTACTAGCTTAGTTACCAAATTCCATTGAGCCTTAATTTTTTGTGACAGACTGGCCATGTATTTTTAATGCCCTCTGGTGTTAGAAGTGTGTGAATGTCTCCACTTAACGAAATGTTTTTTTGGCAGTGGACATTTGACAAACACAATTAATGCTATCAAACAGCATCCTTTAAAAAGAGCAACATATAAACAACAATAATAATTGTATAAAGTTACATGTTGTACAAATGTATAAAGTTACATTACACTTACTAATAACTTAAATTCTAAAAAATGTACTCATGTCTAGCAACTTTCTTAAGCTACATTTGAACAATATTTTACTATTATAAATGTATGATTGCAAAGTATTCCTATAATGTGCTGTTGTTATGAGGAAGATGAATAAAAGAACTCTTTCTGAATGAAATAATATAACTGTCTCTCAAATGGTGGCGCATGGGTTCTTAAAACCGAGAGAGGAATTTGTAACATTTATAGTATTATTCCAATATTTCAGTAATAGCAGGTTTGACTGCTTCTTATACACTAAAAATGAGCAGTTTTGAGCAGTTTTAGGTCCCTGGCTAGTTGGTTAGCAATGTCTGGTTGCTATTAAAAGCCTTCATGTCATGGGTGGTGCCACATCCATTAGAAAGCACTGACATGACATGATGTGTGTGACATATATCGGAGTGTAACAGAGTACACATAGCAGTGTTGCATAACCAGAATATAAAAATGTAACTGTGTTCCATTACAGATACAGAAAAAAACATTAGATTATTGGTGCATTAGATTACTGGTACATGTAAAAAGGGTTACTAGCAGGATTACAGTAGCTATATTACAACTTAAGGAACAAATGTAGCTGGGGTTTGTTTATGTAACAGCGGCATAGAGCGATGAGGCAGAGTAGAGCGCGGTTTATAATGGGCAAATCCAAAATTGGAGTCGGGGTCACAAGCCAGAGGTCGCATAGCCAACACGGATATTCATGATTTACAAACAAATGGGAAACCGGGCAAAATAAACAACATAAACTAGAAATAACAAACAGGCTACACAGACAAATAATAAGCAGAATGATTTAACACTTACTTATAAATAACCAGATACCAACAAACCAATACATTCAATAACCAGCAACGAACAAGACAAAGGAAGGTGTTTAAATAGACCAAACTAACAAGGGAAATAAACTAGGAACAGGTGGGAACGATAAGGGCGGAGTAACAAATAGGAAGTTATTAGACCAGGTTATTAAACCAGGTATTGGTACTTTTGGCAGTGTGGACAGGTGCCAAGTCATGCTGGAAAATGAAATTTCCATCTCCAAAAAGCTTGTCAGCAGAGGGAACCATGAAGTGCTCTAAAATGGCTGTGCTGACTTTGGTCTTGATATATAGCATGTAGTTTTAATTTGCAGACATATGATGATATGGGTAGGATAACAACACAGATGTAATATTCCAGTAAGTGCTTTTGTATAACAAAATGTTCCAGTAAATGCTTTCGTATAAAGCTTGGTATTACAAAAGTAACAACACTATATGAGCTTGAAGAATAGTATTAAGGTTCATTGGAAGAGAAATGTTCCTCAAAACTGTCCCTGTAAATCTTCTTACACTTCTTAAAGTGTAAAACCTTCCTCAACTAGCATTAACCCAAGGGCAATGCTAAAAGGGCATAAACCCATTCAAATAGAGGTGTTAAGCAATGTATTGGTCTTTGTAATAACCTATATATTTAATAGTCACTATAGAGTTTCACTGTAAACTGTGTTGATCTGTTTAGAATGAACAGATTTAGATGTCATCTAGTGGTGCAGGTTTGAAGTAATGACGGAAGGATTTCTCAGCATTTCAGAATTTCTCAGCATGATACACTGGCCATCATTTTTTTTCAAAAGAGTGAGACAGTCGCGTGTATCAGCCTTTCAGAGATGGTTCTCCAAAAGTGTTTTGGAGAGCATAGTGAACTCTGTTTACAACTCTGAAGCATACAGATGATGTGTGAGATTAAATGGGTAATGTAAAAAGTGATGATATTCAACAGGTTGTAAAGGCAGGAGCAACTCCACCATGGGTGCCATGTCATGAACTTACACTCCACAGGCTCAGGAACATGAATATGACATTTGATTGACATTTTTATGACTTAGTTCAGTAAGTAATATTACATTTTGTCCCTTTAATGTCTTTCCAGTTTCATAAAGGTCTAGCTATGAAACACGTTTGATCTATCGTTCAATGCCTTAGGGCACAGTTCTTCTTCCAGCAAAATATGCTCCAATTCTTTGTTGCGCTGTCAGAGATTAAGGAAATGTGCTAAACTGAAATACAAGCTTCTCTGACAACAGTGCTATAGCTAGTCTTCCTTTGACATTTTCATTTCTGAGTGGAACGTTTGTGTTTTGGCCTGTGATCCCATCAAGTGCCTATTTCCGCCTTGGTTTCGACTCTTCTGGTTGCCAGATATTAAACAAATTGGCAGGCAAAAGCGGCATGTTGCTGCCATGGAAGCGCACAAACAAATTGCATCAACAAACTTAAAGTTATATTCTTCCTGACCTAAAAATCCTCTGTATCTCTCTAAAAAGCTCAAAAGTAAATATTGGCGATGCATGTGAAAGATGGAGGTTTACAGCCTAGAAGGATGGATGCCAAGTTGGCTCATTTTCTCCTGAAAAGGAATGCATTGAGCTTCAACAGAGGTTAGCTAAACCTAACTAATGTCTCACATTAGTAACATTAGGTAATTTCAGCATTCCATTACTCGGATTTATACTGGTCCGTGTGTAGCAAAGCAGCAAGTATTGGAGACACAACTGGTGAAGTGGTCCCGACTAGAGTTTGCTGATGCTTTAATGCTAACATACTCTAATGGACTTTATACACCGAACGTGATGTCAAGAAGCGTCGTCTGACCCGTGCCTGCCTCTCAGCGGGCGTTTTTTTCACACTTTCTATCTAAGAATTCTAGGTTCCCATTGTTTTTCCTTATCTTGTTACAAGAGATGCTGATGGAAGACTTTTAAGACTTGGCATCTCATTGCTCTCTCCCTCCCTCTGTCCTGCTGTCACCACAATCTTGCTCCTTTTTGTTGTCATTGTCCAAATTGCAAATTACTATAAACCATGTCCCAAGCAGAACAGTGATGCATCTAATTACAGGAAAAAGCTTTTGTTTGCCAGTCTCTGTATTTTAACCAGTAGAATAAATTTCTAAGCAAAGACAACAGCAGTTCAGCATACTATCTTATATATGCAGTTGTTTCCTTCTGAAAACACATCACTTGAATTACATTTCCATTTCCTTTTTTTGGCTGCGTGACTGCTTTTGATGTCCATCTCTTCTTTTTTCATGTGTCTGTAAGGTTTTTCCATACCCCTTTCACTTAACTACAGAATAATAAAGTTCAACATCAAAAAACAATTCTATAGGTCAACTGGTTACAGGGTTTTAGCGTGATACATGATAGATAATGGGTAATATATTGTTTGTTTAGCGTGTTTGATGAAAATAGATCACAGATGTTACCATCTTCATTGCCAGGCTAATCTGCTTGACTTTCTAGATCATGTCTTTCATATTGTTGTTCTTATAAGCTTTGTGAAGTTTGTCAAAAAGTACTAGGTGCTGAGACACAAATACAATAAACTGATCAGCCATCCTGATTGTTGCTATGCCAGCACCAGAAGCAATGGTGATTGTCAGTGAGTTTTATCACTGGCAAAAATTCACAAAAAATTCAGTTGGTCTCTTTTTTTTTTTAGATACATTAAAAGCACACAGTCTGCTCCATTAAAGATTACTAATGATTGTGGTATCTATACTGTCCTTAGTCCACCTGTCTTTGTGACAGAAGGAAGCAATCATGCCAGTCTCAGGGAAAATGGAGGATTTAATGAATAAAGTGCACCACCGCAAAACCCACAACATAATGCAAATTAAGGATACAATAACCAGCAGTCAACTGGTACAAAGAGACGAGATACTGTATATAGGCAGACAAATGACCCTCAGGTGTCGAGTTTCCTAATGGGCCACACCCTCCTGAGGGAACAACAGGACAACATGAAATACTGCCGCTGCTGACGGGGGTAGCCGGCAGGGGGCCTACGTAGCGTGACAATCCCACAGTCTCCTTGAAGGATTTGAGCACATCGTTGGCATACAGGGGGCAGTACTGAACTGTTTCAAGTCCTGTCTGTGTCATAAAATCTTTGCAATTAATGTTGCCATTTTATTTTCTATGTTTCCACCATTGAGAAGTATCTTAATGATCTGTATTAGAGCCTGTTCTCTTCTCATTATATGCTTCCATTGGGAAATATGATTCAGAAATATATATCCACTGCTGTGCTGGGGGTGTGCAACTCAATCTCCCACTAAAGCGTAATGATCTGAAGTATCTTAAGGGACATTAAATCTGGATGGCCTCGTCTAATTGAAAAGAATTCTGACATTTATTTTTGCCCACTTCTCCATCCCTCTAATACTCCATTAATATGTTTGTGCATGTCAACACAATTTAATTATCACTTTAGTCAACAATTGTTGTTTAAAATGTGTTTCAAAAATTGAATTTTACTTACGGTTCACTAAAACCTTATCAAGAGGGGTGCCATTCCCCTGACCCCAATGAGGTTTTCTATCCTACCATGTAAAATACTCTGGTCTATGTGATCAAATATAACATGGAGATCAAATACCACAAAAAGACAACTGTGCAGTGTAGCCCTTGCACAAGGTAGTATCAGATCATTTCCTGCCTTCTTTAGTGACATATTTGATGATTCCAAAATCCTAAATCAACAAAATACTAAATTCTGATACAGGAAATTCAAAATGCAAACATTTAATAAATAATGTAGCCTGCAGTCTAATAATAATAATAATAAAACTGAATAATGAATCAGAATAAATCTGTGTTGCAGGAGGAGTATCTCAGACAGAGAGACACTCATTCAGACTTCATCCACTTCACTCAAATGAACATCACCCCCCCCCCCCCCCCGGATCCATCATCCTAAGTGCTATCCAAATGAGTTACTGTGAATTATGTCATTGGAGACTGAATGTTAGCAGAGCAGGATTTTTTTAGCTGTGAAAGATTAGGACAGCCCAACCCAGGTTTGTCCAATTTAACAAACAGAGGGTAAGTATGTTTGCTTCATTTGTTGTTGGAAGATAATATACTAGACGTATCCCTTATATGGTGTTTATAATCGAACTCTTTACAGCGTGGACCTACCAACTGCCCCAGAATTACCCTCAGTGACAAATTTTCAGACTCAATTATTGATAGGTTTATATTGCTAAATGATTTTTACAAGTTTAGACGCTTGTTGTGAACCACTGTCTCAAAATACCTTAGTCCTATATCCCAGTCAATTTTATAAATTGTTTTGTTTTTATAGGTAGCATAAACCACAAATGCAAAAACAAAGCAAAGTCTTAGTTGTACTGTGGCGTTCTGCATTCTGATGTTATATTGCTGATGAACCACACAGAGGCGATGTTGATCTATATTTGTCAAATGCAATCTTCACAAATAATAGTCTACAAACCATTCTCCACCCTTTTCAGTAATAGTTACTGAGACAGTTGATCATCCTGTGGATAGTCATATTTAAAATTTAGGTTTAATTATCCACACATATAACATGTGCTTGTGGATTATCATCTACACATATAGCATATGGTGTAGTTAATACACAACTCCAAATGTAAGGTGGTTTAAAGCATTATAATAATGTGAACAAAGTATAAAATGTAGTCTAAGCTTTCACATGTGCATCTGCCAGTTATTTGAACTATTTTGCTGTGTATAAGCATATTCTGCCAAAATAATGCTTCACATAAAGTTTGGCAACTCTTTAGCCAGATAATTATTGGTTACTTACATAGTTTAGGTTAACATTGACCAAAGTAAACAAGTCTGATGCATTTGGCATACTCTTGTACCTAGAGACTGACATTACATAATACGCATAACTGTTAGCTCATAGAATCAGCAGTCTTTTAATATTTACAGCCATTCAATTAGTGATCACATTTCCACTAATAGAAAACCTGCCCTCCAGAGTAGTTTAACCTATTGGAACATCTGAGCAGTTGTTAGATATATCTAGGGTGAAACCTCACATGTAATGCTTAGGCCATTTAAGCCAGCATGTCTTTATGTTTTCATGGTGGTAAATGCTGCATATTACAAGCACTGTACCATCTGTTGCTGTCCTCTTAGCTGATGAAATTGAAATATTCACAAATGCTGATTTAACATGGCTAAGCATGTTATCTTGGTTGCATGTTGGCTGTAGATAGAGTGGTTGGTATTGATAGTAAATGTATTAATTGATCATGGGTTCAGTCAAAACATTGTTGTAATATGATTCTGTTGTGCTTGAAATTTGATTCCATCCTAATTACAGACAGTTCAGAAATACAAACTGGTACATAAGAGTTTGTTGAACTCTCTCTATGTGACGTTGGCTTTGATTCAAGCCCTGGGAAATGCTTTATTTCTTTTCATTACATGTGACTTATTGTTGAAACTAAACAAAGTCAAACAAGCCTTTGTCATTGGCTTTTCAAAGACGCAAATGTCTTATCAAATGGATTTCCTTCTTCCAAGAATCAATGTTCGATCAGTGCTTATGTAAAGCTTGTCGCTTTGATGTTAGCGTGAGAGATAGTAAGGAAAAGAGAACTGAGGAAATCGCGTGTTTTCTGCTTTGTAACCTGGCCCAAGAAGTTGCCTTGGCAACTTTGTAAACCCAGACTGCATGCTGCTGTCTGCTACTGAGCCACATGATTTAATATGAAACAACCTAGTAGCTCAATCACGTTTGTTTACTGTAGGATGAAAAGTTCGGAAAGCTGCGCAAATGGTTCACGTAGCAGTATAATTATGCATATTCTGTAGTGTGGTCTCAAAGAAAATAGAAAGAGCAGAGTGTGATTTAGCAATTCATGTGTACTTGTTCTGCTTAGCGGAACTTGATCACATGTTCATAGGATTCCCATTTACTCATTGATTGTCTTTGGTATATTTTATTAGAGAAATCTAATAAAATAAATCTAATAATGAAAATGTGTGTAATATGTTTATCATAATAGAAATGATGCAAAATGTCATTTTCTGGTCCCATTTCTTTGTTTCTTTATTTATAATTTTACACATAATTTTTACACATATAATTTTACACATTTATTTAGAGAAACCTACTAGTAAATTGCAAATGTAAATAAATAAATAAATAAATACTCATTCTCTATTAAAATATCAGGGCTTTTATGAAATATTTAAATATCTTATTTGCATATTCAAATGATCTAACTTTCCCAGTAGCATCTTTGTTGGGGCCAATGTCACGTAGTTGCCATACAGTCCTCTTCTTTAGTCCACTATTTTGTATCTATTTGCTTCCATCAAAAGGACACAGTAGTCTTCTCCCACTCCACAACACAGCTACACTTTGAGACTTTATCTACTGTTATCTGCCTGCCTGTGGATTTGTATGGGTTCCAATTTCCTCCCACTCAGCACCTGGGCCTTTTCTCCAACAGAAGAACACCCCATTGGTAGCTTCATTTCTTGCTCTTTAAGGTTCTCTTCCAACACCAGTAGGTGAGCTCCTCAAGCCATTTATCTTCCTGCTTTGCAACTTTTCTTGGTCAGCTGGCTAAGCAAATCTCGGTATGTGGTGGAGCGGAGGAATCGTGGATAGCAGTCCTTCTCCATAAGGATGTAGATCCGATACTGGGCTAGATCAAAACATTTTGGTGTGGGGCTGTTCACGTTGACCTGGGTAATGTCTCGTGTCTCATGGTCGATGTTAACCTGGAAGAGATGATAGGTACAATAAAATCTGTCAATATGTCTATCAAAGCATCAGTGATGAGAAATCTCGCTACAGAGATGTGTACAGTAATGAAACATGAATGTCTTTCACCTCTCTTGGTGCTTCACTTCCAATGAACTCATTGTAAATGCTCTGGGCTTTGGCTGGTAGCTTGGCTATGCACTCTGTGTTTCTGTAGTCCTCACAGGCCAGGTAGAAGGCTATGTTCTCCTCACTGAATTCAGACACCAGAAAAGCTCTAAAGGTATACACGCCATCTAGTGGAAGAGAAAGGAAACAGAGATAAGGAACAGTGTTACATCAGTGTTTAATATCTGACATGGATCAGACAGAGCAGTACTCCAACATCCATGCAACAACTCCATTTTCATCCACACCCTAGTGGACATCCTAACTGTCCCATCTTATCAACATCTATACAAGAAAAGTTAGCACTTTAAGATCCTTTAATAGGCATAGCTTTTTTGTGCTAAACTATGCTATTGCAACTATAGTGTCTGTTGCGGTAGGTAAGGTTTATTTGCTGTTTTCTGTACTTACATTTGCTGGACAGTAGCTTTTCAAAAGATTCTTTCCACCTCAGACATTCCTCCAATGTGAGTCTGCAAATGGATACAAAATCTGATAAGACAAAATCCATTACTGAAGAATACAAATCTTCATTGTTCATGTTTATGCAAGATACATATTGTATTAAATGTCATATTCAGAATGTACCTGTATCTTGGTTTCCTCAGTTTGTAAGTACAGCTGTGCAACCTCCAGTCCTGCTTCTGTAGAAAGCTGCCCACACATTCTTTTAATCCTTTAGCCCTGTGATGTGCAATCAGAATTCTCTGTTTAACATTGCATTTTCATTGTCATCTAGTAAACAGTACTGAAGTACACATTCCAAACACACCAATTCATAGACACAGCAAAAAAACTAATTCTTTAAAGTGTACATGTGGAATATGGTTTTATATAATCCAAAATACTCAAATTAACCAGCTATACTACCCAGCTCATTAACCATAAAGCATCCACCAACTCATACAGTAAGTCTGTGAGAGGATGAAATCTGTACCTTTCCAGGCAAGCATTAGGCAGTACTGCTAGTCTTCTGCACATTGTGTGCCCAGCACAACAACAATATCCACTCACTGGAGGAGCCTTTGGTGAGAGGAGCAGTCTGTCTAGGGACAGGCAGGAGGGAGTTTATGTAGTGCAGGAAGTGGATCGTCATGTTCCCTCTCAGCCAGTCACACTGTAGCTTTCTCCCTGTGCCTCTGTCTGAGGGTGGGCACTGCCTGTGTGTGTGTGCATAACATGTTTTTGTGTTTATGGTTTAAAAGTGATTAAGTGGGGAAACGAGGAAATTGGTTTATTTTGGTGCCATTTTAAAACGTGGCTTTTACATGATTTATACTCTTGAGCAAAGGTTCATGGGGGAAAATAATCTTTGTGCCAGTTGACATAAATAAATAAATAAAACTATGAAGAGGTCTGGACAATAATATACATTTGTGAGGTGATCTTCAATAAGGTATGACTTATTGCTAGTCACACACACAATATAAGCTAGAGTAGAAAACACGCTTTAGAGTGAGGAGGCAAAATCTCTAGCTAAGGTGCTTAACTCACTATATCTCAATCTATTTAGGGTACAGATGACTTAATTTGTTCTTTCTTTTCTTTCTTCTGACCATATATTTACCTAAATAAATGTAGATTTACATTTACATTGTCTAGCTTCCAACCATAAACAATAAATACACAATAAATAAAGATAATACAAGAAGCACTTAAAATAAAAATAAATGTAAAAAAATGACATGTAAATCTCCTGTGAGATGTTTAATGTGAGATTAAAGTTAGCACTTCTAACTTCCTGCTTCTCTGCTCAGGAAGGAATACCAAGGTCAAGCCCTACTAACTTGATCAGGGTGTGATCACCATTAATACATTTGATTTATGTGAAAAAAAGACCTCAGGGAAACCCACCTACAACCCTGTGGGTTGTAATTGATGATGTTACTGAGCACAAAGGCTCTATTGCCTGGCATGCTTAGTAGGTCATGAGCCTGGGTTATGGAGGAATATATAGTTATATAAGGACATCACGTGTCTGTAGATGTCAGCCTTGAGATGCTCGTGTATCTGTGGTGACGTTTGTCTCTTACTGTTGCTTTTTTTGCTTGGAAACTGTTTATCCCGAATGAAAGACACATGCAGAGGGACAAAATAACCTTGTTGTTTTCCACCTGAAAATACTTTCTTTTCCCTCCAAGAAATAATATGGTGTAGATCATGAGAATCATGCTGGCACATTAAAGTCACAGTAGGGAGAGATTACTGGGGCTTTTTTCTTATTACCTGCAAAGATATGGGAGAGGATCACCTACTGCTTCTCTGCAGCTACAGGAAATGGAGATGGTGTCCTTGAGAAGGGCAGTGAGGAAAACTATATTTTCTATACACTTATATGGCCAGGAATCTCATTGATGGCATAGTTCAGTCAGTGTTGTAGCTTTGGTGATTCTTGTATTGCTGGCCAATGTCAGCCCAGAATGGTTTTTAAACACTGGTCCGTTGTGATAAGAATAACCTTTCTAAACAAACGGCTGCCTGTTTAAAGGGTTGCTGTGTTTTCAGGGTTCACCATTTTCTGAGCTTGTGAGATTTATCCCTACAGCATTTTTAGATTATAGATAAATCTAACAAAATAGATAGTGCACTAAAATGCCCCATATGTCACTGTACCTCAATGGTTCTGGACTCAACAAGTATGCCTACAGCTTACACAGTGGCTGCAGAGGTTCATCAAGAGCTTGGGGGGGGGGGGTGGTCTTGTACATGGAGGACTTGTAAGTTAAGATTTATATATTTATATATTTTTTGTACTGCACTCTATATGTGTATATATATTACAAGTCTTTTTGTTGTGGAAATTAATTTTTGCAAACCATATATCATGGATGAGGCACCATTTTCAGCTACTCTTCATACCATGTCCTCTGTTTCCTAGCAATGTGGAAAAAACAACTGAGTGCTAAGCCACAGATCAAGGTCACTGTCAGCTCTAATGCTTGTTAAATGGTGTGAATTAGGGGCAGGGTGGGTGAGTGAGGACCTGTCCGGGAATATGCCTCAATTAGCTGCTAAAGGCCAGACCAGTGATTCCCAGCACTGCTTGTTTTTGAGACCCTGAGGGTCTCAGTCTCATTTGTGCAAAGCTGCATTTACCTTTGTTTAAGATGTGATGTAATGACTTCTAAAGTTTGTACAGTGTTTGCTGATTGTTTAATGTGTGTCACTATCGGGGACATTTTCTCAAAAACGCATTAGAATAGCTTATGCTTCTTATTTATTATTTGAGTACACTTTTTCATACTTTTACTGGCATGTGAATGTAGAGCATGTACCTGTCAGTAATGTCATCTTCACCTGCCTCAGTTCAGTGGTTAAATGATCATTAGAGAGGGACTTGTGTGAAATCCCTGTTCTTTTCCCAGCATAGCAGTTCACTCATAATTAAAAACTTATACATATGAGGCACAAAGACTCTTTTTGCGACATCAGTAAAATGTTAAATGCACCTTTTAAAAGCTTTACTCTGTACAGAAACCTATTTGTGAGGACTGTACAATCAGTTGGCTAAGCAAGTTGAAAAAACAAGAAAGGTTTTGAATGACCATGTTTAGCTTCATCATAATCCAAACATAGTCTTGTCTAGAGTCTACATGAAAATAACAAAAGGGCAAAGTTAAAGCTGAAAGACTGAACAAACTATGACAAAACTAGGTTGGACATATCCATAAGGTGAGGTTCTGGAAGACAGGTCATACACCATGGCAAGACTGGGCACAGCAACAAGACAAAAGGTAGTTAGTTATACTGCATCAGCAAGGACTCTCCCAGGCAAAGCGTTGAAAGCAGACTGGGGTTTCAAGATGGGCTGTGCAAGCACTTTTGAAGAAGCACAAACAAACAAACCTTGCTGAGGACCATGCAGCGGATGAAAGTGCAGCAGATGAAAGATAAACCATGCTTACTTCACTTCAAAATCATATGTCCAGCAGTGCCATCATCTCAGAACTGTCTGAAACCAGTGGGACCCAAATACAACCCTCTACCGTTTGACGTGAGATGTTTGGCCAGTAGTGGTCTTCAAGGTAAGAATTCCTTCGACATAGAAACAGGGCAAAATTACTCAACTATGCACAAAAACATAGGAATTGGGCTGCCAAAAATGGCAGCAGGTTCCCTTGGGTTTAGGAGTCAAAATCTGAAATATTTCACTGTAACAGAAGGCACTTTGTTCACTGAAGGGAACAAGGGAGCAGTAATGAGTGTCTGCAGGCACCAGTAAAGCATTGTGGAGATTCCTGGCATGTTTGCAGATGCATTTCTGCAAATGGAGTTGGGGATTTAGTCAGGATTAACGATGTCCACAATGCTGAAAAATACTGCCAGACACATCCACAGAAGTTCCGTGGTTAGTTCTCCAAGATGTTTGGTACAACCTCCAGCTGAGTTCCTTCAAAAGCTGCGTGCAAGTGTACCTAGAAGAATTTATGCTTTTGAAGCACAGCCTTTGAAGGCAAAGGTTGGTCACATCAAATGCTGATTTGATTTAGATTTCTCTTTTGTTAGAATTCTTCTTTGACTGCAAGTGTTTAGTGGCATCAGGAGAGGTTGAAGCATGAATCCAAATATCTACAGGGTTGGCAGCAGTGCTACCAGACAAGCATGATGCCTGTTTAGGATCTCAAGACTCACCTTCATCAGCCTGTTTCGGTTGCTTTATAACAATAAAATTGATTCAATCAATGCATTTCAATTATGCAATGTTCCTAGGTCTATGTTCTTAGGCTGGTGTAGCTGTGTCACACAAGAGAAGTTCAACTATTTCCAGAATGAAAAAAATGTCATCGAGATTGCTGAATGCAGATTGGTCTCTGAACGTGTGGACAGTCGCACCGCACCGTCTTCAGTTGGTCTTACCTTGAAGCCTCATTACATACATTTAACAACATTCAACAGCATTTGGATCTTCTCCAAAGTCTCAAACATTGACTCAATAGGCAATTTATTTTTTTTATTTATTACTGTTAGTAAATATAGGACTTTTTCATTGTAGTACAGAAATGATGTTTCTGATTCCCTATTAAATACATTTTTTTTCAGTAGTACTAGAATAGTGCCTGTGATTTTCTTGTGACAAGTAATAATGCATGTTTTTAGGTTTCCTATTACATAATCCTGTTATGCAACTGTGTCCAGGCTGGGGCACTGGACTTAATCCTTCTAAAATATTTGTCTGACTCACTCTTCTAGAATCAGTTCATAAACATAGATTTTTAAATGAGATAGCTATAACAACTGAACTGCATTTAAAGAATCAACCCTGTAGAACTAAATAAACACCAGCTCAGATATTGAATTACCACTAGTATTACTTTAAGAGATAATACCAGCAATTATACTTTCTGCTGCTTGGAATCAGCTGACCTACATATACTTTCATGTTGTGTCTGGTGGAAAGGAAGATTGTCCACATTTGGTCAGTGTTTTTCAAGTCCAAAATAACTTACAACAGAGGGTAAAATACTGTACAATGGGAAATTTGAGAATACTGGGCCCCTTGTAGATAATCTGTGCTAATGAGTAAGGTCAACAGAAAAAAAAAACAACATTATGTCTATTAAGAACACACTTTACTTGATTCTCTGTTTTACACTATACAGTATAAGCAAGTGACATGTCGATCAACAATTATGGCAAGATTAAAATGTAAACTGCATATTAACCAGACTGTAAGTGGGGCTAAGACTTTGTTAGAATTAAAAATATTTTAGAATACCATTAGACCAAGCATACATACTGCAACACACACAATTGACTTGGTGAACATGAGAAATTTTCATTGGTTAAATTGACATGAATTTCAATGTATATGTAACAAGATATATGATATACCATTATACAGGGAGGTGGTTCTCATTTGCATTTCTTGGGACCATATGCACAACAAATGTTTTGGTGTTTATTCTTCTCTAACATCAAACTCATCAGACAAATTCTAAGCCTTTCATGTTAGGGGAGAGGAAAACAGACAGGATTACACATCAAATGTTTAAATATATGGGAACAGAGTAATAGGCTGAGTTATTCTCGATATAAGTGCAAGCTAGCTTCACAGTTCTACAATCCATATTTAGTTACTTATACAGTAAACTCAAGGACTGATATGATATGTATAACAAGAAAGGTCTGCTCTAACATCTCCATAGGTTTTGACCAAACAACACAGAAAATCATTCTTAAACAGACTTCCTCTGACAGTGCATCTGTGTTCTGTTCAGTAGCTCCTGGTAGATCTTTGATCGCAGAAACCGTGGGTAGGAGTCTTTCTCCATTAGGCTGTACACCTTGGCTTGAACCTCATTAAGACTGGAAGAGGTCGGCTCCAGTAGCTTCTGTCTGGTCTCTTGCCTGGTCCTAAAGTCTATGTTAACCTTTGTAAAAGGTAAAGAGAAAAATTTACTTAATAATCATAAAAAGAACCTGTTGTTCTGGTTTAAGTTAATTTGGTTCTTGTTGATTTACCATACCTCTCTGGGAGCTTGAACATCAATGAACTCCATGTAGATCTTGTTGGCTTTGGACACAAGCTTCACAGGAGATTTGATCCTTTTGTAGTCTTCACAAGTTAACCAGAACTCAATGTTTTCATCACTGTACTCTGTTTTGAGGAATGCTCTGAACATTGCCAAGCCATCTATGAAACAAATATATAAAGAAATAGTAAGTTAACAATAGACGTCTGTGGCTTCTTAAAGAACTCTGTTACATTTAACTGTGGAAATATTTGATTCAGTGCATTTATGCTTAGTTACATTTAGATTAATTGGCGTGGCACTGGGCACACAATATTTTGGGGGTCTTCTAACAGTGGGGGATAATAGATGAAAAATAAAACACACATTTTAAAAATGGCATTCACCCTGTCTCTTGCAGTGGAGCCCCAGAATCCTGTGTTAAACTACTGTTTAGACTGAAATGTTCATAATTAATTCTCACTAGGACACAGTGGTCTACAGAAGCACTATATAACTAGCTCTTTCTCAATGGTCTACATAACATGTGAGAAGAGCTCATGTTTAACATCTTGAATTTCTGCGGTTTTGTTATTTTCTCCTCCCCATCCTTTTTGTTGCTTGTGTCCCTGCAGGTGGGTCACTCACTATTCCCCATTATCTAGGACACTGCTACAGAAACATTCATCACTCATAGATTTATTATTTTTTTGGAAAACTACTGGGGGAACATCATGTGTCTCACAAACATGAATGGATGTGTTTTGTATAACTAAAGCAAACATGTTAATAATTATGTAATCATTAACAATTTAGCCCAGTATTTCCTGGTAGGTTGAAAAATTCAAGATTTGATCATACATATATTGAGTGAACGCGTGCACACACAACTATGGCTGCATGCAGGGTTTGACAAATGCTTAGCTTGCTATGTGGGATCAGCGACATGGCCACCCTGTTTCTGCCTTCAACATTTCATTCTCTTCTCTCATTTCTCTCACTGTCCTCTTGTCTTTCTCTCTGTCCATAATATCCCTTTTGATGTGACTCCTGCCAAAGTGTATTAAGCATAATGTAAAACGTTATCTGCATCTTCTAATTCTATCTTCCTGTTTGCATTATTTTGGGTGTGAATTATAGGAATGTGTTTCAAACGGTTTGACTCATAATGCTAATTCTGCCCTTGGCTCAGTGGGCATCACCTGCTCTTCCTCATCTCCCATCATCCTCTCTCTTTTCTCTCAGTCTCCTCATGTTGTCCTGTATTTCTTACCTTCAGAACCAAAGAAACAAATAGTTCTGATTGGTGTTTCAGTGTCTACATATGCTTTTATTGTGTAGACAATGTAGATCATACAAATTAAAACAATTACTTCTTTACCTATCCAAGAATTACCAACAGCAATAAAAGCAACTACATGTCAACTGCTTGTCCCCTGTTTCCAACATAGCAATATACATAATATACAGTGCAGTGAGTTTTAATGCACAGATTGTACATTTTTCTAAGATTAAGCTGTTTGAAAAGAATACATACGAGATTTTTCCTAGATCCCATATATGTGTCACTGTTGATTTCTGTTGTTTCCTCTACTTTTGTCCTCTAGAACCTGACAACTATAGTTAATATGGTAGGTTTTCCCTTTTTGGTAACGATGTGGTCTGATTTGAACTTACAAGTCTATTTGTGCAGGCAGGCCGAAACAGATAAGCCTGTCATTTTGTGTGTGATCGACAGCAGACATAATGCCAAATTCATGAGTCAGCGTGAAATGAAAAACAAATTCTCAACATTAATATAAGGATTGTGCTTGTTATATAAGAGTAGTGAGAATAACTCTGAGAAAATCAAGTAAACCAGCTACTGAACCTTTCCATGTCCATTAAAAGGCTTTTATGACAACTGAAAAAAGGATCCCTGAAATGTTTTCATCTTATTTCTGTGCTGAATGAAAATCATTGAGTGTAAACATGTCCATTCTATTTGGACTATGTAAATATATAGGGAATAATTAAGTGCATTCAAATGCAATGATAAGGTGATAAATTATCTGCTTTGAGTACATGAGCATAACTTACACTTGTTTGACAGAAGAACATCAAATGAATCTGCCCATTTAGTTACTTCATCTGTGGATAACCTGAACAGATTAAACACAATATTAGATATAAAATCATCTGTGTATATTCTGGACAGATGAAAAACTGTGAGATCTCACATCATACGTGGATAACCTGAACAAATTAATCTCAGGGTCACATCAACAGTGGTAGCTCTTTCAGTGGCTGTTTGTGGCACTTTCAGCAGCCATGCCAATACAAGTGAACACAAACTACAAGTGCTGTCAAAAACTAATTATTTAATTAGCATTAATAACAATAGACAAATAAATGACAGTTATCCTTAGTTGCAGCTGTCATGTACTCTAACTTTAATTAAATTCGGTGTCAAAATTGATAGTTCATATACAATAATCTTCAATCGTAAACCTCAATTCACTAGAACGTCCGCTAAATTAGCTAGCTTCACAACCCGTTTGCTAGCTAGTGAACTCAGTTAACGGACATTAGCCCTTTCAGACCCGAATTATGTTCCAGTAATGAAAAAAATATATATGAATGCAATTTTCTGTCTGTAATGAACTCCAAAACAAGACTCAGTAAAAAAACCCAAATATAATACTTTTATAGTCCTTTTCTTTAATGTCCACTGCAGTGTACGGTGGGTCTTAACAGTTGTAAAGCAATGCTATATAATATGAATAGTTTTTTGTTTGTTTTTCCCTTTTTGAACATAAACCTGGTCAATAAACTAAAACTGCTTTCCATGTTTTGGGAACATCTCTTATTATGAAAAATAATATATATAACATGTAACAAGGAGAAATTAGTTGAAATTATAGTTAGATAGATAGATAGATTAGATAGATTCAATTTTATTGTCATTGCTCTGTACAGGTACAAGACAACGAAATGCAGTTAGCATCTACCAGAAGTGCAAATAGTAGCATAGTGCAATATAACAGGAGTGCAAAAATGGCAATATTGTGCAATGGAGTGGTGCAAGTAGTAGCATGGTGCAAAATTGGCAGTATTGTGCAATAATGAATTGTGCAAAATATTGTATGGATCATACACAGATATTGTATGGATCATACACAACACAGAGTGCAAGTGATTGTAAGTGATAAATAAATACAGTAAATAAGTAAATAAATACAGTAAATGCTATTATACATGATGAAATATGCAGTGAGATATAAGTCCAGTGTGTGTATGATGTGTATTGTCACTGTAAGGCAGTAAGGTAGTATTGTGCAATAGCATGGTGCAAAATGGCAGTATTGTGTAATAATGAGTTGTGCAAAACATTGTATTGATCATACACAGAACAGAGTGCAAGTGATGGTAAGTGATAAATAAATAAATGCTATTATACAGGATAAAATATGCAGTGTGTTATAAGTCCGGTGTGTGTGATAATGATGTGTATAGTCACTGTGATGAATTCAGTAGTGTAACGGATGATGGGAAAAAGCTTTTCCTGAGCCGACTGGTTCTTGCACGGATGCTCCTGTATCTCCTCCCTGAAGGTAGGAGGTTATACAGTGTGTGGCTTGGGTGAAAGGAGTCCCTGATGATGCTGCGTGCTCTTCTTAAGCAGTGTTGGTGATGAAGGTCATCGATGGCAGGTAGTTGTGCGCCGATGATGCGTTGAGCGACCTTCACCACCCTTTGTAGGGCCTTCTGTTCAGCCACAGTGGAGCTACCATACCAAACAGTCACACAGTTGGTCAGTACTCTCTATGGTGCATCTTTAAAAGTTTGAGAGTAAATGAGGAGATAATTGATCTCTCCTCAGTCTCCTCAGGAAATAAAGACGCTGCTGCGCCTTCTTGATCAAACAGATGGTGTTGTTATTCCAAGAAAGATCCTCAGAGATGTGGACGAACTTGAAGCTGGAGACACGTTCTACCTCAGCTCCATCGATCTGGACAGGTGTGTGTTGGTGTTTAATTTTCCTATAGTCCACAATGAGCTCCTTGGTCTTCTTGGTATTGAGGCAGAGGTTGTTGGAAGAACACCACCTCACCAGGCACAGGATCTCCTCCCTGTAGGCCGATTCATCGTTGTCACTGATGTGGCCGATGACTGTGGTGTCGTCTGCGAACTTTATGATGATGTTGGATCTATGCAGTGGTACGCAGTCATGGGTGAACAAGGAGAATAGCAGTGGGCTCAGCACGGCAGGCTTGAGGACATCTGATCACCCAGTCTCACTGACTGTGGTCTGTCAGTGAGAAAGTCCAAGACCCAGTTACACATGGGAGTGCTGATTCCCAGGTCACTAAGCTTGGACATGAGCATGGTAGGGCTGAAGTCAATGAACAGCATCCGGATGTAGCTGTTATGGTTGTCCAGGTGGGTGAATGCAGAATGAAGGGCAGTGGAGATTGCATCCTCAGTCGATGCATTTGCATTTGAAAACAACTTTTTTAAGAACTTGAAAATCGCTTTACTTTACTTTTACTTTACTGTTGTTAAAGAACTGCATTTTGAAAAGTAGGTAGTGTTTTTTTTTTCTTTAACTGGATCCTGTAACTGTACAATATTGAGGCATGCCAGTCCATATCTTAGAGTCATTCTCTATGAGCTGCTTTGAAGCAGTTTCGTTGTGGAACGAAGCAGTAGTGGACATGGCACTTGTCACAGTACACATGTGTTTTCCCAGTGCATTTTGGATATTTACACCTGGATGCTTCTTTACGATCATCGTAATTTGGCATGTGGTCCATCATGTCCAAGCGTACTTCTTGAGTTGGAAGTCTCTCAGCAGAGGCTTTCTTCAATGGTTCCTCTTGGAGTGGTGGGCTTTCTGACAAACTTGGTCTTCCTCTTTTCCTTGCTGTACGACCACTGGACATGTTTTTTTTGTCAGATTAGCATAAGGATCACCTTCACAATATAAAACAATTTCTTCCTCATTTTCCTGCCCTGATCCTTCCTCATCATTTACTGTCTCAAGAACAACTTCTTGCCCTATCACTGGTACTTCCTCATCTCTGACATCTCCTGGAATCAATAACAATAAATAGCTATATGATCATACATTTTTTTATGGACAACAATGGGAGTATTGGAGTAACAGTATTTAACAGATAGCTACGCTTACCTACTCTTGAGAGTCTTGCACTCTCTGCATCTTCATCATCATCACTATCCAAGCTTTCAATTTCTGATATGTTCCGGTGTCAATTAACTGAAGCACTTCAAGTGCTGTCTACTCTGTAGAATAAATATTTGTAATCTTATTTCACACTATCTATGTTACAGATTATTTGTCTGTATAAACTGCAATTGCAAAAGAAAAGCTCTAACAGCAGCACTAAAAAACATGCCTGAATTATATACGTTAAGACCCACTGTCCACTGTTATGGACAACAAGATTAAAAAAAAATCCTGCGTTTAACTTTCTGATTTTACAACTGATATTGAACTTTTTATTTCACAAACCACCCCTTAAGAGTAAAATTAACTCATAACATGGAGGAAAAAAAGTGTTCTAAATCAGATAAAATTAGTTAAAATGAGCCCATACTCTGCCTCCTTGGCTGGAGTGCTGCCATTGCTAACTTCAGTGTGTGTTTTTTGGTTCCTAAAGCAGTGAGCGAGGCTAAGGTGTTATTTGATTGGTTGGTAAAGGTCTATTCTGATTGACAACAGATTTCAATTGGTCTTTTGTACAACAAAACATTGAAAAAAGAAGAAAACACATGACGTCCATTGCAGTGGATGCAGGGTCTGAAAGGGTTAGCGCAATTCTAGGTTTCACAAGGTTAGTTAGCTAGTTTATTGGTACAAAATGGGGCAACTACCACAAAATACGTAACTTGATTATCTAGCCATCTTAGCAACATTTCTTAGCAAGTTTCTATCAAAATCTTCTCAAATGGATTTTGAGGCGGTGTGAAAAGGTCAGTATGTTGAACCGTGTAGTTAGGTTACGGAACTTCCTTTGCGATTTCTGGAAGTCTCCCCACCGATGTCATCTTTACAGACAGACCATCGAGGACCCAAGCCTTAGGTAAGCAGTTTACCCGAAGCAAGCTCGTACAAACACGTATTTAATACGACAAATCGCAATTTGCTATTGAGTGTTTTTGTTAGCGTGCTACTAGTTATCCAGCCGAGCGAATCCCCCCCTCAACTGAATTTGCTAGCATGCTACTAGTAAGCCAGCCGAGTTGATCCTTTCTCGACTGTATTAGCTAGCATGCAATTGTTTTCACAGTCAAATGGTATATATTTGCATATTTGAATGACCTAGTAAGGTCAGTTTAAGTAGATATTATTTTAATTCTTTTTACATGAAAACAATTTCCAAAAGGGTCTATTGGCCAGTCATAATCTCTGGATAAATTGAACAGATTAAAACACATCACATCCTCCGTGGATAACCCGAACAGATGAAACATAAGGTTAAATGCAGTTCTGTAAATTGGTTTTGATTTGTTTAGTGGAGTATTATAACTTACTTTGGATGTTTTGCGGATCTTTTCAGTCCAGGAGGTGAAATTTCAGAAAAATCACTGCACGAGTCAGATTTATTGGATAGACATCCAAGTCTGGTTTTCATGGTTCTGATCTGAAATAAAGACTTGTAGTGAACATATGTATTTAAAAAAAGACAAAACAGCTACTTTCTAATTTAGTGGAATGATACTGAAATGAATTGTACAAACCTATCTTAAAATATAGTCTTGTGTTTAATCCTAATAGTTATGCAGCCTTTAAATCAATTAGTAGAAGTTATGGTGTGAGAGGTTTGACAGTCCCAGCAAAATTAATTGATAAACAAACTGACAAACAAACTGTATTGTTGCTCAGGTCAATGTTTTGGCTACTTGCTTTTGGTTATAATTGCTAGCATTGTTCAGAAATAATAGCCTAATACATAATAAAAATCATATATAATTCTACTGACTGCTGGAGCTGTTTGTCTTTTGTTTTTGATATGAAGGTTTTATCTGTGAAACAGTGGAGGTTGACTAAGCTAGAGGTGTTATTAGTAAACACATTTTGCAAATCACAGTTCCCACCATTCCCTCAGTTAAGAGCAAGCTAGATGCCATACTCTCCCTGGGGGTAATTTTTTATAGGCTACCCATCTTTTTGTGCCTATGTATTTTCTATCCCCTCTCCGCCATTCAAGGATTATGTCAAAGAACATTCCCCATTATATCTAATCAGTTCTTATCTACATGAAAACCAGTAATAGACCTTATGAGGTAGGTAACCTCATCTATGCGATAGTTTATGCTCTTGTTTATACATTTATCTTTAAATTGGGAACTTTGCAAGAAATAAATTATAGACTTTGCCTAATGGATAATACTGTCCCACAATAACCAATATCTCTTTTCTGTTGGATCAACATTTCACCTGCAGATCAATATGATTATTATGCATTGAAGAGAAATATCAGCAAGGCCAGTAACATGGTTGCCATGGATACTAGAGAAGGTTGTTTACTGAGATTTTAAATGCTGTATATTTAGGATTAAACAAGTAATATTGTCACATTTGTGTTGACATAAGCCAGCAAAGTTTAACTGATAACAGCTTCTACCTTTGGCCTGGTATTTAAAAAAAGATCACACATACAAGGAATCAAACAACAAAACAAGATGATATGGATCTGAAGCATAATGTTATTTGTTAACAGGGTAAATTGGTGGAAACCGGCAAAGCATTACTAAAATCATTTAGCACCTATTCTTTATTAGCATTATTTTTGAAGAATTTTAATTATATATTTTTTGTTTATCATGCTGTATAACCTGGACATGTGAAAACAATGAAACCTACTACTTTGTATAAGGCAGTAAGCAGTTTATGTTCTTTATAATGTTTTTGATGATTGAGATTCTCAGGGTCACACTTGAAAGCAACTATTTCATAGATCATAATTCTATGATTATAGAATGATTTAAAACTGGAAGTAAAATAAAATAAAGTAAAATTTAATGTAAATGAATACTTTAATTCTTTAAACCATTTTAGCCCTCCCCAGTTGAAGCTTCTTTTTTTCCATTACCTGAGGCATTATTACCTCGATCTAAGTATATGTGCCATGCTATTTATAAAATCTACTATCAAATGTATGTAGTCAGAAGGTGGAGTCAGTGCATGTACTATCCAACCATGCAGCAAAAATAAGTCCTGTGGGGGGGGGGTTCTCCTGAAAAATATGCTTTCTATTTCATCTTTACGCGATTCTCATGAGATGGCTCATAAAATGTAAATCTAACAAACATTCCCCTTCCCTCCTCCTCTCACAGAGATCCCACATGTCAGTAAGTGAATAAGTCCTAAATGATCGTGGATGCGTTTACTGCGCATTGTGCTGCCTTCAGGGGATGCTTGGGCTCTGGCCTTGCAACATGCACATTCCCTGTGGATTGTCTTAGATTTCCCTTTTACACCGAGGCTTATCTTTACTGAGGCAGCAGCGCAATCTCTAGCCTTGTGCATTTCTTTACATGTCTAGAAGCAGACAGGGGACAGAAAGAAGCCAATGCATAATGTCCCATTCAATCCGCAGCCAAACTGAACTAGCTTGCCATTGCTAACCTGGTTCAAAACAGATGCTCCCACGCCGACTGAAAAGAATGAAAAGACATGCAATGACTTTGCTGATTTCACATGGATTCTTTAGTTAACCGCGTTTATTTTATGATCAAATGAAGGCGGCTACAAACATGATGCATGATGCCTGTGGCTTTGCTCATCAGTTTAAGGGATCCCTCACAGCTAACCGGTGACATGTTAAGTACATCACATTCTCGCAGTCAGTGTGAAAGCCTGCCACAGTGTGCCCTCTCTGCTGGCTTCCTGTGCGCGATGGCTTCCTGCTGAGCTTCTCCTGCCCACAGTTAATTTGTCTTGCCATCTGAGTTCCTTTCCTCGTTCAGGCTATTTTTTAACTCGATGTTGGCTGCTGTGAACAGGGAACCCTCGAGTCCTCTCTATCCACTTGTCTACTTGACCACTTAAACCTAGACTGGAAATTCATGAAGACCAAAAATTGTTGCAGTAATTTAGCGGTTGAAGTAGCTTACACAAAGTGGAATGAATATCTTCACACCATTGTGGTGTCAGCTTGCAGAATAAGTACTCCATCCTAGCATAATAAATAGAGGTAATTATACGTTGGCTAAAATGTTAAATAGTCTGTGCCAAACCATCAGAATTTGTTTATAGGCCAAGTATGTTTCGACATACAAGGAATTTGACTTGGTGAAACTGGTGTTTGGCAATCAAAATATAAGCAGAAAAGAGAATAAAATATAGTAGATAACAAAAATGTTATGTAATAGATAAAAGCTGTGCAATATAGTCACAGTGCAATTGGTTTATATTAGTGGGGGACCCAGGTCTTGTTGATGAAACTGGCTGTATTCGGGGTGGGGGAAACTGAGCTTATGGTGAGAGGTTATGGTCAGAACAGAGGGAAGTATGTGTGAGAGCAGAGATGGGGGGGCAGGGGGGTGTATCAAGATTGTCCTTTTGTATTTTAAATCGGCAGTAACA
The DNA here is from genome assembly GCA_020368025.1 of Brachyhypopomus occidentalis. NCBI lineage: Eukaryota > Metazoa > Chordata > Actinopteri > Gymnotiformes > Hypopomidae > Brachyhypopomus > Brachyhypopomus occidentalis. The sequence goes on along the minus strand of JAGXOD010000025.1, from coordinate 4,718,737 downwards.
CTCATCCAGCTCATTAGCCAGGCGTGAATCATTTGAGTGGGGGACTTTCGGTTTAAAATTAGTGGTCTGCCTGAAACCTTTCCAGACAGAGGCTGTCATCATCATCTGAGAATTGTTGTTCAAGTTTCTCAGGATACATTAATTCAGCATTTAGCGTTTCACATAGGGTCCAGCCCATTTACTTCATTCAAAATAAATATAACACCTCTAAGATCCTGTTAGGTAGGCCCCCTGGAAGGTTAACTGTGAGGTCTGGCAACCCAGACCCATGCTACTCATGCTAAGTTCATTTTTAAACCACAGACGTATCACTTATCAGACCTCCTTAATGCCTTGCCCAGCCCCACATGCACTGTTAATGCATACTTAGTAAGGCCAACTCCATTTGTATTTAACCAACTACGCCATCAAACACTCCCTAACACTGTATATCCGTACTGGCTTCTCTAAGGCTGACTCTAGCCCCAATGACACCGTTAATGCATGTTCAGTGCCACCGGTTCCATTTGGATTCATCATTCTATAACTGGCAGTGAATACACGGTCTCAGTCCTCTAGTTATCTAAGACACGGAAAAACCTCAGCCACTCCATCTTCATGCTGCATATCTCAGACCAGTTTTTCTCATCCACATCCACTGACTAGACTTTTCATCTACTTCTAATAATTCCTTCACAGCTAGTCTTTGTATATGGCCTCTGCTACCTCTGTTCAATTTTAATTGTGAATGATCTCCTGTACTGTATGCTACCCAGTATGCTACAGGCCTGCATTTCACTTACTTTCATGGCCAGGTTTCTGACTGGTCTGGATGCTTATCACTTACATGGTAGATGCTGTAAGCTGTAAATCTGCCTCTCTTGTTCCTAACCTGTTCACAGTGGCATTAATCTGGCTGACAAAGTTCCTGTCTGACTTCATTATGACCTGGCATACTGGAAGTCTGACAGACAGATTGTATGGCAGGAAGGAAGTCATTTTTCTGCTTGTCTTCCTTTGTAATGTTCCATGTTGCACTCACGCACACATGCACACACACACTCACACCTTCCTCCATTAGTCATATTCTGCAGGATTTAGATATTAAAACATTTTTTTAAATATTACAAATAATTTTAGAACTGGTTGGAATTTTATTGGATGAGCAAGAATGATTTTGTTGAACTTCATATAAACAAATCTTTTACAAGACGTATGACCAACAAAACCAGCACTAGACCCAGCATTAAATATTGTGAATTTTATATTATTTGGCTTGTGTGAGTTACAAATACTGGGGAAACATTGTAAAATCCTAGGTTATGGATTTTATGACAAAATTGGCATTTACAGCTCATTCATTTACAGCATACAGCATCACTCACTTGATTTTTACCTTGGGATTTATACTGTCCTCTGTTTAGATCTGTTTGTATTCCCCTTCCTAATATTTCCAAACCTTTCCTAGAGTCTTGTCATATAATTCATATGAATGAAGCTGCCCAAATATCAGCAATAATATAATTATTATGTTTCAGAAGTACACTGCCAAAATGTTGAACCAAAGCTCCAGCACTTCCAGGAATGTGTGACTGTCTCCACTGGGCATGTGAGTCTTGGCTTTCCCTTTACATTAGTCAGTGCTGAAGGGCTCAGAGCCAATGTCTGCATTCATGTTGCTGTATTTAATATTGGCACTTTACTTTCTGTGTGATGTCCACCTATGTATCGTGATGGCTCTTGCTGCTCTAAATCTCATATGATGTTCAACGAAATGCTGTACCCACACTCAGTTCTGCTGCATGTAGGCACCATGGTGGAAGTCCTGGATCTCCTTGTTACAGTGACGTTTTGCATTTGCTCGTGCACCTCCTTGTCAATCCCTGAAAGTTAATCTTTTTAAAGTTTGAGTCTCTTGTATGTAGTAACGACTACAGGTCACGGTGCATGTGATTTGAACACAGCAGTGTTTGCAAGTAAACCTGAGGTTTTTTGTTGTTTTGTCTTTGTACCACAGCACATTAGATTTGAGATTAAACATGCCAAGAGGCTAAAGTGCTGAACGGCCGCTTTAAAGGAGGAATAAGTAATTTCTCCAGAGGATTATTCACATTACAACCCAAGCTACGTAACATGAAAAAAGACTGGCAAAGCAGCTCGAATCTTTATCTCATGTGACCTACATTGATTAAAAAAAAAGTCAAAAATAAAAATCACTCCTTTGCTCCTTTATTTTGGGTGTTGGCATCTATATTGGGCAATCCAGATATTCGTCACAGCATTTTCTGAGCGTTGTTTCTCCATTATAGGAAACCATGAGTATTTGAAGAGTTGGCTCGGTTGCATATTGTCCCTCTGTGTCACTGCATCATTAAGTCATGCAGAAGAGATGTATTGTATTGCAGTTTAGTTTGGGAAGAGTCACTAGTAGTGCTGGGTTACTGTAAAACGGGGCAGGCGTAGTCACCATTACGGCAGCTTCTTCCTGAGCAGGCAGAATCACCCCTGGCCAGCCAGTTGCCTTGGCACTGCTCCAGCTTTGAGTACCGTTATTAACTGGCAACATTTTAATCAGGCTGAATTCCCTTTCCCAAACGGTTTGCTGGAAGACTATGAATACGACTGGTCTGTTCCAGGACAAAATATACATTGTCTAATATTCCTAATCCTCAAATTAGCAAACATATGCCATGGAATCAAATGCTAAAAAAAGTCAGTGGATTCTAATAATCAATTTATAATGCAATTTAACATGGATGATGGAGAACATGCATATCAAATAAAATCTCAACTGAGAAACGTTTGCATCACCTTCATTGTGTAACTTGAGTGGATTCACAAAATGAAGGGAGTAGCAGCTGTTATTCTCTAAGGCCAGACTAACAGCTCTGGGTGGCATGGGGGGTGCATCAGTCTCCCTCCACCCCTGCCACTTCCCCTTTCTGACATTTACTGCCCCACAAAACCCCTGAGCTATTTATGGTTTGTGGAGATGTGCATTTGATGGTGGATCCCTAGAACATACGCAAGCAAAAACTTTTTTTGGACTGTGCATCTAGACAAATACATTTTGCATTTATTCCTGAAATGAAAGTAGTAGCCTAATTGATTTTATTTCTGACCATCATTAACTCATTTTCTGAAATGTACTGTTAACTGTTTAATAACATAATGCAAAGTATTTCTCATAATTACAGTTGACTGCCATTGCTACTAATTAATGACGTGTCATTCATTCATAGAATTCATACAATAACTGGAATAGATGATCTTTCATTCTCTTAAGCTGCCTCTTCTGTCCTGGCAATAGTAGAGTTAGTGGACATCGGTGCAAACGAGAGAAGATCAATTAATGACTCCATTTGCAGATCGTGCTCTGTGATAAACAGCCAACGGAGGCTAATCCAGTGAAGCCCAGCGAGCCCTGGAGCAGCAGTGACTGGGTAGTGAATATGGAGTCCTTACCTTAGCTGCGCGTCTCTGTGCTTCTCGCTGATTAAGGATGGAGTTGCTCCCTGGGCTGCGCTGGCGCACGCAGCACGCCGTGTTCGGCGATGCGGAAGCCGAGGGCGAGAAGGGAGAGGGGAGGAGAGGGGAGGGAGAGCGGAGGAGAGCAGGGAGGATAACGGAGCAGGATGCTCTGTGCCACACGCTCCCTGAGGGTACAGCGACCAGGCAGCTATCGGCAGAGATATCAGAGGCTGCTGAGTGGAAACAAATACAGACTTGGGAAAGCAGGCTTTAGAATTTGACCTTACAGGCTTTAGAATGTGGGACTTGCAGGCTTTTTAGAATGCTGGCTTTCTTTCATAGGTCTTGAGAGAGATTTTGCATTGTCTCTAAGTTGGAAAAAGAAAAGAAGCACATATGGGGGAAGTCCAATTAGAAGTATACAGATGAGCTATCATTCAGCTGATACATTTTTTTTGAATGTCATTTAACTTTTATATTCTGCATTGCAAGTCTGTGCCGTGTTAGTTGAACAGTCGGAAGGCAAGGAAAGAAGAGTTTACATAGAAGTACAGTAATTCTTGCTCTGCAAACATTTCAGCTTTCAGTTCAACATAAGTGTAGTAATATCTCCAGCAGTAACGTATTTGAGGACTCTACTGCAAACAAGCCAGCCTGTCGGCTATCTGACCTGATCCAAGCATTCCGTTTGTTTAATTGCCTAGCAACAGAGAGGGTTCCATGGCTTGCATGTGATATGTGCACATACAGTGTGGGAGCAGGAATATTTTATACATTGATTTTTTTTTCTGTGTGCTGTAGAGTGAAGGGAAGACTGTTAACAGAGCTGTTTCCTGTCTCTACAATACATGCTTCTTCTGACAAGCCCTTTCTGAATGGCTGCCTGAATAGCCACCCATGTCACCAGTGCTTTGACCACAGGCTGTCATGCTTCCCACATCCTACACCTTCCCCGTGTACATGAATGACAGAGCGAGGTCATTCTGCACAAGGCGGGTGACGCATGATAACTGCTGCCCGGGCCTCCCAGGTACCGCCTGGGCAAGTCACAGCCGTTTCACGCCAACGCCGCATCTCTCTGGCCTGAAGGATGAATAATGGCCAAGGAAGGAAAAAAAATATATCTGTCCCCGGCAGCTGAATTACCTGGCGTTGGCTCTGCACATAAGCATCTGCGACTGAGTCGAAGGTGAAGGCGTAAGAAGGTCTCTGGCGGTCTCTGCATGTCGTCTGCCGTGCCGGGTGAGTGCGGTGTTGGCATCACCCTCACACTCGCATGCCAGCATCACTTCTCCTGTGTGTGTGGGAAGTCGCACGGGCTTTACATGCACAGACATTACATGCAGTTTCGTATGTGATGTGAAATGCTGGAAGTCAACACAACTAACTCAAGGGAATATGAAATGGTGTATTATTCATTATGTAATGCCTCGTAAGATATCTAAACCCAACATACAACCGTGGGCTAGAATGTAATCCACAGTGTTCAGCTGCAGACAGGGGCACAGAGGCACAGAGGGCCAGTGGATGTTTTAATTCAGAGACAGGAAGCAAAGTGACACTGACTGAATAAGACCTGCTGGGTTATCAGATCAGACAGGACAGGCTCCCTCTACACTCGGCTTAAAAGGAGAATAACATCTTACAATACCCTATTTAACAGTACATGTTTATAACAGTTATGTGTATGAAAGTTTAATGAGAGTGCTTTTTAAATGAGGGAATTTAAATGCACATACATAAGCATGCACGTTGTACAAAGTGATAAATTTTTTTCTTGACGTATACTAGATGAGCTACTTTTACTTATAGATGATTATGAATGCATATTTAATGTCATACCTAGGTTGTAAAAAATATGGAGCTAAAAGCAAGATAAAATGTACTTTTAATTTTGGTGATGGGGCAGACAATTCGCTCTGTGAGCATGAATTCTCCTAGAACTGTCACCTGATTGGTTAAAACCGCTATAGCATAAACTGGGGATATTTTAAATGCAACCTGTGCAGGTTTACAACCTGTATATTTTAAATACAGCCTGTGCAGAATATAACAGTGACTCCCATTCCCTTGCTGTCATGCTCTTAGCACTTTTATGAGATAAATATATTTAAGTAAAAATCCAAAGACGTCCTCTAGTATTTTGTGCTATGGCATTAATTGTCCTTTGTTAAACTCTTTAAAACTAATCAATAGTGAAAATACTACAGCTGCAGTGTGAAAGCAGTAAATCCATATTAACTATTTGGCCAGTTACTCAATGGCACTCAATGTAGCTTCCTGACTACAGGAAACAGATGCGTTGAATATCTGAAGACCCCCAGTCTGATACTCAAACTACCAGCTGCTCTGGTGACACTCTAAACAGCAGTGTTGGTTAGGAACCCGTGCACCCCCCATCACGACTCTCTCCCTTCTACTAGCCCACGCTTCTCTGACTGCCTCCAATGCTTTAATTTTAGGTTGCACCATAAGACAAGTGTTTACTCTTACTATAATTACTTTAAATGCAGAGGCATTACAATTGCCCTGCCCGTGACATTTACTGCTACCGGTGGGCATGTACGGCCGGCCTATTCTACAAGGTCACTACTAGATGTGTGGGGCTCTGGGAAGACCCCTGTGACATAGCATAAAAAGACCCACCCACATACTACACGTGATGGGATAAAATGAGAAGAGACATTCTGTACACTTTGGTCCAGAACCCCCCCAAGTCAAGTCTTATCCGGCCCTCTAAATATTGACTGTACTGTGGGGGATGCGTCTGTTCCAGGAAATGTAGGCACTAAATGTTTTCAACAGGGCTTCTCCATGAGAGAAAAATAGACCCCGGTGCCTTCCCTTTTTGAGGCAACCAGTTATGCTTCGACAGTCGTTCTGTGATGGAGGGTTGTTTCTCTTCTGACACAATGAAATCATATAACTTCTAGCTTCTACAACATTAAGCCATTATGTTGAACCAAACTGACCAAATTAATGGACAGATGGAGACTGATTGCGTTAAAACTAACATCTGCGCTTTGTTTACGAAAGATTTCAGTACTAAGTTCAAGTCACCTTTTTAATGTGTTAATGCTCTCATTTATCATATGGTGAGATAATAGATTTTTTCTGTTGTCTTTTAGATTATGTTTTAAGAACAAGTGCATTTGACAACTCACATTATTATTTGTAAGCATTAAAATGGTATTAAAAAAAACCAGATAAGTATGACAAATTAGATTCAGATGTTTATATTTTCTGGTTTTAATCAAGAATTTTTCGACTTTTTAGTAATTTCCAAATCAGTGCATAGCATTGGCTTTAGGACTTTATGGATCACTCTCTGATGTTAAGGATCACTAACTGGCATTCTTAAGGATCACAAACTGGCATTCTATTTTTGGTGATGAATCCCAACAGAAACATTTAGCCCATGTAATGTGGATTAGTGGAAATCATTCAATTCTAAGTGACCTGACTTTTTATACTTGAGTGTTCATAACACGGCAACTTGATCACAGCTTTTCCTCAGTAGAAATTAGATTTTCTTCTCTTATGTCTGACTGCTACTGAATAGAGGCCTTTTAACTGAAGCCCTTCATGAATGCCTCAGGTCTAGCTTTATTATAGTGAACAACTTCAAGAAATATTGTGAAGGCAAGGTCATAAAGCTTAGCAGCATGAGTATGCTAATGTAGTAAGCCCTCATATAAGCCTACAGATTGGAGGAACAATAATTTGTCAGTGCTTCATGAGGTAAGAGAGAACATAACATATTCCTGGAATTCCTGGAAACACATTCCTATGTAAGTCCAGGTCTATATGGATAATACTCTTCTGTGTATGGACTCTGGTAAGGTCAACAGATATGCGCTAGTATTCAGGTTTTTTTACAGACAGTATAAGACAGTATAGCAACAGTTTGGTAATGTACTTACACACTGACGCTTGCCAATTTATAATGACAGATAAACATTAACTTGTAATTAATGGTAACTTTACACTGTAGCAATATTGGCAAAACGTATTTAGTGCTACTAGTAAAAGTATTGCCATGATTTTGTATCACCCAGCTGATTTAACTAATTGTGTTAGCTTGATGCAGCTAAAAAGCCAGATGGTTGGAATCTCACAGGTAGGACTATTTTCTGAACTTGAACTGTCCATTGCCTTTTCCCTTTGTCCATCTGTGTGTCTACTAAACGATGATTAATGAAAGTCAAAGCATGCATTAAATTATACATTTACCAAGGACCTTTGCTATTTCATAGTGGTTCGCCCTTTTTGACTTTCAAACAGTTTGAGTGAGACACGCCACCATTCCTGTAAGATTTGTAACGATAAATGCCATAACGTTAAACATCAGCAGCATGGTTTTTATTGAGGAGTCATCCTATGGTCCTCATTATTAATCAGATGGCCATACCGAAAGAGTAGCCTTGGTTATTATTGCCAACAAATGCAGTATAATGGTTCCCTGCACATGTGCAGCAGATATGACACGGAGTAGATTAGGGGGTACATTGTGCTAATGAAAAGGACAGTCATGGTGAATGCATGGAAACCGTCTCCCGGTCCTGCCATGCAGCACTGTGTAATCAAGCACGGCACTTGCACACCCACAGACCATGTTAATGAGCATAGATCTTTATGGGGAATTATGAGTAAAGCATGACTATACATAATCCTTGCACAGGTTACCCTCTAAGAGCCACAATTCTCTTGTGGATACGCTCCCACTGAAATGTGGCAGGATATGTTGTCTTGGCAACTATTAAGAATTATCAGGAGAGAAACAGAGAAACAGCAGTGGCATAAATGTAACAGTCATTTCTTTCGACACTTAAAAGCTGGGCTGTTTTTTCAATTTTTATTTTTTTTTTGCAATGCAATAGTTAAAATGCTTTGAAGAAATTAGAAAGAGAATTAGCATGGCAGCCTTCCAAAATGTATTACAAATGCATATTAATGTAGGAAATGGGTTCATTGTTGTTTTCATAATTATTGTTCATCGTTCATTAAGATACTTTCTCTCATACTGAGGCGGCAGGCTTCTATTCTAGATTGTAGTGAATTTTGTGAAAGGACTCCTACAATGCTCCTATAACTTTGGAAGTGGTTTTCAGATGAAGGTCTCCTTTGTTTAATAGTGTAGAGAGGCCTTGTGTTCATCGCTTAGTAACCAATTTGTAATTTTTATTCAGATAAAAGCTGCAAGCAGCAAACTCTGATCACGAAAAGACAGAGTCAAGGATACCATATTCCCATACCGTTAATTGGGTCTTATTGCCTGGTTCATAAACACAATGGGAAGACGGCTTGTTTTGAAATGTTCACAGCAAGGTTTCTGATGTGGTATGTTTACCTGATGGTTCTAACTGCATCCCTAAACTGAGAGATATGTCCAGTAGACTAATATGGAGTTTAATGACTCAGCTTTTATATCTGAAGGTGCCCTGCACTCTTGTGGATAGAAGAAGTCATTACAGAATCCACCATAATCTATCATCTAAGTGGGTGAAGATCATATGTATTCTCATTTGTCATACGTCATATGAATGTATTGCATTCCTTTAAATATAAATCAATATCAATTTATAAATCAAAATTATTAGAAATCGGTTCTGACCTGGTGCTTAGGTCTCCCTTACTGTAAGATGGATCCCACTGTGGGATAGGGAGGGCTAATACATGCTGCTTCCATAGTATGTGCTGCTAGCCACCACGTAGCTAAGCATACGTGTATAATAGTGCTAATTACCCACTTGTTTATGTGTCCAAACTGATGCCCGTGTTTGACTAGCATTGCTATGACAACAGGAGCAGGCGAGGTGAGGGCTTAAAATATTCCCTAAGTAAACATTTCTAGTCCACTCTAGCTCCTCTCTCATTGGTAACAAAAACATTACAAATGAACAGTCCCTTTGTTATAGTACTAACACAGATGTGCAGTGTGAGGGACTCTCCTGATTCCTGCAGCAGGTGAGCCATGTGAAACTGCACACCTCCCAACCTCCAGCTATAGCACAGAGATGCGTACCGATACAGCTGGATGCGTTGGAGCTCAACTAGCACGATGGTGGAGCTCCTGAAGCAGATCTGTAGTAAACCTTGAGACAGTGTAACACTATATAATACAACACTAGCGAAAGGCATATGCTTCCAAAACCTGCTTCGAGTCATGAGTGCCACTAGGTGTCTCGCTCAACCTTTCTAACAGCAACTCTGTTTAACATGAATGTAATTTTAACTGCATCTTCAAGTGAAACGAATTGGAAAGCAGTTCTGTATACACCCACTACATAACAGCTGTCCCCTTTATGTATGAATATATCTATAGGTCTTGTTTTGCAAATATCATTCTACCTACCCGGTTCTGTATCAGACTAACAGAGCACTTGATTGAGTCCTTCTGGAAAGTAGCTCAGCCATGCTGTTGTTCTGAAACCCCTAATCCCCCCCAAAGATTTAACTCTTTGTTAGCTGTGTTAGTCTTTTGGTTGTCTTGTGGTGTTTTACCAGTTCAGACAGAGAAACCTACTTTGAAGAGAGGCTCTGGGATTATCTATGCAATTTCTGTTTATGCATGTTATTGCATGTGATAATCTGTAATACACTGCTTCTCTTGAGGAATCATTTAAATTCATAGCTGAGTATTCTTGCATTTATGGATTTTTTTTATATCGTTAGACACAATTGGTTGCCAAGTTTTCAGCAGAACAACAATACAGGAGCTCATAAAGATTAAGTCCCAAAAGGCTTTGAGGCCACAGTGTGGTATCCAGTTGGTTAATAACCGGAACAAAACCTGTAGTAAATGTCAATTAACCAGATCTCAAGCACAGACTCAGAAGCTTCTGTTCTGAGCAATGTTTCATGACGTACTCCCAAGGGACTGCTGAAACATCACCAAGGCTACCCTAGGAGGGCCTTTGAGAGCACAGGATCATGTGTGTTGGATGGGGTTTTCAATGGCTCTGTTGTTGTAGTCCCTGCAATATAAACCATCCTGCAATATAAAAAAATAAAGGAACAAATAATTCTTATTGGATGTTAAAGCCTTAAAGCATTTTGTCTTCATCATGCATGAAATATTAATATATGATTTAAAAAGTATGAATGAAATATACTTTCAAAGCAAGGCAAGAAGCATTACATTCCTTTCTGTACTTTGCGGTAGTAATGGAATATGGCCGGTCATTTGGAATAAATCTTAGTCTTCATTGTCCCATCCCACCCCAGTGAATCAATACTAATTGCATATGGTGAGTGCCACTGACCACATGCTATTAGAAATGTGTTCAATCAATTCTTTTGCCCTAGATGAAAATAATAGGCACTAATGGAGATGATCTCATTCACCAGCAAAGATCAAATAAGAACTGGGTCAGGAGATTGAGCTACTAATAGGTTCATATTGAATTTAATCTTTTCATGAGAATATGATAATGGCATTAACTAAGATCAAAAACGCACTGGCACATTTGTGGCAATTAGTTGTGATAGTCCATAATTCTGGTAGGATATATGTTGCGTAACTTAATTTTACCTACTTTCCTTAAGTGCTGCCTTCTTTTATGACCTCGATCATATGTAGAACAGTACTGCACTTTCTCAAAGACATTTGGAAGATTACTTTGATCAGCGAATAATGTGGATTTCCACCCAGGAGCTCAGAATCCAACTCATAGTGAGCTAGAGAGCTGGTGGGCTGGGTAATTACGAGGCCACGTCTGAAGAAACACATCTGTGCATGGACTCTGGAATAACTTAACAGGGGTAGAAGAATTTCTGAAAATTCTGCATGGCGAATGCATTTGTTCTCAATCTCATTATACCCCATGCACCAAAACTGCTGTTTATAGCAAAAAGCTTTGAGACTTCAGGTTGTATTTTATTAATGAAATGTGAGCAGCTTATTCAGTGACTGGTGGGTTTTGCACACCAGCCTCCGTACCCCAGTCCTACTATATGCACATTTTATGCCATCTTAATGTTCTCCTATGGGAGAGATGTGGTCCTCTGCACATTTTAGCACACTCAACTGGAGCGGTTGGGCTGAATTAGCTGGACACTCACTAGTAACTGGGGACAGACACTAAAGTCTTGGAGAATATGGCATTTTTTAACAGGACCTCCCACATGTCTCCTCTTCCTTTGTTACCAGCAACATTATCTTCTTTTTTTATTATTCATTTTCAGCATTTTTCCAACAGGACACAGCCCTGGATGGTCTTATTCTGTCAGTGCTCATTCAGAAGGCAACACCTATAGCTTTCTCTGACTCCGTAATCACTTACATGAGGGACATAGGGACACCAGCAGCCTCCTCTCACACCTTCACCGGCAGAGTGTGCATCAGAGTGCAGGTGCTGTCACCTCCCACACCCCCTATCACACCTCCAGCTGGCTGGCCCAGCTCCAGTCATGACATACGCCACTCTTTCCAACCCCGAGGTATAAACTGTCACAGGGAAGCAAGAATGCAGACAGCGTAACGGGTGCCCGGTGGGACCAAGCTGCTGATTGAACAGGGGTGCTGTCTGCTCTCTGGGCATTGCCCATATCCTGCTAGCAATCATTAGCTGGTGCTTTTGACATTTTTTTCATAACTGTTGCCTTCCCAAATTGACAATATGTCAGTACAATCCTGTTAGTGCAGCCAGATTGCTTTGTGCAGGTTGTAGAGTGTGCAGAGGCAGTCTGTGTGTAGTACCCTGATAATTTTGACTGGTTTCCATCATTATTATAATTATAGGTACGTCTGCCTTTTATAGACCGCCCTGAAAGCCTTGCTTCTCCCTCATGCAATGAGAATAAATTTGGGGCTTTTTTTTACAATGAAGTTTGCATCACATTGCAAAATTATTTTGTATGCTTGTGCAAGAAAATATGCAAAAGGGGAAGTTATGTTTGTGGTACAGTAGATGTTTATTGGAAAGTGTAAATTTGATTCACTTGAAGTTATTCAGCTTATTCTCCTGAGGTGGCATTTATCAAGCAGACGGAGCTGGTTGGGAGAATGCCCATTACATAATGTTTGATATTGAAAGGCATGATGTAGAGAGAAAATACATATGTTTAAATTTGTATTTGTATAGTGCAGTGGGTGACAAGCCTGCCTCTCTCGCAGAAGAAGGCGTTCAAACCCCATCTGCCCAAGTGCTGTACGCTGAACCAACAAGAGTCAGTGTGCAGGACTCCAAACGCTATATTTGTACATCTGCCTCTGTAATGCTTAAATTTAGTGAAATTATATGTTTATAGTAGAATTCTAAGTGACTAAGAGTAAAAGATGAGACTGAACACTTATTACATTTTATTATTCTGAAAATTATCCTATTTCTGATTTCATTATTTTGATTTACTATTACTTTTATATGCTAAACATAAAAGTGAAAACAAAGAATTCTACATTTTTTTTTTAATTACAGCTTGGCAACAATTGACAGAAAATAAATAGCACAAGTTTTTGAGGCAAGCTCATTTCATGTGTATTCCTATGGGGCCATGGCAGAACTTTAAGGGAGGAACCGTCTCACACACTACATGCACTGCTAGCATGCTCACGTGGCTACAGTATTAGTAGTTTGCGCTTAGCAGTTAATTTTAGCTCTCTCTGTCACATGCGGTAGGGACTCACAACACTTGGATTTTGCACAGTAGTCTCACTGTGTCCTTACCCTTATTTAGAAGGGGTATCATTTCCCTGTTATAATAAGTAACTGTACATTCAGAGGTACAAAATGAATTAAATGCTAATCAATTATATAAGAGTTGAAGAACTGCCAGGAAATTTGTGTAAGGAAATGTGTATTTCTAAGATGATGTTTGAATCCTAACTTTGAAAGGTGCTTTATATAAAATATCTGTTGTGCAGAACAGAATTTAGTTAAATGAAACTGATTAACATCATTACAAAACATCTGTGTGAGAATAGAGAAAGAATATGCAGAAAAAATTCTTTGACTGACTGGGACTGTCGCAGATGCAATCATTTTCACCAGGGGGTGCTCTTGAGACATATTACTAGAAAGACCTCGCTGACATTTGTGGATCAGCCACAGATATGCACGGCAAGAGCTTAACAAACGTTTGGTTTCCAAATGTTTGCTTGGGATGCGGTGTGCCTTCAAAAGCAGTCTGTGCCATTTGCTGAAATCATTTCCCTTCAGTGTGCTCTAAATGCTCCACTGTGCTGTGGTGAAATTAGAGCAGCCCAGACAGTCCTCTGCTGGAAGTCACATGTCGAAGTGACAAGGTGCTTATTATACTGCGATGTCGTGTATAAGAACGGAGGGAAAATCTTTAAGGATCACAGCGGGTTGAGTATTGACTGGCCTGTGACAACGGATCTGAGCAAATAACAAATATAAGCACAGGCAGCCCGGGAATCCAGCTAAGCTCCTTTCACATTTTGTTTGATGCGCCGTAGGGTCGGTTGACATTTGCCGCGGGTGGCACTTCCAATAAACGCCTGCATTTGTAGGACTTTACTCAGGATGTTTGTCCAGTGCAAGGAAACCTGGACAGGGCTTTCCTACAGCACGTGATGGAGGCCGACTCTCTGAGTGGGGAAGTAAACATTTGCACCTATAGCTATCATTGCTCTGACATATTGTTAACACAGAGACGTCATGGGGAGGTTGTTAATATTGACAACTCGCACATTGTTCAACTCTTCATGGCCTTTATATTTTCTGTGTGGAGCCTGTAAGGGCATTGGAGAAATGCGGCAGGCACTTAAGGAGGAAAAGCGTTTTAAGGAACTCTAACATGTAAGACGAGGTAATGTTATTAAAGATGGGCATTGATTCTTTTGATGACACAGCCTAAAGTACATTCTTCATCTGCCGAGTTCTGGCCAATTTATTTTCACTCACTGAGTTCAAGTGTTTCATTTTTTATCAGTTCATTTGAAATATGAGATGTGTGCAAGAAATGATACTTATAGAATGTAGAAACTATAAAATAATTTTTAATGTAACGTTTATGTAACTATGGTCTAAAAATGGTGACAGATTTTCCTCAGCAGGCCTCCAGCTGTGACTCCTGGACAGTGGCAGTGTGTTATTTACCCAAAGCATGTAGACACTCATTACAACTCCCTGCAACCCTCATGTGTTAGGGGATTATTAATCAGCAAATGAATCGTAAAATAGATTTTCCATGGTGATATTCACACCTATTAACAATATCTATTAGAAGTCATGCATTTAACTTAATTATAGATCATGGCAAATGGCTTGGCTCAGTCAGTCAAGATCACTGCAGATATGGTGCCTTGCCTTGATATCTGATTAAAACCTTCTCAAAACGCCTTGGTTGGCTCATGGGTCACACAAAAATTAAACCCTGATGCATGATGAAATTTGTATGAACCCGATAAATGGAGCCGTTTACTTGTTTAATGTACAATATGACATTTTTCAACTGTGCTGATCACAGCACTTTGCCAGGCAACCGCATCTTTATTTCTGCATCTTTCTGATGCTTTGAATTAGTAAATAAAAGGACGTGCATGAGATGCATGAGATGAGGTCTGAAGAGCTGAGAGGCTAAAAGAATTTCAGAAGGACAATGCACCTCTGCAGGCACTAGAGCTCAACATTGAACTCTGATAATAAATGATAATGGGAAGTGTTACAAAGAAAGCAGGCACGAAACAATCAATAATGCGCAACGAATAATGCGTAACTGCAGAATGCCACATTAATTATCATAATTAAAATGGACTTTACTGTGAATCATAAGGTCAAACTAAGCTTGGGGCAGATACATTCTGAATTAAGAAATCATTAATTAACATATTCCACACTTAGTGGGGGTGGAATGTGAACCTAATTGCTTTTTTCATTACCTCACTGAGGTAGTGAATTCTCCTTTACCATAGAATTGGATTTATCATTAGAGCGGCCCAGGTATTTAGGGAAGTTGGCTAAATGACATTGATAACTCCACTTCCCTGTTCTCAGTCTGCTTGCATCTTCTCCAGCTCATAGCCATTCACATTCCAGTGGCACCAGAGCGTTCATGCATTTTACATCACTGCTCATGGCACTGGCTTAGTGTTGCAGCACTTATAAATATCTGACAATTATTGATGCCGCCCTCTA
The DNA here is from genome assembly GCA_020368025.1 of Brachyhypopomus occidentalis. NCBI lineage: Eukaryota > Metazoa > Chordata > Actinopteri > Gymnotiformes > Hypopomidae > Brachyhypopomus > Brachyhypopomus occidentalis. Next base: position 4,703,186 of record JAGXOD010000025.1, on the reverse strand, counting down.
CTCCCCACTGCAGCAAAGGCATACAGTCTCATTTCATAATGATTAGACTTCTTGTTTTTTTTTTCCACCTTTTTTTTTTTTTTCTTCTTCCTGAAACCAATAAAAAACTAGACTATTCCACATAATGCCTGCCAGTACAGTGAACACATTTGCAGTATACTGATGAATTGTTCTGCCAGATAAGGGTAAAGGACCTATAAATAGTACTGGACTACAGCCTCTCTTCCTCCCCTATGAGCTCAGTCAGGTCGAGATGGGAGCCTCTGCCCGCTCTCTTATCAGCCTGGCCGAGTAAAGTCAGGCGAGGCGTAAAGGGTGGGGGTGAGCTCCTGTAATAGTGGCCCAACATTGGTCGGTGATTGCCTGCTTATTAAAGGGGCACTAGAGTGGAACATAACATTTTCAGTTTCAATTAAATCTATGAGAGCATATATAATGCATTTTAAGTCTCTGCCATATGAGAAGCCTTTTTGTATTCACCGGAGGTTGTTGTTGATACGGCAGTGAAATGAGCCTCCTTCTGTGAGTCTTCATCAAAGCCATCAGTCTTGACTAAGAACAATTAATTTTGCTGCATGCACTCTCTGCCAGATTTATGTGTCTCCAACGTATGAGGGTAAGACGATTCATAAATGTTTTCCTCCCATCCTATAAACGAAAGCAGGGAGATATGCTGTTCATTAATTTCTTCTTTGCCTGAGGGAAAGGTGGATATATATTGCAGGCCGCAATTATGTTTCGCTACACAGTATGGATGTAACTTGTCATCTGACAGTGTTAAAGCTGTATGTCAGGCCTCACTTCTTATTGATGTAGAAGAAACTCCTGCATGTGCCTTGAACAGACTCATCACCCTGTATGTTTTATATACTGTTCCACAGAAATCATCTGCTTGGGCCAGTCAAAAATAACTGATAGAATCCTTCATCTTCCTTATTTAGTGATGACGATCATGTGCATCACAGATGTGATTATGCTGATTATGCTGATTTATTTTATCAATGGGCAAAAATAACATGGAGAGTAAATGCTGCCTAGCAAGAATAGTTTTCTAATATGACATTATGAGGTGAAAACCCCATATTTTGCAACAATGGATTTGATTACAGGCTTTATATCATCTTTGATGAGGGGGGTGACAGTCGAATGTAGAAGTCCATTAAATATCCCTGCGAGTGGAGAGATAAAGAAAGAAACCTTGGATCTGCAGCTGTACTATATGCAGAACATTGTACATTCATGAGATAAACTAAATTACAAGCCACTGCCTGTGTCATCAGTTTGTACTACTAATTTTAGCATATTGAAAATTACACGAACATATGGTGTGTACTGTACCCATGTTGTGAAATGCGCATATTCATGATAAATAATGATGTTGATTGAGATATTTAGAAGATCGATCTATTCAGTGACCTCCATTTTGAATGCTGACCACTGTTGTTGGGAGTTTGAATTAATGAAGGAAAAAAATGCTGCCCGGGAGCATAAAAAGAGGTGCTTGCATAAAATTTTATGGATTTGTCTTACGACGTGCTTATTAAATCCAGAACTCTTATGTTTTTTTTTTCTTCCATGAGGCCTTTTGAGGAAGTTGGGCTCTCTTGGCGAGCCTTCCCCTAAAGCTGGCAGCTGCCATATCTCCGCCATCATTCTGGCCTACGGAACTAACTTGCATTGCTCACTTTACTTCTTTGGCTGCTCTTCCCTGCCTTTGAAGTCTGTCCTCCTTAGCCAAAGCCATTTGCTTCTACCTTCTGTGACTTTCCACAGAACCCTCTATCCCCTCCATTTTAGTCACTCTCTTGTACCTTTGCTTTCTCTTCTCTCAAATCTGACAACCCTTTTTCCTTTTGTCCTTCATCTACTTGCCATCTCACTGCCTCTGTCTCCCACACTTTATCTGGCCTTCATTCTATTACTGTTTTGAGCCACTGTTCCCCCATTTTATCACACTTTCTGTCTTTTTGTCCCAGAGCCCCTCCCTGTCTATGCGTTTTCAGTTCCTGCATCTGAATAACCCTCCTTCCGCGCTGGAGATGTTTCAAAGGTAGATAACACACTTATCAACAGCTGTCACCTCATGCCTTGGCCAGTGCTTTCGCATACGCACTCATCATAAGGGGGTGAGCAATTGCTAATAATACTGCACTCACCTAAACCATCTCAGCCAGCTCCATCAGACATGTAACAACATTCTGGTTAATTACATCCTAACACCATATTGACTATCGGACTGGTTTGGATGGAAACAGATGGACCAGTCTGATGATGTTCAGCATCTCCTATAATTACAGTTTTGGCAAAGCTAGGCTAGTGGATTATTATTTATTCATTCATTTATTTATTTTCCTCCTAAAAAAGCTCCATTGTATTACTCTCCAGTCTAGTTCACAAGGCAAGGTGTGACCCATTGTTGCTGTTAATGATATGTTTGGACTGTCTGTGTGTAAATTAGGCACATCTGTGGTCATTGTTTTGTTTTTAACTTCCAGGCCTAATTACTCTTGGTGTTCTACAGTATATCATAATTATAGACATAAACATTGCCTTTTCCTGAGTGTGATGTGTAAATGGTTATTAAATTCATCATTGACAACTTTGTAATAAAGCATTTTAATGTGCACCCATGTTTTGTGATGAATTATGAAAATGTGAATTTGCCCAGAGTATTTTATAGAGTGCAGTTCTAGCCCTGCTTTGATTTGTTGCTGTCTGGTGCAATTTTGTCCCCCAAAACATCAACATGCATTAGCAGTGTAACAAAAGTTCAATACAGGCAGCTGTAGAGCTTCCTTCAGTTTTACACACTTGTTGGATTAGATTATTTGTGTTCTGTGACAGGCTTTCATCTAATCCTGCTGTTTCCTTTCTTGTTTTATTCCATTGTCAGAAGTGATAAGTAAATCCCGCGTGTCTAATAGCCACAGACATCGGTGGAGAGCTTGGCTCATGTTGCCTGTACCCCATGTTCTGTGTAATGATGACTGAAGGGCATCGTGTGCGCTTGGACAGCCTGCCAGGCTTGATCTAGCACAGCCATCTTTCATTGCTGGTTTCAACTAGGGTTGCTTGCACCTTGCCCCAATGTCCAGCACTGTGCCATAATCAAAGGAAACACCTGAGACGCGTCTGTGTAAACATGTAATTAGCTTTGCCCTGCCTGGAGACCGCACTGTTACTGCAGTGCCTGGTATGTAGGTTCACTAATCATGTTTGTTAGGCTGAGGATCCGTTCATGTTACACATGGGCTTATTAGGATCAGCGTTTTTGTCATCTCCAGTATTGATTGTCAGATTTATTCAGCTATGGGAAATATGTTATGGACAGCACATGGCCTGAAAAACATAATATGGTTGTTTTTGTATTATGGTTCAAGTGATAAACACTTTGTGTACATTTTATGTCCTTTTAGTTATAAAGCAGCACTGACTTACAGTGTGACAACTAACATAACATTGTACAAACACACTGTGGCCTTCTTTTACCCACAAAACAGATTTCAAATCAATGACAATCATATCACTGACAATTTGGATAAACATAAGGAATACCTGTATCATAAGTGAGTGTCAAGGGAAAGGTATTACCATGACAACCTTTAATCCTCTATGGGAGTGATTCGATAAGTGCCTCCATAATTCATACCCACTATGCAAAAGTGTGAGTAAATTGTCAGATTATACGCATTATCACAACGTAATGAATAATTGATTTTCTTCTTTTTTTTTTGTCAAAGAGAGACAGGATGAAATTAGTTTCTATGGCAACTCTGGAGCTCAGGCCTGAGTTGGTGGAGAGTATTTTCAGCCAGATAAAGGCTAGCCCTTCATGAATGACTAGACCTGCCTTGACGAGCAGCGTCTGCGCTGGCGTCCGGCTCCAACAGCAGCTTTCAGATCGGACCCGGGCTGCTCTTCGATTGGTTCCCGCAGGAAGCGTGACGAGGGTGCATGGGTGCACCGTGAGAGCAGTCAGACAGGAACCTCACATGATTCTTATTTCATTAAAGCGGTTAGGCAGTACAATTAATAAAGGGTTAGGTTTAGCCTAGATGAGTTCTTGGTCATGAAGTTGTGAGATTGCTAGTTCTACATTGACTGATATTCTAAGAATATACTAGTCTTTTTGTCTCATTTATGTTTACACTATTTCCAAATTCAAATGATATGGCAGTGTTTTGATAACATTTGTTATGGCTACATCAGTGGATATAAATTAAATAAAATTCTAAACCATAATGGCTTAATACGTCTGCCAGTAACAAGAGTCTAGAGTGATTGGATCACTCTAGTGGTGAGCCAGAACTCACACCTATCAAAGAGCCTTGCGTACATTAAGCATAGATGTCATTCTTAAAATGGATACTCAAGAAAACTGATTTTATAATATTTAGTAACTGTATTATAATGTACCAAATATGCCTCACAGCCTAAAAGAAGCAAGGGTGTTTTGGACAGGAAAATAAATGTTTTGTGTATAGTCTCCTTGTCTGTCTGTCCTTGTCCTTTCTTTCAGTTTAGCCTTTATATGTATGCATCATAAATCTTTTTTACTGAGGTTGTTTTTTGTACGTGCATGATTTCTAGGTAATAGAGATATTGGGGTTGTGGTAGCCATAACTGTGTTGTATGTACCTGTGTCCAAGTATTGATTCAGCTGTGATGAACCTGTCCGCTGGTGTTGTAACCTTGTCTGCTTGCACTGAGTACTGGTATTGGAAACGACTTAATGAAGTTTTCTCATGCCTGCATCTGATCACTTCTCGCTGGCTCACAGAACATTTGACTTGCAATTAACAGCTTTTATATTTCATATGTTAGACAAAATAGACTTGTAAACAAGTAACAATAATAATAATTAAAAAATTAAAGATAATGCATTTTACAGTACTGAAGGAATAATAAGTACCACTTACAGTCTCATAAGTGAGACCAAAAAAAATAACCCAAGCAATGTGGGCAGAAAGTGGAAAAAATAGATACTAGGGACACTAGGGAAACCCAGCTTGGAAATGCACAATAATATTAACACCACAAAGCGAGGTTTGTGTTGAGTATATGCACAGTCCTAGGGAGTCAGTGAAGAGCTTCAGGAGCCAGAGGGAAACTAGAGGAACAGCAGATGAACCCAAAGTGACACAAGCTGGTCCAGAGTTTCTCCGAGAGGGAGCTTCTATGGCAAATGTGTAGCGCAGAAGTTTCCTACTTTAGTCCTGCCACCCCACTCTCTGAACGCTTGATCTAGCTCAGCCCTTCATGAACTGAATGAGGAGTTGATATATCTCTGTGCAACCTAATGATTGGTTAATTTTTGACGAGTCATGAGTTATTCAATGCAGAAGTATTCAAAAAAGGAACTAATGGTTTTCTTTATAACAATCAAGGGTTCTTTATTAAATCAAGGGCTCTCAGCTCTAGCACTAAAGGACCCACTACTCTGCAGTTACAGGGTTTCTTGTACTTCCTAAACACCTGATTCAGCTTGTTAGCTAATTGTAAATCCCTCTCTGACTTTGATTAGGTTTTAGAGGTGAGGAAAACCTGGTAGTGTGCAGGGCACTTGGGGCAGAGTTGCCTCTAAAGTGGATGTAGGTCAGTCACAAACCCTGGTGCTGAAGTTATATCTTCCTGCAGAGTTCAGTTCCTGCATGTACCGTACACCTGATCCAGCCAGTCAGGGGTTTGAGAAGGCATTGATTAGTTGGCTCAGCTGTTAGATGAGGATTGGAGCTAAACTCAGCAGGAAGACGGATCTCTAGGACCAGGGCTGATGACTGCTAATCTAGATCCTCCTGACATGTAGAAAGGTATGCTCAAAAAGGGTATATAAATATAATGTGACATATGAGTGAGCTCTGTGAGGCCAATTCTCTATGAAGGGGTCAAAATGTAGCAGCCCACCTGACAAGCATAGCTAAAAATGGAGGACAGCAAGACTAATTAGAATCATGGTGAGACTGAATCACAGCTGTATGGCATTTGCTTTCGCTGAACAATGAGCAAACTTTTATCTGAGTTTAAGTTCAGCACTCTTGTGGACAAGAGGAGAATGACAACAGGGCTGGATGCTGGGAAATAAAGTCTCTAATAGGGAGACTCCTGCCCTCAGGGACCATCCTCGGCTTATTGGCCATCCATTCGTGAGACAGCGGCCCATTCTCACCACGGACAATCAGCCAATTAAAGTTCCATAACCGGGAGACATTCAACGAGTCCGCTCTTTTACAGGAGCCTTTCAGCAGCCGCTGAGCTCCTGCTCTGACACGCCGTCATAACAATGATGAATAGGGCCACACGTTTCGAGCACCGCTGCTGTAAACGCTAATGAAGGGCTGGGTTACCATCACTCCGATATATGGCGTTTCTCGAGGCTACATAAAATGTGGCAAAATTATACTAAGCATGAGCACTAGAGATTGGAATGAATTATAAACAGGTTAGCATTTATTGAGGGGAAAGTGGGCTGAAGATTGGTTGAGTTTCTGCCCCACACTAATGGACCAGTAGTAAAAAGGCTGTGGCATATGTTTTATTTATTCGTCCTCCCCTTCCGCTTACATTTACTCATCTAAATTCTTTAAATAAAATGTACAGCAAGCTGTAAAACGAGACTTTCAGCAAATTAAATACAAATATCCCTCATTAAGTTATGAGTATTTCATGGCTTTCGACACACTTACATTTCCCTATATAGCTAAGGATTTCTCTCTCTTTTGACTCACTATATTCTGCTTTAGTTATGGGGCTTTGGGCCAGTGTGTTTCTGATCGTAAATCTCATCTGTATAACTTAGTGTTAGCTTGTGAAGTATTCACTGAGACTAGCGTTAGGGTGAACAAGCTTCTAGATCTGCTCTGATTGTTGGAACAAGGCTGTTTCTTGGTCTAATGTGTTTTCTCCTCTTTCTTTTAAACATATATCACTTCCTGATAACCAATTCTATCATCAGTAGTCCTAAATTGATTACTGTAGGTTAGGTCTTAACAGGTTTGAATTTGGTAATAGACCCTACCGATTGCTCTTGACCAACCAATTGATTTCTCTGAAATATTATCTGTTTCTTCCGAACTTCTGATTTTTAGTTTTTATCAGTTTTAGTGCTAAACGAGTGCAATTCGTTTTTGTTTGTGGTTGGGTCTTACGAGTGCAATTCATTTTTTCTTTGTGGTTATCTCCTTTATGTGTATCCCGGTATAAAGCAAAAACAGTTTGGCTCTTGAGCAGAGACTGCTTGTGTTGTTCATGACACCATGTTCTGCTCTCTTGCTGTTCCACTCATTATTTTTAATGGAGGTTGTGCTTTGGCAAGCACAGTTCAATTGAGGAGAGATGGGAATGTGATTTCTGCCGTGTCTGCAGTAGGAGCTGCTGTCAGTTGTGAATAAAAAAACGTATGTTATAGTACAGACCCATGTGAGACTTTCTCTTTACTGGTCAACAGGGCCACTGTTAGGTTTGTATGCACACAGCACACTGACCAGTCTCCCCTGGACAGATTATTCTTGAGGGATTTTTCAAAGTCATAACAAACTGGCAACTGTGATAACGTTTCATGGGATTAAAAGACACATTTCTATGATATTCACTGTTGCCACTGGAGAGTCAAATGCATTATGCGTTATATCACACTACAGAATGATGGGAAGAGGATCTGTCCGTGATAAGCTATCTTTTATTCTACATGTTTATTCTTCACCTTTTTTTGAATGATGCACATCTGTTTCACACCGTGCCAGCCTGTCTTCAGTGTGTCATGTCTGTTCACTGTCCTTGCGTCTGCACTACGCAATGCAGTCTCAATTTTCTGATAAGAGACCTGCATTTGGCAGGAGAAACTTTTTTCAGTTTTTTTTTTTTTGTGATCTGAGGAAGATAGTGGAGGTGGTGGCTCTTACAGAAGTGCATAATGCTTTCATCCGCTTTGTGTGAAGCAAAAGGCACAGTCTGCTCCTACAGAAAAAGCAGTGTCAATTTGACAGATTTAGAAAGGCTATATAAGGTCTTTCATATGCCACTGATTCAAAGGTTGAATAAGGGTCCATGGTGAGTTTCCATGACTGATCATCCACACTGCAGTCTTTCGATGACCTCTGAATCACAGCATAGGTGAAGTGAACTAGTATATATGAGTCTGGTATGCATAAAAAATCCATTATCTCATCTCTGCTCTGCAAAATTCTAGCATTTTCTTTAAAGATCCACTTAGTATTATCCATGGTATCTAAATTTCATCTTACCCGATAGGTACGTTTAGAAGGGACTGTATTATATCAGGATTAACTTTTCTTCTACATCATCAACCGTGCACCTCAGTTGTCTGTTTCTTTTCCATGTCCGGGCAGAGGCACTGTGCATTTTCTTAGCTTCATCCCCTGCTGACCGACAGTCATTCATTTATTTTCATTTGGTATTCTGCACATCTGCACTCTTGATGTCAGGGAAACCCTGAGTATACAGTACTTGAGTCCTTTAGTGTTTGTTTGCTTTGACATACCCATGATCATCTTGTTTGAGCAGCATTTCCATTTTGCTGTCTGACTGCAACTCTGACAGCCGTCACATCCCTCTGGTCCCCATCACTTATTTTTCCAAGCTGGAATACTACTAGATGGTTGTGTGGTTTCAGAGATCAAAATGGGCTCTCAGACCTTCAAAGGATTTATGGGTGATCAAGGGATATGGCCAGATCTAGGGAACAGAATTCAGCCCTCAATTTCAAGGTGCCAAAGAAAGATTCACATATCTACATGTACTATAAAATGCTGCCCCTCTACACATATTGAAAATGACTCAAAATATCTCAAAACAAATTTGTTGCCATCAGTATGAGAAAGGAACCACACCGGTCATGTGTACCAATCTATGTTTGAACCAGAAAATTCCTCAGCAGCGTGATTTGATCCAGAAATGTCAAAAGTCACTACCGCATGCCTTATGTTTGAACTGGAGGAAATTATGCAAGGACAAACTCATGCAGCGTGAATGATCAAACCCAAATGATCCCATTCAAATTCATAGCATGGCCACTAATTTCAGGGACTAACACCAATTTCCAGCAGGCCTGTGTCCTGCATGACACAGCCTCTTCCCATCTCTTATTTACTCTTAAATGTCATAGAATCATTGCCTATCTCCACCCAGCATGAGAGAAACATTTTAATAAGATAATAAAAGATTTCCTCTCCAGTCGCAGACTCTGCAATAGTAGTGAAGTTTTATGGATATGACATTTGTCTGTGGGAAAAAAAGTAAGTTTATCTACTTGGTAACTGTATTTTATGTCCCCTGGACACTCTAGGAAAATGCAAGCAGTATAATGACACTTACAAGAGCAGCACTGTCTATATCATATGAGAAAACTCCCACTATATATATATATATATATATATATATATATATATATATATATATATATTTGTATTATACAATCATTTCTTATTTTAGTAAATGTCTTATTTCTCTCACACTGTGGCCTTCTACTAGAGGCCTGGGAATTTGATGGTGCTGTGCAGTATTTTCAATGTTCCTAGGACTGAGATATTGTCATACCTAGAGTGTGTATCTAACTGTGTACACACCACACACACACACACATGCTCGTCATGCTCCAGTCGGCACCAAGCCAAAGCAGCTTCTGTACATTCACCAATCACTCCCCCAGATCACAATCACCCACCATTTAGTCTATCACCTTCACCTGTGCCTCATTTCTCACGCCCTATTTATGCCTGCAGGGTCACATCCCAGACGCTTTGCATTAGCCTGCCACAGACTAACGTACATCGTGTCCCAGAAGACATGCCGTACGTTAACGGTACTGAAGTCGGCGTATCTGTCTTTGTTCTCTTTGTTGATTCTGTTCCTTGTTTGGTTTCTTTGTTCATTAAATTCCTCTTGCTCCTGGCACTAACATCTCACTCTCTGTTCAGAGATGTCAGAGAATGCGAAGCCTAACGAAAGGAACATAGAGAGTGAGCCGAGTTTGACAGAGGTGTTCTGCTTGCAGGGCTCCACAATTGGTCGACAACAACAGGAGCTGGCAGAACAGCATCTGGAACTCCACCAGATTTGAGCAAGCTTTGAGCGCCTAACCAGCTGAGACTCTCTCAGTGAGCCCGACTCCCACAGCCAGCAGCCCCGCAAGTTTTGAGTTTCAGGCTTATCATTTAAAGACTTTAAGGACTTTCTAACCAACCGACAACAGTCGGGCAGGATAGGGTCCCATCACGCCCCAGCCTTGGCACTCGTCACTGGGTCCCACAGGGCTGTGTGCTAAGCTCTCATGACTGTATAAAAACCCATAGCACAAACTGCATCATTAAGTTTGCAGATGACACCACCATGGTGAGGCTGATACACAATGGTGACAAATCTGCATACAGGGATGAGGTCTGCAGTCTGTTAGAATTGTGCTTGGCTAACAAACTGACACCTAACACCTCTAAAACCAAAGAAATGAACACCAGCTTCCACAAACGTAAGGAGGAACCTGCCCTATTACACGTAAATACTCAGTTTCAAATTCCAAGGAACTCACTAGACCTCACTTGGTCTGTCAACACCACTTCCCAGGAGAAACTGCACAGAAGCATCTGTTTCCTAAGTGCACTAAGGAAAGCCAACCCACCCAGACAACTTATGATGTCCGATTGCTGCACCATAGAGAGTATTCTCACCTACAACATCTCAGTATGGTATACCGAATGCTCAGCAGAAATAAAAAAGACTCTCCAGAGATGTGACAAATAAGCTGAGAGAGTTATCAGCACAGAGCTACCTGAGCTAAAGGACATCTACAGCACACAGTGGAACTGCTGGGCCACAAACATCATACTGCCTACTACCCTCTGGAAAGTGGTACAGGTCCATCAGGATGCGCACATCTACAAAACAGCTTCGACCCCCAGTATCGTCATTGAAGTGAACTCCAAATGAAAGGCTGTCGATTTAACTGACAGCACCATTCCACACCTGTCAGGATCCACTCCACCAGAAACCCAGCTACTAGAGCATGAAGAGAATTCAGGAAAGTTAACAATGTTTACATGTGGTACGTGTGACTGTTCACCGTGTGCAGTATGAACCAATGTGCAATAAGAGCTTGTAACCAGATCATAACCTCGCGATCAAGCCCTTCTGTGACTCACACAGGGCTCCCACCCAGCAGTGTAGTATGGAGTTCTGGACCTTGGAAGCATTCAAGTGTTGACTCAAAAACCTCTGAGCCGAGTTGGCATGCCACAAGGAAGACTTTTTTTTAACTTTTTGACTACACCATTCAGTATGACCACATCTTGGAGGAGAAATGCATCACTCTTCGGACCCAATCCCATCCATGCATGACACCCACATCAGCATGAGAGAGATTGTCCTCAGCTGACCTCATGCAGCTGGACAGTGCTTCAGTGTTGGTCCTCCCCCATCATCTGGACACACACCTCCCTGGGAACTTGTCACTCAGGTTTCACTCATACGGTTCAGCTGGTGTCTGTATGGTATTGTTGTCGATCCTGGCAGAGAGACATTGTAAGGTATGTTGTATCACGTGCCATCTGTGTTCAAACCAATACACCATGCACCTTTCCTGGGGTTATAATTTACATCATGGGTGTGGAAGGAGTTCTTGGGCAAGCTCAATGTGAGTCTCATGCTCATCTCTGGCTATCACTCCTAATCCAATGGTCAAGTGGAGTGAATCAACTATGAATTTGGCAGTATCCTGCAACACTACTGCCAGGCTCACCTATCCACCTAGAGCACCTACCAGCACTGGTCTGACTATATCCAGAACTCTCTGTGCCATCCATACACTGGGCTCACCCTGTTTGAATGTGTTCTCAGCTTCCAACCCCTGCTGAAATCCTTGGAACACACCATCCTTCAGAAACCCTGCTGTCCAGACGTGGTTCAACAAAAACAGGAAGACATGGGCCCATACACATTGCCATCTGTGTGCAGCCATTGCCTCATACGAGGGTAGGGTTCACGGAACAATACATACAGGATCAACATTGGCAGAGACACCTGTGTACCAGCTGGGAGATTGTGTTTGTGGCCACCAAAAACAGCAGGACAGGTCCTGCCAGAAATGATGTTGGCCTTTATACTATCCAATATTGAGTCAACAAAGTGACCTATGGGGTCAGCCTACCTGCAGGTAGTCAAGGCACCAATTCCAGATCCTCTTGATGTCTCCCCATTACTCGGGTCCTCTGCCAATACTGGAGATGCAGGGCAGTCCAGCCTACACCCTGCTAGACTCCAAGAGGCTTGGAGGTTGACTGCAGTATTTGGTGGACTGGGAGAGGGTACAGAACCAAGGAATGGAACAAAATTCCAGATCCTAGACCTAGAGCCCATTGCATATTTCCACTACGCTCACCCATCTAGGCCCGCTCCATGTCATCTGGGTCGCCCCCCCCCCCCACTCCCTGACATCTCCCTGCCAAATCAGCTCCTGCCAAATTACGACCCCCGATTACTCCACAGATCACAATCATCCCACCTAGTAGCCTATTATCTTCACACTTCTATCTATACACCTCGTTTCTGTATTTGTGTCTGCAGGTCCACATCCCAGATGCTTGGCATTAGCCTGCCACAGTCTCATTCTTCCAGGGGGTAGTCATATCTTTTTCCTCACATTGCGTTGTTTCCCTCTCAGTCCCTGTATTGCCGTTTGTCTCTGTGCCCATGACTCTTTCTCTCTATTCCTGTGCCTATTTGTCCTGTGCCTAGTTAAGCATCCTGTCCAGTCTCCAGTCCAGTGTCCTGTCCTCCTTCTCTTCCCCTGATGGGTCATGCCCCGGCCCTTGCTCCCATTTATATCCTGGTTTGGTGTGCAGTTTGAGAGCCATGCATTGTGGAAGGTTGCCCCTTCTCTTGTGTTGCAGTTCCTTGTTCTGTTCCTTATTTTGGTTTGGTTTCTTGTTTGTTTCCTAAATGCCCCCCATCTTCAGTGTTAACTTGGTGTTAACTTTCCACATTGTTTTTGTTTCTTCGTTCAGTCCCTAGTAATTTTCCAACTTCTCATATTTCCTTCATTTGATGTTTCCATCACTTGGCACTGCTATATCGACATGTTGTCCACTATCATGATATCTGGTTTGTTGTTAACCATTTGAAACTGGAAATTCTGCAGGATCTTAGCCCAGTTGTTCTCTACCAACTATGTGGTTCCTCTCATTTAGACTCAGGGGTACCCAGTTCATATATCTGCTGTTTCTGCTGCTGACTGTTTCTGCTGTGGGAGATTCCGATGCTTTGAGATCTCTTAACCTGTGATGATTCATTCTCCCATATTGTCTTCCAGTACACTTGTGTGTCAGCTCTGGGTGGATCCACAGTTGCACTGAAACAAAGTATACTTTGGATGTTTCATAGGTGAAAAAGGCATTTATTCTTTTGACGGCTGCTTCTTTTGTGTATCTCTATAGTGTGGATGCCAGTGCTAATAGGTATTGTTTAGCCGACTCTAGAGCCTTACTTATGGGGCACCCATTGTATATCTTCTGTAGCTAGGGCCCATTTCTGATCTTTATATACTTCTGGACAGTAGGAATGGCCTGAGGCTTGTATTTTGTAATCTAGAGTCTCAAGCATGTCTACTGCAGTGTGTGTGTGTAAAAATATGCAGTAACAATTTAATAATATATATATATATATATATATATATATATATATATATATATATATATATATATAAAATTCTTATTTATATATGAAGCTACGTCCCTGGCATCAAATCTAAAACGTTACATCCCCTGTAAGGTTTATAAAGTGGCATGCTATGCTAAGTACAATATAAAAAAACATACAAAAGTGTAACTTTATATTGGTTGACGAAGAAGACAAAGGCTTGTTTTTGTGCTGTTCAATTCAAATACCTCTGATGTAAAGCAACGTATCATTTGAAAACACTAACGGTCAAGAGCTGAAATATTAAACTAAAATCAAAATCTTTATTAAAATAAAGACTGGTTAGTGCTGTTAACATGCATGGTGCATTTGGCTCTCAAATTAAACATGCTGTTATTATTTCAGTTAAAATATCTTTGTTACATTTACATAGCAAACTCTTCGTTCCACCAGACAGAAGTACGCAGCTCAGCACTATAGCTAGTATGGTTTGATATAAGGTGTAGTTTGAGTAAAAAGTAGTTTGTGTAGCTTTAGCTTTAAGTAAATACGGAAGGAGATGTCATCTTTTCAGTGCTGTTTATCAGCCAATTTTTGATCTTCCGAAATGCTGCAAAGTTGCGTTGTAACAGCTTACCAGTGCTGGATGAAAGGAAGCAATATTTTTGAGTCTGCTAATTGCGGTCACAGCATAGCTTGGTTTGATGTCATTCACTTGGGGATTCACATAGTAGAAGAGCTTAGCAGGTTACCGGGTAAGTTGGAGAGGATCCCAGCTTTAAGCTCTTTAATGAGCCCTCCATCCTCCAGCCAACATGGCTTCTGCAATAGTATGATTGGATTGTGGTACGTTACTGCTTGAAGGCCTTTTGGCCATAATAGCAGTAATTTATCCACTCCCGTATTATTCAGAAAACTTTGGATCTCCTAGGCATTAAGTCACTGTATTGTCCATGTGGCATAGCATGCATACAGTTTATACATGTATACGGGTTTATATATGTTAAACACATTATTTATTAGACTTGCAGTACCAATACTAATTATTTTCAGAGCCTATATGGCCAGATGATTTCTGTCCATTCAACTGTTCCAGTCAACACATACACAGAATAAAAAAGTATAAGTATATATAAGTAAAATTATATACATTTTCATCATCATACAATAAATGAAAATCAGCCATAAAAATCCATTACATCAAAAGACACTTTTCAGTAGTTGTGATTTACCTGGGTATACAGTACATTGCTGAAGATCAGTCTGTTTTTACACAGGAAAATACCATTTTAACAAGGCAGATATGCAATCAAATATATCATTGTCAGATAATGAAAGACATGCAGCTACACAGACACATGCTAAGAAGCACTCTGACCAAGGGTGGCGAGTAGGACATTTACATGATGGACCAATTGTGATGCGTGAGAATGTGGGACCTATAAAGATTGGACATAGCAACGTAAAAACAGCCGCATTGTGTATGGAAACTGTCAAAAAGAAATGTCAACATTACGGAAAGCCAAAATCATTTTAAAAATGTACTTTTTTTTATAGAATGCTGATGTTAGATATGGCTATAAAATAGATCAAATAAGAAATGGTGACATTATATTACAAAATATCAATACTTAAAAAGAGACATAGAAGGAATGTGATACAAATACGCAAAATAGGGGTCTGGTATTTAGACAACTTGTCAGTCTATGTAAAGCATAAGCAAGCAGTAGGGCTAATACTGTACTGCTGAGGCTGAAGAAGAGTTAAAGCACCTTCAGAGAAGAAACTGTTCCTGTATGTTATTGTTTAGGTGGATGCCTTACTGGATGCCATTTGTAAGCTAGAAGATGGAGGGGGAAGGATTTATGAAAGCTTTCTAAAGAAGAAAAAATAAATTGGTGGTAAAAACATCCAAGATATTGAAAATTTTTGTTGGCTAGTTAAAACCTTGTTGGCTGGCTAGCTAGTTTAATAGCTTTCCCTCTTATTGCATCATATTTTGATTGTATGTATTGAAGCTACAACACATATAAGACAATGAAATGCATCTCAGCACAAAGCTATGGATGTTTTACCATGCAGTTCATTTTTAAGAACAAAGAATAATATAAGAAAGTCTTACCATATGAACTTTTAGTCTAATACATGTATTAGGTTCGAAGTACTTTTAGATGTCTAACAATTCACGTACACCTTTCTTAAACTGCAATGTGTGTGCTGTCTGTAAGTCTAAAACTAAGTATTGGGCAAATGAACACTGAAAATCAGTTAAACGATCATAAGTATTCTCTAATGGCTCAGTAGAATTGTACAATTAATGTATATAATGTCTTAACTTTTTAACAGTCACTGGATGTACCTGGATGATGAGCTGTCTTTTAACATGGAGTTATTAAAAGTGGTGTCCTGTTTGAGAAGATTGTTTCTGTGGTGACGACTGAGCCATAGATTAAGGTAAGTAGGGGCAAGTGTGTTCTGCTGAACATGTCCACATTTTTCAGTGTTTAGTTCCATATTGTTGAAATTTCTCCATTTCATGACACTAGCAGATCCACATGTATGCAGTCTCACGCCATTACTTGCGTGAGTGTATAATGGCGTGAGTGTCGTCGTGTTGTGAAGAGTATTGAGCTATATGTGGAGGTCCTTGGATGTGCAGTCATAGGTGGGCTAGAGACAGTGGTGTTCATTGCCAGCCTCACACGCTGGTTCCTCTCCATCAGGAAATCAGTGATCCATCGACAGATGGAGTCAGACACAGACAGCTGGGACAGCTTGGTTTGTAGATGCTGTGGGATTATTGTATTAAATGCAGAGGCAAACAGAATCTTTCCATAAAGCCTGGTCCTTCCAAATGCTGTAGCGCTAAATGCATGTCTATGTTCAAAGCATCATCTGCATACTTCATGGTTTTGCACAGATCCAGGTGCCAGGTCTTTTTTTCTTGGTACATTTAGGACTGCTAAAGAATCTTTACCTTTCATTCACAGAGGTTTGTGAAAAAGAATTAAGTGCATGGTGTAGTGGTGAGATCTAGTTGGAGTAGGGTTGTCTTTGAAAAAGGTGATATATGACTTTAGTGTCAGTGTGTTCTCATTCAAATCACTAGCTTCTGTTCTCAAACTGTAATGAAAACAGCTCTTTAGAACTAACGTAGAACGACGTGTCCATGTTGTGCCCTCTCCAATGGCACAAGGGGCATTCATGTTTTGGGAGTTCTTTGCTTAGTCTGTTGTTATTAAAGTTTCCCATTGGATAATGCTGTGTGTGAAAACTGTCTGCCCATAAGGCCATATATATACTCCCTCACAATTTTCATGAAATTGCTTTTGGGTGCTGATGTTTGCACACGCACAACCAAGAGGTGGCACTCCATGCTTGTCTGACCATCTGGCTGAGAGCAGAGTCTCTTAACTGTAATGAACTCCACTCTCTGCATACTAAACGCTGCTCTTCTTTAAAGGAAAATAGCAGCAAGCTGTCCACTTGATGCCCATGTGTACAGCAGGGTCCTCAGAGTGAACACTCATCTGCTGTCCATGTGGTGACTTCCCACCCTCGAGCATTTGACCTGAATGATCATCTGGGTGGGAGGGGGAGCTCACACACTGCTCCACACCACCAAACAGTGGATAATCTATTAGAGGAAAGGTTAAAGCAAGGACAAGATTGGCGAGCTCCTGTATGACTCCTAATTAGGAGGTCAGTACGAACCAAACTTCCTGTCCCCCTTATGTACATGCACACACACATGCAGACAAGCCCAAACGCGACATGCACACAAGAGCAGATGTGTGCACACACAAATACACAGAAATGCACACTACCTGCCGTGGACCATCTCAGGAGTCTGAGGATGCTGATTGCTTATTTTACCCGGGTCCCAGCCGAGGCACCCATCACACTGGTGTACTGTATGGTAGACTCAATCAGCCGCTGCCCTGTGGAAACTCTGCCAATCACCTGGCTACCTTTGATCCCAACTGCCTTTTTTACCTCTGCATGTCGCCAACCTTATGAAAAAAACACGTCCTCTCACGTCTGCGGGTGCCCATCATCTACAAGCCACTTCTCTGGCTGCGGGTGCCCATCATCTACAAGCCACTTCTGTGGCTAACGTATAATCAGGATACACTGAAAGCACAAAACAAGACCACAGGCAGTAATTGCTTTTATGGCAGTTGGGTGCTAGGGAACTGTGCAATCGTTAATGAGGAGGTTGGCCAAATAATATTTTACTGTTAATTAAAATTATCAATTAATCTTTAATCCAATTAATCTTTCATTAAAGTTGTAAACATTCCACGCAAATCTATTTAGAGCATAAGCTTCGTGTGCATTAGTTGTGGCTTTCACCGAATGCAATCTTATTTATAATGATTCAGCTTCTGAATATTGCAGACTCGGGCATTTTGACCTATTACAGTTGCACACTTCATGCAATATTCACATGTGATTTATTATAATGATTAAGAATTTTCTGCCAATCTGCTTGTTGCCACAATGTGCTCACAACATTTCTATGTATGTTATATGTACATATATGGCAACATGGAAAATGAGATAAAATAGAAACATTTTTCTTATTTGAAACTGAACACTGGTTCTGCTTGTAATACAAGTGCCACACAGTCATCCTCTGCTCACAATGCAACTAACCGCCAGCTTCCCTGGGACAACCTCCCCGGGTCCTCTTCACTGGACTGTTAATGGCACCTGTTTTCTCATCACCTGCATACCTGATTTATCCCCTCCTGCTCCACACGTGCACGGTGAGCTGTGGCCTCTGCTGTGTTGAGCATCCTGTGCACTTGCCTGTTTGTTCTCTTGCTCCTGCTGGATCTGTTCGCCTTCTTCTGTTGCCTTCTGGTTTTAACCCTGGACTGTTTTTGCTGTGATTTTGTTATGCTCCTTAGGTTTGGGCCACTTCTAAAATGTACAGTGAATATTTCTGCCTATATTTGGTCTCTGTTTACTGTCCAGCAGTACTTTGCCAACATAGAGGGGCTCCACTTTCCTTGGTACTGCTGTTCCATACTGTACCAAATAACGACCGGAACAAAAAAATAGTGATAGACAAATTTGGAAAACATATTTGGACATATCAAAACATAATTGCCCATATCAAAATAATAGTCATTTGTGTAATTGTGTTAAAGGTAGGGTTATAGATATCAGATAATGAGTTTGCTAGAAAATAATGATTTGACTTATTTGAAGGACACATGGGTGTTTGTGAATTCACAAACACACAGCCTGTGTGAGCACCCCTGTCCGGCCATTTGGCTGCCGTCAAGGCTCTGCCTCCCTGTGTTTTCATGGCAGAGATGACGGCACCCACAGGAGCAAAGGCAGGACACTTGAAGTACCCCTCAGGCTTGTAAACCAATGATCTCGTCAGCAAGCAGTGAGCTAAAAGTCAGATAAGCATCAAAAACAACCTCAGAGTAGATCCCATGAGAAACTATTCATCAAATGTGCACTGAAACACACATCCCTGGTTCCTGGTAATGTGCTGGATCATAAAGGAGTAGGGCTTGCTGTTAAAGCATTCTGTAAGACCTAGTGTCTTTTATATTGGCTGCTTCACACCATTCTCTTGCGTGCCCAATTCAGGGTAGTCCATGAATTATGTTCTTCTCTCCTTTAAAGACATTTTACATACTTTACTTAATAGTAATGGCTGCTGGGCACACTTGACAAATTGCAGATGATATTTTTTGAGAGTGAATTTGCTTTCCGATGTTCCACAATGGATATGCTCCAATCAGAAAGAAAGAAAATGAAAGAAGGATTGCATTATGTCATTAATGAAATGTATTAATTAATAGCTGCTAGGATCAAAATAATTAATAGGAGCGCTTAAGACATGGCCAGTGTCATCATGCACAAATGACTGTTGGCAAAATTTCTTTAGTTTTTAATTCTAAATTATTCAAGAGGGTTTTCAATAGTGAGAATTGGTAAACATGTAGTTGACCACCTGCAAGTTCTGAAGCCAGAGCTGTAAATATTAAATGTTCCTTAAATAAGAGGGTTGGGTGGGGGGATGCTTGAAATAAGTATGCAAATGAGTTACGCTGGTTACGCATAATGTCTGACATGGGCATCTATCTGCTGCAAGTGTGTCGTGAGTAAAGTGCTGGCTAATTAAGATGTTTGAAAGTCAATTTAGGAGATTAAAATGATTAAATGTTAATTTATATGGTTCTTTTACACTTGGAAAGCAGTATAGAAATATTGTGTTTTATGCTTGAGTTATTTTGAGGGAGAACAGAGAGTAGTAGGTCCTAATATTTAAATCCCATGGTCAGGTTAATGAGGTGGTTCACTTATTCATGTAGTTATGTTTAATGTGGCAGATATTTTAGTAGCTGAGTATAACATGTTTGACTACAATGGGAGATTTATGGAACCATAACAATAAACAGATTGTTATGACACTGAAATGCATATCTGCATAGCTACTGTATATTTTGTGTTAAGGATTTACAACATAATAATGACATACACTGTTTTAGAATAAATTAACTCACAAAAGCATTTTTCCTAATGCATATTTCTTTTGATGCTTAAAAACATAAATAGATGCCTTTTCCTTTCCTGAATTATCTTTAATAATGATGTCATAAAAACCAACTCTGTTCATAAATCTGTCATGTAGCCAAAGGAACGTAGTGTGTAAGTATCTCCAAAAGTGACTTAAGTGAACCTCTTACAATCATACCATAATAACTGAAATTTACAGCATATTATCTTTGCTGGGAGGGGTCTGATCTAGCCTTTCTGCTAAATCTCAGAATCTAGAGGATAAAATAAGTAAATCTTTAATCCAAAAAGCATAAATTCTGCATTTCTTTTATCTGTGATACCTTAGCAATTGATTAGGGTATCTGTAGTCTGAAAAAAGTACTTAATGTGTCTTTCATAACTTCCATGTGAACTATAATTTAAATCATGGAACTGTATGAAGTGAATGTATAGCAAATTAACGACACTCCAACATGCTCAAAGTGCAAGGCCAGAAAAAGATCTAAGAGACATGTGTATGATGAAACTAAGTTAAATGACAAGAATCCTTGACCTATATGCATTTACCAGCTCAGGGTCTGGATTTTTTTAGGGTTGTGCTCCCAGTTTCATTTACTAAAGACTGTCATATGCACATCATATTGTTTTGTAAAGCATTTTCTAATATGGACCATGTTTTAAGCTCAAAAGGATCTTGATTTTCCAAGCACTTTGTGTCATGGAGTCAGAATGATGCACTTGAAATGATATTTTTTAATTAATTCCTGGTAAATTGAGTCTTTCATCTGTTTGGATATTGTTTGCATAATGCTGCAAGTGTGATGCTGAATAATGCTGAATCCCAACTCTCAGATTAGACTGTGCTGCACAGCAGGGCAGACAAGACTTTGGTGAACGTTTGGATGTTTTGTAGCCATTTTGTTCCTCATCCTTGATTCATACATTATATTTTGTTTATTTGATTGTTTGACTGATGGATTGGATAATTGTTTAGAGGATGGAAAGTTTTAGAAAAAAGAGCTACCTCTCTAAAGTGCTAAACCAGGACCTAGAAGTTAAAATGACTTTAAGTTCATTAAAAATATATCTATGTTTAAAGTACTTTAAAAAGTGCAATGCAATGCAAAAGTCTTAAGAAATACACATATGTCTACGCTTTATCAACTTTACATATAGGAAATGACTTGGCAAATTCTAGTCATGAAACATTGTTCCAGTAGCAGCCTAAACTATGAAATCAAACAAAAACTCAAATAAACAATAATTCCATTACAGAATCCATTGCAGGGATTCCATGTGCTGCATTGCATTCATTGGATTGCTATAGCAACTGAGCAGTTAAAATGATGTAGGCGTAGTTTAAGATTGGGTTGAATGCAGTCAAATTCAGGCAGGCTTTGGTGAGGCATTTGTATTCAATCAACTAGCTGTTTTCCTAGCTAGCAGGCAGGGTCTAATGCATGTTAGGGATACTACTTAAAATATATTAGTGTCAACTTACCTTGTAGAATGTGTTTCCTAAAGCTCCAATCCAAAACTCTTTATCATTTAATTCCCTTTGGAGTATATGATATTTAGTAATATGTTGAAAATGTAATAATGTCATAATCTAGACCAAAAAAGACTAGAGGAGAAACTAGAGAGAGTTTTCAGTTGAAGGGTGTTTTTGTGCCGTCATCTCCCCCTTCAGCTTTTGTGTGCAGTGTTGTGAATACCTCTGTTAACCTTGGAGATGGCAGCTTCGCTCGCCGGGCAGGGGGAGCGGCTGTGCTGATCAGGGTTTGTGGAGGTGAAGAGCTGCTTGGCGACAAATATAATCCTCTTTAAGGTCTCAGGCCAAAGGTTACAGACTGCCACTATATCCAAGTCTGTACTTATATTTTAGCATTTATATGCCAGATTGTTAAATGCATATGTATTTATTAAATTTATGTTTCATATGTTATTGGTGCTCAGCAATTCACAAAATTTTATTGCCACCCATTGATTCATCTAATGCTGGAAATAGGGTACATATAGAGGTTATCACAACAGCAAATTGCAGTTATAGCATGGATGTGGCTGTTTAATATTATGATCCCATTTCCATTTTTTGTTAATGTAGCCTCTGTAGCCTTTTATTTCCGCATGGTCACAGTGTTTCTGTTCTCAACGGGCAATTCTGATATGATAGCGTTGAGATATTGTTTCAGATTTATCATTCTAATGGCTCGTTATACATCTGCCACATTGTGATGACAGCGAGATAAAAACTGCTGCATGATTTACCTCGCTGACACAGCTCATTGCATTTTAGTTTGGGGAAATTAGCATAGGGCGTCGACCGTAGGGACTGCAAAGGAGATGGCTTCACCACTTAGAAAGTACACGGTCATAAAACCCGCCTCAGAGGATGGCACATCAAGAATAACCCCTGTGTGAGTTTCTGAGAAAAGTGGGAAGGCACACAGAGGCCTAGTCCTTCACTTACAGAGGAGCCTGTGGAGAATGAAAGAAGAAGAGCGATGATGCGCAGTTCGCAGCACCTCTATTTAAAAACCCTGGTTAAAGCACATGGCCTGTTGAAATAACAGCATGTTAGATGTAAATCAGAAGGATTTTTTTTTCGTTTTTTGAAGGCTAGATCAGGGCCGGCCATGTTTGACTATGGACTTTGAGAAGTGTGTTGATCCGAAGCATAAATCGTTTTAGCTAATTGGGACACGTTATGTAATGCCAATAATTTCATGAGTTCCTCAAGGTTACATAAATGATTTTTATCCCTCATGGTACCAGGGCTAGGCTCTGAGAAGCTCAATTATAAGCACCCTTTTCCCACAATAGGTTAGTTATTTCAGAAATGTTATAGGCTAGAAGACAGTACAGCATACACTTTTAAAGATCAAGCGTTTCTTTGCTCTTTATAAATTGCCAGCTATTGGTAATAGACATCTTTTATGAGTTTAAAGGTACTGCTTTTAGTCTAAAAGTACTGTTACCATCAGGCACTATATTTACACTGAGAAGGTTTGTCCCTTTCTTGCTTCAGAAGTGAGTCACACAGGTGTGTTTTACCAATTGTCTCTAAAGTGCAATGAGTTCAATGGGCAGCTTGTTCTGATATGGAATGTTCATCACGAAATGTATTTACTGTCATTT
Organism: Brachyhypopomus occidentalis; assembly: GCA_020368025.1. NCBI lineage: Eukaryota > Metazoa > Chordata > Actinopteri > Gymnotiformes > Hypopomidae > Brachyhypopomus > Brachyhypopomus occidentalis. The sequence goes on along the minus strand of JAGXOD010000025.1, from coordinate 4,679,876 downwards.
CTATTTTATGAAAAGAAAATATTTTTTAAAAAGTACATCCTGACTTTTCTGGCTTGCAAAGCATTTTCTTGTGCACTAACTGCTTCTATCCTCCGGTTTAGATTTGTCACAGGAGATGCCAAAACCCTCAGATGGTCTTTGAAATCCATTTTGGCTGCTCATACATTTTCCAGACTGACCTAATCAGGCCTAGTATGTAGATTCCAATCAGCACTGAATATGTAGATTTCAAACCACCACAATGACATTTTTTGCAAATTGAATAGCTTACATTTATCAGATAATGACTCTGGACCACATAACCCATCCCTCTATTTGGAAAATGCAATTCTCTGTATTCAGAAAATGTAATTCTTCATTACTGCGGTGGAAACGACTTCTACGCTTAGAAATGTCTCCCTGGCCAGAACCCAGAGGACCTGACAATGACCTGTAGTGCCTTTCAACACGGTTATTAGTGCAACAGGATCATAGCAAAGGTTAGATATGAGTATGATGCAGTTTCCACAGATCCAAGGCCCTTTTCACAGCTCTGTCCTTTTGAATATGTTCTGAGTGGATAATTTGTCAGACACCTTTCCTTTCACCACTGTTTCAGAGGTGTGCTTTTATTTGAAAATGCCATCAGTGATGCTTATACCTGTAGCTAGTGAAATTCCATAGACTTTTTGTAAATGCCCATTTTGATGACTGTGCAGTGCCCCGAGCCCAGCCCAGCACAGAACATAAAGTACCTTTAGAGAACAAGATGGTTACTGTGACACTTGTCAAAACAGATGACAGTTTCTGAAGGCTTGATGCACATTTAAGGAGCAGAAATGGCTACTGTAATGGCTTATTCCAGTTGAGCAGAAACTGCAGTCCGCCTGACTCTGCACTCTCTGATAGATCCTTTCTTATCCTTAGAAAAAAAAAAAGCTGTCCAAAAATTCATTTTCTGCCCAGAGCCAAAAGGAGAGTGAAGTAAAAGCTGCACGGAAGTGGAGGTTTAGCGTGGTAAAACCACCGGCGTGCCTCTTGGAAAACTGAAACCGTACGTTTGAATGCACGGGCAGCACTCTGCCAGTTTTTTATGGAGGGGATATAACTGCTATGTATTGGGACCAAGTGAATTTGAAAAGACCCCAGATGCTCAGTCTTCCCTTTAACATCATACTACATGCTGTATTAAATTTGCAAGGAGACTGTGCCAATAGTGTTTTCCGCTGATAACTCAGTTTTGAGATTGAATGTTCGTTTATCATACAAAATACAGTGCAAGCTAAGGACAGTTGCCAATCAGCATGTATGCCTCTCCTCATCATCCTCCACTATGCTGGAACCAGTGGATGTAATGGACAGATCCACAGCTTCCTAGCCTGGCTGGCAACTGGTGAACCCAAACCGAGGAGCTGCCTATCTGTCAGTACTTCAGTGGATCTGCAAGCAGGCCTTTTCAGTGAGACAGTGACAGTGATGTGAGCACTTTTTTTTTTTTCCTCCCCACTAAAACTGAAGAAGTCATGTCTCTTCCTTGACTGGTTGGGTTAGCAGAAAGGGCATGGCACCACAGGTCACATGTACGACGGCTGTATTCAGAATTGGCCACTTCCTTGAACTCTGGCTTGTGAGCTGTCAAGACAGCATGCGGCACCCTTGAGCCACCTAGATATGTTAACACTGCATGACAAATGAAGGTCTTGTTCATTTTTCGACTCGGCAGAAAAACATATTTACGTTCTTGCAATGGAACAGTACTGCAGATGCTCTCTGGCTATTTTTCTGGCTTAACAGGGTTTAAGATAGTTCCATGCATGCTTCCTGTGATTCACTCCTTCTACAACCACTGATATTCTGAAGATGTCTTTAGTTAATCTAAATTGATTCCATATATTATTTTGTGTCTTTTAATGTGTGCCATTTGACTTTGTAACGCATAATGAATGCACAATGTAAAAATGTACAATTGTATCCACTTGTACAGTTGTACATTCAGTAGTGTATCAATGATCAAGAAATCTATGTTCAGTGTCTACATCTTTGTTCAACATTCACACACATGTTTGAACATTAGGCCTACAATCATTAAAATGTCTATAAGCATAGGCCCTTGGGTTTGGTTTAGATATTAAATGAGACTGATGGTGTTGTAGATAGAGAGATGGTAGCTAGCTTGTTCAAACTTGTTAATTTAGGATTACACTATTATGTCCTCAACTAAAACCATTTTTTCTGAATTATAAGAATGCAGAAAGTAGTTGTTATATAATTACATAATAAAAGCACAAGTTTATTGACAGTAGGCCTGAGACAAAGTGATCGTGTCTTACATATATCTTGCTGTCCTTTGTAGAATTGACCCTGAGAGCAAATCAGCACTTTGCATACAGCTACAGAGGCCAAGGCACCAAGCACCTGTCGGGCCATCTGGCATTTTAAGGAAAACTACTGAAGCATGTCCACAGTGTCCACAGTGTCTGTACAAAGAGATATTCAAAAATTACAGCAAAACTGCATGTTTGATATCATTCATTGCACATTTCTGCAAAGATTGTTTGAAAAATGATAGTCTTGAATATCTACTATTTTAAAGCACTTTAAAATATTTAATTACAGTCATATAATTGTTTAGCTTTAATTTTTGGTGTTTTGGACAAATAAAAAAAGCAAGGAAAATCTACATTGTAGGGACCTAAAGGCTTTTGATTGTACTAATTTACCCTGCAGTTTTCAGCCTAAAATTAAAAATGGAAAAGTCACCTTGAAAGTAGTCTGTAGTCTACTATGTAGGCCTTTGAGTTAGTTACAGCAACATTTGTGAATAAGAATAAATGAAATTGTGTGAAATCAAACACATAATAGAAAACAACCACACACATGCATGCATGCACACATACACACCTTAACATTCAGACTTTCAGCTAATCAATTTGTATTGAGCTTGTTTAACCTGCCAGAATCGGGCAGAAGAGGATTGTGAGGGCCTGTGTGATTTCCTCTAGGAGAATATTGAACCCAGAATCAGTTTACCTTACAGTAGATGACAGATTCATTCTTACAGCTCTAGTACAATATGTTTGCAAACATCTTGTGTTCATAACTTATTTCTCTAGAGAATTGTTCCAGTTTCCTTACAAAAACAGAATTGTTCCAGTTTTCCTTACCCATGTAGACAGAAAGAAGAAAGAGGAAAGAAGGGCTTCTGTAATTTACTCAGGCTGTAATAATGTAATAATGAGCTGTAATACTGTTAGCATATGCAAAATTTGCATATACATAGAAAACCTCAATTTGTCAGCTCTTCTAGGGTAAAGAAAATAAATGGATTCGATAAATAGTAGATGATAAAATATCATCATTATTTGGAGGAAAATTGTTTTTTATCTTATTGATTCCAATCCCAGGCCAGAACATTACATTTAGATTTATCATCAGTAAGATTTGTCGTCTGCATATGAGTTGGTGATGGCCTTGATCTGTTAGATTTCAGCTGATCATCTGGGAGGTACAAGCATTATCTCGTTTAGCTGCCAGAGATTTACGCTACAGTGTTGCTGTGCATGATGGGTGGAAAGCATGCAATATTATCCTTACCTCTGAGAAACGATGCTCCTGCTAGAGGATGAGCAGGACTGTTCCTGCTGTGCCAGAAATCTGAATAATTCCAGCAGGCCAGGAGGACACCTGCTGTCCCAAACAGCACAGCTGGGACTCTCATAGCTCTCTACAGCTGCCCAGACACATGCCTTCACTAATTGCAGTTTGGGGCAAGAAAGCAGCTCATTCTTCAGACTGAGAACTGAAGCTGTGTGTATGTGTGTGTATGTGTGTGTGTGAAAGAAATACATTAGGATTATGAAAAAAAAAGACATGGGGGGGAGGAATGAAGGGACAGCAAGAAGGGCTGTAAACCTGAGTATTGTCTCTGAGGAGCACTTCTCCTCTGTCCTTCTGCTTATGTAAGTGAAGAGTTAGTCTTGCTTTGTATTGGTGAGAGGGACTTAAATCAATGGTTGGAGTCCTCATCACCCTAGTGATGCCCAGACTGTTTTAACTTCATTTTATTTTTATGGCCAAGAACACAGCAGAAGCCAATGGAATGTCATTCATTTGATTCTGGTAAAAAAAACTCAGAATCTGACTCTGTGTCCTTGACATGATCTCTATAAAAACAGACAGGTTATATTAATGTAAGAGTGTTTAATGTCACTTGATGTCACTTTGATACCATAACCGTTGCCATTATGACAATAAATGTGGAAACAAGCTTCTGCTTGGATGAGTCATATTTCTCAAAGCAGTGAAATCTCTTTAAAAGCAGGATGCAATGATACACAATACACTGTATAACCAAAAACTACACTGCCCATAAAACTGCTTAAAAATGTAATTGCAAATGGATTAGCAATTATTAGAAGCTAACAGAATTGTCTTGCACCTGGAAGATACTGTATATATCGTGTTGAATAGAAGCTGCAGGTTCGGTTAGCAGGTAGCTAGAAGTGGGGTGATGATTGTATAAAGTGTGGTTTTAGTGATCTGCAAAGTTGATCTTTTAAGTTTACTTATTTATTTTATTTTTAGCATTAACTGTCCAAACATTTGAATTTGAAATAAATAGAGGAAAATAGAGCTCGCCACAGAATGAAACATAGGTGCGTTAATGGCAACATTTTGAAAGATTTCATCAAACTGCTACTATTCTTGACATTGTAGTGTGATGACTGCCTACTCATTACAAAAACTCCTGGACTGAGAGTCAAACACCACTTAGATGATGAAATTCATCATTAAACACAGTATGTCTTGTCATATCTGGCACAAGGTGGGCCGACCATGGATCAGACATATTTTTCCAGCACATTCCACAGGTACTCGATTCGACTGAGATATGGGGAATTTGCAGGCCAAGTCAACACTTTAAACTCTTTGCCATGTCCTTTGCTCTGTGGCTGGGTGTATTATTCTGCTAATAGAGGCCACTGTCAGTACTGTTGCCATGAAGGGTTGTACTTGGACTACAACAGTGTTTAGGATGGTTGGACATTTCTGCAGATAAGTGACACACACAATTAGCTGTCCACATGACAAAAGAAAAAGTGATTCATCAGACCAGGCCACCTTCTTCTACTGCTCCATGGTCCAGCTCTGATGCCGACGTGCTCGTCGTTGGCTCTTTTGGCAGTGCACAGATACACATAGTTTGCATATACACAGATCCATACACAGCAATTTGTGATGCACTGTGTTCTGACACTTTTCTATTATAGTCGGCATTATCTTCAGGAGTTTGTGCTACAGGATCTCTTCTGTGGGACAGGACCAGCTGGGCTAGCGTTTGCTCCCCACATGCATCAGTGAGTCCCGTGTACCCATGAGGCTGTCACCGGTTCACATGTTGTCATTTTGTGGACCAGGAGCACACCACAAGACTTGCTGTTACCATTACCTTGACAGACTTTCCCAGGAAGACAAAAAATGGGATACCTCTGTAGTTCGTCTACACTCTCTGGTCTGCTTTATAAAAATGGGGAAACACCAGCCCTCTTTGCCAATCTAAAGGCATTTCTTCTGGGATTCATGAGATATTGTAGATGCATGTCAGCCATGGCAGCCACCCAACAGCATTCAAGGCCTTCAACAATTATGGGCAGATCTCATCCAACCCAGTGCCACTGAGGTGTTCCCCCTTCAGCCAGGGAGATGGAATCTGACCTCTCAGTGGCCTATGGTCCTACCTCCTGGAGAGGAGTCATGTTTTTTTGAGTTAAGGAGTTACTCAAAGTACATTCTCAGTAGAGTTCAGAACTTCACCACCCTTGCTGAGGATGGTATGTCTTCTCTTTCTCCTGAGCTGTCACCGTGGTTTCCAGAACCTCTTAGAGGCTGCCTGAAATTTGTTCTCTATGGCCTCTCCAAACTCCTCTCATGCCCTGGATTTTGTTTCTGCAACTGTCACAGCTGCAACCTTTTATGCTTGCTGGTACTGTTCAACTGTATCTGGAGTTCTCCAAGCCAGCCAACCCCAGAAAGCCTTCAAGAGCCAAAAGGCTTTTTTATTGTTATTCCATCTATATACAGGTTTACAGTGAAACAAAGTAACATTTTTGCAGGACCTTGGTGCAACACAAAAGTAGAACATATGTATAAAAAATAAAAATGAATCTTTATTTTGCAGCATCCCTCACCACTGGTGTCCTCCATTAGGTTCTTGGTTTGCCACCATAACAGTCACCAACATGCCTTTAGCCACAACTATGTGCAGATGTTTCCACAATGGAAATCTTGAACAGGGTCCACTCTGACACTCTCCACCATTCCTCCATACCATTTGAGAAGTTCTTACAGAGGTGCAAGATGACATAATTCTGGACAGAGTCCTCTGACGGTCCTTCCCAGCATTCCCTCATTACACATTTGGGCTTACCAGCTCCTTGTCATCTGATCCAACTCACCACCAGATGGTGATCTGTTGTCGGCTTAGAAACTGGCTGTTGGTATGTGGAATGTAATGTCGCTATGGGGGATAAACTGGAGCTGGTGAATGTGGTTGAGAGATACCAGTTAAATGTATTTGGGCTCATTTATATGAACAATGTGGGCTTTGGAACCAAACTCGTCAATAGAGGGTGGTCTTTCTCCTACTCAGGAGTTGGAGGTGAAGTGCCAAGCAAGTATGGGGATACTCATAAATCCCTAGACACAGAATTGGAGTTTGTTTCAGTAGATGAGAGGTTTGCATTGAAGCCAACCTCTTATCTGCTGGAACAAACTCTATTCATATGTGCCCAACAGCAGTGCTGAGTAATTGGCCTTCTTGAAAAAATTCCAAGCACTGACTCCATTGTTGTGCTGGGGGACTCCAGTGCTCACGTGGCAATGACTGGGGAAACCCAGACAAGATTGACTGGAAATATCCTGCCCAATCTGAATCCAAGTGATGGGATGTTATTGGTCTTCTATGCTAGACATGAATTTATATATTTTCTATTTATATAGATAGATAGACAGACACACAAACATATCAAATATTGATGTATAGACATTAAGACAATTGTGATTGAGTTAGTCAAGGCTTTGGTGCGTAGATGGAGACAGATAAGTAGACAGACAGACTTCGCAATGGCTGAAATCACAACTATGTGTTTGACAGAATAATCTAACAATGACATCAATGATTATTGCAAAGTCTGTTATGAGCTGAACTGGTAGAGTTCAGAGAGCAAGGTTCTAATAACACCAAGATCATGGGTGGGACTGCCAGGGAGCATAAAACTGCCATACTGATAAATATGTGTTCACTCTAAAGGTCTGCTAAAGGTTGAACAATGGCAGTTTACATACATACAAACATACATACATACATACAAAGTTATTTTGAGATCTGCTAATTAAGCAGCCATTAAAGGGCCATTTTTTCCAAATAAGGATATAACCCTGCACTATATGAGAAAAATCACTAATGTTTTCTCATGATAAATTAATTTTAAGCAACAAAGAATATTATTTCTCTTAAAGAAAGCGATATTTAGAGTAAATAGTAATAGGTTTAGTATTAGTGTCTATAATTTCCACTAATACTACTAATTAATTCCACATGTACCATGAGCACTCCGAATCTCAAGCATGGCTCGACTCAAAACTCCATGCTTAAAGTTTCATGGAAGACAAAATTCAAGACTATTCTCTGTCCTGGCTTCACGATGGTGAAACGATTTTCCATTAGCTGCTCGGACTGCAGAGTCTCTTGCCATCTTCAAACGTAGACTGAAGACTCACCTGTTTGTTGAGTACTTAAATGAGCACTAACAGCAGACAGCACTTGTTGTCTTTGTTCTTAAATTGTATGTCTATCTGTCTATGGTTATTTGTGCTTCTTGGTAAAAGTTTAACTCCTGTTTAAGTGAACCCGTTTTAATCAAAATACTAGATAATGACATTGATTCCTGTAGTTTAATAGTAGTCTGGTGCAAGGGTATCTTGAATTGTGGCCTATCTGTGCTATTATCTAGGATGAATTCTGTGAACAGATGCAAAGTAAGTCGCTCTGGATAAGAGCATCTGCTAAATGCCCTAAATGTAAATTTGTCCTAGTGAACTTTTAATATGTAAATAATCATCATACAGCAGTGACACCGTCTTCTTTGCTGGCGCTCCTGAATTTGCTTGTGGCATTTTCTAGTTCACTAGGTGTACAGTCCTTGTTTAGGTGACCCTCTCTGGTTGAGATCATCAGTCCTAATGACCACAGGTGTTGAGAGGTGTTGAGAGTTAAAGCACTCCAAGGCACCATGACACTGCATTTGGACAAATCTTGGGCACCTCATTCACTGTGACCTACTCTTAACCTCATTTTTGTTGAGTGCTTTACCATTTGCCTCTAAATAAAGGAAGGACCTGACTGAAGAAGGGTCACCTAAAATTGTACTGTAAAATGTTAACGGTGACATGATTTAGCTAAGCTGAATATATAAGCACTTTTCAAGTTGAATTAAGGTAAGTCCCATTAGACCAGTTACTATTTTTACTATTATGACCACAGGCATCCGTCTGAATGTTGGTCAAACTAGCACAGCGCAGATAGGTACAATGTGAGCTGGCCTCGCTCTCTTGGACAGCTTTGTGCCTTGTGAGTGGGAGGAGGATTCAATCCATTCAAAGTGGACAGTGACATATCGAGAGTTTGCAGCGCTGGACTAGCACAGACTAATGAGGAGCGATTTGGTGGCGAGTCTAAAATATAATTACTGCATTGCACCTTGCTGCTCAATGAGCCTTGGGCCTCTAGGGAACAGCCCATTTCCAGCAGGTAATGTATAGCGTGGCTGGGTTTGGTATCAAATTGTCCACACAAGTATCAGGTTTTTGCTTTCCTGATTGCCTTGAAAGAAATAACAAGCTGAACCAGGGACCTATTTTTGCTTATTTATTGATTTCTATTTTATTATTATTCTTTTACCTTAGTTCCAAGAGCAAATGTAACACCAAAGGCACTCCCAAAGCTTGTGCTTCAGCCCTCTCATGCATGTATGTGCAGCTCTTCGCAAAGGAAAGCGTAATGAAGTTCTCTCAAAAAAAGTTTAGATCATAAAGCGTGGATTTGCTTGGCATAAAAGGCACGCATAACTGGTCCATCATTGCCTCAGCATGTGGTTACATGACTAATACGTTGTAGCGTGAAGAGAATTGAAACCCGTTTTACCATCTGGAAGCAAGTCTGTGGAGTAGTGCTTCTAACCCAGGAGAGGGAGGACAATTTAAAGCAGTAGGTACCACACGTGAAATGCACTTAAGCACAGGTGCACAGAACTAAAGCCCCTGTACACATGTAGAAAAACAATACCAGGTTTTAAACATGAATGAAAGTGCTTGCATCAGATAAAAATAGAAGAAATGGATGAATGGATAGATTTACATCAGAGATTTGTTTGCATTTACATGATATATAATATATACACACACTATATTGCCAAAAGTATTTGCTCACCTTCCTTGACTCACATATGAGTTTGTGACATCCCATTCCTAACTCATAGGGTTCAATCCATGTTGGTCCACCCTTTGGAGCTAGAACAGCTTCAACTCTTCTGGGAAGGCTGTCCACAAGGTTTAGGAGTGTGTTTATGGGGATTTTTGACCATTCTTCCAGAAGCGCATTTGTGAGGTCACATACTGATGTTGGACGAGAAGGCCTGGCTCTCAGTCTCCACTCTAATTTATCCCAAAGGTGTTCTATCAGAGTTCCTTTCACTGGAACTAAGGGGCCAAGCCCTGCTCCTGACAAACAACCCCACAGCATAATCCCCCCTCCATCAAACTTTACACTTGGCACAATGCAGTCAGACAAGTACCATTCTCCTGGCAAACGCCAAACCCAGACTTGTCCATCAGATTGCCAGAAGCGTGATTCGTCACTCCAGAGAACGCACCTCCACTGCTCTAGAGTCCAGTGGCGGCGTGCTTTACACCACTGCATCTGACACTTTGCATTGCACTTGGTCATGTATGGCTTGGATGCAGCTGCTCGACCATGGAAATCCATTCCATGAAGCTCTGTTCTTGAGCTAATCTGCAGGCCACATGAAGTTTGGATGTCTGTAGTGATTGACTCTGCAAAAAGTTGGCAACCTCTTCGCACTATGCGCTTCAGCATCCGCTGACCCCGCTCTGTTAGTTTACATGGCCTACCACTTTATGGCTGAGTTGCTGAGGTTCCCAAACACTTCCATTTTCTTATAATAAGGCTGACAGTTGACTGTGGAATATTTAGGGGCCGAGGAAATTTCACGACTGGATTTGTTGCACAGGTGACATCCTATCACACGCTGGAATTCACTTCCGAGCGACCCATTCTTTCACAAATGTTTGTAAAAACAGTCTGAATGCCTAGGTGCTTAATTTTGTACACCTGTGGCCATGGAAATGATTGGAACACCTGATTCTGATATTTGGATGGGTGAGCGAATACTTTTGAAAGCCTTCAGGTGCAAAGACGAATTGTTGATGATGTTGATGATGTAGGTACTGTTACCCAGCTGATAGTTTTTGTTATTTATGGCCTGTCACTCTTGTATATCGTCAACCTATATTTCCATGTTATCAAGTGTGTGTGGAGATCATTGAAACCATTCTGTAATGACCTTTCCAAGTTGACCCTTGCTCCGTCATGCAACTGAAACCTTGTGCCTGTGGAAATGATCTTTACTATCAGTGTTTGCACACCCTGAGGAGCATTGGATTCTGCTTGTTCAGGACCTTTTAAAAAGGTCATAGAGAGGTGTAATTGCTATTCATCGCTGTAAATAATGTAGATGCTAATCAAATGTTTATACATTTTTTTTATGTTTTAAACCTTAGTGCTTCGAAGAGCATGCAGGAGATATGATTACCACTTACAAAGATGGGAGGTTTGAAAATTCTTAGAGAAAGATATTTTGGGTACATTTTGCTTTTAGGTACTATAGAGCATACATACAATAGCAAATGAGAATATTTCAGTGGTGAAAGAATACCGATGCAGCATGTTTAACACACCATATCTATTAACATATAGCTGTTATATAGCATACACTAATCCCATTCAGAGCAAGGCTTCTGTTTATTACATGGCACTGTGGGTAATCGTTGAATAGCAAAGTAATAATGCCCATACTCTGCTAATTAAATGTGCTAAATGCCAACTATTTATCATATAAATGAATTATAACAAGTGAATTGCTGAGCTTTCCTATGCTTACTGCTTTTCTGTTAATGCAGAGAAAAAAAAATAATCAAGTGCAATGTGGCTATCGCAGACTAAAGCACCGTGTGCTGCCCGTGCTAATGGAAGCACGACACGAGTGTAGAACTGCACCAAGCTCAGAGGTGACACGCAGGGGTGACGGAAAGGTGAACGTTTTCATCCTGCACGCACGCCCCTGGCGCCCTGCTGGCCCAGATGAGTATCAGGTGAAAATCTCCACGGCTGGGCAGGCGTGGGCTCGGGCGTCGCTGTCGTGCACCATTCATCATCCCCCTGTAACGTCTCGAAGAAATATGCCGCTGGAAGTGCCATCTTTCATGGGAGCCGCTGACTACAGCCCCCATTTGTTTTGTGGACATAAAGTTCCTCTAATTCCAATGAAAGAGCCACAGCACTGGGAGGCCCATGGTTAAGTGTGTTAAGCAGGAGGACAATGCACCATTGGCATATGCCATGAACCGTGAAGTCTGCAAGGAACATATGCTGGGAAGGTATAGCACTTTTTTTTTTTTTTTTTTTTTTTTTTTTTTTTTTTTAAATCTCATCATGCAGAGATTTTTATTACTTGGCAAGTATGGATATCCATATATTATTCTCAATAAACGCCTCTATTAACAATAAAAACAGATTTCATACTACACATATACCAAAGTTGCTTGATTGATACACAATTCTGCAACAAAATAGAGTCTTTGGAAACAGAGCAAGATCTTTTTTTTCTTGTTTTTGGTATCTTTTCAGCATGATAGTGCTTCTGCATTAGCATGCGCTCTGACCACATGTGCAAGAGGCGAGAATGGAGAATGGGGGGTGGATGTCAGCAGAAGATTCAAACAGTGCTGTATTATTTGTTTGATGAGAAGATTGACATGGTTGTGATAGATTCATGTAAGGGCACAATGTTGGAATGACACCTCTCTTAGTGAAAAGGACGTGTGTGTGTGTGTGTGTGTGTGTGTGTGTGTGTGTGTGAGGAAGACAAAGCGATAAAGAGACACTGTCCATGTGTGTGTGTGCTTCAGGCAAAATGGGCATTTTGCTCCAATCAGGGCCAAGCGAGCATTATATAAATTATATTTAAAAAGATCAATGCAAATCCATGCAGCACTGATCAGTGATAAGATGTAATAGAAAAAAGCTTACTTATAAAAATATTGATAAATATCACATCAGTCAAATGCAAATTATGAGGAAATTACATCTGCAATTCATTACTACAAAGTTTATATTCATATTATAAATCATATTACCTTGTAGAATTGTTTTCCAATGTTGAAACAGTGCTGTAATCACATTGTCTCAGCAAGAATATACATGTTTTATTGTGGTAAACACAACATGGAAATCTATTAGTTGCCAAAAAAAAGCTAAAGATAAAGGTCTAGACCTCAGACTTACGTTGCAGTACACAAATGCAATTCACAGAGAGATGGAGACAGTTAGGATCTCTGATGCTAGAAGATCTGACATACAGTCAACAACTCTTTTCATGTAGGGCACATTAGTATGCATGAGTTCTATATTCTGGATCAGATAATCCATGGAAAATAGGCCTGGAATTTATGCAAGTTGAGCTACATTCACTAACCAAAGCAGGGTGCTTCAAGAAACACGAAAACTGGGTTTCTTTATTGTACTTGAAAATGATTTAAACAAAATATTGTGATAGGCTGAATTTGACTTGTTAGACTTATTGAAAACATGTTACATACCTTTACATGCACATTCTGTATGGCCTGCTATTCCTCTTTGTAGGAAAGGTCATGTGTGATGTGTGAGAATGTAAATTCATTCAGCTTAATGTGAAATGCATGCTGCATCAGAACTGAACAAGGAACTCAATATGCAATAAATCCACAATACTAGCTCAAAGAAAGACATTACTGATTGATGGAAATATATTCCGCTAAAGGAAACATTTGCTGTGGGAGAGTGACGTTCTTAGAAACAGACAAGGTTTATATCTTATGTCTCAAGGGATCTTGCTCTCTTGGAGGGAAAAGTTTTACAGGCATTAGAAGCAAACATCATTCTTCTGGGATTGCTATGCAGACACAAATTACTTTGGCTTATCCACTGTTTTGCACATAAGAAGGGGAAAAATAAAGGGCTCAATAAACAAGATGTCCCAGTTTCCAACTACACTGGTGAGGGATTCAACTTTTATCGCAGAACTTCAGATTGTACAACTTCAACATATGTTCCGCTCCCTGAACAAATCTAAAGGATAAACCAACTGTGTTTCTCTGATTTTGTAGAAATTGGCAAAGGAGGTCTCTGTAATGATCTACATTCATTTATCATTTAATTCTATATGCATAAATCTTCAGAACTGAATAATGATTTGCTGTAAAGCATTATGGGAGAAATATCACATTTTCTGGTGCTGTCACCATTGTTAACCCCACCCCACCCCACCCTCCAAAAAACACAAAATGCACTACCATCTAAAACTGCACCACAGATTGTCTCTTAACAGAGACCTATTGAGCATTGTTCACCTGTGATCCCTTTGTCTTCACACCTACCTGTTAAAAGCATTCTTTGCCTTTGCCTAGATTTTCTTTTTTGATGGTGTGTCTGTGCAGGGCAGATTTTTCCATGTTTGACACTGTGCTTATGAATGTGCTCAGTGATGAGACCAGGTAAAATGCTCACGTACCTCTATAGACTGTAACTGTAATTAAAGTGTAATCTCACTCTAACTGGATTAATTACACATAACATGCCCATTGAAGTTAGGATTGTCAGTTGCATTATAATATGATGTCTGAATTTCTCTCTGAAATGAAGATATATCACAGGCTGCTGCTGTTTTAAAAGAATTTATCAACAGCCTGCTGGGATTTTTTATGTGGAACAAATTGATGAATTAGGTGATCTCTTATTTAAATTTTCTACTGAAAATATTAACACGAACATGTTAACATGAAAATCGGATCTAATGTACAACTAGTAAACTTTACTCATACAATCAAATATAAATATAGCACATAGTTAATGTTAACATTGTCATAGTTTCCAGCATCTTTTTATTTTGTTTTTATCTTCTGGTCTTCCTGTAGCTTTTGTTTCAGTAGCATAAAACACCTCTGAGAGTCGCCAGGTACCTCGTGCTACCCGAGCTGCTCTAGCTCTGAAGTGTTCTTTTGTTTCATATGCATGGCCCCAGTAGACCAGTGACCTGTGTCGACTTCCCACTGTAATCTCACAGGCTGGCAAGAGTGGTGGTCAAAGGTGTGCTGCATGCACCAGCACGACGGCTCTCCTCTTACGTATGACCTTTCCTGGGAACATAGCACCTACAGCTGTTAATTATCCAGACTGAAGAACTGTGCTAGGACAAAAATAAACTTAAACTCAGTAACTACTGCGCATCTGATTTAACTCAGATTAGGTATGTGGCCAAATGTGCAATGGAGTTGCTTGCTCAGAAACAACATGTTTGCATGTTGGGTGTTCATTTCAAGTCTGTCTTCACCACTAGTGGTATGAAATTCATATTTGACCAAATTGAGGAACATTCAATATGTCCAACATAACACAAAAAATGTATGAGATCAGACAAACTGTCAAATACTGCATGTGTCTGTCATCTCAGCTTCATGGCTCTGATATCATACAGCATTTCTCCAAAGGATTGGCGAATGTATATCATGGTGACACTTTTGATAGCCAAGCTGCTTTTTTAAAATTATTCAATTATATCCTCATCACTTCCTTGTAGCTTTCACATGCATTTGTATCATTTCTTCATCTTCCTAAAGCAATACCCAGTTGAACATACTGATTACAATATATTATTATTTATCATTAACTCCTCACTTATTTCACTGTTATGACATGCTTTTATAACCAACGACTTATCAAATTGTTAATCTATATGAGGAGTATATCATTTATGGTATTTCTGTGCCTACATTTGCATCTACACCTTTTTTTCAATGCTGAAGTAAAATAACGTTTGTTCTAAACAAACACACCATTATACTGATAAGTGTATGTGTGTAAGTTGACCATCACAGCAGCATCTGTTCTGAGCTGTAAATATAGAAGACTGAACACACTAACACATACCTAAAAGACTAAAATAACCATACTGGGAAGGTTTTAAGTCAAGGTGTTTCTGACAGAAGTCCACAGGCCATTTTGAAGTACAAACGGAACTCCCGTGAAATTATTATTTCACTATCTGATGAACTGAATTCCAATTCTCTGTGCCAAATGACATACTTGCAATGAAGGCTGCTGGTGTGCTCAGGGATTTCTTGCAAAAGCTCTTAAAATGTGATGTGTGCAGGAGCCGTAATGGGGGATGGCTTTGCAAAGCAGCGGTGCACAATAGTGGGGATCCTGACTCCTAAAGCTCTCAGCAGATGCCTGTTTATGTAACTTTTTAAAAAACAATCAGTGACCCTCATCCTGCACTAGAAAAGCACCAAATTATCACTGCTAATGAAGTGTGTAAGGTCACAGATGGAAGCTGTTTGGTGACTTTGGACAACAAGAAGACTTTGGAATCTTACTTAATACTGTAATCATGCTACTATACTTATCAATGGAGTTATCACTTTCACAAGGTTTGCAAACATACAAGTACACAAAGAAGGAACCTTAAAGATGTGCTCATAGGACACAATGAGGCAAAACTGTTTCATAATGCTCAGGATCAAGACATAAATAAAACTCTACTCTAATAATGGCCATGTTTACAGTTAAATATGACTGGCTGAACTTGCCAGGTTCATCTTCCTCAACATCTTTATTATCACTGAAGTGCTGAAGATGTTTAACCTATAATCTTTTTGGGAAGTAAATTAAGAACTTAAACAGTTTGCCCTGTGAACAGTAAACATTTATGTTTTAGAATGACTTATGAGTAACATTAGCATGCTGATTTGCATTGACGCTCTCTGTGCACAAGACGGGCCTGTTGGATCTTTTTTTTGTACCATGTGTGTTTTTATACAAGTGGTGAATGTAGCTTTGTGATGACTCTTGGGATTGCAGTGTTGCACAGCAAAACTCTCACACAGCAATGGAGCATCTTCCAGAAATACCGAAATGTTCTTCCAAAGATAACTGCATCAGCTCTACTGGATTGAAACACAACATCTACTCCCAAGCTCTGCATAGACAGAATCTTCATATACTTGTTCTTTAACTGTCATTCTTTTCTGCTTCAGCAGTATTGGTAGTCTTGACAGGTCTTGGCTGTCACAAGCTCCGCAAAGATATCTGGATTTGATGCAGCTTCACTGGGGCACTGACAAGAGTCAAACACCGAACAGCTGTATGCTCCATATGTGAGGAACGACATTTGTCACATCCCTGTGGTTGTTTGATTTGCTAAAATTTTGTACCTGAAACATGCATAGTTTTGGAAGGCTTACTCCATAGCACCATGCTTTTTAGACAGCATCGTTGCCTGGAAGTAGAGGTTAACGTACTCGTATATCGTATATCTATTTTTCTTTGCATTGTTCTGTGATGGTGTGCTTAGCAGTGTGTTCATCGGTGGTTTGCCATTTTATCAGTCCTGCTATTGCCATTTTGCCATTTGCCATTTTATCTTGCATTATTTGTAACATAACTAGATTAGATTTGCTCTTTGGCTTTTATTTTTACTTGGCCCAGCTGAAATGGGAAACCACGTATGAATTTTTCTAAATTGCCTGGTCCTCTAACTCCAGTTGCTTGCAGTCCAGTGCCTAAAGTAGTCTTATACTACTATAAGTAAAATGAAGGCATTTCATTTTCAAGGATATTTTCTTTTTTTTTAAAAACATATTCTTTTGAAATCACTGTTTCCCATAATGTATAACCACATCCTTTATAGCACAATCTTGATGTTGGCTTCAGTACTAAGCAGGTGTAGCATTGAGAAGCTCCTCTGTAGCCACAACATATTTCAGTGATGTGGTCTTTTTCCCCATGATAATCTGGGGGGGAGAGAAACTAAAACTCTGACAGTATACAATACATACATACACAGTATGTAGTTATATATATAACTGAACTGATCTACACTCAGGGCATGTAAAGTAAAGAAATATTGAAGATATTTAAAGCTTACGCTTGTCACACCATTAGACAAAGAAGCAGAAAGTTTCACAGTGCTATAGCTATTAGAAAGGTTGTTCAGTGTGTGAATTTAAACGACTGGAAACAACAATTTAATGAGGTATGGGTTGAAACTGGTGAACCCATCCTAAAACAAAACAAAATGCCTTCATTATCCTATATAAAGCTATGTTCTGCATGCACAGGCATTGCTAAATTTTCCTGCAGTATTGCTAAATCCAACGTACACGGAAAACAGATTAGAGGATCAGGAGATTCAACACACATCTTTGCCATTTATATCCATAGGGATTGAAAACTAGTGAAGCTGTCTGTTAAATATATGGACCAATAATACTTTGTGCCCACATAAGTATAGAATGTCTCTTAATTCTTACAATTTCACCACTACTGGGTCATAGTAAATAAATTTAAAATCTCAAGCAAATCTCAAAGAGCTCATACACTAAGGTTTAAAGCACATGTACTAAACATTCTTACTATCACCATTGTTTAATTGCAGTAAAATACATATTCAGATCCAAAAACTGAATTAAAAGGCCAAGGGGTACTTATATTAGAAATGTCAAATTTGTACTTAATTGTCTGAGTTTGAGTATATTTCTTTGTAAGTTTTAATGAGTGATTTTTTTATGACAGTGTCCTAATGGAATGTGTGGACTAAAGTAAATTAATAACCATTTATCATATTCGTTGTTTATTAAGCTCTCAGCTTCCAAATAGGTGAGGTGCATGTAACAAACTAAGGGAACTAAATAGAACTTGTCTGGAACAATCTGCTGTTCTAAACTCCAAAAGTTATTACCAACATTCATTAAAAAAATCTGTGATGACAAGACTGCAGAGCCTAATTATATGAATTGATTTGTAATTTGTTTTAAACAGGAAATGACATTTCAAAAATCCCATGTTCTCAACCGGTGGTAGCATCTTGCCATGACAAAAGCACATTCTGTCAATGAAAAATGGAAATAGTCAAGAGCCATTACTTCCAAGCCATTAGATAAGGCAGACGGCAATCTCTTGCAATCATCTGTGCTATTTCTTCTGATATGCTGGGTGTGGGTCATTGAGGTGCACATCTGTGTGATTCAGACTCTCCCGGTTCTTCTGCCTGTGCTGCAGATGTTCTCTGGTCCAAGATGATTACAGATGTTCTTTCAATCTGAGAATCAAGCCATTGGCTTCTAAGAAACTTGCAAAAAAAAAAATGTACAGTTTGAACTAGAGCACACAGTAGCAGACAAGTGCATTTGATTGGCTTCTAAGAAACTTGCAGTAGGATCTGCAGTTTGAACTACAGCATACAGTTGTATTTCACTTGCTTTAATACATAACTAAATTCAATCTTAGAAATGAGAGGGTAGGGTTGTTTTTAGTACGCATGCCAGTTCAAGCATGATGCCAGCCCCATTCCCCACTGCACACAGCAAGCAGGCCCACTGACATTCACAAAGGAACATGAAAGTGAATCAGGATAACTATGCAGGAGCCCAGGCTTTTGTTACCACACTTTGTAGGTTCCCACCTTTCATTTCTCATCTCCATTTTCCTCACATGTAAATCCTCTTGAGAATTAGGAATTCCATGATTTTCACCAAAACACTGGTGGTGTCCTGTATTTCATTTACTGACAAGCTTCTCAATGTTCCATTTCATCTGTTTATACAATACCTAGCACAGAGCATCACACTGGCTTGTCCAAGCATAAATTCGAGTTACAAAATAATGTTATTACTGAATTAATGCTGTAGTGGCTGAATACATGTTTGAGATAGCAGTTATGTGAACTAATTGAATCTCTCTTTAGGCCCAAAATGAACACCAGTTGTCACTGTAATTGAAAGCCTGTGCTTGAATCTTCATGTTTACATTTAAAGGTAATAAATATGCAATGAGTTCCATTTCCCTGACATTTATCACCCAAGTCAGAGTAAGACTGCAGCTTCTTGATTGGTTTTTACCTACATACATGCTTTTACATACATTTTAGGGGCAGCTGATACTAACATGTTTGATAAACTGTTGTGATTAAGAACAGCATATTCATAAACATCTCACCAGGGTACATCGCCTACACTCATTCCCAGACGTGCACCTTTAAAACTCATACATTTTGTTTTTGTTCTGATCGGATTTGAGATATCATAAAGATGTTATGATTGTTTTGCTTAGATCACAATTGTTCAGCTTGTAACTTGAGTTTGTTGGTTGTAATCACAGTTAAAGTAGAATGAGATTACACAATGTGTGTTTTATAACACATGAAATACCTTTTAAGTTCAACGTTTCTGTTAATGTCAGGTTCTGTGAATGGAGATATAAAAATGTTTATGGATGGCATGTGTATTGAATTAACCCCAAAGTTAGCAATCTCAGAAATGTGAAAAAAATAACTCAAAAGTTACAGACATTGCATGTTCTGTGTAAAAGAAATTACACTATTGTTATCTGAGTACAAGAAGACAACAAAGAGAGATGAGATGAGAACGAATGTCTTCAGATCTGCCCAGACCTCCCAAGGTGATTCCGATGTTGCACAACTTCACAAATCACCTAATGATGATAGTTTTTCAAAGGCCTCATCTCTTTCTGAGGATTAGTCTAAAGAAGTCCCTTCCCCCCGCAGTATATGTGAGGAGAACTGTAGATACCATGCAGCCTCATCCATCAGGAGAAACCTCCCTCGCTCATCTTAGTCAGTGTCTGCTGGTGGTTTTAGATTGCGTGAGCCCACACAGACATTTAGACAAACAAATCCTCATAATACTCCTTGAGGAAAAATATTAACTGTTTGTTGCCACAGTTTGGAAATGCCAGCAATCTTTGAGCTTCTCTTTGTTCACATTAACAGCCCTCTTTCCCCTTTTCGTGCTGACTTAGAACACTTAGAACAGTTACGACAAATGGACGGGCTGAAGGAGATGAAGAATAAGTACCTCTTAGAAATTTTCTGTAGTAGGCAATGCATTTAAAGTTGGAGAACACAGTAAAGCACATAAGAAATAACTGGGAGAAGAGTGGGGCTTTTTAGCCTCCAGTAGCAACCCCTCATTTTAAATTGGGGATACTGCTAATTTAAGTCACTTTCATAGGAAAGACTCTCTCTTCAAAGACCGCCTAGCAGAGTGTTTCTGGATTGCAGTCTGTATTGCAGGAACTTTCTCTAAGGGAAGGAAAATAATTGGCTGCATCGGTTCATGTGTGTGTCAGAGCTGATAAGTGGATACAGTGGATGATACACAGTAAGACATGCAAGAGAAAAGACTTGTTTGAAAACGCAATTACAAAAAAGCCTTGTCTGAATGTTGATGGTCACGATGTTGATATAGAGTAATGCCAGCGAATACACATTTAGTATTCATATACATGGCATGGAATACAAGAAATATGAATAAATAACCTTTTCTTTCTTTTTCAATCTAACACCTACACTTTTCCCCCTGGTGACTGTCCTTGTTTGCAGTGTGAGCTGTGTGCTTTTCCCTGTTAACATTTCCATTATGCTAATTAATTGTGATTTAACACTTCTGAGGCGACTTCAAATGTTAGCACATGAAAAGTTCTGAGGAAAGAACGTGTGGGTTTGCAATAATTTGATTCCCACATGGAGGAGTATAACTTGTTTATTCTTTTTCTCATTGAAAACCATAACAAGTTCCTCTGAGTTATCCTAAAAGAGTTTTCTGAGAGCCTTCCTCCTTTGGAAGGTGCTGGGTAAAGTACTCACAGGCAACAATTCTTTGATATGGCATGATGTTCAGCCCATCATACTATTTAACTCTTATCACAGTTTAACAGTTAGTGGTTTCTCAGCTACACAAGATTGAATATTTTAGATTTCCCTAACAATGTTTATGAGAGATTTTATCTTTTTTGAGTTTTACATTTCTTCCTATATTGTATATGTGAAATATATTTATATTATCAAAGCCCAGGGAACAAGGGATCAAATAATTTCTTTTTGAACCCCTAAATATTTTCTATTATGCAAAAAGCAAACTAAACTCACAAACTGGTGGGGTACTTGTGAAATTGCACAAGATAAGTGTGTATAATAAGAATAGTGATTATACCCAGATAAAATAAAAGGCAACTTCACAAGCCATGAAGGTAATAGTGAAGATTATGGTATTATATGTGGTTTTAGGATGTTTTAAGTATGTCAAAACATTTGGTGTTTCATTGTCTTTGCAGGTTTAGATTTCACTTTCTAAGTGCACACCATATAAATCCAGAAAAGCTTATTAAAGAGAGCTCAGCATGGGTTTCTTTTGAATTATGTGCTAAAATATAGCTGAATTCTCTCCACTCTTAATGAAGCTAGAACATGCATTTTCCTATCTACAAAATGAGCTGAAGCAGAAATTGGGGTTTTCACTGGGGGAAGCGCTCCCTCCCTCTCTGACAGGGAGATTCACACAGACAGAGAAGAGTGCTGAGTATGGGAATGTCCTGTGAGTTGCTACTCTGAATTTAGTGCTAGATAATGAGCATCCCGAGTGTCTCAAGAGCACATGGATCCTTACTTATTTCTGTAGTATTCTCACATTGCTTCGGTTCTCACCTACAAACACTGTATCATACAAGTTCCTGAACATGTCATGGAGGAGCGCTGGAACAGGCATTCCAGGCTTTATGCACTGACAGTCTGGAGTGGTTTTAATAAGCTGGTAAAAAAAGCTGAGTTAAGCATATACAGAAACCGGCTCTGCTGCACCTCTCATTGTGTGGAGTTAGCTGACAGTGGTCTCTGTCACCGCTTGGTCTGAATCACAGTAGATATATATCCATATCTTTATTTTTCTTCAACACTTTTAGTTCTCCTTCGGATTTTGACATTTTGAGGGACAGTAGCCCCGATCATAGTCCTGTAACTGTGTTAAAAGTTTAAAAATAAATCAGATCTTATCTCAAATCAGTGCAATAGCTAAATCATTTGCATTTGATTAAGGTCATATTATTAGGGCATTGTTTTCAGTTTTATAATTGAAAGCTACTCTGGAAATTACATCAGTCAATCTCTTGTACGTGTGTTGCAGTTTGCACTTCAGAGCTTTCATCTGTGGTGATGAACCGATCCAAATGCTAATTAATCTGTTTTCAAACATTATGCTATCCACAGGAAACAAAGAGGGCTCTCCCATTCTGAAATTTTCCGTACAAATGGACAAAAGCTTCCCTGTTGCTGCGCTTTGAACAACCACCATAATCATTGCAATCATGGCAAGTCAAGTGGTGAGTTCCTTCTCACTTGGCAGAAAGCGACTGGGTAACTCTGATACGTTAAAGTCTGAAACTAACACCTGGATCTTTTAGCGCCTCGCCTCAGTCCGCCTTTCAGGCAGCCGATAGGTCTGTCTCGTTAGGGGCTTGCTTGACTGCTGTCAGCTTCCATTTTTTATTTAACCCTCCCCTTCTCTCGAGTGGGAAACTATCCTGTGTAGTGAGACAGCCCCTCCACTTCCTCTTCACCACCCATCACTCCACTAGTCTTGTTAAACAGAGCTCCACATTAGCACAACTTGTCCCCCTCCAGAGGCACGCAGGCCTGTCAGCCCCAAGGTTTAGTTAATCACTCAGCAAGCCTGGGCCTCCTCTGGCCGGCCACTCGGGCCCTGGACATGAGCAGAGAGAGAGAGACGCGAGACCCAAACGCAGCACCAGGGTCTCGTTAACACAGCAGGTATTTAAGGAAATGCTCCGTTTCAAATCAAAGGGTAATTTGTCTTCACGCTCGGCCATGGGCTCTTTTGAGGAATGGTTATGTGTTGTCAGCTCATAAAATTCACACCAGTGGTGTGGAGAAGATGAGGGCTGTTGCTGTTAACACTATCAATTTTGCATTTAATACGTTTTTTTTTTTTTTTTTTTTTTTGCATGCCTGTGTGCATTCACTTGTGCTTCTGCAACGTTAAGAGACCTGTTAACTGTTTCCCCCCTCTGTCTTTCCCTATTTTCCTCAACCTTTCTTCAGCACTCTCTCTTTTCCTTTCTCTCTCTCTTTCTCTTTGTAGCTTAATGAAGACAGAATCAATAATGCTAAAATATTATCTCCCTCTGCTGTCTGACGTTATGCCTGGTGCTTTGCTACTTCTTATTGTAAATTGAAGAATATAATCAATGTATTCCAAAGAGGCCCTCAGAAGCAGTCTGTGTGTTAGCATTACAAAATCAATAAACGTATATTAAAATCTCAGAAAGGAAAGAAAAAAAGAACCATCACCATCATCTTGACCAATACATTTTTATGCGTGGCCTTTTAACCAATAATGTGCTATTTTTAAGTCTTTCAGTTCAGAACTGCAAAAATGCTCCTTTAATTATTAAAAACAGATCTGATGAAGGAGTGACACCACAAAATGTGCCTTAGTTGCCCTCCCCTTCTCACAGAATGCCCTCCCAAGTGACATGTTGATCTTTCTTGAGTATTTACTATTATGCTTCATTATTAAAGTGAACATTTCAGTGTTAACAATGTCATTCAGTGGGCGTAATGAACTTCCAGACTGCTGTATTCCCAAACTTCACCCTGTGCTGCATTGGCATTAATCCACCAGGTCTGTCACACCAGCACCAGTCCCTTCTCTCATTAGTGTTGGCAGGTAGCGGAATACAAATAATGAGGAACTGCCCGCCAGTCAAAATGCACACATATATGAGGGACTTGGGGGGGGGGTTTGAGGGGGGTAAGGCAGGAGACAGGGGAAAAGTCCAGAAAGTGCCATGAATGAAAAGCAATTATAAATGAGAGAATACCTGGGAGAGCATGCCTGTTTTCACTAACTGCTGGGGAGCGCTGTGACAAGCAGTGCAGATTCATTTTGTTTGGAGATGGCGGCAGTCCCTTTTCCAGCTCAGTGTGCCAATCATCATATAGCGTGAGTCACTGCAATGATCAGAATTAGACAGGGACAAAAGCCGGACAGGCAGCGGAGGGCAGGATCTCGGCACACTTGTGCATCGGCTCCCGCAACATCCCCTTTCATTTTGTTTACAGAAAACTGGTGACATGCAAAACAAACAATTATTTTTCTGGCCCACTGAATTTGTCTGGCACATTCCCCTGGAAGGAAGAAGGCAATTCTCACCAAGTATTTCTGTATATTGCACTGGAAAGGGTCCCCTGGCTGGTCTGGAGAGAACAAAATATATAAATTTAAAAACTCTGCAATTATTATAGTCATACCTAAAGACTAGAACAATTTGGCCACTGATATGTCATTCATTGCGAGGTTCAACAGTGAGGTCGTGATAAAGATTTTTCCTTTGTATTTTGAGTATTTTTTGTTGTTATACTGTCCTCAGAACACACTAACCTGTTCAGGGATCTAGTGGATGGATATAGAACCGAAGGTCCTGCTACTTCAGAATTAATAAAGCCAGTGGCGTCTAAACTGAGTGGGGTTAAATGTTCATGGTGAGGCCATCCTATTTCAGAGTGCTCTAAGGAAAAGAGATGGACAGACATGAACAGAGATGGAATATACTATATCAACATATTCCTTGATGCTGAGCGTTACAGCCAAGAATCATATGAACCTCAGTCCTGCTCCAGAATCATCAGAATACATACATATATGTGTATGCATATAATATCAGTATGCTGCCTCAGTATGTTTAGTGGATATGTGGTTTTGTTGGTGAGTGAAATAGGCTCAGGGGTTGTGGTGGTTATAATGTCAGTACTGGCCTTCAGTTGGAGTCATCAGCTACAAGTATGGCCATTTCTTGCTCAAATGAAATCTAGAAAACAAAAGATATTTTTAAAATATGAAGCTTTTCAGTACTATGTAATCCGTTTCACGAAAACTCTCAACACCTTTTTCACAACATTAGTGAGGGCTGCACAAAGCTGGAAGCACCTTCAGTTTTACAAGCTCACTTACTTACTGCAGTTTGGTTTTGCCCCGAGCGAATGTTTTGGCTTTGTTGTGTTTGCATCTGTGGAGTTTGCAGCACTGAAGCCACCATGTCATGTCTGCTGTGGTTTGTTTTCTCCACAATGGTGTCATATTGGCGACATATGCTGAGTCTTTAAAAGACAAATTTTCAACAAGTGAAATATATCCTGTAAGACATTAACCGCACTATTCAAATAGATTTGCTCTTAATTTCCTGAAACCCAGGGGATGATACAAGCATGGTGCAGGATGATTAATCCACCACCTCCAAATTTTAACACCATACCACTGCACATGATGCATCAAACCACATGACGTAATGAACTAAAGCACACCAGTCAAGGGTTCTTTGAGGGGCATCTGCTTTGATGGAAAATGCAGTGGAATATTTGCCATGAAATACTGTATGTTAACATTGAACATAGTCATTGGGGTGGAGATGGGTTTTATAATCAAACTTGGTATGTTTAAACATAATCTTGTGGGAAGTGAAACATCAAATTGTGCAGGGAGGGTGGAGGGTCCCTAGGACTGGATTAAGTCATCATTGAGGAAATTACCTTTAAATTTGCTGATCACAGTGGTGTGACCATGGGTATGAAGGACTTTAATGAGTTTAAACATGAATAATAATAATAACAATATATCAATAACTGTCAGAACACATATGGACATATATAATTTGTAGTTGGCACCCAATGATAAATGGTACAGCAAATTTAAAACATGTATCCATTACATCTCCATCTTGTCAAGCAATATAGCTTATTTGGTTGTAATATATCTTCCTATCTCACTTGCAAAGTAACTCTCATAGAATTCAGAAATTGAAAGGGCACTGGGTTTCTATTGCTCTTATGTGTTAATGTTTGCTGGCTTTCTTAATTGCTTCTTGCACAGAGAAGTGTTAGTTGCATGGTAGGGGGCCAGTCTGGCAGAAAGGAAAAAAGACCCCTTTAATTGCCTCAGTAACGGGCTCAGATCCATGGGGTGTGCCAAGACACTGAAGGAATTATGCAAAATTGAACCCCTAAATCCCAAAAATTGAGGTTGGTAACCTTGGTTAATGGCTGGCTATTTTTCAAATGAGCGTTTGAGGTTTCCAAAATCAGCTTTCCCTGCCATATGCTTTTGGGATGAGGCTGCTCAAAAAAACATGCTCTATTATTAAGAGAATAAAATTGAAGTGCTAAAGAACTCATGATACAACAAGGCTGGAAATATATGACAACCAGCTGATGGTCAGCTCATAGAGCAAGGGAGGCACTTTTTACATTGGAATGCATCACATTTTTCAGGTTCACATAAATAATGCTTTTAACACATTATCATAAAGCAGACCAAATCACCAATCAGATTCATATTATTCTCTGCCATTTTGTGTAGACATTGTGTGGTAATTGTTTGATAAACCGGTAAGATGTATGCTATGTTAGAGATATGCAAACAAATGTAAATGAACGTGACTTGGTCAGTTGCTCTAAACCCAATGTCTTTTAAACCAAATGTCTTTGATAAAAGCCAAATCAGGGTTATGCTTCTGTTTCATTTTGCATATATGCAAAACGGTGTCAGTGGTGGTTAGATCCAAATAGAAGTGATGAGCGCTGATTGAAATTTTAATTACTCCTCTATGAGATACAGTGCGATTTTTGGCACAAAAAAATCATTGTTTTTTTATGTGGCTCTTTTCACCACTACAAGCACTGGGTGTTAATATAACTTTCAGATGGAATTAATTCTTTGTGTGCTTGGATGCCTGTACTCTGTTAATTTGGTTTTATTGCCACTAAATTAGTTTCAGTTACCCCCTCTGGCAGCAAAACATAATGTGCATAAATATAATTCATGCACCTAAACATTTGCACTGCAAATATTCAGCTCACACAAATGTCAATTACCTGCTATGTGCACCCTACTCTGACTTACATGAAATGGCAGCACTCTGCCCATTTATATTTAGGAGGGAGTTATTCTAGTAAGAAAAAGCCTGCCAGCACTTCCAGGGCACCTTGTACTTAGCGCAAAGTTAAAGGGCTTATATCCTACATTTTCTTTTCTATTTTTCCTCAATGTTTGTGTGACTTTATGTTCCAAAATATAGTCATAATTCCTTTTTAAAATCACCATTTTCCAATCTCTCATTTAATTAAACAAGATTTTTCTGTTAATGTGCCTTTAAGACACATATAATAAAAAAAATTGTCTGTTCTGATTGGCTGCCCTGT
This sequence comes from Brachyhypopomus occidentalis, assembly GCA_020368025.1. Classification (NCBI taxonomy): domain Eukaryota; kingdom Metazoa; phylum Chordata; class Actinopteri; order Gymnotiformes; family Hypopomidae; genus Brachyhypopomus; species Brachyhypopomus occidentalis. Next base: position 4,652,439 of record JAGXOD010000025.1, on the reverse strand, counting down.
ATTGTCCCTAATTCAGAGCTGAAACAAGCCTGAGAATGGCAATGGTACTGGGTGGGTCTAAACTTCTGTAGGATGAATAGGTGGAGGTATGCGAATGAGTTGTTCTTGTGACATCAGAGAAATAGTGATTTCACAATGGCCTGTTTTTGCAGCTTAGATTCCATTTATGGGCTCTGTGTACTAGGGAGGTGAACAGTGTGTTTTGAAACTTTAACAATATTTATATATTACTTAACTTTTTATTTCAATAAAAATTCAATTTTCCATGTTAGGGCCCTTTAAGCAATAAACATTCAGTGTTTTCATATTTCAGTTTAATGCGTGTACATTATATTTGTGTCCCATTATAGTTATTTTGGTGCATAGCGAAGGAAACAATATGGACATCATGTTCCGTTCAGTGTATGAAAAGTTCTTAAAGTATGAAAATATTCTGGTTTCAGGGACCTTTCAGTTTTAACTGTAAGAATTCAAACAAATGTCAAAACATAGTTCATATATGGTCTTTCATTGGCTCCATTATGTTTTCGTTGTTGTTTTTTAAGATTTTTCTTGTTCTGTCTCGTCACCATGTATAGCATTTTCCTGGAGCTAATGCTATGGCTATAGGATATATTTATAATTATGCAGAACATTATGCAGTGTCTGTTATTACCTGGGTGGAGAAAGCAATTGCTCTTTCACACTAATTTGCACACCTTTTGCAGCAATAACTGCAACCAATTACTCAAACCATATTTTAATGTCCCTTTCCTCCACATAAGTTGAATTTTTAATTTTTGTCTTGTTGTTGCTGTTGCTTCAGTAGACTAGTACATTTATTTGAACACTCTTATGAAGACGTCTCTTGTCATAACAAAAGGCTATTGATGAATTATTTTCCTCCATAGTGTAAGAAAAAAAATCTAGTTAATTTTTTAAACACTTTTATTCTTTCATTTCTCCTATCTTTCATAAATGTATAGCAGAGATTTTGCCATGTTTGTTTAACATCATCAACTCAACAAAGACAAATGGATAGTAAAAACAGGCTTGTCATTAAGCAAGAGAAGCTATCTAGGTAACAGGTTGTGGTTGTTCCCACCATGAACAGACTAGGATAGCCTTAGATAATCACAAATGAGTATAAACAGTGGTTATGTATTTCAAAGGTTCTGACTGCTATGCTATGGTTCTCCATGTATTTTCATGAACTTTTACATTTTCATTGTAAGTGCTTTTTATAGCCTTCAAAGAGAACTGAATGCAGATGATAGGAAGGTGTATCTAGATTCATTATGGCCTAAAAATTGAAACCAAATGGATATCTAATTAAAGAGGCATGTTTAATAAATGAAAACACACTTGCCAGGTCCATAGAACTAATCGTTTTCAAAGTAGCTGACAAATACATAATTTATGGTGATGCCTTGAAAGACAGGAGAAGTTTATGTGCCCCTGAATTTCATTGCAAATAGTATGAACACATATTTCATGTTTTGTCTGGACAGCTTTATTTCATTTGTAAATGTACATCAATTACTGTCATTCAGACCTGCAACACATTTAAAAAAACTTGGAACAGAAGCAAGATAGGGCTAGTGAGGTAAAACAACATGAAATAATGGGAAAATAATTTAATAATGATGTGATTTGAAACAAGTCATGTCAACAGGTTACTGTAATCAAGCTTTGGTACTAAACAACAGCCAGAATAGGCCAGTCCTGCAGGAGCAAACAAGGTCTAAGCATGACTACTTTGGCAACAAATGTGTCAGAAAATTAATGAAAATGTTGAAAAGCAATATTCCTCAAAGAAAGCTGGGAAGGGATCTGGATATTTCACCATCTATGGTGCATAACAATTTGTGGAGGAATTTCATTGTGTAAAAAGGAAAGTTACCAAGCCTAAATGGGATCTCTGATCCCTCACTACTGCATCAACTGCAGGTTGTCACATGACTGGAAGTTGTGGTACATAAATGAAAGTTGTCTTTATTAAGCATTGATGCTGAGTAGCTGAGGCTTATATGAGTCTGTCCTTGAAAGTGTGTGAAAAGCACCACATACCTAATGGAAAACTGACAAAGGGAAGCGATCCATGCTATTCTAATACGAGGGTATATTTTAGATGAGGTATCATGGTGTATGATTTTATTTGTATTATTAAATACAAAATGCTTATTTGGATGTTAAAACATTATTTAGAAAGGATTATGCTTGTCCCCTCTTTTTAAACATGTTGCATATTCCTTTCTTGTCTATTTGTAGTTTGCATCCTTTACAATACATTTACAGAATTTGGCACGCATCCTTATTCAGACCAACGTGGATCAGTATGACCATATGTGTGCTCCCGGGCAGCTGAACCATGACCTTGGTGTCCTGAGCACCATACCCCACCTAGTGAGCTGCAGGAGCCTACCTACAGTCAATGCCACTAGTAGCAACAAAGATGACAAATGTCTTAAGAGGCTACTTCAGTGAATAATGAAATGCAGGTATCAATATATTGTCTTTTAAGATTGATACTGCATACATACTGTGTTTCAGTTAAGGATACAGAAATGGTCAGAAATCTATTCTACGCAGCCAAACCATTTGTACACCCTGCGTCCCACACACAAACGTGTGATGGGCAGAACTGTAAGAGCTCAGACGTCCCCCAGTCATTGTGATCCTGCAGGTTTCGATATGAACTTCTGCACTAATGGGTCTTTATTCTTTGCCTGTCTTTCATCTCTCAGCTGCCAATCCTCAATCTAAGTGAAGGAGACAGAGGGGGCTGGGGAGAAATTATTCCCCTCTGCTACTGTAAAGTGGCTTTTGATACACCAGGATATGGAGGAACAATTCTATATTCGTCCTTTGTTTTGGAAAGGACGGAGTTAATTATATCTAAGGCCACCCTGCCAAACCCTTTATATATTACTACATTCATATTATTACATTTCAAAAACAGAAATACTTGTATACCAGTCACTACCTTCATCCAGACCGATTTCCTAGCCCCACTCTTTTAAACCAAGTTTGTTTTTGTTACCATGAACCTACCTGCTTTTGCATTTGTTTCTTATGCATTTATTTTATTCAGATAAGCTCAAATCACATCCCTTCTATTGGGATGCTATTTATTCAGTGCAGAATTTCCCTAGATCCTTCACTAGACTAAGCAGTAATGGGGGTGAGCTTAAGGCTGAAATAATCAATATATCCCAGTTAATTTACCAATTATTAAAACCAAAACAATAACCTCCAAGAACTTCATTTTGTTCCACTATTGTTTTATTGACTATTGCATAATTTGAGGTAATGGTCAAATCGGCGCACGGTTGACATGAGGGAAGCACATGGGCAGACTGATCTTCAGTGTTAGGCTTGTCTTTAATATATCATTTTGTCTTCCAGCATGTTGCTACTTCAGAGATAATCTAAGGTCATCTAGTCAATCAGACAATCTGGAGAATCATGTGTACTACACCAAACTGGAACTGAAAATTGTCTCCCTCCGCATCACATATTTAATTCACCTAAATTATAACATTGTGAGAAAACATCCCATAATAGTACAGAATATGAAACCTTTGACCAAGCTTTAATTGCTACTCACTCTTGTACTTAATTTTTCGTAAAATATTAAGTACTCAGGGACAATACATAAAAAATGTCTTTTATTTACTGTATTAACAAGATCTATACATTTTATGGATATTACCTCTGTAACCTGTCACAAATAATTGATTTATAAAAATAAAACACACAACAGAACATTAGGACTGGTATGTCACTTGTATGTCAACAAAATTCATTCTATAGTTGTACAAATACCTGAAAAATACTTCTACCAACAAAACCATCTGCTGCTGACTCCAATACTGGCATACATGTGTGATACAAGAGCGATGGACAGAACAGTACAGTTAAGCAATTCGATTGGTCTGGAGAGGAGATCCTGATTACACTGACAAGGCTGAGTTTAAAATGTGTTTTGCACACAGACCAGAGTGAGTGATGACATGGAAAAGAAAAACCACGCTAAAAGGAAGTGAAAGCTATTTTCTACATGTTTACATTTCACTATTCTATTTGCAAGGATCTGTGCTGCACCTTTGAAAATTAAATGTGAGTCCATTGCTACAGAGATACTACAAATCATGACTAGTTTGAAAAGAATGAAAGGCAACGCTTGGGTCTTTGTTTTTACATGGTCCAGTACATTATTGAAAGTTCTAATGTGGGAAAAAAAAATTAAATAAAACTGACCCAAGGAACAGTTCGGAAAATGTGTGATTGTATTTATATTAAAGTCTGAAAACAGCCAAACTGATAGATTTAAGTGCCTGATTAGCTACATAGTTTGGTGGTCTCATACTCCATTGAGTTGGGTTGCTTGGCACTGAAAGCCTGCAGGGCAGACTGAATTCGCACCACATCAGTACTGGAGAGCTTGAGGCGGTGGCGCAACAGGCAAGAGAACAGGTCCAGGGGCTGCTGGCCCGGGGGGGAGAGGCGGTTCACCCGGTCCCGGATCTCCAGCAGCTGCAGCAGGGCTGAATCCTGTGAGCCGTGCGTGTACGGGTAGTCCAGCTGCAGGATCAAGTCCTGGATGGAGTCTGGATCAAAATGCATACTGTAACCAAACACCTGCATGCTGTTGATTTTCATGTAGCCCAGATTCTGCGCAGAGTCCATGTACTCCAAAGGCTCAAAATAGACGGTGCCATTCGCTTGGGCTGAGACTGTTTTGACACGGCTCCTCAGGTATATGTGCACTGTCTCGAAAAATGTCTTCCACTTGTTTCCCAGGGTCAGCGTCCAGTTATAACAGTCAAGTGGAATATCTAACTTGGTCCTCTCCCAGTCAGGGTAATTGTTCTGGTCTATGGGCATAATCCAGCTCTCGGAGTGACTGCCTCCAAAGGGGTTTATGTAGACAGACAGCACAGGTTCCAGGGTGCTGTTCTTAGTAAGGCAGATTTGGAGGGAGAGTCCCAGGAGCATGTGAACATGACTGGACTTAAACTTGTTGCTTTTCAGTGTCAGGAGCATCCTCTTCCTCCACGAGGGATCAAACCAGTTGTTGAGCCTTACATCATTGCTGACGAACATGGCATGAATGCTAATTCTCCCATCTCGCTTCTGGAGGAGATAACGCATCTCCAGGTCCTGGAGATCTGTCTCAAAACCGATGTAGTTGTCAGTAGAGTCTGGGATGACATTCCTACAGGTCCCCTGGCTCAGCATGTACGCCGGGTTGCAGCTGGCACACCGCGAGCGGTTCTCATAGGAACAGGAGGCGCAAAGGGGCCCATCGCCTACCAAGCATGGGATGATGCCCTGGCAGGACGGTGGATCATAGGGACAGGAGCAGACCCGTGTCTCTTCCATATAGGTGCCTATCTGGTTGTTCTCACTGCAGTACATAATGGAAAGGATGTAATTCAGCCAATAGCCGAAAGATCTGCAAGGAAAGAAGATTTGTAATAAAATAAAATGTCTTTTGTGACAAAAAGGTTTACATTCAAGTCTTGCTTTCCTCATAGAAGATTTAACAGTGTTTGGAATGTAAGCATGCTGGAGTGGTATTTGTCAGAGTGGTGTTTTTTTTTTCTTCGGTGTAATGTTTGTCAGTTAACATATTAATACATATTAAGATGAGTTCATTGCCAAATACACCAACTGGATTAAATCAACATGCAATGCATTGTGTGATAATGCTGAAATACAAGATGATTTTGCATCCTAAGTGGAGTGTATTGCCTTTCTGTAGAACATTAAACAGGAAAATCAGAACCAGTCAGTATGCTCACTGCGTACACAGTCTGTGTAGTTCTGAACTGTTCTATGGTTGTAATGAATGTATTACTAGGTTCCGTACACACTAGAAGCAATTTTAGGGGTTAGTAATTAACAGAACCGTCTGGCACCACTTCGTCACTTTTTCCCATGCAAAAGGAAAATAACAATATTCCAGCATGAAAAACACAAATAATGATAAATGTTTTGTGTGCGTGTGTGTGTGTGGCACGTGAGGGAATATTTTATATTTTAATGTTAACAAGTTCAAAATAGCTCGCAAGGTCCCACAGATAAATAACCCGTTAAGGGTAACTTTAGCTATGTAAATGAGTTTCTTCCCCCTTTTCTAGCACTAAAATCTATTTTCACATTGGCCTCGTGCCATGCAGGCCTTGAAGATATCTGTTCTTTGCCATGGAACTTCTGCTCACTGAGAGAAAAACAGTTTCTCTTGGCTTAAAACATAAGTGATGCCAACAGAACGTGTAAATATTCATGGCTCTGTTGCCTGAGAGGCGCAGGTGGATGGCAGTGGAGGAAATCTCTCCTGCCTGTCAGCAAATTTTCTTTTTGCCAAAAATGAGATAGAAATGCACGTGCGAAACAAAACGGGCTTCCTTACTCAGTAAAACTGATTTCTTGGGAATTACCATATTCTAAGAATGTGCACAAATGAAAATATATTTTCATTACAAAAGAACAATAATAGCATGAATCTGCAATATTGCTTTACTTTCTACACAGTGCCAATGAGGAGAGAAAGCATTTGGAAGGCATCATAATTGGCCATATTTGCTGGCTATGGCTAATTTCAATATTAAATGTTCCTTATTTAGTATGGAAATTAGGCATTGGAAGGATTCAATGTAAATATATATTGTAGAAATAATTACGTATTATGTATTACGTAGTACACAAAGGTTGTTTGGAAAAAATGGATAACTGAATCAGTCTTTTATCAGTTGTGGGAGATCTGATTTTTGCATGTCCTTACTATTGTGCATTGTAATGATTAAAATATTTAAATCAAACTTAGAATTTAGGAAAAATACCAAGGTGATGACATTCACAAAAAAAGGGAGTGTGAAGATTTAGACAAAATGAATGATGAAATAGCTACAGATGTCAGATAATCAAGGAAGCATATGAAATCTAATGGAAAATTCATTTCCTCTTTTGGTTTTGACAGATCTGAGATAGATCTAACACAATTATTCAACATTATCAACATAAACACTAAAAAAATATCTTTACGGCATAATCTGAATGCTCGAAAAGAAGCAAGGTCTATGAAAATGTTATTAAAGAGGACAAACATGCAAAAATAAACTAGCGTTCTACAGAAGTACATGTTTGACGTGAAAAGGAAAGACCCTGGAGTTGATTGTGAAGATTATGCAGTAAACTTAAACTTTATCCCTATATATGAGGTGTGTGAGGATGCATAGTTCAGCAGGGTAAAATACTAATATTACCCTTTCAATATAACTCGAGCACTAATGACACAAATCATTAGGATATTCTAACCCAAATTTGTTTTAGACATATTTAGCAGATTGAACATGTGGCAGTTTGTATTGTGATACTCTATTGAATAGCTAGCTGTCACGGTAGGCCGGCCCCAGGGCTCAGGGGAGACGCCCACTTCCACACACCCCTCGTCACGCACACTCCCCCGCTCCCAATCACCTGGTTATTGACACGCCCTCGGGTGATTGTTCTCACATGTTTTCAGTTTATCTGCACCTCTTAAATATGCACGCAGGTCCATCCGTCTGATGCTGCATATTCCTCACGCCTGTCAGGAGTGAACCAGCGTCATCCACAGCTGTTTAGAGACTGGCCCTCCGCACCTAGCTGAGTGTGATTATTACGCGTTCGCCCGCCGCTACGCCTACCCGTTTGTGTTTTTTTTTGTTCTGTAACGTGTGCTGTGTGTGTTCTTTGCTTTATGATGGACATTAAAGACCACGTAGCCCCTATAGCGCCTCCTGCTGCTTCTGTCATGTCACACTAGCTGTGTAGAACTAACAAACATTAGCTTGAAATGACATTTTGTAAACATATTTTGTGGGTTTTTTTTTTTATCAGCTCTTATTATTTTTCTGGAAGCACATTCATGTCCAGTGAGTAATGTAAAGACGTTAGAAAGTATTGCTCAGTGGAAGTCAGTACAAAATGCTCTTTGTCACGGATTATATAATACCAGTATAGCAACTATTTGTTCAGACAAAAGAAAACAACAACAATGCTAAATGACGGTCTATAGGCTCTCACCTACCAGCCTCATTTATCTTGGTTGGTTGTGTCACAGTGCATCTGGCACCCAGATGGAGGGACACACCCACTGTCACACACACACACACACACACACACACACACACACACACTTCACCTGTCCCTCTCCCCATCACCTGATTATTGATAGCCTGCACACCTGTGCCTGGTTTGTGCTCTTTTGTTCCCCTTTCTAAAGCCCACAGGTGCCAGCCTCTCCAATGCTGCTCTCCACGTGCCTGTACTGTGCTGAAGATGTCTGTTTTCACGTCGACATGCCAGGAGCCTTACCGCTCATGCTTTACTCGTCTCGATTTTTTTAGTTTGCCGCTGTGTGCTTTACTCTGCTAGGGAAAATAAAGCCTCTCCGTAACCACTTGCATGTCTCCCTCTCACTGCCACTGTCACAGTTTAATTATTTGTCAATCCATGTACATGAATAATTGATGATCAAATCTTCCCTTTTTGCAGCTTTAATCCAGTATTCATTATCTTCCTTATATGCAGTAGGCAGGTAAAATGTATATAATTTCCTGGTTTGAGAATGGGGAAAAAAGATTACTGTACCTGTTTACAGTGTTTGAGTCAGCCTAAATACATGTCTTAAGTGAAACTAGAAACATAATTAAAAGATACCTAAAATGTATAAGGTTTTGAATAATTATTATAATTATATTGTGTTCTTGCTCATATAGCTGATTATTTCAGAAGACCAGAGTCAAACTTCAGCTAATACTGCACTTCTTTCCAAAACCGAATTCAACATTTTTAATGAGTCACTGTCTTGAAGTTGACCCTCATAATTATGAAATATACTCTTGACTTTAGCATGTCTTTAATCTCAGTCAACTGATTACCATATGACTTTAACCATCTGTGGCCTCAGGGGTATTTAAAACGGAGATGTAGCTTATACAGAAATGCTAAGAACCGACTCTTATACTTTACCCAAACTACTACTGCAGGCATTTCATTATATATTGCTATTTCAAAGCAAAGCATTATGCATTATGATTTCAAAGATATCCCATTTCTTACTCCTTTAATTAAAAAAAAAAACTTCTTATACAACAGCCTTTGGATGGGAAGATAAAACCTACTCGCCCAGTAATACTTGCAATGATTAGATAAGATGGCTTATGTGGTTGGAGTGAGACTGGGGTTCTAGCCAAGATAGCAACCTTAATGTAATTATTCTTTCCACAACCTTGGATATGGACTGACCTTGAATATGGACTGAGCAGGGTGTTTAAAGATACCACCCAATTAATGAGCTCACTGGGGTTGTCAAACCTTATAGCACAACATCAACTTTGAGAGTGAGCAATAAGGAAGTACAAAGATCTTTTTGAATATCAGCTTTGCAGCAAACATACAACTGCAGCTCATTTAGATTTTTCACTGGTCTCCAATGTTTTCTTTAACACAGAAGAAGCATCTTATGTAAATTCAGAGGGAGCTTGAAAATAATTTGCTTTCATAAAGTGTTGAGAATGCACACTACGATTAATCAATCTATGGTTGAAGTGTTGGTCTAATCTACATGGGAAACTACATTGGGTAGGAATGTTTTTGAGAAAAGCTTGTATTATAACAAATGATAGTTTAAACAAATACCATTATTTATAGTATGTGGCTTACCTGAGTCCATGAACATTAAGAAAAAATCACAACAATAGAACATCTTGCCAGTAAGCACTGTTCAGGTATACATGAAGATATCTGGCATTTGTTTCTTACCTCTCTCTTGGCACAGATATTTTGGGCTGAGTTCGGCACCGCTTACTGAGGGTGAAAAGCTTGCTGACTGTCCTCTGTGCTTTGCTGAGCAGCTGTCGAGTGGTGGTCTCCAGCAGCTGAAAGCGCTGGTGAATACCAGGGTCCATTTTCCAAAAGTACTGGACAGCAGTTGTGTTCAGAACGTAGAAAGTTGGCAATCTTCTCACAAAATTCTGGAACTCCTCTAGAAACCAGACAAGTGTACAGAATGAATGAACTGTGTAATCTTGCCATATATTAGAAACCTGAATCAGTCTTTTTTGAAAAAAAATTAGTCAATACTGTAACTGGTAGCAAAGTGAGCATGTGAAACCACCTTTTCGTTCCTTTGATGGAAGCTGAAAGCATTCCTGTGGGACAGAGTACTAATAAGCAAGGACAGCAATGTACTTTCAATGAACTGAACGAACATTCAGTCATAGAAGGAGACATTGGCTTTAAATGGGCATATACACAGTAATCAAAGCAAAAACACTCGCAGTTAGTACTACGAGCAGTAGCTCCTGTCCCACACAAAAACATTTCCAGTTAATGAAAGTTTATTCTCTTCTGCAGTGAGAAAAGAAAATCAATAATTGTATCACAGTGAATACCTGGATCAATACTATGTAATATCTAAAGAGAAATGAGCTCACCATCTATAATTAACAACACAGATCCTCATAAACATTTGACAATATTCCACTGTCACCAAATTGCCTTTTTGGTACCCTCTCTGGTACACTCAGCAATGTGTAACACATATAAGCTAAAAGGAAGAAATTAAATGCAACAATTTCAGTTTTGGTTATAGCCACAAAAAGAATGAAGCCTCATCACAACAGAGAAATACACTGACTGGTAAATCATCTGCTTCTGCAGGTTGCTAGCTGTTTTTCTCTTGGCTTTTAGACAGAAGTTTTCCCAGCCTGCCGTCACTGCAGGAGGTGGAGCTCTGGTATGGGACTGTGATGTGTTCTGAATAAACCTGCCCAGTTCTGGCACCATGCCCAGCCCAGGGACAACAAAGCATGCCAAGTCTAAAATGCTGCTTTACCACAGTGACAATGACAGGAGTTCCCTGCAAGCACTTCCCACCATTTCCTTGTCAGACGACCAATACAACAAGGTGACAATTCCTATTTAAATTCATCCTACTGTGTGACAGGGATATTCCCAGATCTGAATGTCATGATAAAATTAACTTGGTACTGGTGTACCATTTTGTCACACAGCTTTAGGATTGGACACTAAGCAAAAACACGGATTTAACCCTCTGGCAGTCTACCTATCAACATGGGGTGGGTTTCTCATGGAGGTAATTATGCTGCAAAACTAAAGAGCTTGTAGAATCTGATCTGAGAACTTATACAATACAATCTGTACTCATGAAAACTTCTAAAATAAATCTAGACATTGCAGTTTAAATTCAGAAAATATTCTCACCTCTGCATTTTAATTTTGAAATTGCATACAAAACAATACAAACATGGGAATTAATGCTAAATTAATACAAATGTACTGATTACCACATAAATTCAAGTTTTTCTAGTCACAGATTCAAGCTTGCACCTACATTACGCATGACATCACAAGCTAAAATCTGCCTGCCTCAACTTTTGCTATACTTCTTGCAATAGCCTAGCTGCAAAACCGAACTGAGCACATGTAACTGTTTCTTTGAACTGTAACCAATAAATAGAAGTTCATTTAGCAGGTAAAAAAACATTGGATGCATGAGAAAGTGACTCAAGCTCAATAAAGAACTTCAAATGTTTGCCAAACCTCTAAATTGTTAGATTACAGAAGGTCAAGCTCAGTTACTGGGGTTACCGTAGGTATCAGTGCTACTACTGCTCAATCTCATTGCTGCCTTTGATACCACTGACCATAAAGTTTTATAGTAAGAATGCACATGTAATTTTGACTATCAGGAACAGTTATAAAATTGTTCAGTTTGTCCCTGAAAAGAAGGAGTTACTTTTTTCAAATACATTATTTTATATTGCAACACAGTTGCGGTACCTGAGAATACCCGAGGTATCCCCCAGGGTGAAATTCTTGGGCCACTCTTATTTAACTTATACATGCTTCCTCTTACCTACATGATTTTGCCACAGCTAAGCAGACAACACTTCTTGGCCTCCTTCCCAAGCAACTATGCTCCCCTCAACTTACTTTTAAGTCTCTTGAGCACTGGATGGGCCAAAACTTTATGCAGTTGAATAAAGATAAAACTAAGATTATTATATTTGGAAACAGCAGCGAGAGACACAGACTAGCAGCCTATCTGGACTTGAAAACAATCAGATCTAAAGCATGACCTTGTAACCTTGGTGTAATAATAGAGCCCGATTTCAGTTTTGGCAGTCATATCAAATTAGTTATTAAATCAGTATTTTATCATCTTTAGAACATCACCAAGAAATTTCCAGACCTAAACCAGACCTAGAAAAACTCACCCTTAGCCTACTTTTATTTCAAGTAGAATTAATTACTGTAATGGACACCTAATGGGACTCTTAAACAGCTTCAGTTGAATCAAAATGTAGCTGCCAAAGTACTCACTATGAACAAAAGAAGGGAACACATCACCCACATTCTTACTATATTAGAGAGGTGTATTATTACTGGTCTATAAACTGCTTAACGGCATAGGACCAGCATCTCTATTTGATATGTCGCAGTGTCATGAGCAGTACTCGCAGATCAATACGAACTAGTCAGTTAATCCGGCCTTAGGTAATGACTTAGCAGAGACGCGGTGTTCAGAGAATATTGTTTAGAGTTGTCAGAGAATATTACGGGAGACACGAGATGCTCTAAAATCTACACTAAAGCCTCTTTTGTCCCGGCTCTGGGCTCAGTTTAAACATTGTACTCATTGCACTGTAGCACTGCACAAGTCCTTTTCAGCACCTCAATGCACTTTTACTTATTTGAACTTTCATACCATGTTTTTTTTCTCTCAACATGTTACATGTTTAACTTGAACTCTGTGACTTCATCTGGTCAGAGATAAGAGAATATGAATGAAATTTAATGTAATTAAAACATTTATCCAAAATATTATGTTTTCATTTAAATGCTGACAACAATTAGGCATATCGAGTTCAGAAATGGTTGTAACATATGGGTTTAGCGACATCCCTAGAAGTATAGGCCATAAACTAAGCTACAGTATATTAACTGACTTAAGGAAAACAAATGTAGGCATCACCCCATTGCATTTTTGTATCATGCCTGAATGGGCTATTAGAAACTTGTATATGATGTCCTGTGCCTACTAATTTAAACAGAGACTTTTCAATTATATATATTTTAGAATATTTTGAATTGATCATTGAACATTTCCAGAGTGCACAGTGATGACAAACAAAGCACCTGTCTATCATCAAATGTATAGTGGGCCAACTTTGATGATTAATGCAAATGATTTTCCTTTTATAATTAACTCCTGGGGCAACTGGATTGTTAAATAATGATATAAATAAAGAGGTATGTAATGCATGAAGGGTTTCACAAAATGCTCATATTATAACAAACAGTCTTCTAAAACTAAGTGCATGAAACTCATGATGCTGTCAGGAAACTCACCCTAGCTAGAAGGCAGCTAGAAGACTCAAAGAATCAGTCACTACTTAGCAAACGGATGTTAATCTTCTCTGAAATGTGACATTCCTTATAAATAGCTTGGATAGCCTACCTGATTCCTCAAACTCCTGATTGGCTTGGTTCCAGGAATCTCTAATGAGTCTTAGGCTGTCCTGCATGGCTTCCAGGTTTTCACTGGGGCAGTTGCACTGTGGGTAATCCACACTGCACTGACACCAGCAGTCATTGTCATTACACTTAAAATCGCCCTCAGAGCGGCAGCTGATGTAGCTGAGCGCTGCCTGTACAAACCGGCTTCTCAGGTACCCTGGCAGAATGGCCTGGAGACCTGAGGGAAGGTCAGATTTGCCATCATTAGTGAGTGGATACATGTCCTGAATTTAACACAGACCTGTAAAGACACCAGGCAGAGCAACACAAACAAAAAAACAAACAAACACAAACAAACCAAAAATCTCATGGTATACTTCAAGATATTGAAGTCTCAGAAAGAAACCTTTTATCTTTTTCTGAGTGCAGTTTGTGGAGAAAGCTTTATGACACAGAAGACCATTAAAAGTTATTTTTTTCTTTCTTCAGATGATGTCAATTTTAATATGTATAAAATGGAGAAGAGAACAAGGTCAACAGTTTTATAAAAAAAAGACAACTGGAATATATGTAAATTATGAAGGTTTTACCTTGTAATTGAATCTTGTTTTCAGGACTCTGAACCAGGACTGAACTGACAGAATCGAGGTTGTCATAGTTACTGCATCCTAAAGGGCCTGTCCTTGTTTCAGTCACCTAAAAGATGAAAAACAAAAAAGAGAAAATGTAGGAAATAGAGTGCAAATGTGATTCAAAATCAGACAGCTGCTATCTAAAAATAAAAACAAATTCACACTGTAAATCTTAAAAGACAAATCCCCCCTGTGCATACATATAGTAATTTTAACAAGCATTCAAATTCAAATTGCTATGCTTTCTACAGTGAGTGGCCCTAGGAAGATTTAAATTGAGACTACTCTGGAACAACTGCTCACATAAAGAAAAAAACATACAAAACCATACAAAACGTCCACCATCTTGACATGTTAGTATTCTTAAATGAAACCAGCAGTTATCCAGAACACTGAAGGAACTGTATTGTTAAATAATGACACCAGTAAAAAAAATTATAACATTTGTAACATTTACGTCATGAGGTGATTATGATCCAGTGCATGATGTGTTGTTGCCATTGCTGTCTGCCCACTCTCCTAACCCTAGAATATGTTCCCATTTTTTGTTTTGTACATGCAGTGTTCATGTATGTGTTTTTGACTAGCCCTCAGTGTACATGTATGTGTTTTTGACTAGCCCTCAGTGTACATGTATGTGTTTTAGACTAGCCCTCAGTGTACATGTATGTGTTTTTGACTAGCCCTCAGTGTACATGTATGTGTTTTTGACTAGCCCTCAGTGTACATGTATGTGTTTTGACCCACTAGTGACATAGTCAAACTGAGTACCTTCTAACAGATACTCTGTTTCTTACATATTTTTTTCTGTGCTATAGCGGGATTTTGTAATACTTGTACAACATGTTTTCTTCATAAAATAAATTGCAATTGTAGTAAGGCAAAAAAGGTAGCTTTCCTAATTGAAAAAGATGTGGTCTGTTTTAAGATGGAAACAATAAGTGTAATGTGGATATAAGGTTAAGGTTAAGGTTAATGTTTTCATGCTAATGAAGTAGATGAGTGACAAACAAAATGGGAAAGTTGATTAGACATTACTAATTTGTTAGTAGCAGCAAATACACAAGCAGCAAATACCCATTACAGAGAAATTCTTTATTTTCATTTAATGGGTTTAAATAACGTGTATATATATATATATATATATATATATATATATATATATATATATATATATATATATATATATATATATATATATGGGGAGTGGTGCAGAGAACTGTGGGAACTGGAATAAAAGTGTGAGTTAAACAAGCCTAGTGCAGGCGTTTCCATCCCTAATACTGATGCATCCACGCAATTAATTAAAGTTCACGGAGCCTTTGCAGGGATCAGCACATTCATTTTTAACGGAGACAGATGTCCAACTTAAAGGGAGAATTGACCGAATGCAAATATAAGATGGCTTTTTCTATGCATAGCAATAAGTCTGTCTTCAATAAGAGCCCAGAAGAGTGGAGCATTGCATAGCTTAAAGCTGTTTTTTAGTTTGAGGAATAAATCATACTGGTAGACTTAGGCTTAGGTAAATTCTACACTAAACTGACTGTTGGTGATGGTAGGATTTGAGGACATATCCCCCTTTTTTCATGATACTTGAGCAACTTTGAAATCTTATAAATGAAATTAGCAGATTTTATCTCCCATTTGAGGGGATGCACTAATCTTCTGGTTACTAGCACCATAGGCATTTTCCTCCAATTCCTTTGCATGTTCCATGTAATTTCATTACATATTTGACATTCATCACAAATGATTGTGAACACATTATAATAATCTAGTGTTAATTTTTGTATATATTAATAACCCCATTATCCACAGTGATTAATCTCTGATGATTACATCTGGATGTCCAACTGTTGGCTTTAATGAGATCAGTAATTGGTTTGCAGACCACTTCCTGAGAAGTAGCGTGTTTATATGATGTATTAAAGGAAACTGTGAATCTGTCCCTGCTAAAATCCTTCACTGCAATTTATAAGGGAGACACTAAAGAAAGCTGTAACAAGTATGTTCATCATGACCACATCCATTACATACTAAATTTAAAATAGTTTCGTCAAATAACAGCATTAGAAGTAATGAAACGACCATAATAATAACAATAATTATAAGTACACATACAATAAAAAGAATAAGGGCTCATGTGTAGACTGTGTATAGCAACATTCATTCCTGTGCATCATAACCCCCAGTGTTAACACCTGCCATGTTGAATGAGCTTTTCTAGTGCTCATCCAAGTCCAGCTGGACCAAAATGGACACAGTGGGAGTTAATTAAAGCCTGGGGATTTTTCTGTGTACTACTGAGATGTGCCTGCTTCACCCCTCAGGCCACCGCTCCGCTAAGGATGGAGTGAGGGAGGATGGAGTTTTCGATCGCACTTAAAGTCGTCGTTCACCCAGGCCTTTGTTTAGCTTATGACTTTTGTTTACCTGCAGCATGTGGTCTCCTGTCAGTCCTATCTTAGTAATTCCTACCCAGTCTGCCCCATGTGTGTCTCCACACAGGTTACCATAGCTCCTGTTGTTAGCACAGCTCCGCTTATTACAACCAATCATCACCCTCAGTTGTTCCTTGTCAACTATCCTATCACCTTGTGCATTTAAACCCCAGGGTGTGTCCTAGACTCTTCGTACCGCTTTGTGTGTGTGTGTGTGTGTGTGTGTGTGTGTGGGGATAGTATAACTGTGCTTCCTCCAGCTGTGTGATTCTGTTTTACCTTCTGTTCAGCCTTGTTTATTTAGTTCAGGTATATATTCTGTTTAGGTTCTGTTAAATCACCTTATGTTCATAAAAGAGAATTTTCACAGAGGACATTGTCTGTGAATCAGACTGAGAAGCCATGTACCAGCTGAGGCATCCATATGAAGTCAATAAAGTGTCTTAATTTTCATCTCTCTCATTTCCATGTCCGGACACCTCCAGGTCATGGAGCCAGACGTGACATGAGTATTGTAAAATCTCAGAACAGGGGTTTAATAAGTATAGGTAAGGAACAATATAGTGATACTAAGTTATCTTCTGATGTAAATTAGAATTAAATAAATTATTTTAGTGTTCGCTGAGTAATTACGGTATGCAGAAATTATCATAAAAGCATTTGTTTAAAGACAGTTCCTGAGTGGGCCTAAATTTATGCATAGCTAATAACTTGAATTAGACCCTCAGTCTGCTAGTGCGAATATAATAGGCCTATGAAATATGGAATGCATATTAAAAAGATTATTTAAGTGTTTTCACCATGGCTGGAATAAAGTCTGAATAAAGCCTTTGTGCACACATAGAAAGATATAAGCCCCACTCTGGTGGAAGCTTTTTAACAAAGCATACTGTAGTCTAAAACAGCTTATCGGGTGAAACTCTGAACACCATATGTTCGTTTGGTTCATCACATATGAAAAGCACAGAATTTGTCGAGCTCTGTGTCACAGTACTAAATTTACTCATTAAAATCACTAAAAGTTGAGTTAAAATGTAGTTGAGCAGTCAGATCACTGAACAGAAACACATGTCATTTGTTTTGGTACTTGTTTATTCATAATATGGCCATGTCATCATGGGTCTTTATGGAAGAGGCTGGAAATTATGCTTCTTGCAGCAGAAACTGCTTGGGAGATAAGTCCATCTGCTCCTGCATACAGAGGGTTGTATGGTGCAGGAAATGATGGTCAGCATGAAAAAAGCATCTCATTCTGAGATTTCATATCTCTGGGGCCCAAACTGTTACGTTTTGAGCAGCCTGGTGGTCTGGAAGCTAAAGTTAGACTAGACTCCGTGTCTGCAAAGAGGTCAGTCTATCTGCGAGCAAGCAGAGATTAAAGCAGAACTGTCACCTTTGGCTATGTTTTAACAGCGCAATTGTGCTTCCTAATACAAAAAATCATAGTATTCACTATCAAAACTGATAAAACCTGACCAGTGACATGACTGAAATTCCAAGAAATCAACATTCATGGTGGCATGACATACATTCTGTGATCCAGTACCTGCCCTCTAGTTCCAAAAACAGGATTTGGTGTGTGTGAGTTCAGACTTGAGATATTTCCTGTATTCCTCTGGCTTGAAATGTTTTTTTTAACACATGCAGGTATTTTAATATACACCTTACATTGCATCACTGTGTTTTGTAATCAAAGTTGGTATTGCTGATTTGCAAGTAACCACGTTTTACCTCCTACAGAGTCTTGCAGTGGTATGTGAAGAAACTAGCTTTGTTTTCCAAACATTTTCCAATAGCAGCAGTTGTGTCAGCATAAAGGTGTTTAAAGAGCGCCTTCTTGAAGCAGCTCTGCTACACTAGTTGTCTGGGGGAGATCATGTAGACAGAAACACTTCTGCAATAGAATGGAAACATCTGCGTGTGGGAAATGCAGGATTTTAATGTCTTTGTTCAGCATCTCTAAAATGACACGACACAATATGATCATTTTTAACTGGTTATATTGAGTAGCTATGAATTGCAGCTCAAACTCAGATAAAAAAGACTTCTTTACTGGTTCCTAACGATTGTTATAATAATATTTTCTTTGTTTTTTATTGAACAAGGAAGCACTAAGAAATCCTTATTCAAGGTTTTACCTATTAGTCTATTAGTATTCCTGACAAAGACACTCATACAATCAGGAGGGAGGACAGAGAGGTAGTGTGTAAGCTGCTGGGAACTTGGAAACACATTCACAGTTCACATGCAATGAGTCTAAAACACCACATACCTAAATCACCATTTGTGATCCTACCTTTGTAATACATCTATACCTATAAGCAAAGCACATGCAAGCAGATAAGCTTCTAAAGCTAGCAGCCATTAATGTTATTAATGCTTATTATGTATGATTACTTGTTTTAAAATTGCCCTTTCCCACTGCAGTTCAGAGAACAGCAGACACTGAATCAGGTCTAGTCATCAGGAGCACACGCCTTTGCATCATGCATGTGTTTATGCACAGTGGTCTTTTAGAATCTCACCAGCTGCCTTTATTAAAAAGACATTTTCCGGTTGCCTTACGCTCTTGTGCCTGCATGTGCTATGGATAAGCTTATGGTTGGAGAGAAGGAAACAGGCATCAAAATGGAATTATATTTTGCTCCATAGAAAATGGAACCTTATTGAAAACAGCAGGAACTCACATAGCAGGAAGTAGTGGTTAATACTTTCAGCTTCAGCTGAGGCCCCTAAATGAAACCGCGATGCTCTTTACAAGGAACCTCATCTGTTAGCATTAGTTAGAAACTTCTTTTTGATTTAATTCTGCTCTTTTTCTTTAGTATTTGGGGTGGATTCGAAGAGTTTTACTTGGGTTTAATACAGTAGAAAGGGGAAGGAAGGTTTGAGTACGGCTTGCAGATGTTTTATTCTTCTCAGGTTTAACTTGAGATGCTTGACTGATGACCCGGGAGTTGATAAAAAGAACTGCCAAACTTCCTTCTTTGCTGATAACGTAAGTTGTACTGCACTGCAGATACAGATTTTTTTTCTTGCAGAAGTGTCAGTCAAAAGGAAGACTTGGTGAATGTATGGCAGGGTAAAAAAAACAACAAAAGAAAACATTTGTAAGAGTAGCACTTGGATTAAGAAATGTTGATTTCATTAGCTTTAAAATCCTGTTTATTTCTACAACTCCAATCTCTTTGGCTCTTAGCATTTTCATAAGAAGGATTCCCTCCTATGCCAGACTCTCAAAATAACCTGTTAACTTGTTTTGATCACTTACAATATGTAAGGAATATAGTTGTTATTGTGAACAGCCTGTTTAGTGCTTAGCAACCGACACGTATCCCAACTCACAGGGACTCACAGGGACTCAGGCAACGACGAGCGACAAGCACCGCATCAACACACATTAAATACTACAACATAAATGAGGAACAAGTGCAACACATAACACTAATGAGACGAGGAACAGGTGCAACGGATGAACACACACACAGAACCACACACACAAACCACACCTACAAACACGCACACAGACAGCGGGCTGTGACAATAGTGTGTGTGCATTACACTTCAGTCCCTTTTTGTGTTACTCTGAATTTTTGTTTCTGGTGTCACTGAATATAATTTCATAGTCAGATACATTTCCAGCATGTCGTTCATGTATACTGCTCAAAAGAATTAAGGGAACAATTAAATCACATATTGGATCGCAAAAAATGATTCAAACTGAAAATCTTGATATAAAGATTTCAAGCTCTTCTATATTGTTCAAACTCCTATTCAAGCTCTCAATTACAACTAGACTTTACTGCCATGCAAAATATTTTTTGTGGACTAGACTTGCTTTGAATGCAGATAAAACAAAGTTTATGATGTTTTCAAAAACAAAATAAAATGTATTAGCTCTACCTACTAGTACCACTCTTCAGGGCACAGAAATAGAATATGTAAGAAAATATAAATACTTAGGGATGATCGTTGGCGATTGTCTTTCTTTAAAGCCCCATATTCAGCAAATGGTTAAAAAAAAATGGTTAAAAAGTTGAAATTGGGTTTTTAATTTTGTGAATAAGTCCAATTTTTCTTTATGGCTAGAAAAAGACTTGCTACTTTAATGTCTGTGTTGGATTGTGGAGATGTTTATCATTGAGCACTAAGATTTTTTTCATATCGTTAACCCCTTACCCATCATAGGCTCATGTTGAATGGTCAGCCTCATCCACACATCGACTAAAGCACTGGTGTATTTTTTATTTATAAGTTTTTATTTATGGTTTGCTTCCGTCTTATTTACAGATTTAAATCCTCCAAAATGATCTGGGAGGCGTCCGTCTTCATTCTCAGTTTTTCTTACTTACTGTCTCAAAGATTTGAACTGAGCTGGGGAAGAGGGCATTTGAGTACTGTCTTCAGAGTTGCCTGAACCTTCAAGGGCTGGTCTCTCTGGAAGAGTTCAAGACTGTTCTGGATGATATGGAGACAGGTGCATTGAATTGTAGGTGTTACTCCTGATTTCAGTGTCCTTGTTTAATTCTTTATACGTTGTCAGTTATGTCCAAGCAACCTGGTTTGTTTACATTTAACGCTTCTCTCCGATTTCCCGCTCGTGATAAACGATGAGGAAAGTATGAACGTTAATCGGTCTCAGAATTAAAATTTAAATGTAATACGCAAAATGGCAATGTAATCCAAAATTTGCATTTACATGTTCTACTCATACAAGCAACTTTGAGCTCAAAATACATTTACATTTGCAATTTGGTAGACGTCTATTCATATTTCATTTACACATTTGGACGCGTCCGAGTCGAGAGACATTAGGGACGAGTTTCAAGTCAAGTCTGAAGTCTTTTTGTAGGAGTTGCTCAATCGAGTGCCCATCTCTGCTTGTTTGTGAGGAATGAGGATTGTTATTTTATATATTTTATATATGATTGTGGATTTTATAATTATGTAATGTATTATGTTTGCTGTAATGTCTGTTTTGCTACCCATCTAGGCCAGGACACCCTTGTAAAAGAGATTGATAATCTCAATGGGACCTAACCTGGTAAAACAAAGGTTATAATAATGATAATTCATTGGAAACCAAAATCATGAACCCACTGAGGGACTGATTCAAAATCACTCTGGAAAGCAAAATAAAAAAATTTAAAAATCAGAGGCTGATCCAGTTTGTCTGAATTTCATCATGGCATCTCATACAGTAGACTGTATGGCACCCATATGCACTCCAAACAAACATGCCTGTGTAGAGTCCAAGCAACATCTGAGCATGTTCTTGATGAGGCAGTGGGATAGTGTTCTAGGGGATGTTCTCCCAGACCTGGATCAGGACATCAGTGAACCCCAGGACAGTCCGTGCCAGTACTTGGTGACATCAGATGCAATGAAACATAACATCCCTTAGTTCCTCAAATGGATTGAGGTCTAGGGAACATGAGGGCCAGCCAATGGCATCATCCAAGAACTCTCCCAGAAGAGGATGTTGGGCCCTCATGCCACCATCATGGAGCTGGTTGTCTTGCTGTTGCCTCTCCAGTGCACCTCTTGTTGCTTTCATTTGCACCAAAGCAGGTGAAAATTATTCATAATCAGTTATGCTTCCTAACTGGACAGATTGCTATCCCTGAAGTTGAAGTTATGACGTGGTGATATACTGTGATCATTAAGTTATTGTAATTTATTTGAGCATTGTATTTGCACACTTGTGTCTGCATGATATTGAGAAGGTTTACCTGAGTAAACCAAGAGCACCAACAGGACTTTCATTAGAGAAGCTGCAAATTACTAAGTAATGAATTACACACAGTAATCATACACACTTTCTTCTTGTCAAGTGTACAGCATGTGCAGCAAGTGTATAGCAAAAAAAACCTGTTAATAATTAAAAGTTGTGAGGAGGGTTTAAGCAGCCTGATGTCCAGATTCAGGGCCATATTGTGTTGTACCACATGACTGCCAGCAAGTGTCCTTGAGCGTCAGGGCCTTGGACATAACCACTCAAACATGAAAACCTTTTTACTCTCCTGAATATATGGGCAATGTGTAGTTAGACAATCGTACTCAAAGCAATAAAAAATATCATTGAAAACCATAAAGTATATTCGTTTTTATAAGTACACATTTACATTTTACAAGCTTATCTGTCCACACATCAAAATGCCAAGTCTGTAGTTATTCCAAAAGTCAACAACCCATCTTTACTTTTATCACAAACAAGAACGTCAGGTTGTTGTCATCATTTCTTTACTGTTCATTTGGTTAATTTTTCTCGTTTCATAACAATAATGCATCAAATATTGCAATGGTCAATAACACTGAAGTGCTCACAGCTCAGTTTTGGATTTCCTTTTCACCATCGTGGCTCATTCTTGAGGTTTAAAATCCATTTATCACCAACAGTGTAGAAAATCAGTCTCTTGCTCATTAGAGGCTGGTACCTCATATTCCAAACAGCTGACAAATAAATGCACAGGGCTCTCAGGGAATTTCTCACCCTGCTGCACAACTCTGCCAGCAATTTCAACTTTATTTATTTATATATGTCTCCCTGCTTTCCTCGTCAGAATCCACCATCTCTCATAGGCTGTCCATTAGATTGCATCATAATCTTTACTCCGAATAGTCACCATTTCTTTTCATTGGTCTTTATCCAAGTGTTGAATTAAGGCTGCTGAGGTTGGGAATATTTCCCATCAGTCACTTGAAGTGGCAGGAAAATGAAGACCCCCCATGAAGATTTCTGTGTGTTCATCTCAATCTGGACACCTCACAGGCACTTTAGCAAAGGCAGTCCTGCCAGAAGGACAATGTGTCTTATTTCCCATTACTGCAAAGTGTTTTATACAGAGATGTGAAAGAGCTGCTGTAACTACCAAACTTATATGTACTCAGACTATTATTTTAACTGAATACAGAAAGACTGTTTACCAGTGTAAGACTACCAAAGTCACCTGAGTCGTTTCACACACTCTATTTAGAAACATGCTTTGAGCACTGACCCTTACCAAACATTCTGTTTGCCAAGGTTATAGATGAACACTATGGATACACCCAATATCATGCACACAGATCAGTGTTATTCGTTTAAGCAAAATGACAGAGTTTCAGTGACTTATAGGGTTGCAATTTTCCATCATCATGATTGATGTCACCGAGATGGACCGCCCTCATCACTATGATTCTGGATTTGCCCTCGATAAAAGTCGCTGTACTCCGTGGTTGCGCCCTGCCTTTGTTCACTCATTGTTACATAATGATCAGCCTACAAAGGACACAGTGAGAGAGCGACATACTGGTGCGTGGTTGCTCCGTTGGGATGAAACTCCGGCTACTTAACCGGAGCAGTCTGAGTAGTTTTGGTCCCAACCCTGCAAAGCTGGCAGGATCAAATCCCCTGGTGCTGTAGGAACGAGCACATCTCGTCATAGTTCAAGGAAGTCCCTTGTGCAAATTCCCCCACTGGACTTCACACACGATGGGAGCCCAGGTAAGTGCACAGAGTCTACATGTCGGTGTCAGCGCTGCTTCGAGGATCAGCCCATTGCGCACGACGTTAGCAAACAGTTTAAATTGGGAGCACTTACTGGATGGGCTAGGGCAAGCTCCGGCTCTGTGCTGTCTGCCTCTCTCCAACTGCCTCCGTCCCACTGTAAGCTGCCAAGTCCTTCTTGGGAAGGGTGGGGAGTGTGTGGAGGGGGCTATGAGTCCCCGTGACACGCTTGTAAGGCCCACTAGTCATTTCCTATACCCCGTGTGGGAAAGACTGTAGGCCTGAGGTTTCTACGCCTGTGACTCCCCCAGCGGCTACCCAGCCTTGTGTTCCCAGCGTGGAACACTGCCCAGTCTGCTGTTCCCAGCATGGAAGACACTGCCCTACCTTGTCTCCCCTGCTCTCCAGGGGGCGCCCTGCTCCCTGGCGCATGCCGTCTGTGCTGCACCGCACCTGGTGCGCCAGCGGCCGCGGCACACAGAGCTCGGGTGGCGGTCTTCCCGGCCCTCGTGCTTCCCATGTCTCCAAAGGGCCATCCTGTCACCTTTCAGTCTGCTGCGTCTTCATTGGCCACTCCCCACAGCGCTCTCGTGGCCATCTTGTCAGCAGTCGCCTGCTTCTGTCGCCACCCCATTGGCCTTCGAGCCTCCTGTGCCCAACTTCATCAGCCTTCCTGTCTGCCCCAGCATTTTTCCCCTCATCCTGTTCCTCGCTCAGTTGTAATCTCTGCTGAGTTATCCATGTCCTCTGTCCTGCTGTCCTGTCACACTTTGGGAGCCATGTCCTAAGAGGGATTCTGTCATAGCTGGCCTCCTCTGGCATCATGGTTCCCTTGGCGACATCCTTCCATGCGCTCTGCTTTAGTTTCAGTGTCTCTGCTTGCTTTTCATGTTTTTGCGTTCTCTGCCCCGATTATCTTCAGATTTTCCCCTTCATTGCCTTTTAATCCCTTTGTGTCTTTGTACTTTTTGTATTCTGGTCACTTGCAGGTTATTGTTCTATGTTTTGCTAGTGTCCCTACCTACATCCAGTCTTTGTATCCCTTGTTTTTATTAGTTAGGCTCCATTATTGTGTTTACCTTCCATTTTGTATTCATTGTTGTTATGTATTCTGGTTTTGTTTCTGTATGGCTCCCCTGGATCTGTAACCCTGGACCATCCTAGTAATTATGATTCTGGATTTGCCCTCAGTAAGAGTTGCTTTACTCTGCGTTTGCTTCCGGCCTCTGTTCATCATTACAAAGGAATACATCATGATGACTTGAAATTAATAAGTAACGGAATATCCGATAATTAATTGTTATGTAATGGATGCTTAGACTAACTGGAATTCAAAGTTGTGTCTGACAACTTTTGTTATGTAGTTAAGTAACAGCAGTTTAGTATGCTACCTAGCTTGCTAGTTGCAGGAGCCATTAAAATGGAGGGTACCTCGTACATTTGTGATATCTACAGCCAAAGTACAATTTACATTGGTTAGGCCCCGTTGCATCCTTCTGGAGCTCCCTTATTGACTAATTAAGTAGCAATAGACTAAGTGGAATTATTATCTGCTGTTCACTTATTTGCAAAAATTGTATGAACGTTTATGATTGTTTAACGTTAGGACCTGTGTTGGGTATCACGTTGGTATCAGTGAATCCCCCACTCCCCACCCCACATCCCCTTAACTGCAGGGTTGATAAGGGATAAGGCAGCCAAGAAATGTGCAGAACTGCATGATGCTATCATGTCAATATTGGCCAAATTCTCTGAGGAATGTTTCCAGCACACTGTTGAATCTATGCCACATAGAAATAGGAAACTGAAGGCATAAGGGAGTCCAACCCGGTACTAACAAGGTGTGCCTAATAATGTGGCTGGTGTGTGTGCGTATGTGTATGTATGATACATCATTTATTAATTAACTATTTAACTACTTAAATAACTATTTAACTAGTTCCTGCAGCCATGCTAATGAGCAGTTTTGATCAGTTCTACTCTCACATACAAAAGCATCCTATAGGAAAGTAAATACATCCTAAGGTATCCTTAATGAATAGTTAGACTTTTTTTAAAATATATATATATTTTTTTGATACCCCTTGAAGAGTTAGAAGCGCCTGACTGCACAGCACTGATTTAAAGGATTCCTGTAGCTCAACTTGTAGCAGGCAGAGCAAGGTGCTGACATGTTTTGGATTCTGTTCCCAGGGAGTAAGATGTGTGTGATATATGCTGCTAAATATATGCACATTGCTCTGGATAAGAGAATCTGTCAACTGCAGAAAATGCAATGTATGTATGTTTTAGTACATTCTTCTTTATGTCCTTAGATTCATTAAATTCCAGTTCAGTTCAGTTTGTATTGACTTTTCTCATTTGTATGTGACCTATTTCTGCTACCATTGTGTGCAGACCTCTGCCCTAAAAGAGCCCACATGAACATTTACACAGAAAATAATATGCATTATCCAAATATACTGAAAGAGTCTGAACTCCAACGACAAAGACAACAAAACACCCATTATATATGAGTTCATGAATGAAACAGCAAGTAAATGAAAGTGCAGTACAAGTGTTCACAGCACAGATGATTGCACTGAGTGTGCCAACGCCACTCCCATTCCCAAACACACACAGACACACACAGACACTTCAGATCTAACAGTTGTCACTGGAATCTCATGGCCACGAGTCAGACATGCATCCAGGGTTGAACAATGCAGGAAAGGGGCCTAAACCTGATTTGAAAAGATCTGTGTTCACACCGCTTACAGGAAAGTCAGATCAGTGTCACGTGTACGCAAAACAATTACATTAGCTAAACTTCCATCATGTAGTGTGAAACCCCTGCAGCCAAACACTACCGAGCTCTACAAAGGTGCCATCCGCAAAACTAAAAATGCTATAGTAAACAAAATGTCATGCTGTAACCCCTCCCATCCTCCACCTGCTCTCCAAAACAAACCAAACATGCAGCTGCATCCCCCTGAAACAATAGAGACAGACTCTCTTAACTCTGGCTTAATCCTAAATATAACTACTGGGATCTGGGGTCAGTTCCTCTGCTCTGTGCACATCTAGGCCAGAGGGTTACCTTGATGGCAGTGGAGGCGATCTGGAGGTGGTGCAGCTTGCGCAGTGTGCTCTCACGATCTATGAAGTAGGAGGCGGCCAGCTGGTGGAGGGCCTCCAGAGTGACGGCCGTGCTGTTCAAGTCACTCAGGTCGGCTGTGCGGCTCAGCCTCCTCTTGTCAACAAATATAGTTAATGCCTCCTCACCTGTAACAGGGCAGAAGACAATGATGAACAGGCAGGAGGGGAAGAGATGGCTGGACAGAATGTAGGTGGGTGATTATGGTAGGATTATGATGATGTTAAATTTGCTGAATTTGCCTTTCACTTGTTCTGAGAATAAATAAAACAGAAAGCAGCTTATTCTGCCCATTTCCAAGTCTTGATTACAATGTGACAACAGATGAAAAATTACTCTAAAAACCAAGAATGAGGTTTACCAGTATTTAACCACCAGTATTTAACAGTTCATAACAGTTTAATATAAAACAAATATACAGCCTCTTTGCAGCTGTCAAACATTTTCAGTTGTTCTAAAACCATGAGTTACAGTCATATTAGACTTAAAACAGAATACTTGGACTAAAAATACTTTTCAATGATGATGGGAGCTTATTTTTCCAACACTGTAGCTGGATTGTGTTTGTTCCTGCATGCTGGCTGGTTAGTGCTTGTAGTGAATTGGCATTACAATTTACAAGTTTATGATTGGAAAATGACAGGCAGTACTCCAGCTTACACTTCAGTATTGGAATCCTGTCTGGAGAGCAAACTATAAATTGAGATCTTTCAATTGTGTAGTTCATTTTCATACGATTGTCAAAAGACTGTCAAAGGAACAATGCAAGCCATCTGATTACATAGATGAAGGTCAAAATAGCAAAGCCAAGTAGCACATTCAAATTGTTGTCAGTGGGTGTTAATGAGAAGATGTAGCTAAATAATAATCATATGGCATATGTCTCTAGTGTGTTTTTATTCCCTTTAGTGATATAAATCAACATTTCAGAATGTTTTCAAGAAGCAATAAGCAATATTGAGAGGCCAAATGGATAACAGGCAAGGAAGTGTAACTCACAATTCACTCAAACCATCACTTACATAATTATTTCTATGTTTTCTGCTTTGGAAATTAAATTTTATTGCATTTTATGTATTTGTCCATAAACCCTTTACTTGCAGCTTTAATGTAGTAAACACCAAGAGTTTAAATCTTAAGAGTGGGTTGTTAGTCGCTGCTTCTGTGCTATGAATGAACCAGAGGCCACCACATCAACATTGAGCACATCGAGCTTGAGGAAAGCTTGGGGAGCTTTGTTGATTATATTTCCTTAAAAGGCCAAATAACTGCAAAGCTGTTTACCTAAAAGGCACATCAGGTTCACACCAACTTGCAGTCTTACCTTAAAGCTCTTTACTTATCCACAAAATCCAGCTCAGTGCTGCTACATTATAATTACATCAGTTCAAAACATATAATTTATAACTTTGCACCAGTTAATGCAGACAACACATATTTTTACATACATTGGCCCTAGATAAATTGTACTGAATATGTTAAGAGAAAATTCTACATTCAATAATGCTACAATAGTCAAGTAAACTTATCTTTCAGAGGCTACTTACTATACAAGGGAAATTGCATTTTTGTAAAGAGAAACGAGGCACAAGTTATATTACGACATAAGCATATATGTTTATTCTGTTACCTCCCAATGTAGCTGAGACCAAGAAGTGTGTTCCATATTTCTTGATGATATTCTCAGTAATGGTACTAATGGTGGGACGACGGCCCAGTTGCCTGATGGTCTGCATGAACTCTGGGTCGAGGGGCAAAGGAATGCCATTGTCCTGCCTTTCCAGAGCCAAGCTGTTCACCTTCCAGCGTCCGAACTCTCTGAAATAACACACGCGCGCACACACATACACACTCCCCATTAGGAAATGACCTCTAGTGTGGAGTGAGGACATTGTGGTGAAACTGATTGCTAAGGGATAGTTTGCTGGGAATAGTCTTTCTGAAATTGGTGCTTTTTCTGCAACAAAGAGGGGAGAAAAAATCACAAAATGATGGGCAAAATAATCCTCACACAGCTTGCGTTCAAGGAGGAGATGCATATTCAGATAAGACCTGCTGAGGAGAAAATGCGATGACTACATGACCTCTGTTCCTGCTATTTCAATCTCTTTTGAGCATTTCTCCTCATTTTTTGCCATGATGTTTCTACTCAATTTCTGGGAATTGAGCCAACCAACTGAAAATCCAGTCCCCCCCCCCCCCCCCGTCCAACACACGCACACACACTTTTTAAACATAATGGTGTAATCTAGTGTCATTTTATGTGACATTTGATTCCAAAAGTTGAGTTGTCTGGATAACTAGGTGTAATCAGAAACTTTGATGAGCCTCGTCTCTGAATGAAGTGCAAAAAGCATGCAAGATGACAATGGCTGAAATTCTCCTAGACAATAGCAAGCTACCAGTGTTCTATATTTGCTTACTCTTTACAGTAACAGCTGTGTGGTGAAGTAGACAGAATGTTGCTGATGGAGCTACTGACAATCTTTACTTCATTTGATCAAGTGAAAATTGCACACACAACAAACAAAAACATCCTGATCAATTGGACAACATAAATTAGTGAATGAAATCTGTGCACAGGCATTTGCATGTAAATGTAATGTAAATGTAAAAATGTAAATGTAAAAATAAAACAATAGTAATCAGCACCGAGGGAGTGGTGCACCATGATAAGTTCACCGTGGCCTCTTGTGACACACTAAATGTTGTTCTGCCACTTAACTTCCATACTCTGTGCTGTCAGCTTTAAAACACAATTGCTGTCCCACCCACAGATAACCAGCTCATTATGGACCATTTCATGTAGGACATAACACATCTGCATAATGAAAAGCAATGATTACTGCTGTGGCAAAAGTAAGACAGAGATGGAGAGTGGGAGAGAGTGAGCATTAAACCATGATCGACATTATGTCAGAGCACAGGGAGCTGATGGACAGTTATGGATGGAGCTGGAGGCTAATCCACCACTGAGCTCCTGGTGCAGCCACACAGCAGGAGAAGGCTTACTGGAGAACTACCTGACACATTTCTCCACTGAGACCTGTGGCTACACAGAGTCAACAGCAAGAACACGTTCCACTGGAAGCATCAGAGGCCTAGGGGAAACTAACACTGTCACTCAGGAAGCCACTGAGACTGCCTCTACTGCACCATGAACAGGTGCAGAATCACTGATAAAATCAGCTATCTGGGAAACTGTCTCATGCTAAGAAGAAAATTAAGGAGATCCAAAGTCCAAAATGTGGAGAATGTACCAATGTGCAAAACCCACTATTCTTTCCAAATAGCCATCACACAATTCAAATGCTATATTTTATCTATACATTGTTCCGTGTGTAATAATATGTTTAAGAGATTGAGAAACACGGAGAATAACCACTCTGGGTGGATTGTTATTATTGCTAGCTCTCATAGTTTAAGCACTCACTGACTGCACATGAGTAACCTCAGTGTGACTATAGTCATTATACCACCAATGGCATTGACTTTACTGGCTCACTCCTACAGAGGAGGAAAGACATCAATGTGTGTATAGCAGAAATGCAGGCAACAAAGACAAAAATCAGGTGCAGTCCTATGGATTGTCTCCTTAACTGCACATTGGAAGTACAGCAGAGGTAATATTAGGGTTGTTCGATTGATGCCGAAGGCATCAGCAGGGCTGGAAGCGTTCCTTAAAAATATATTCCATTACAAATTACTAATTAAAAATACATCTGTAACTTGATCCAATGTATTACTATATTAAAGAAATGAAATCTGATTACTTAGTTACTTATCTGCTTTTGGATTACTTTAGGCCCTTGACTTCCAAAGAGTTTCAGAACACCAATCCTCTGCAGTGCCAGCCAGTATTGTCTCCAACAAGCTACTATTAAGCTCATTAATAACTTAACAAATGTGTAAAGGTTGGGTGTATAAACACCTGCTGTAGTCTAGGCAAACAAGCCATAGCCGATATGTTGGGGTATACAGGTAGTGAATCTGTATCCAAAGCTGTTTTGACTGCAGTGACATGAAGGAGTCAAAGTTTGTATAGCATCAGCATTTGTATAGATCCAAAATGAAGGAATTGCTAAATGTCACTATGTGTAAGTAAATTTTATATAAAACATTCTGATACGATTGAAAAATGGCATAAAAACGAGGCAAGCCAGTAGTCATTCAGGAGGGTGGATTAGATGGTATATTTCTTTTGTTTAACTGTTTATCATTGGAGTTTACATTTTTAGCAACTGAGTTGGCACGTAGAGACCAACAAATGGCAATAACCTTTTGTATCAATGCATGTATATTAATTCAGGGAAGTGAGAACAGAAGATGAAACTTGAGTATCTGGATACTGAACAGCTTAGCTTGCTTGTAATATTGTACCATCAATCTCTGTCTATTAATACATCAACATATTTTCAAATGATGAACCAAGGTATTGTCTCGAATCAGCTAGTAGTACTCCTCCCCAATGTTTCCTCATCCTCAATGGCAAGGCTAAGATGTTAACTCACTGCAAAGATGCTAACAGCAGCAAAATGGATGACTGAGTTGCTAATCTTTCATCACTGCCTATTGAGCAGAGCAAAGTACACATTCCTGGTGTGACCATGGCTTAACGAATCTATCAGAAAAAAAACTATTTGTTGCAGAAAATATTGCAGCAACTCCCTTAAAAAATATGAACAAACCCCAGCCTTAACAAACATGGCAATCACTCCCTACTACCACCACACATGCACAGTAATCACACTAATCAAAAATGTACACACACTTTAAACAAGTGGGAGCTAAAAGTTTCTCAATGCATAATCAATAATCCAGGTAAAGTAATCCCAAACAACTTAATTTCAGTTCATCTGGACTCCCAGTTTAATAATAAAAGAAACATTTAATCATGCCTCCAAGTGCCTTCATCAGTCGCACCAACTGCAAGATCAATAAATAGCACTAATGCAAAAACAACTGAAACCAACTACTTAACAGTGAAAAGTGTTACATAATAATGAAATAATTTTCATATGATCATTAATTACAATGTGTACCAATCACAAAAAGACTGGGGAATAACTGCGTTCACTGCATTGTAATCTTATGAGATGCAGACAGTCTGGCAGGTATGCAATTTTGTTGAGAACATTATGATATTACTTAACGTACGTACTTATGAGCCCCTGAAATGAGATCCAAGCAGTAAGTACCAGAATAAGATGATACAGTATCTGAACGTATTTGAACAGGACAACGCTACCCGCAGAACTTTGTGCCATGGATCACACCTGCGTAAAGCTAAACCTAGTCTATACAGGTGACATAACACCTGGTTCCTATCCTTAACCCACTGACACATTCAGAACACTAGGGGCTTTGAGAATAAGATGAGGGACTTCATTATGGAGGCTGATGAAACAATGATCTCATATGAAGTCACGTCCCTCTTTATGCTGTCCTGTTGATGAAGCAGTGCAGGTGGTCTGTGTGAAGTTACAGGACAACCCCACCCTTAGCAATAGGACCATTTTCGACACTGACAAAGAAAGTGCACTTCTGAAGCTATCTTCAGTCCATCTGTTTCACATACAGGGAACAATACTTCAATTTCAGTGCAATGGCTTTCAGAGCTTCACCTAGAGGTAGAAAAGAAGGCTCTGATGTCCTTTACAGAGAGACCACCTAGCTCCTGGTAAAGACATGAAAATCATGTGGGTACAAATGAAATCCCTGAAAATACCTCGTTTCACTGATCACATAAATTCAGTACACAAATATATCAGTTTTACCAGGGAGGATGTGAAAAATTACAGGCTAGCTTTCCAAGTCTGAGATTGTTGGTGATGGTGGACATGTGAAACTGATGTGTATGGAAAAATCATCAGTATGTAAGGTCTGTCTGATCAGTACTTAAGGTCTGTCTTTCATCATACACTCGAGTATAAATTAGGGCTCTTTAATAACAGAGCCGACAGCATCACTACTGATACCGTGACCGCCGCCACATTAAGAAGGTCCAGGACAAAAACGCTTATCCTAACTGGCATTTCAAATGTCTGAGCAGTTGAGATATATATTTTTAAAACATGGTGTCCCAGTCATTTTCAAACCACAAAACATACTGCACCAGAAATTGGTCCACCCCAAGGGCTGCGTCCCTTGGCTGCGTCCCCTGGCATAAGGAGACCCATGTAGTCTGTAAATGCTGGAAGGAATGCTCTGAATTGTACATTGGGGAAAAACAGCCACTGGCAATATAACCGAGGGGGGCCTGAGAGTACATCCTCTACAGTCTTACATTGCTGTGATCACAATTATTTCCCAATCTTTTTTTGAATAGTACATATAATGTTCAGGATAATTTGCATATGGAACGTATTTCACTGTTACTGGTTCCCCTCTCCCTCAAGATTGTGATCGGTAAAGATGATTATGGTACTAGTGTTGGTACTAGTGCTACTGCTAAGTAGACCTTGAAATGCTGAAACACAATAACAGTTAATTTTGCCGTAGAACTGTATGTCAGTTGGTTATTAACAAAACTACACGATAACATCACCATCGAGACCCCGTGAATCCTCCTTTAGGAGAATTGCACCGGCACTGGTTTTACTGGAATCTGTTTCAAGCTTAAACTGGTGGGTAAAAGTAGGTGTGGCTAGAACTGGGGGAAAAAAAGGTTTTCACAAAGTTGAAAACAAACTGGCATCACTACTGACAAGGCAGTAACATAACATCTAGACATTTTTGCAGAAATCACTGTAATAACCCAGCATGTCCATGAAGCTGCCAATTTGAACTAATTGCTTGTATTCAGCATCGCATACTGTACCATTTCAGACTACCCTGACATATGTCATTTCACTCTTATTGAAGTCACATTTTTCAAGGTCAATAACCAGAAAAAAACTTCCTATAATCTAGTCTCCAACAACTGCATGTGGTGTTCCCAAGGATCCAAACAGACCACCACATCGTCATGGCATGGTTCACAGTATCACACATCTCTGACCACAGTAGTCAAAAGGCATTATAATCCAACTGTCATCACACCACATTGTAACAACTGATCAAGACTAGCAAAGAGAGATATCTAGTATGCACAATGAGTGCTACTTGCCAATATCCCTTCAAAAGGTTTAGCTTGCCAATTACTTTTCTCAAACTAGATTAGACAAATCAGTCATTCTAGACAAGGGAAACAAACCTATGAAACATGTACCTTCCAGTAACCTGTACAGAACCAGAAAGTGGCAGGCTTTTGCACCAAAGGGCACAGGCAACACAATTAATTGCTGCTTGAACTGCAAGGTGTTTTTCTAGGTGGTTTTCTCTAGGAAAGAGGAAGTGGTTGCTTTGCAGATTAATGCGGTAGCTGTGCTGCCTAATGGGTGAATGGGAACCAACATCGATGACATGCTGTAGAATAGAAGTATGAGTGGGAACATCTGAAAAAGAGTCGAGAATTTCTTAAACAGAGCTTTAAGATCAGCATGAGCAGTGGATGGTAAGCCTGACAGTTTCCCTGAAATCTGTTACAAACAGAGAGTGTTAGAAAGCCAAGTGCAGGGTATACAATTTCGACCTAGATAAAGATTCTCTTGTTCTGGCAAATATTTAGAAGTAGGAAGATGGTAGGAACCAGGTGGTACAACTGAAAATAAATAACACCTTTGTATTAAATACAGGTAATACACTACCAATAAAAAAAAAACGTGTTGATTTCAGGAGTAACCAAGAACAAAAAAACACATTAACAACCAAATCACACTAACTTATCTACAATATTACTCTAACTCCCTTAGAAAAACACAAACAAACCCATTAGAACCCCATTAGAAACAAACATCATATCTCTCCTTACCATCAGCATACTAACACAGTTTGCACACTGTACACTATATACAAATTTACAAAGCTTTCAAATTGAATGGGAAAAGACAAGCTCACATGGATCATAGAACCTGAGTCCAGCATTGCGACAGAATGGTGTAAACCTCCAGCCGCCATTATGTTTTGGCGTTGGTGTAGCACTTGGTTGAGAAGCAAGTTGCAATCCAAGTTCTCCACTCCATTAGCTAATCTACACTGTAAACTGGAGTTTATCATCTAAAAATGTCAATGGAACAAAACATGAGAAAAATAAGTAAAATGACTTGCTCATTAACCTCCAGTAGCTGAATATGCAATTTATCATCAACTAAACACAAAAGAAAATTCAGTTAGTCAGGGTAACTTTTTTTGGATAACATGTAAAATGCCATATGAAACAAAAAGCGTATCCATGACAAACAAATGCTGATGTTTCTGCAGTGAAGCAATAGTGGTAAGAACTGTTCACTTAGAACCATTTAAAAGTTGTGAGGAGGAAGAACTAATTGATCCTTGTTATAATGTAATCCTGCTAGTAACCACATTTTCAAACTGTAATCAAACCACCCTGGGCATCAGATCACAGGTAGAATCAGAAGGATAGTTCCGTACATACAAAACTAAGCATCTGTAAGCATATTTTTCCACTCTTTCAGATTTGTGTCATTGCTGAAAGGCTGTCTAATTCTACTGTCCATACTGTCCAACATTTAAATTTTAAATTGTATTATAACTTCTGATATTTTATAACAATAGGTCTACTGGGTAAGAAAAGAAATGCTAATGAATGTGGAAAGGTAGAATAAAAAAGACTTTTTATGAGTTTTAAAATAAGCAAAGAAGACAAAAAATGAATAGCTGTGGGAAGGACCTAGGCTAGTGGAAGGATGACTAGTCTTTATTAAGCATTATACTCCCTATGTTTTAACTCCCTCACTCCCTTAAAATGGTCAGATTCCTTAAGTAGGCCATTTCACAGTTAGCTAGGAATGCAGATGTAGCATGCACACCACTACATCCCCTTAACAGGTTGTCTGCCTGTCATGTATGCATGAACAATATAAAGACTAAAATTTTGAAAGAACTGTAGTGTTGACTATGCATCTAACCAACAGTAGAGAAAACCAATGTGACAACATCGAAGAACACACACTGTCTAATTAAGGTAAATGAGACAGGTAAAGACAATAGACTACTGAAGTCAAGTGCCATCTAGCACTTGTCTAACCTACATTGGGTCTAAAATTGGGTTTACATTTTGTAAAAAAATAAATGGTGGTCAAATCATCTCTGTCAAAGCTTGTGAATAACCTACTGAAAAGAGTGATTAATAACTAGAGGGTTTACTTTTTCAATTTCTTTGTAGAAGGGTTTTCTTTTAACCATTGTATCCTTTGTAAACCATGAACAGGTCCATGGTTGACCTGCACTGGAGAGCAGAAGTGAAATATAAAGCAGTCTATGGCAGGCCCTCACCACACACTTGGAGAGTGGAAAATAAACTCCTAAGGCCAGAGTTATATGGGAAGTTGAAGGCCAGTGTCTAAGAATGCCCAAACAGAAGTAGGGGCCTCATATTGTAAAAAGGACAGAAATTGTAAGCATTAAAGAGTTGAAAAATGATTTAGCTTATGAGTGGTTTTACTTCCCAATTTTGTAAAGCACAGCTGAGAATAACCAGATTTGAAATAGTCTATGAACTTAACTATTTGCACCATTTAAAACACAATACTGCATTAACGACACTGTTCTCAAAATTATAATTAAAACCTGAGTGGAACTTTATTTTACATATTAAAGCTGTAATCAGCTGAAAGTAAATACAGAGCTGGTGCACCGTATACACTCATTACGCACACTGCGTAGGGCTCCGCAAATTAAGAAAGGCCCCCTCTTTTCCCTTTCGCGTCATAAGAAGATGAAGTAAAACTAAAAACAAAACTTGGCGAACCATAGGGCCACATGCCCCCCCACCCGATTGCCTGCACAAGCATACAGGACACCCACCAACAACACCCCCCCACAACACCCCTAACCATTGCAGGCACACATGCCTTCACACATCTAGCATGAACAAATAGGTGCATCAATGTTGTCAAAAACTATAAAGATTAGTGCATTTAGCCTAATCTGTTATTGCTCACAACATGATTATCAAGATGAGAAAAACAGGTACACGTTGAATTTGTTTCAATTGTCACTTGCGCACACACTCACACAAAGTTAAGCTGGATTTATACTTTGTTGGGAAGACTTTCTGAACAGTTTGGAGAGATGGCACTGAGTTTTCCTGAGATCTTCAGAAGTCTCTGAAAGCTTTGTACAGATACAGGCAAAATTTCTAACTTTCTAAGGTAGAGTTTATGTTTAACCAGGTGCAAAACTTGCCAGAAATCTTGACAGTTTGCAAACCATCTCTGCTGCCTATTTTGGAAGTGTTTTTGTATGCACACACTAAACTGATTTTAACAAAAACCCACCAGTTATCGGCTAAAACATGTATTTATGTTTTCTTGATGTGCAGTTATGTGAAAACTTGAAAGTTTCATTTGTTTATATTAAGCCTTTTAAACATCGGTAAATGTTTCCAGTGAAGCAACAAATTGCAAAGTAAATTAATCATTCATTCTGAAAAAAAAAAAAAAAAATGAAAAATATAAATGCATAGGACTACCAACAACCAAACTGATAATTATTTATGGTACTTTATGATAATTAAGATAGGTCTCTAGGTCTCTTATTTGGAATGTGTAACACGCCATGAATTCCATGAGTTCATGTTTGCTTGATAAAAGAATCACTACGTCATTAATCATATCTTAATTGAGATAGTGTAAACGTTATTAATCAAAATATTACAATAAGCCACTTGTTTATAGTGATCTGTCTATTCACACAGAATTTTGAGGAGAAAGCTTTTGCAAGTAACCCACATTAATAACTGTTCTGAAGCACTTTAGTGAGGGTTGTAGACCGCAAATAACACATTTTGTTTATTTTTATACTTTGCCTACAATAGAGAATATTTCATTTGCCACACTTAAGTGTTTGAAAAAGGAGCAAATGACACTTCAACAAAGGGTCTGTATCTGATTCAACGCTTCTGTTCTCCTGGGACCTAGCATTAGCCTGTGAGTGCACCCTGTGAAGCAGGTGACACTATTATACCACAACAGAGGCAGATTCTGCAGACGTGGTCCATACCTCCACGACACTGGCAGGTGAAGCTCTGGAGGCTCTCACTGGAAGCTTGCCTCACTGCACCTAGCAGTGAACAAAGGGTGCGTCCCAGCTTACCCTAGCTCCTTAAAGTCCTCGAGTCTAGATGAAAGCACAGCATCATCCTATGGAGATGCATTGCTCTACCGAAATAGAGCAGTTGTCAAACAATGGATTTGAAACACCACTGGGAAAAATGCCAGTAGTTCTTGAGGGTGAAGGACTCTGAGGTTTGTTGACACTGTTCTGAGACCTGTAATTTCCAGGGTACCAGTGGTTGAGCTGACTCGCTTCCAAATCTCCAACCTGGATTCCAAATCCAGAGTACATCACATGGATTGATGCTTATGCAGAACATTTGTATGAGAAAAAAGGCCAAACCTTGTTTGATCATAGGAAAGCACCACTGGAGGGAGGGGGTTTGTACTGGCTAAAAATGTGTGTTCTGAAGCTTTTTGGGTATCATATAAGACAAGGACACAAGAAGGTCCATTATCTACATCATCACTTTTCCAATTCCACTTACCAAGGACACTGGTAATTAACACACAGAATTAAACTGTCATCCATGTATAGGATTCTAGTCTTTACTGTTAAATTTGAGATATGTTTAGATCTGAACAATGCCAGGAATATCTCCCATAGGTTCACAGAAGACCAAATTAACTTGGAAGAGAGAACATAAAAAATCTGATGAGAGTCAGTAGTTCAGGAGTTAAAAATAATCAATTTTATAATCAATCAACCACTCAGTCAATTCCCTATTCAGTTACAGTTTACATCCTTGGTTAAAGGTCACCTGAATATATAAATTCATAAATGTAAAGTATTATACATATTTACAGCCAATTCAGTGTAAACTGCCCCACCCTATTTAACACCGTTCAATGGCAAAATACTACACACATGACAGGAAATGCTTCTTTTTCAGAAATTATTAATTAAAGGTTCTAGTTGTTTTGCTATGTTTGTGCTTTAGTTAATAACCATATACATCAAATGCATTGCTGGGACTATTTCCTGGATGTACACATACCCACTGACCAAGAAGTATATACAGAAATATGTTTGCTGAAAAGCATGATTTTTTTTAGTTATATTCTGTTATGAGTGTCGTTATTCCATATCGGTTTGTGCCATATTCAGGGTTTTGAATTGCTTTGTAACCATAACTGACGAAAGACAACTTAGAGTTTTCTTCTTAAACAGGAAAAGGGTGAAAATGAACTCTTGTTCTTGATGGAATATTTCCACTACCAACAACACCTCATATTGCTGATCACTGAATCAGCTAGCAACAGCAACTTAAACAAGTATCGACAGTGAGCATGTAATTTCCTGTTTTTAAACCAATCATAAAATGGAGCAATTTGCTCCATTCAACGGACCACTAGCAACCCCAATGAACCACAAAGAAGAGAATGGACCAGGGAATCACCAGGGAAATATGTTAACAATCAAATAATGGGTCATTGTTTTTTCATTGGATGATTTTATTTAAGGATATGTTTCAAGGAAATTAATACTGACAAATCAATTAGTGTACATATAATTCACCCGATTATTTCGTTTGCCAAATGGTTATTGATGGTGGAAAAATATCTCTCTCTCTCTCTCTCTCTCTCGCTCTCTCTCTCTCTCTGTATGTGTGTGTGTGTGTGTACAAAAAAGCAGTTTGACACATCTAGAAAATCTATAAAACATCTAACAGGTATCGGATGTGATATTCAGGGAACTTCCACTTTGAAAGGTGTAAGTGATGCCCCATAAGCAAGACTAAAACTGAGA
Organism: Brachyhypopomus occidentalis; assembly: GCA_020368025.1. Taxonomy (NCBI): domain Eukaryota; kingdom Metazoa; phylum Chordata; class Actinopteri; order Gymnotiformes; family Hypopomidae; genus Brachyhypopomus; species Brachyhypopomus occidentalis. The sequence continues at coordinate 4,612,353 of JAGXOD010000025.1, read as the reverse complement.
GACTGAAAAGACAATCAAGCTGAAAGAAACTGGTCATTTATGCTGTACCACATTACACAGGTGAAGATGTACAATAGGCATAATGTCCAAGTGATTAACGAAGGGTTTTGGCACAAGCTGCAACATCAAAAATTGATTAGGAGGACCCAGATCACAAAATATATTACTTGATTTGAAGCATCACACACATTTATAAATAGTTGTTATGCATCATAGATAGGCTGAAAAAAATGCTTAGCACATTTGCAAGTCAAGTTTCATTTTAGTGAAAAGATGGTTGCAAAAGCCCCCCAAAGTCTGAATAAAGTCTGAATAATTACAATCAATGTGAGTTTTACAATAATTTTTGGATTCTGTCATTTTTTTTTTTTGAATAAAGTAGAATCAGCCAGACTAGCTGCTGCAGCATATGCAGAGGAGAAAGGCAGTAAATCCCTTTCACACCCCAGTCACATTTCTGTGGATGGTTCACTAAGAAAAATTACTCTCATAAAGACATAAGTCTCTCTGCTCAAAAGCTACAGGGTAATTTCAATTCAACATTGTCACCTGTGAACTCAAGTGAGCCATCTAACAGATGATGACAATATTTTCCTACTCCAGGTTTGTGCTAAAGTTCTGTGTAAGACGATGCGCATGAAGAGAAATTGGCCATCGAAGCATCCAGACTAGAGAACACTGTCTTAATCATGTGTGTGAGGAGACAATATCTGCAGTTAAAGCAAAGTAATACATCCAAATTCAATATTTTTTGTAATGAATAGGCTGAGCACATTTTATGAATCATTATAAAAAAATATCCTACTGTACTTTTTTTGTTCACAGACCATCATTTGCATTGATTTTTGTTAACAAAGTGTATTCCTTTCAGTACTATTCATTATGCTTAATGTTCTGTCAGATTTTGTTGGAAATATCAACTCAGTGAACCCTTAAAGACTAATAGAAATATCCATCTTCTAGCTCAGAAATGCCTAGTCAGGGTTTTAATATGGACTGATTAGCCAAATGTCCTCTGAATGTATACCTTGCAAGCTATGATGTTGTTGGCTACTGAGGCCTGGGAAATAGTGAGACAAACATTTGTCTCCTGTCAACAAAGATCATTGCTGCATACTCAATCAAGCACAGGGATGATGTAAATATTCATCCTCTGTAATGCAATTACTCTTTCTCGGATTCATTCACTGACCCTTGAAAGTGGATTTAAAAGAACTGGATTACTTTACAGTACACCCATTCAATCAATTAAGCAATGATGTGTTTGTGTGTATATGTACATCCATGTCTTTCAACCACTGAAACCACACTGATATTTACCATAAATGATCTCAAGTGGAACAAGCTTTTCTGTCAAAGTGGAATCATGGCCTTCATAGCCTGAACTAGAAGAGCGATCTAACAGCAAGGGCCAAAAGCCCAAGGTGTTTTGTCCTTGAGTGTGCTATGAATGTGAGTACCTGAACACTCTAGGGAATTGCATGTCTTGAAACATAAATAATGAGACAATTAACGAAGCCCTAACTTCACTACCCTCATTTCCCTATACACCTTCACCGCCTGGCCTTGTATAAGTTTTTTTTATATGTTATCTTTGTATTGAGCACAGCAAAGGGCAGCTTTAACTATCATGGACCTATTGACATATCATAGGTGAATAGCTCTTAAAGTATCATAGGATCTGAAGATGTTCTGCATATACTTTATATCACACATGAAATTGTGGATAACCAGAGCATCGAATCCTGTACTAGATACTCAGTGTTCTTAATTTCTTGGTTCAGGTGTATTGGATGCTAGAGAGATGATATGGAGGACCTCATAAATTGGACTAGGAAACACTGGCTTAAGGCAATACCATTACAAAAGTAACATTGCATTTGAGTAGCCTAGGACGTATATATATATATATATACGAGAGAGAGAGAGAGAGAGAGAGGGAGAGAGAGAGGGAGAGAGAGAGATAGAGTTTCAAGTGAAACAGGACATTTCAGATAGATGGCCTTCATGCACTATATATCAGTGAAACAAGTTGCTCAGAGATGATAGATAGGCTCAACAGTATTTCTGCTGCTGAACACTCGGTTTCTATTACCAACTGCGTACATACAAAGGCAGCCTTTCAATGGATTCAGAGGCCAGACACAGCATCCAAGTACGCATTGTGGGGTTATAAGCTAAAGTATCTTTTGTGAACTATCTTCGCATCCTTCAGTTTTCCCACTTTTATATGTGTGTTTTGAGCCATCAGTATTCTAAGGCTCTTCACAGGAAAGCAGACAAATGTGATGTCTTGCAAGTTCACAAATATGTACACAAGTTGAGTAATGTAAAGGAACCTAAAATACGTTTGCTTTTCTCCACACACATTGCCAGCCTGCGTGACAGAGGGATGGGTTATATGAGGAGGTTATTATACAGGCAGATGGGCTGCTATGAGAAAGTTTGCAGAAGCAAATCCCCACTCACATGCAATCCTCTCGTTTCTCAGATGCTAACTGCTAAGTTCTCTCCGCACAAGGTGACAGCACTTGTCGGCTTAGCCAGAGCTGTTCTAGATACAATGAAAATCAGCATTAATTCTCCCATCCAAGCGTAGTCTTACTAATGCTTTGCCTGGGACCTGAGAGCAAGCCAAAGTAGATACTTCAGAAAACAGTGTATAAAAATCAGGGTAGGTTTTCATGTGTGAAATGGAATGTACCTTTATTTTTAATCAACAAAACTAAGCTGTGTTCTCAAGTGCACACCTGTTAAAAACAGCGCAGAGGTGCCAAATGTTTATAACTGTTTTTATTTCAGTTTATAAACAGCAACATCTTTCATGATGATGGAATGGGGAAGCTAAGACATGTGAAATCTAATATACCATAAGGTATATGAAAATGAAACAGATTTAACAGAGGAGCTAAAGCATTTTTAGCAGTGTTGCCTATGTGACATACAGGGACAGGGCAGATCCCTACACTGTTCCATAGAGGCTTACCTCAGAGCAGTGCACAGCACAACCATGTACATTCAATAATATCTGACACACTGTTGGGCCTGAATGCAAAGAAAATATTTTTGACACATTCACTGCTCTGTGCAATAAAAGTAATTGCATCTCAAAAGATCTAAACTGATTTTAAAAGGTGTCAGAATTTCAAAGAACTACTGTCTCTATTTGCATTTTCTGTCTGTATTTAGACATTGACAAGTATTCTTTTTCAGATTAGTTTTCTTGATGAAAGCTGGGCTCCTGTCTGTCTCTCTCTCTCTCTCTCTCTCTCACACACACACACACAAACACACACAAACACACACATCCCGCTCCCTAGCCTACCAGCAGGGGGAGATCCGGCATCTGCAATTGCACTCCTCTTGACTCAGATTTTGTGCCACTGACAAAAAGGGGAAAAAAAGACAGAAAAAGAGCCAGAGGAGAATTTGCAAATGTGCCGAGATATAGAGGAGAGCGTGTCTGACTAACCCCTGTGTTGCCATCTCCATCTGTGCCTGGCAGTGGGGGCCTCCAGCCCTGCCAGGCAGCCTCATCAGCTGGCTCCAGTCCTCTCCTTGCGTGCCGCTGTTCAGCTAAACCTCCGTGCTCAAACTCAGCTCAAGTTCTGTCACCATCTCACCTGCTGTAAGTCTCACCTAATCATCTGGTATTAAAAGTTTTAGCTGAACCCCACTGAACTCTTGCTTGGCGGCTCAGCAGGCAAGTACATGTTTGGACTTTGTTTTGGATCTCTGCGCGTTGTTTTTCGAGGCGCATTCCTGAGATGTTGGCGCCATTCAGTTTTCGATAGCCGTTCGCATCAATCCCACTAGTATTTTGTGACATTAACAATTGCCTGTCCAAAAGACAATGCACCAACGTATCTACTGTTCCTTTAATTAAGCTTGAAACAAAAGCCCATTTACTCACCTGTAAATTTTGTACTTGGTGGTGAAGCCCTGTTGGTACCTCTCCACAAAGTCTGCAAATTCCTGAGAGTGATGAAAAGGCCCTTTGTCCGAAAGGAGCCACCCAAATGTACCCGCTGCATCACGGGAGCCTGCAGCAGAGGCTAGAACCCAGCAGTGAAGGCTTAGCACAATACACTCCCATGGACACATCAGATACGCCAGTCTAAACGCAATCCACCGGCAGCTCATGCTTCAACCCACGACTCGACATTCTCTCAGGACTTTCCTGGAACTGCAAAGAGACAGAGGCTGGAGATCAGGACACAGGTCTGGCCTGGGCAGTACTGTACAGACAAGCTCAGGACATTTTATACATGTGTTTAACTAATGTTGTTTGTAAAACCAATTTGGGACTCATTAACATCTTTTTAAAATTTGGCTACTTCCAAACGCCATATAGCCGTCGCTTATATTTAAAAGTGAAGGGTATTGAGTTTGTGTACTTTCACAATTATTTAACGCAAATAGCCTTAAATACGCAAATAAATCAATAACAACAACAGCAGCAACAACAAAATAATAATTAAGTGAACACAAAGCAAAGTTCTGTTAGCTCAATATGAATTAAATGTTGTTTTACTACTATATTATTTTTTTCTGCTTTTCAGCCATTCTATTGAAAAGCTCGACACGCTAAAATTAGAATAATTTTCGTGCGTGAATGTGCATTTGCGGATGATCTTCCGCTCAGCTCACCTTAATGTTTAGAGAACTGAAAAAAGCTGGACCAAATAACGCGCATCGCGGAAATCAGGAAACGCACTTGGCATCGAAGTCATCGCATCCACTCTTGGGCAGGCTAATCCAAATGTCATTTGAAGTACAGTCCGATGGTTAAAAAAGGATTAAGAAGAACGCGCAAGAGAAAAAACAAACTGTCCCTTTGTCACCAAAAATAAACTCTGGCATTGCTCCCTCCAGCTCTCACACTCTCTCTCTCTCGGTAGAAAGGCTTCTTTTGTGGACGAATTCGAAGTTGGAAAGAAAAACATCGCGTAACAGCTTAGTTGCACGAGCAGTTGGTGTTTCCTGTCGGTACAATATGCAGTAATTTCACACGTTACCCATGCTTCTTTGGGATGTTTCGTAATATACTCCACAGAACTGCGAGTGTGTCGGATGTTCAAAACGATGCTCCTTTGCTCCGTAAAAACGTCCAATTTATTTCTGAGCCGATGGTACTCCACTCCTCATTGGGTGCTTGAGAGAAAGATGGGGAGGGATTTCGTGGACTGACAAGACACATTTGCCTGTGTTACTTATAAAGCGGAGAGAATTTGTGAGCTGAAAAGTAACTTGCTTAGGCTATTTAAAATATTTAGCGAAATTCAAAGTTAATGTTGTAGCTCCAATATATTGAAATGAAATATGCCATCATTTGTGACATCAGCACCGTCACCACCACCATCGTGAATATTTTAACACTAACATTACCAACATTACTCTCAATGACTGTCGCTTTACATAAGCTTACAAGGGTAAGTTCCGAGATGGTGTTAAGTCCAGAAATTGTGGAATTGAATAGTGGGAAATGTAAAAATGAGTGTTTATTTGATGTAGACATTTCCAGGTAGTTTTCTTGCTTGCAAATCCGAAACAAATGCTTTTTCTGCTTCAGCTACTTTTATGATGCTGAATTACTGACAAATTGTGCACTTTTTTTAGAACCTGCATGTTACAGGCTTGTTTATGTATGTATAATTGTTTCTATCAAGAATTATAGAACAGCATCTCATTAATTAACCTTTTCTGGGAACACTCTTTTTGTAAGATCATCAGTCAGAAGCATCTATGCACAGGAATCATATCATTATGAGAGGTAAATATTCACTTACAATGTAGATGATGCCTTTGTGAAGAGCAATATGGGGAGAGAGGACATGTACTATTTTAATTAGCCAGAACCTTGAAAGCTCTGTCAGTTTATAGGCATGTATGTGTTCCTGCTTCATTTACCTCTCCATAGCTCTGTTTATTCAGATGATACCTGGTTGCATGCATTACTATTGGTGTTTGCTCTATCTCAGTCTCTCTGTCTCTGACTCTTTTCTTTCTCTGACTAAAAATGTCCTTCCCCCAAAATATTCGTTGTTGTGAAAATGAGAAAGCATAGCCTTGGGAGATTACATGAACAGTTTTAGCAGTAAGACCTGGTGTCCAACAACAAGTGTTTCACTTGTTTTTGTTAATTGAGTGTTAATAATATTGAGTGACTTTACTTTGACTCCTTAAATCTCAGCATTAGAAAAAAATGTATTGTTCTTTTTTTGGCATTGTCCTATCATGAACCAGGTTATCTGTGTTGTTATTGCTATTGTATGAATTTAGTGTTTGCTAGGTGTACTGTCCATGATTTCTCAGATGTGTGAGCTAATGGAGTAGTCTAAAGATTTTGTCTATAAAACAAATTTATTCTTGGTCCTTGGTTTCTTCATGTGTGTTCTCACATTTGTTCTTATCACTATTGTTTCCTATAGCTGTGTTCCCATTCGTTCCATTTATGACAATGTGAAGATCAACACATGAAGAGCATAGTTTGAGCATGTGCAGTGTCATTGGTGTGTGAGGAAACTAGTTGACTGAAAATAATATGCAAAGTTAAAATTAATAGTTGTACAATCATCAATAAAAACACACTATTGTGGGGAAGCATATCAAAGTTCATGGCCACCATAAATTAGGTAATGGCATTACACAATAGCATAGCACCTAAATATACCTATCTCCGCTATTAATTATTAAAGAATTTCAAACATCTGAAGCTCTGTTAAACCTGCTGGAGAACAGAACACAAATGTATTTTGCCTGGTTTGAGACAAAACTTTCTCTAAAGATCAAGGTTAGAAATTGCAGGAGTAGACTGCATGCTGTTGTCTTATGGCTCCAAATTACAATTAGATGCCAATTAGGTTACAGTTAGATGGTCTACGCCAATTAAATAATTGGACAGCTAGCAAGCCTCTGTTGTGAAATGCCCTTTGATTTAGGACAGGAAAGTCGCTGAAACTTTGATGGGAACCATGTCCTATGATCCGATGAAGCAAAGAGCTTTTTAGCAAAAAACTGAAGAGGAGGGGTTTTGGCAAAAAAATGAGCCAAGCCAAAGGTCAGGCAGAAAAATACCTTGGAATCAGAAGAGATACCAGCAGTAAAGTATGGTGGCGAATCTTTGATCTTGGGGGATTGTTTTTACAGAGGCCCTGCGAATATTGGCAGGATACTGTAGACTGTGTCATCTTCCAGCTGACCAGTAATCCAAAGCATGCCTCCAAATTCTCCACAAAAATTTTTTTGTGATTTTGGACTGACCATTCCAGTTCCCTAACCTAAAGCTCACTGAAAACACAAGGACTAAGGTAAAGAGGAGGGTCCACTGAAGTCTCTGAGGAATCTGGAGAGGTTTAATGTGGAGGAATGGTCCTTGGTATCTGTTCTCACAGCTCATCTAGTAATGTGTTATGCTACAATAACAAAAATAATGCTACTATAAGAACAACAACATCTAGTGTCAATCTACAGTAACAGCAATATGTTGTGCTTGTGAGAGTTAGTGATCTTGTTGGAGACCATGCCAATTTGTAGGTGTCAGCAGGGAGTTTGTAAGTTAAAAGTTGTAGAAAAAAAGTTACTGACATTGAACTATACTTTATACTTGTTTTTGCAGTCTTTTTTTATCATATTATGAAAATATATAATATAAGTATATTTTGCATCGTTACCCTTGAACATGTAGGATATAATCATACAGAAAATGTCAAATGAAACAGAAGAAAATTAGATTCTGCGATTGGTTTGGTATACATTGAACTTAAAAATAGAATTGCCAGGTGTGAATGAAAAACTAGGCAAAGCCCTCAGGTAATACTGAGAACAACAGTTAGGTGGGGCAGTATGCTATATGCTAATATGTTGAAATATAGCCTGGTCTGATTTGAGCCAACAAAATTAATTTAATCAATTAAGACCCAGAAGAACATCCAGAGGCACAAAATAACACTTCCAAACAAGTTTCAAAACAAGCCTTTATAGATTTTCTGCAAATTCTGTAAAAATACAACAAATAAGGTTTTGGCAATATTCACTGAAGCAAAAATAGAAGCAGTAGTAAATCATACTGTTGTCACATCTGCAGACTGCTCTCTCCCTGAGAGAGCCAGACGATCACCACTAATCAATGGACCACACCCCCCACCAACACCTTCACAAGAGTTCCAATGCTCTCCACCTGTGAAATGACTTATTACTTCCTTACATATACTGTGTGGCACTGTTGTTTTGCACTGAGCCTACATACTGAGTGTATCTTTATCTAGTCTCTGTATTCTCTGGTTCCTGATTCTGATGCCTGTATTTGATTGGCTCTCTGCCTTTTGGGTAATGATTTTGTACCTCTGTCATCTGACCACCTGATGTTTTGACTTTGTCTGCTTCACCTCCTGTTATTCCCTTGCTGCAATATATTTTTACTTTGCAATTGGATCGCCTTGTCCTGACAAGAGCATTATGACTGGAAAGTGTTTATGTTAAGATGTATTCTATGTTGTAGTTTTTGTCAATGCCCAGTGTTCATTCTGTACTGGATAGTGTGTACACAGATCCTTTACTGCTGTTCTCCTGGGCATGTTATTGGCACTTGTTTGGAGTAGAACTGTACCAACTACAATTTCCTTCGTCCTTGGTGACATAGCGCAGTAAAGCTTCTGTTCTACTTCATTCTAAACGTGGAATAGCCGGTTAGGGGAAGCATGTTTTTCTGGCCAGGGAGTTGTGTGCTGTATACAGCAGTCTCAGTGATTCCAGCCCAGACTTCTGCTGTGACCTCGGGAAATGGCACAGTTTCAGTGTGGAATTGTCTGGAACCACCTTGAATGGGTTGAACACACTATATCAGACAAAAATACCCCCCCCCCCCCAAAAAAAAAAACCCCAGGAAATCCAGTTTCACCATGTCTCAGCTATCATTTCATCCAACTTAAGCATGACAGACCTGCATTTGAAAGATCTAAATAATCCTTCTGGTCCACAGGCTTCACTGGTTTTCTGTCCTTATTTTGAGAGATCTGTATGGAAGATAAAGCATGTCTTTTTATGCTTGTTCAGGAATCCTGTTTATGTAAGTTCAGGATTTGCATATTTTGTGACCTGTTGACCCATAGAATCCGAATTTAGTAATAGGAACAGGACCTTTAGTTCTCCTTTAATTTTTTATGAAGCTGATGGGTACAATGCTGACAGATGGAGAAGGCAAAGTAACTGGCAAGTTCAACAGGAGTGATGGATGTGGGCTCAATATCTGGCAGGCAATAGGTCACTTGTTGATCATTTCAAGGTAATTAAAACCGCAATCTTTACAAAACAGTTAAACTATTCATAAACCCGTTGAAAGGCAAGTCATCTTATATAATTGCCCTATAACGTTCAATATTGCCCTATAGTTTTGCAATCAGAAAATTATGCTTCAGGGTCTTCACAGCAATATATGCCTGAGGTATATGGAATATGTTATGGTACTATAATCAATCCAATGATCCACTTTTATATTAACCTAAATCTGAACACCATCTTGAAGTTGTACTGTGTTCTTGCTGCAGCAATTTTGAAAGAAATAGCATCAGACTTTTCTGGAAAGTTGCAAATGATTAAAGTTAGGGTTTTCATGGTAAATGCTACTGTTTGAGTGAGATGAAGATTAGCCATACCAGTATATGGAGCCAGATGCCAGTCATCAGAGTTAGAGCATGAGGCTAATGCATATCGCTTACTTCATCTCCTATTATGTTGTGAGAGGTAGCGTACTTTGTACATAACAAAAATGTCTAAACTTGTCCTCCTGGGAGGTATGCTAAGTTCATTATGGTTTTGCTGTTGTGTTTTTGATAGATAAGGCCCATTTTGCTGAAACACATCATATCACCATGGCAAAGGTAATTACATGGATTGAGTGGAAATATTGCCTAAGACAACAGCGGGGCAAAGGTTAAGGCTGCTGATTAGAAATGAGCCTTTGTCTAATTCGACTGTCACCTTTGGCAAGAGGAGAAGTCTTATAGGACATTCACTGCATGATGGTGCAGTAAATTAACCAAATCCCTTTGCTCCAGTGTCAGGTAATGATTTCTCTAATTACAGTTTAATTCAATTTTAGAATATATTGACACCCTTCAGTGGCTCTCTCTCTTTCTTTCAGGGGTTTAGACAATGAAATCCAGACTGAGTAAGGCACAGGAGTAAGGCACAGCAGAGGTGTAAAGAGCTTGATGTAGGAAACTGTTTTTATGGTTGAAAATTTGCCATGGTTTTGCCGCAATGCAATAATATCCAAAATTTAGTTTGGTTAAATTTCAGAAATGTACTGAGCTGGAGCTAGTGTTCAGAACCTTTCTCGTTTATGTGCATGCTGTGTGTGTGTGTATGCATGTTTGTGCACTTGTGTTGGTGTGTGTGCTCATATATTTAAAAATCACAAGAACTCACAACAAACACAAGCCGATGGAAGAATCTGTGGAGTTAGCTGCAGAAAGTAAAGTCATTGTCAGGATAAGAACCAATATGTCTTTTTTCACCTAAACCATTGAGACAGGAATTAGCATAGTGTTAGGCTGACAGGCGATTTTCTGAATAGGGGAAAGCTCTGTGGAGAGAGGGAGCGGGGCAACAGTTCGGGACTCAGAGCTGGAACAGGTGCAAAAGAAGAGCACAAAGAAGGCAAACAGAGGAGTCAGTGTTCAGCTCTGACCAAGGAGTGAAATATTTAGGGGACTTGGAAACACTGAGGTTTCTTAGGCTCCGACATCACTAGGGTCCGCTGTTCCTGACCAGAAAAAGAAGGCACAGAGAAAAGGGGGAGAGTGTATGGGATTGGTCATTCTCCCTGGGGCCACAGTCACAGGTCCAAACATGTACTGTGTGTTTCAGTAAATCAAAATGTAATAATAGTTCAAATATCTGAAATACCTGAAATTATTAAATTCTTTGCATTTTCTTTCAATTGTTTAAATGTTATTAGTGTCAGGATTATTAGTTTATGCATTTATGCTAAACTTAAGGTAAGTCTAGTTAATACAATAGCAACATTTCTTGAGATAGTCATAATAGCCCCTGCTATAAAGCTCTTTTTATGGTTTAATGCTGCTTAGTTTCTCTCTAGAGGAGTGTGTGATGAGATTTATTTTTGGTGATATTAAATGACAGATACGATACTCTGCCCTAGGATATATTAATTCATTGAGTTTTGTCTTTAGATTCAGCTTACCTTTAAATATTTCTGTTTAATGTAAAGGGACAGTTACTTTAATACAATGTACTGAATCTACAGTATTCCATTTATTCACTGTCACCAGCAGACGTCAACAATGTCTTCTCCATCTTAGTGTGGGAAATATACAAAGAACATTATATGATTTCTGTTATTTTTATAAGCTGAAATGCATTTTCTGAAAAGCAATTTTATATCTCAGCGTGGTACCATTTAAGGACATTTAGCATTTTACTGTATTGAATTTAAAAGATTCATGTATGTTGGACAGCAGGCAGTAAATGGGATGCAATATGCACTTGATATTTGTCTGTAGATGGTTATTGAAATGTTTACAGGACCATTTGCTTTTCTAAGCTTACATTGACAAACACACCCACGCCCCCTCTTTCTCTCTCTCTCTCTCTCTCTCTCTCTCTCTCTCACTCGCTCTATCTCTCTCTCTCACGCACACACACACATACGCGCACACACACACAAACAAACACACACGCACCCTTGCACACGACTTGTGCTTATGCTGATGCAGTGAACTTTAAGCCCATCCTGGTATTGTGTATTAGTGTGGAGGGCAGAGAGGGAGCTCTCTGGGTGAGCAGCCACCAGAGCTGCTGCTGTTATTTACTGAAACATGTGCTGTTCAAATGATGAGAACATTATGCACAGGCTTTCAGACCCACTGACCAAACTAATCATCCTAGAAAAAGAACACTCTCTTTCTCTCTCTACCTCTTTTTCTCTCCCTCTCTCACTCCATGCCTTTGCACTGTGGGTTTCTTTTAAAAGTCGAGGAAGGGAACCAAGCTCTTGGCTACAGTTATCTGTCTAGAGCAGGATGCATCCTTGATGGGTGGTTTCTGGTAGGAATGCACGGGAGAGGTTAAGCATGTGTTCTCTTCATTATGAGCTATGTTGGACAGTCATTTTCACATCATTTGCTATGCTTGGCATTTCCTTATCTGCTCTTGGCATTCCAGTCAGTACAAGCCAATTGTAACTGAATGTGAAAGGCATGGTAGGGGGAAATATACTTTTTTTTTAATGAAATAAGATTTGTTATACATATTAATTTCTAATGTAGTATTTATGTCTGCATTGGACAGTGGTGTTGTCAGCAGGTAAGACAAAGAACCTCCATTTATTCCCCATGATGCACATGTCGTTTACTGGCCATACAGTGCTGTCACAGAGCAAATAGCTTCATAGGGAGCCTCTAGAATCACAAGCATTATTAAGATCCCCTACACATCAGAAGAAGCTGCTCCTGCATGCCTGTACACAGACACGTCTGGCTGGTTGGCTGCATTTACGTGCCATCTCATTAGGGATCTACTTATCCACACAACCTGTTATGTAGAGCAGCAGTATGTTCCTTAGCTTAATGGCATGTTCAAGAGCAGAATGACAATGTGAAAGCACTCCAGATCACTAATAATTATAGCTCCACTCAATACTGCAAACTGTCATAATCCTACTCCTGAGCCCACTCCAATGTAATGGAATGAAACCAAATGTAATTTCATGAAAAACGGCCTGGTTTGGAATGTATTTGGAAACGGATCTACTCCAAAGTTCAAAAAATACTGTAGAACTCGCTGCTCTCCTCACATCATTATACAAACCACTCACATGGTATTCCTCTTGACATTCACAGGAACATGTGCCAAACATCTGGAATATACATACACTATATGGCAAAAATGCATAGGTCAATATATACTATGTTTCAGCAGGTTCAGCTTTCACTTAGGGATTTCAACATGCCTCTATCTATGCTGGGGAGCTTTGACCACAAGAAGAACAATATTGGATATCACTGTTATTGTGTTTATACCTGGCGGTATTATATTGGGCTGAATTTCAGTGATAGCTTGTTTTTCATGGTGGGAGATGTAATAAACTATTGTTGATACCATGGTGTTATGACCTCAATTCTTGCTGAAATGTGAAATAGTACTGTTATAAAGAAGAATTTGTCAGCAGTTTTCTGAGTATCTCTAAAATGCATTTATTTGTCCCCCCCATCCAACTTTTTCTGGTTATGTTCCACAAGGCACATTGTTATAAGAAAAGTTCAAAGATGTCTAAACCACAGGAATAATTGAACAAACAGATTTCTTACCATATAAAATTATGTGCCAGGTGAGAATTAAGATGCAAGTGAAATCGTCCAGTGCTTCTCTGCGTACGGTTTACCACTCTGTTTAAATGCTTAAATGTCTATAAATCAGTCAAATCAATGCAAAAGGCAGTAGACTTACTCCGCTAACACACTAAATGACAATTGTATGCATGGATAATAACAGTAATTTGAAAATTGGATTTAAATAGGCTATCTGACAAATAGAACAAAAGTTATTTGTAGGGAAATAAAAATCACCATCTCCGATCCATTGGGCTCTACCATAGTCAGGAATGTTATCTGACTACCCCATTACCTAATTACCCCTTAATGATGAAGCCAGCCTGTAAAACTGCCAGTGGCCGTTCTCACAAGCCAGAATTTGCTGTTTACTTTCTGCATTTGCCCATCCATGGTAACAAGCAGGGCTCCTGTATGCAAAAAAGCAAGCAGGCCGTAATTAGCCTAAAGGTAAGTCGTACTTTTCATTTAATTCACTTGAGCCAATCAGTCTCTGATGAGCCAATTTATCTCTGAGCATTTCACATGTCAACTACAGCATTAAAAGGCACACAGGAACTACATTAAAGATGGATGATAAAACAAGGTATGCTGATTAAATAATTATCAGATGGGTAAGATTAATTTTTCCACACTGCTCCTTGCTGATGAATGATGAGTCACTGTGATTTCATCTCTATGTCTTGGCATATCTATTAGGACACGTACGCCTTAGGCATGTGAATCTTTCAGGAATATGTCATTTCCTGCATACAGTTGAAGTTTTTGTTGGGCACATTTGTTTAATTTCATCCATGAACCATATAATGTTGTAAAGGTATGTAGATATTTGTAAATGGTAACATATTGTACACAGCTTAAGTGAGCTGTACAACTGAAGATCCTTGATTAGGAAGTAGGTGTGTCTAACCCTACCCCTAAAATATGCAATTTTATAATTTCATTTAATTTCATTATCATAACAAAAGGTAATAATAGAAAACATGGTAAATGTAGATTACCTCCAAATCCTAAAGTCCTGAATTAAATTGTTTAATATTAATATGGTTGTCATGGAGGCCATAACTATTACATCCCACTACAGTTCTGTTTGTTCAGTCCCAATTATCTTCCATTTTAGGTTGACATGTATTTCACAAGACATCGCACGTCCTTTGGAGCCTTGTTACCTGTTACTGATTACTAAATGTGTTTGATGACAAATTTTTTGGCTAGGCCAAGATATTTATACAAAAAGGCCAAACAATACTCTTTTAACCTAAACAATTAATGTATGTATGTATATATATATATATATATATATATATATATATATATATATATACACACACACATTATATATATGAAGTAACAAGTAAAACATATATTCATATATTCAGAATTATATATAGAGTTATATATACTGTATACACAAACTATATTGCCAAAAGTATTCGCTAACCCATCCAAATTATCGGAATCATGTATTCCAATCACTTCCATGGCCACATGTGTATACAATTAAGCACCTAGGCATGCACACTGTTTTTTCACTGTTTTCACTCTCAGGAGCTCAATGAATTCCAGCTTGGAACTGATAGGATGCTTCCTATCCAACAAATCCAGTCGTGAAATTTCTGTGCTCCTAAATGTAGTAATGCGGCCGACAGACACCCTGGTTATCTGCCAATGTATGACCCAACCACGCCACCTAGGGCCCTACCCCCCCCCCAAGACTGATAGTTACGGTTATAGTTAAAATGAGCAGACCGTTACTTCCCACCTCCCAAAGTTCCCCCCTCGTTTCCTGGTTCCACAATCAGGAAATGTCACTGCAATTATTCAATATTTAATTCCTTCACAATTGGACAAAAGATCACAATATCACAAAACCGCATTATTTATTATGAAGCCATCAACTCTGGACAACAGTATAAAATCACCCCCTGGTTCTGTCTAACCCACTGTCTGGCCAACCCGACTACTGATAAAAATAAAACTGGCTGGTAAGGACGTGATGAAAATACTGGAGTTCGTCAATGGCCGGTCATCTTTTAAATCAAAATGAACACAAAATCAGAAAAAACCCACAACAAAGAAAATCACCACAAGTCAAATACGTGCATATACACAACTCAAAACAACTAAACAAAAACCCACAACAAATATATCTTACTACCCAGCCAACCACAACGACACCCACTAACGTGACGTTAATGTGACAAACCAACCCACATCGTCAACCTGAAATGAAATAAATCAATAACGAAAATAAAACAAAACTAAACTACATAAAGAATGTAAACATAAAGAAAACCAATAAATATACTAGACATATCCAAAACAACCCATAGCTTCCAACCAAACAGCCACTAAACTACAGGAGAAAAAGAAACACAACAAATTAATGAAAGGCAAAACAGTAGCAACAATTAAAATAAATTCCAGTCCACCCAAGCTCCAGACCTAACACAAAAACAAGATAGTAAAATCTTGTCTAATACCCCCTGGTAAACATGACTTTCACAGGGCACCTGTTACACCGAACCACCGCCAATCCAACACTAATAAAACCCCTCCCACATACTTGTTATCTGGTGCAAACTTCAAGCAACAGTATGGTATCTGCAGACCACCAACGCCACACCAGATAGCTAAACACCAAACTGCACATCACCATCCCACTCAGTGATCTTTTATGCTTAACCCAATTAGCTTAATACCATAATGGGCTGCAGCTCTGCGTAGACCAACACCAGCATGCTGGGAACACCCACACAAACTACCAATTAATTTTCAGCGCAAGATACTCGGCTGGAAACATAAATATTCCACAGTCAACTGCCAGCTATTTTATAAGAAAATGGAAGTGTTTGGGAAAGACAGCAAATTAGCCACGAAGTGGTAGGCCACGTAAACTGACGGAGCGGGATCGGCGGATGCTGAAGAGCATAGTGCGAAGAGGTCAATCACTACAGACATCCAAACTTCATGTGACCTTCAGATTAGCTCAGGATCAATGCACAGAAAGCTTCATGGAATGGGTTTCCATGGTCGAGCAGCTGCACCCAAGCCATACATCACCAAGTGCAATGCAAAGCATCGGATGCAGTGGTGTAAAGCACGCCGCCACTGGACTCTAGAGCAGTGGAGGTGCGTTCTTTGGAGTGATGAATCGCGCTTCTTTATATGGCAATCTAATGGACAAGTCTGTGTTTGGCAGTTTACCAGGAGAATGGTACTTGTCTGACTGCATTGTGCCAAGTGTAGTTTGGTAGAGGGGGGATTATGATGTGTGGTTGTTTTTCAGGAGCTGGGCTTGGCCCCTTAGTTCCAGTGAAAGAAACTCTGATTGCTTCAGCATACCAAGACAATTCCTTGCTCCCAACTTTGTGGGAACAGTTTGGAGCTGGACCCTTCATCTTCCAACATGACTGTGCACATGTGCACAAAGCAAGGTCCATAAAGACATGGATGGCAGGGTCTGGTGTGGATGAGTCCTGACCTCAACCCGATAGAACACCTTTGGATGAATTAGAGCGGAGACTGAGATCCAGGCCTTCTCGTCTAACATCAGTATGTGACCTCACAAATGCACTTCTGGAAGAATGGTCAAAAATTCCCATAAACACACACCTAAACCTTGTGGACAGCCTTCCCAGAAGAGTTGAAGCTGTTCTAGCTGCAAAGGGTGGACCAATGTCATATTGAAACCTATGGATTAGGAATGGGATGTCACTTAAGAGCAAATGTGAGTCAAGGAAGGTGAGCGAATACTTTGTTAGGTACACCGTGCTAGTACTAGGTTGGACATCCTTTTGCCTTCAGAACTGCCGTAATCCTTCATGGCATAGATTCAACAAGGTACTGGAAATATTCCTCAGAGAGTCTGGTCCATATTGACATGATAGCATCATGCAGTTGCTGCAGATTTGTCAGCTGCACATCCATGATGCGAATCTCCCATTCCACCACATCCCAAAGGTGCTCTATTGGATTGAGATCTGGTGACTGTGGAGGCCATTCGAGTCCATGGGTACATTGTGGTCATAAAGGGATGGACATGGTCAGCAACAATATTAGGTAGGTTGTGGCATTGACGGGCCCAAAGTGTTCCAGGAAAATGTCCCCCACACCATTGCACCACCACTACCAGCCTGAACTGTTAATACAAGGCAGGAGGTATTCATGCTTTCATGTTGTTGATGCCAAATTCTGACCCTACCATCCGAATGTTGTTGCAGAAATTGAGACTCATCAGACCAGGCCACATTTTCCAATCTTCTATTGTCCAATTTTGGTGACCCTGTTCAGTTTCCTGTTCTTAGCTGACAGGGGTGGCTCCCGGTTTGGTCTTCTGCTGCTGTAGCCCATGCACCTCAAGGTTCGACGTGTTGTGCGTTCAGAGATGCTCTTCTGCATGTGTCGGTTGTAACGACTGGTTATTTACTGTTGACGTTCTATATCAATATATCTATATATTGACGTTCTATATTTTATGTCCATTTCCATCATAGACACAGCACAGCTCAAAATACTATAAATACATGAACACAGAGGAGCGTAGAGAGCTGAAAACTCTGATGAGAGTCACTTCTATCTTGGCCTAGGAGTAAGTGCGCTGTTTTCTGCAGACAGCGGCAGGTTCCAGATAGGCACAAGCAATGCACGGTGACCGTAAGCAGGACCTGTGGGCTTATAAAGGGCATGCAGTCAATGTGAGACAGGTGCGTGTGATAATGAGGAGTGATTCAGTGGGCGGGAGAGAGTGGTCTGGGGAGTGAACGGGAGGTGGAGTGTTGTGAAGTGGGCGGCTCCTCTGTGGAGCCGGACCGGCCTACCGTGACCACCTACCGGCCTACCATCTTGGCCTTGTGGTCATGCCTAAATGCATCGAGTTGCTGCCATGTGATTCGACTGATTCGACATTTACGTTAATGAGCAGTTGGACAGGTGTACCTAATAATGTGGCCAGTGAGTGTGTGTGTATATATATATATATATATATATATATATATATATATATATATATATATACATACATGCATACAAATATTCTGACTGTTACTTTACTTCTTATTGAAACCCCAAAGAGACAAATTTAGACTCTTGCAGATGCCATTATAAACAGCTCTTCTCAGAAACACTGCATCCTGGTGTCTTAGATGTTTAGTTCAATAGGCCTAGTCCCTTACTACGTACCCATACAAAGAATATTGATTTCATCAGGCCATTTTATATACAGCATTACACCTGGACATTATTCACTCTCCTGTGGGCAAGAGAGTGTAATTACTCAAGCAGCCGCATTGAGTCTTGGCTTTGTAACGTTTCACTCCATAATCACTGAGGACCAGTTTACACGCACTCAGGGAGAAAACTGTAATATCAAGCCAATTTTGAGATGATTTACCTGCAAGGGAAGTAAACAATTTAGCAGGAACTTTTATCGAGTGCACAGAAGTGCACATACTGCAGGAAGATATACGTGGAATTAACTCCATTAAAAGAATGACCAGCTAAGGATATTTTCTTCATTCCTTCCCCCTCTCTATTATTGCTTTTATAACCCCATCCCAGAATATCTCTGTGCCTGTTATTACTTATGATAATTCAGCTAGAAGACATTTGGAGCAACTGGGCTTTATTAAAGCATCGACTGAGCATGCCCTCTCTGATACATGCACACCTCCAGTTATGCCCTCCAGCCCCCTGACCCCCACGAACACTCCATACCCTCCTGCTCCCACGCCCCCCATGCCCACCCCACAGCCCCTGCTCCCACTTCCCCTACCAAATACACACAGCGACTTTCTTTCTTCGATCACAATGTCGTCTCTCCTTTTGCCAGTTTGCTTTTGACTCATTGATGAGTTAAATTGACCTGTATTTGATATTTGAGATATATACAATCAAGTGGCTTTTGAATGAGAAATGTCAGACTACATATGTGATTATGCCCCTTGGACTATTTAAATTCAAATTTCTAAACTGAATATCATGTACTTAATAAATGTTTGAACATGTTGGAAATGTTGGTACCATCTATATTTTACTTTGCACTACAATGTCAATATAGCCAATAGATTTTAATGATACTTACAGGCTAACTAGCAGTTATGTTGCTAAAGTAGTATGTGGAAACACAATCCCTCATATTCCTAACTGACCTGTTTAATGTCGCCTGCATGTTTGAGATATATTTACACTCATATTTTTGATGTACTGTAGCGTAGAATGCTTGAGAATAAAATTGTACAAATATGCATAAGGATCAGATGAATATTCAGCAGTCAGTGTCCATCAAGGTAATGCATCTAACAGAGAGTTCTGGAATAAAGCTTTGCTACTAAATGTCTTTAGTGTGTTTCCAACTAAGCCATGACATTCCACTGTGATCGGAAAGGTCATTATCTGTAATCACAATTTTAAACTCAACATTTTGCAAAATGGTATCACTCAATATGCATGTTAAGAAAATAATTCCAACAGAGACATACTGTTATAGTAAGTAACTCCCTGTAGTATGTTGGTAACATGGTTAGACTGATTTGTGTTCTATATTAATGTCTGAGCAGTTGCTGTAAATTTCCTTCAGTTCCAATTAATTATGTTACTATCTTCAACTTTAAAGGGAACATTTCCTACACTTTCATCTTCTTGTTTCTGAAGGAAAAGTAGCTATCTATCCATCTGACTTATGATCTATTGATCTGTCATTCTCCCTTTCACTGAGTTGCTTAGATACTGCACCAAACTTTCAAGTAGCTGACAATCTCCAAAAAGTGCTGAAAGTGAGAAATGCAAAAACAATGGAAAAGTAAGCTTCTTTTCCAGACTGACGCGTAGAAAGAATGTCCGTTTCCAGCACAAAAATCCAATTATATTTTACAACAGAGCTTTGACAGGCCTGTGCATGGAGGAGAGACAATTTAGCGTATTAGACAAGGCCTAGGGCAACCAAGCCATTATACAGACAAATGAACCTAACTTCCAATGTGCTGTTGTGTGAAGTACAGGCAGAGACATGGCGGACAATAATAATCGTGTTCAACACCGTCCTTGCATTATCCACCATGAAGGTTGGTAAAGATGAGTCCTCATGGTACAATATGGAGTTAGAGCATCTTAGTGCAGTGGCCCAGTTAGGGCTAGAGACACTAGAAAATTTATCTGTGAGGATTTGTACAGCCAAAGGGCAAAGGAGATAAATGACTAAAATGGGAAATGCCATAATGATGATCAGAGAGGTCTTGTATTTGAGAACAACGGTAGTGTCAGGCCATGTTGAATTAAATGCTCATATGGAAGTCAGGTGGAAAAACCCATTGCCAAGTCATAAATTCCCCTGGGGGACTTCAGATTTTGCATAAGCAAATAATCACCGTTGGGAATATAGATTGTTTTTTTCTACAGGAAAATGGCGTATTGTTGAACATAGTAAATTAATTTGTCTGCATTAAGCACAAAGTAGTTAATATGAGCTTTAGCTGAATTGAAATCTATAAAGCAATACACTTCTGTAGTTGGAATCCAGGGCTTATTGAAGGTTCTTCTGTGTATTGTAAATAAAGTATACAATGGATTAAAGTACTAAGAAAAACACATTAAACTTAGGTTGCATAAAGTCAGTATTCGAAGCCCATAGGTTTTTGCCTTTTGGCAAGTTATGAAACAGATATCAATGTTTTATCATCTTTTTGTTAGTAAAAAGTACAAACAAATAGTCATGGTCATCTACAGTTCCTGTTGTTGGATGCTGTGACTTGATCGCAAACTGGGTCATTTGAGTGAGATGCGTGAGTGACATGGGTCACATGTCCATGATTTCCATCAAACAATAGATTCATGGCTAACTTCAAATCTAGCAAAGATAATGAGTAAGAAGATTATATCATAGAATTGGCTAATTATCTGGCAAGTCTTCTAATGAACTTTGATCCCATCATATAATGTGGAATTCTGAAAGTTTAGACAAATTATACTGATAGACTTTAATTACCAAACTAAAATGTATATGCATGGTTATCATAATGCTGTCTTCTGGTAATTAATATGTCTGGATTGGAAAATCCAATTGGATTTTTCTTTAAAGCTTTTAGATATTTTAAGGTCTAGGTGTCCATTTTTTTCATTGGTTGAACCATGCATTCATTCTAAGACTGTTGTCAAGTGTACAGTACTGCAGTGCATTTTGGAAGTGTTGTGGAAGTGGTGTTTCCAATTTTTAACTTTTTGTGGAAACTATTTTGGAAGCTATTTCTTATAGCTTACAGTACAGTCAAACATATTTATTTTATGTAATCGGGTAAAGTCACAAGTTCTGTATTGAAAAACACTCTTTAACAGTTCACCTGCTGGGCTTTTGTGCACAATCAGAAACCTGAGCTTGTATAACTGTGTAGCAATATAACACATTACTGAAATCTGCAAAACATGATGTTTTAAAGAGACAGTCAGTCTCTTTCACAATGTAGCCACGCAGCAGCCATATTTACTATTGGCATGATTTATTTGCATATTCGTCCGGGGTCATCTCCTCCAATCTACCCACTTTATGTGTAAATTTCCCAGTAATTAGCTTACCTATTATGCAGTACACTTACATATAAATATACATTTTGCATTTTTACTGCCAAGTTGCACTATATATTCAGCTTCTAATCATTTTGTTTTCATAGATTTGTTCTTGTTGATTAACCTTATTTAATTGCTGTTAGTGATATTTACTACATTTTAATAGGCTTATTACTTAAAAATTTGAAGTGTGCACAATTAATTGCCACAGTTTAATGAGCTGTTAGAAATAGGCTAAAAATTTAGGCAACAAATGATTTATTTAAGTTGATTTTACAGTTGTTTCTGCTTTTATAGTGTATTTAAATTTAGACAGGCATAAAAAGAATTGACCACATTATTATAATACATTGTCTTGCCTTAGTCATCAATAAAAAAACAACAAAATAGTCACATTTTCTGGCTGAAGTATGTTGATCTGTTAGCTGTTGTTTAGTTGTGAGTGGTTCATGTTATTTATGGGTACACATTTGTAGATTTTTACAATCCAAAACATTTTTGCTGGAGATTGTGTTACATTTGAATATATGGATATACTGTATATGTTCCTCTGAGCTACATTTAGCGCATACAGTCTATTGCCAACATAATGTTTTTGTAACAACAGTAATAGCATGTTATTATTATTTTTACTTATTTTCTCAAATCTAATATTTATTGTTGTTGCTGTTTTTGTGACCATTACTGTATTTTCACCATTATTGTTTGAGTTAAGCAACTTGTTAAGCAACATTGTAATAGAGTTAAGCAGCTTTTTCCATAAATCTAGGTTTCTTTTCACTGAGGACATTCTGAGGAAGACAGCCCGATCTTTTGAAATGTAACTGCATTGGGAAAAACCAGGAAGTATCTTACTCACTATTCTGTTTTCTTGTTTGCACTGCAACCAGGGCACCAGCAATACTACACAGATTAGAAAAATGACAGATAACATTTTGGTCCATTTATAATCCTCTGAAGAAAAAAAAAAACCTGACACATATTTTTTGTGTGTGTAACAGAGAGGACACTGACAAGTGCCATCAGCTATGACATCAGGTTCTTTTAGTAAAGGTTGCTGATGGGATGTCCAGGGTCAGTTGTCAAAACACCCTGCAGTCAAACAGACTGAGACAAATGAAAGGACTATAAATACATAAACATTTATTTAAAAAAATGTTAATTTACAATTTGAAAGGCCAGGCATTGTAGGGATTAGTACTCATGTTTATTACTCTTTTTGCCTCTTTGTTTTTCATTACATTCTTGAATGCAGTTTGTTTATTTAATTACACTTGTCATGCCATGTAAATAGCAGTAAGCAGTAAACATCTAATAATATTTTGGGTTTCATTCTAGAACTTGGGACTGCAAGCATTTGTCTCTATAAGCAGTCATTATATACTGCTTTAAAAAAAAATGACAAGAGGCTGTTAAACAATTTACTTCCATAAGCATCAAAATGTTTCCTGTCTCCTCACAATTCACTGGATCTTGAATCTCTGCAACAGTTCAAACAAATACACCCCCAATCCTGAGAGACCTATGTAAACACATGAATTACAGCCCCAGTATGAACTGTTGGTACATTTTTCACAGTTGGTACTTTCATCCTCCACGTTCTTATTATTCAAAAAATGAGCTAGTAGGTGTGCTAATTTACAATAGCATTGAAGAAAAATCTTTACCCAAAAGGCACCTCAGATGTTTTATTTTTGTTTGTTTATTTATTTATTTATTTTTTATTTATTTACAGCTTAATGCTGAGTATTCACTGAATTTTGATCGCAGCGGGGATTGTCATAACTAATGTATTTTAATAATGAGCAGGTTTTAGAGTCAGGCGGAGGTTGATTGTGGTGGCTAAAGCAGGGTGATTGTCAGCCTGGGGCAAATAGCCCTAATGAGGATGCATTACACCCCAATAGGGGTTCACACACCTTCATTAAAACATCTTTGTCAGTGTTCTAGAGACCTCTTGACTAAAGCAAATAAATTAAAATCAGGCAATTATTTTATTACTGCACGCATTGCAGAATGCATGATATTAATTTTATTTGTATAGAACAAGTATAATGAGAGTTGTACTATTACAGATAGACTTCAAATGAAGTAGAATAACTTGTCTTTAGAGGATCATGCCATCACTATAAACATCATTATTTAACCTTGAGAAGCATTTGTTTGCTCAAAGTATTGACTCTTAGGAATAATGTTATATTGATGAAAGCTTGGATTTGTGTATAAGTTAGTTATAAATTTGCATATCAATTATGATCCCAGAGTGAATCCCTTTGTTAGGGTTATTGATTCCTTTGTTTTATAATTATGTAAATAGCTAACAATAATGAAATATAGCAAAGAAAATATGAACTTTTCTTCACTCTACTGGCCATTATATTTAGCAGTATATTAGTACTGTATATTATTAACAACTGTGTTCGTGGTTGTTTTTCATTTTTCTTTGTTTCTTGTTTCTTAACACAAGACTGAGCAAGAACAAGCATGTATTTGCCTTTACAGGGGAAAGACTGTTGTTGAGGAGTGCTGACAGTAGGGGGTAACTCATCAATCATTCCAAAGCTACTGAATTTCTCAGCTCCATCATCTTTCACTGTTTCTCCTACAAAGAGGCACTCATGGTATGGCTTATCTCAGTATCCTTTTGAATAGCACTAGAATCGAAATTTATGGTTGTACTAAATGAAAGGAGATTTTCCAAATGGACTGTCAAACTATTTTGCACTACACGTTTTGATCACATTTTGAGAAATAAGACAGTTATGTACGTACTGTATGTGTGTCCCATATGCACTTGGGTATGGAACACATAAGGTTAAAAGGTCAGATTACATCACTTCTGAAAATAGTGACATTTTTATTCAGTTCTTCTCATTAGTGTTGACAAGCTGAATCATTCTGCTACAATGTGCTGTTGGATGTAATACTGCAGTAAAAAAAAGTGTAAAATTGGTTATATCAGCTTTCTAGGAGCAAAAACTGAATGTGAGAGCTGGATTGTTAATCCAAACACTTTTTACTTTGCATCCCATTTAGCTCTTACAGTGGACTGTACTGTTGAGATCATGTTGTGTGCATTGATCATTTCATTTGACTTTCTTTGTCACGGTGACGCTCCCAGAACCCTCCTTATGGGCGTGTGTTTATGTCGTCTAAGTCCATGTGTTGTTCTGTGGGTGTGTGTCGGTGTGGGTGTGTTCATCAGTCTCACCTGTGGCTTGTCTCGTCATCACAAGGGGATAGTGTTGTTCGTCTATTTAATGTGCGTTTACGCAGTGTCCCGTGCTCGTCTTTGTTTGAGTCAACTTGTGTGTTGCGTGTGAAGAGCACCCTAGTGCTACTAAACGGTAAACGTACAAATAAACGTGTCTCCGCATCCTTGTCCTCTAGCCCAGCGTTACAGAAAGATGAGCCGTAGGAGAGGATGCCAGGCTACACCCAGGACAGAAGGGCCAAGGGGGCAAGAAGAAAGGGGAAGCACCAACGTGCGCCCTCTCCCCGACAGTCCCGTGTAGCCAGTGGGAGGACCTCCAAGGGCGAGGTGGAGGACCAGGGGGCCTACCTCTGCAGCGACTCAGAGGAGGCAGCAGCGGATGTGATCCATGATTACCTGATCCGCTGCGAGCGCGAGGCGAAAGAAGAAGGGCTGGCGGGGTTCTATCGCGAACTCGTGGACCATGCCATGTGGAATAGAACCCCCCAGCGGCCAATGAGCGCTTCCCCCCGGAAGGAGGAGTCTAGCGAAGGCGCAGGGGCAGTGTGTCTGCTCTCTACATTCACCGCGGGGAAGCAAACACCGCCTACGAGTGAGGAAGAAGGTCCGCCTTCAGGGGAAGATGACGACGAGGACGACAGCCCTCCTCCGTCGGTATGCTTGGCTCCCACCGTGTATTATGGAGATGATGTCAGTCCTCCTCCATCCTTATACTCAGCCCCCACCGAGTATTACAGAGAAGACGTCATTCCCCCTCCGCCCGTATACTCGGTATCCACCGAGTATTATGGTAATGACGTCAGTCCCCCTCTGTCCGTGTGCTCGGTTCCCACCGAGTATTATGGTAGTGACGCCAGCCCTGCTCCGTCCGAGTATTCCGACAGGGAGGGGGGGTACGGGAGTAAGGGGACTCGAGCAGAGGAGGCACTCCTGCATCTCTCCGAGGAAGAGGAGATGGAGTGCTCCAGGAGCTCTACTCCGGAGGTGGGGATGGACTGTGACCAGAGCAGCAGGTAGGAGGGGACCCGGAGGAGGAGCAATGGGACATTTTCCCCTTAGGCTAGCCTGAGGGGAGCGTGGCCGCTGGGTGAACCCACGGAGGCACGGAGGGGAGAGACCGGGGCAGCTAGCCTAACTGCCTCACGTACCCGCCCTCTGGTGGCACCGAGGAGGAAGGCGATTCGTCAACCCCGGATCCAGGAACCGGTGCCAGCCCCGGCTGCGACGGAACCAGGACCCTCGGCCGCTGCGCCAGGTGGCGGAAAGAGGGGGTTCACACCGGCTGCCCCAGGAAAGCCTCCGCCTGTGTTTGCGGGGAACCAGGCCTGGAAGTCTGGCCCGTTAGTGCCTCACATATCTGTGCCTGTTTTTGTGTCCGTCCCTGTGTTTATCCCTAATCCCCTCTTCCCTTTTGTGTCCATGTTGGTGTGTGTGCCTGTGTGTGTGTTCGTGCCCGTCTTCTCAGGGAGGGTGTTCTGAGCGTCGTCGCGGTGGAGCCCCTCAAAGAGGAGTCGACTTCCGCTAGCCAAGGTTCCCGGTGGTCCCGGGCCTGCCCGTAGAGGTGGGTCCGGGCCATTACAGCTGCGCTGGGCAACCTGGGACAGAGAGTTGTCCTTGGTGGGGGGCTCTGTCATGGTGACGCTCCCAGACCCTCCTTTTGGGTGTGTGTTTATGTTGTCTAAGTCCATATGTGTAGTTCCGTGGGTGTGTGTCGGTGTGGGTGTGTTCATCAGTCTCACCTGTGGCTTGTCTCGTCATCACAAGGGGATAGTGTTGTTCGTCTATTTAATGTGCGTTTACGCAGTGTCCCGTGCTCGTCTTTGTTTGAGTCAACTTGTGTGTTGCGTGTGAAGAGCACCCTAGTGCTACTAAATGTTAAACGTACAAATAAACGTGTCTAAAAACGAAGCTCGACTCCGCATCCTCGTCCTCTCGCCCAGCGTTACATTCTTCTTGATTGCAGTGTTTTGAATGATTGACTGGAATGAAAATTCCAGTTGTCATAGAATTCATGAAAACCAGTTTTATTTCACTAAAAACTTTTCAGTAGTTCTGATATAGCCATGTGTATTTCCTAAAGATAGCAAGGTATATGTCTTTCTGTGACAAATAAGAAGATTATTGGCTATTATCATTGATGTTTGCCTGAAGATAAAAGTATTTGTAATAAAAGTATTTGAAACTAGCCTTTGGATGGGCTAAGAACATTAGGGTGTCAGGATTCATCTAATAGTTCAAATAAATTCAACATAAAAGCAGAATTATTTCTGTTTTATGAATTCATTTTGATGCATTTGATGGTTTATCTCTACTTAGTCCTAACTCTTTCTCTTTACAATTAATTCCTACTCCTAATATACGGTCTCAAATGTGCTGTAATGTCAAGGGTGACATGTACTGTAATGTCAAGGGTGCTGTGGAGCGATTGAAACATGGATGCACGTGCTCAGAAGAGGGAGGTTTATTAACGGCAAATCCATAATCATAGTCATAAGAACAGTCCAGGGTCAGTTTACCAATGTGTGTGATACGATACATGTACTGTTAAGATATTATTGGATTATGTACACTGTCTAATTTTAAGATAAGTTTTTAAGACAAATGCACATATCATTGATTTAGTTAACAGGAAGTAGGTAACACTGTTATTTTTTAAATGTGCATGTGTCAGGTTTAACTCTATGCAGATGCGAAGTTGCACACAAGTGGGGGATAGGTGTCAGTTACATCCCAAGCATGATAAATTATCAGTGAAATTAAACGTTGTGTAAATTGTCTGTAGTAGTCCAAATGTATCTGTGTAATGTCTGTATAGGATCATACACATTTTTTGAATGCTAATAGGACAATGGAATGTAACCAAGTGATTACTGTAGTCCAAATGGATCTGTGAAGCATTTGGGTCAGATTAAATGCATTTATTGAATGAGCAGGGCCAGTGTAATGTGGAACAATCACGAGGTGGACACATGTGCAGAGAGGAGTAAGATTTATTAGGGGCAAATCCATTATCATAGTCAATAACAGGGTCCAGGGTCAGTTTACCAATTTGTAATACACCAAAAGACATGATAAACAGAAGAGTACAATGCAAAACTCGGACACAAACAACATGGTCTGTAGGAAACAAAGACCAGCAAAATGAAACTGAAAACATAGGGGTTTAAATACACAGACAAACAAGGAAACGAATTAGACACAGGTGCAAACTATGAGGGGTGGAAACTAAATGAGCATGGGCATGAAAACAGACCAAAACAAAGACACATATGGTAAATTAAAACAAGGAAGTGATTGACAGATAAGGAGGGTCCACTCATGGCAGCCAATCTGTTGAACTGTCTATTATGGTAAAAGTGTAATTTTAGCCTTCTGGCAATAAAACCCAAAAAGTGGAATAAAAATGTTCAGCTCTGTTTTACCAAGTTACACAAGCAGGAACAACTCAGTAAAGTGGAGCTATGATTCAGGAACATATAGTTCCAGCATGCTTGTGCTTACACTGAGTAGAACTTCCCTTTGTGGTGGTCACACACTCTGTCCAATCAGAAATGAAGCATGTGATGTTCAATAAGGACCTTCCCTTTCTCTTGTGAGTTAATGTTGGTATGTTTCTGCTTTTGTTTTTGATGTGTTTTAACATTTGCTGTCATGTTTTTGTTGAACTGGATTCTGCTTTACTGTAGTGTTTTGGTTCTGTCATCATGTTTTCTGATTTGCTGTCATGGCTTTGGTTTTGCCGGTTTTGTTTTCTGATTTGTTAAAGTGTGTTGCACTTACCAACTACAAAGACTTTGGAAAACTGATCTCTTGTGTTGTGAAAGCTTTAACATAATTCATTTTCTGCAGGGTGATACATTGCACACCATTACTGGATATGTAATTTATTCTTGAAAACTTAAGTGTGAATATAAAGCACCTAAAGAGCGTCACACCTTTCAAAAGAATGACAGTAAATATTCCAAGGCCCTAATCACAAGTAAATTCTGTTTTGCCACAATAAATGATAGATTGCACAAAAGATAGCTGTTTTTATGAGTGACATTTCGTTTTTAATTACTTCATTATTTCAAGCAATTGCATCTTCACATTCCGTTGATTGCTGCAGCTGTGTTTCATGCTGTGTCAGGATAGCTGCATCATAAGGTTGTGAGCACAAACTCTTGCACATACTCCTATTTGCCAGATGGACACATTAAATCATGCTTTCTGGACTTTGCAATGAATTATCAGCAGCTAGTGCTGTAAAAGCCCCAAAATACAGTGATTTTAGTAGGTAACCTTTATGACAGATATGGATGAGAGAACAGTTGTCATGTTAACCGAGTGCATCCTTTTTTGAGAGATACAGAATTAGCAAATTATATCTAAACTCTAAATTGTGTCAGATGAATCAGAACAGTTTTTTCACTTAATGCCACATACAATAATCTTTGTTGCAATTTGAGAAAATTTAAACTTGGAATAAAATACTTCAACTTGATTGACAGTGTTCCTGTGGTATCCAATACCATATAACCACTAAATGCAGTACTTGTTTAAGCAGTTTTGTGATAGCCAATGCTATTGAACCACGGAATGCAGGACTTATTTGAGAGTGTTCTTGTTGTTTGTTAGTGCTCTTAGTAGTAATACTATTTAACCACTACATACAGCACTTGTGTGATGAGGCACACTGTGCTGCCACATCACCAGGCCTCCACCTCAACTTCATGTAAAATAAAAACTAATGTGCTAATTTCCAGAGATTCCTGTAGGATGCAGCATGACCAAGGTGGATTCCTCTTATGGTGCCTCTTTTGGTGCCTCTTTTGGTGCCTCTTAAGGTGCCTCTTATGGTGCCTCTTATGGTGCCTCTTTTGGTGCCTCTAATGGTGCCTCTAATGGTGCCTCTTTTGGTGCCTCTTATGGTGCCTCTTTTGGTGCCTCTAATGGTGCCTCTTATGGTGCCTCTTATGGTGCCTCTTATGGTGCCTCTTATGGTGCCTCTTATGCAGAAGCCAGAAGAAGCGGAACACCATGGAAGCCTCACTGAAAAAAAATCATTTTCTGGTAGGCCTATAGTAAAATCCAAATGATGATTCTAAATGAATGGTATACAGGAAAGCCCTGCTATTTATTTCACTTCTATAAAAATAAAAAAAGAGGGAGCTTAGTCAAAAGCAGTTGGATGAGCAGAAATGTAGTTAGCTAGATAACGTTAGCTGGCTAGTTAGTTAAAATCAGCCGCGTTCCTGCAAATGAGCGATCCTCCCATGTTATCGTTGCAGTAATGTAGCTGTTTATGTGGTGATGACTAAAGTCAAGTGGGCAGGTGATTTAAATGTATTAAAATTAGAATTTAAAACATGCCGGCTATGGTTGTTTTATGAACATTGGTTATATTTTCTTAATGAAACTTTTACTTGCCAGTAATATATGGAAATATATCCACAACATTTTATCATGCATACATATTTTTTACTTACCTGAATGAGAATAATCTTGCAGCTTTAGACCTTTCACTCCTCCAACAAAGCCCTCAATTTGTGAGTTTCACTTGACACTTGCCAACCTTAAAACATCAGAGAAGAACAAAATACCTCACAAAATACCATCTGATATTTTTCACTGCCACTGTATAATGTAATATAAAATTGTGACTATTTTAGATTATTGTTTTAATGTCCCAAACTGTGTCTGTTCCTTTACAGTGTGACTGTACTTTTAGGATGAACCAGTATAGTGGACAGCTTAGGTCTTGGGAAGAGGACAGGTTTTGACGCTGGTGTCAACATGATCAGCTAAACAGTGAGTCAAATGAGTGGACTCAAGGCTACCAGTTTGTTATGACAATGCAGCAGTTGTGCTAGAGCTAGAGTTGATTTGCTGGACATTTTGCTGCTACTATAGAAGCTAGTAAATATTGTAAAGTGTTTGTAACGCTCCCAGACTCAGGTTGTTCCAACCCTCGCGCTTTCTAAAGGACCAAATGCTTTTAAAACCACTTTTATGTGTGATGAGCTGCGGTTTTATTCGCATATAAATGAAATGATGTTTCACGTGAATCTGCTGAAGGTGTTTTGCTTGGCCCTTGGGAGGCATTTTGCTTGCTCACACCCACTCAATCACGCAACTTGTTCGAGTGTGTTCCTGTGGTAGCCAATATTATTGAACTACTGAACGCAGTACATGTTATTACTAATGCTGTCCTGCTGTGCTAACTTCCCACTCATCTCCAGAAGTAGCTGGGTTCTAAAATAATAGCATTAATCCTCTACAGCATACAGTGTGCATGATGGATTAAGAAGGCCTAAGAAGTCAAAAACTTTTCAGATGATCTTACTAAAAATTCTTATAAATTACCACAGGAGAGAAAATGTAGTTAGATTCCATGCAAAAGAGGTCATATAAAAATATATGGATGTGAAGTCCAAGAAGTAGCTCTACATGATTTTACAATATGGACCCCTAAAAAGCTAAGAATGCTGTGATTTTACCTTCAGTTATTTTGTCAGTTTTATTACACAGGCTTCAGAAATGCTAATTTATAAGGTATTGTGTTTTCAGAGAACCAGTTCCTTATCAGAATACAAACTAAATATAACTGCTTATACTTTTTAATTCACACATAAAAACACAACATGGAACTCCCTGGGTTCAGGTTCAGAAGATGCACTGCAGATCCAGCATCTGACCACAAAGAGTGGCAAGTCTGTTCAAATATGAATATGAATATTTGCTTCAAATGTGTGTTATATTTGAGGCTTGAAGAGATCCACTTATATTAACATGTATTATATTAACGAGTAAGCAGCATCCTTCAGATGTATTACCAGCTTTGGAGGAGATAAACAAAAAAGAGGTTGTTTAGCAACATGATTTTACATGAAAACATGTCAGAAAAAAATAGATTCATGATTGATTTAGGGTTTGTTTTATGTTTTGAGGACAGTGTTTGGTAGAAATTTGATATCCCTATTCAAAATTTAATTGTATTTAGGAAGTCTCAAGTAATCAGTCATGATTAGCTGGGATGTAAAAATGGAGTGACATGCAAAGCAAATACCCATGTATGAAATAAGAGTCAGAGTTGCTGAACTTTTCTAAAAATGGGGTTTTATACTTGAAACTACATATCTGCTCAAAATTCTAAAAAAAAAGAGTGAAGGACAACCTGATTCCCACTGTGAAGTATGGTCATGAATCAGTAATGTTGTGGGTCTGTTTGTGAGACTGGGAATCCTGTGAGAATATACAGAATCATGAACCCTAGCAAATCAGGACTTTTTAAAACATGGCTGCCTTTAAGACTGTGGCCCTTCTGTGATCAATATACAATGACAATGTTGATGGTCAATAAACATATGACAATGATCAATAAACATACCTCCAAATCAACACACACAGAAATGGCTTACTGACCACAGATAAGCTTTTATAGTGGTCATCCCAGTCCTCTGATATTCAAAAACGATGTGGAGAGTTGAACAGGAGACTCTGTGTGAAATGTGGACCAAGGACTCTGGAAATATGTTGTATGGTAGGATGGCCTCAAATACTTTTAGCTCTATGGGTGCTACAGACCTCAGATACTTTTAGCACTATGGATACTTCAGACCTCAGATACTTTTAGCTCTCTCATCTCATCCTGTATTGTAAGAATAGACAGTGATGTCTGAGCTAAGAGAGAGAACAGCCTTAACAAATTTATTCATTAATTACCTTAGACTGCTCTTATGTCATAAACAACAAAGTTGATAAACAACAATATGTTTCCTAAACTTTTTCATTTGCCTTTATGAATGGTGAATACATGATTCTGGAGGGTATTGCAACTCTTTGCCCATAGCACAGCATGAAAAAATGCAAGAGTACATGAATACACAGCTTAGACGTTCTCTGGGAATAGGTCCAAACCTCTAAGGAATCAACTGTCCAAATATGGGTTATGAAGTGTTTAAATAAAGTGTAACATAGTGTTTAGTTTTGTTGTGCATTTATATAGCATAGACGTGGCAAATCAAAACATAAAAACCATTCAGAGTATTATGTTTGGATGTGCTTTTAAAGGATGAAGTCAGTGTCATTGCTAAGCTCTCAGCGGAAAGAAGACGGCACAATGGGATGATGAATGGTCATGAGTTTCTCTGGCAGAGAATTTTTTTTTCTGTCTGTACTGTAGCAGTCTGTGAAAATGTCACCACTGCTTCACATATGACTTTGTTTTATCTGAGAAAAGCTCAGGTTTAGAGAAGAGTGAAGACCCACCCTTATCCAGCATGACAGGCCTCGGTTGTCCCATCAGCCCCAGAGATACACATAGTGCCTTTAACAGAACCCCCGCTGCTCTTGGCAGCAGTGGGATATTTTTCTGTGAGGATTTGGCCAATCTCAATCTTGTGAACACTGATCTTGAAAAGCATTGCTTTCTTATCTGAGATATGTGTGAACAGTTTGTGAGATCACTACACACAGAAGACTGGTTAATATAAGCTGAAACATTATTCTGAATTATTATATTTATAAGTTATACCATCTGCTTACTGAACTCTGCCAACTCCTACGCTTTCTTTGAATAAGAAGTCCAATCTGTTTTTATTTATCGATTTATTTATCTATTTATTTATCTTCTTTTTCTACATGTAATAAAGTACAATATGGTCAGACACAATGCTATAAAAGCACAGAAAACAAAGCTTTGATGGTCTGCCCAGTTGGGTAGCTCAGTGTTTGGCACTGCAGCTTCTCAGATGTAGCGACCTGTGTTCACTTCCAAGTCTGGCCCCTGGACATCTGGAGTTTCTATATTCTCCGTGTGCTTTTGGGGGATTCCTCTGGGTATTCTGGTTTCCTCCCAAAGGCATGTATATTAGGTTGTTTGGCCTCTCTAAATTGGCCTGGTGTGAATGAGTGAGTGTGTGTCCATGTGTTCTGTGATAGACTGGTGCCCTGTCCAAGGTTGTTTCCTGTCTTGTGTCCTTTGCTGCTGGGATTGGCTCCAGTCCTCTGTGACCCTGACTTGGATTAAGTGGTTTAGAGAATGAATGAAGACCATCTTAACATCTAGCACCAGCATTCTCTTTCAGAACAGCTTCAGTCCTTGTTATAAGCCTTTCACCATGTGTAGTCATGGAAAGTGTCTGCTTTTTTTATATTATGCAGAAATTCAGGTGAGTTCATTATTTTTGCCTTAAAGGGATTAAGATTTATGTGTATTAAAGTGTAAAGATATTTACATATGTTTTTACAAAGTTGTATTAACCCAAAATAGTATTAACAGAATGGCATCCCATACCAATATAGAGTCACTGTCATGTTTTATATCTGGCAACAGGCATTTAGTGACTTTATTAAGATGAAGGATAATGGTTGAAAAATTACTCATCAGACCATTGCTCTACCACTGTAGCCATGGCCCCAGCAAAGACAAAGGGTGGTGGTGAAAATATAGCATATCATTTTGCTGATTGCTTTGTAGTTCCCAGATTAACCTTGTGCAAGTATTTCAGTGTGAGATGCCAGAGAATAGGATGAGTTAAGTCTGCAATAAACCATGACCTAAGTATGCTGGATTATCCCTTCACTCGCCCAACTGGGGAAGTTGATGACCATGCCCTCTCTGCAGCACATAACCTGCAGGTCAGAGCCATGCTGTGGAGGTCTGCTTTGGTCTGCAAATCTTCCTGCAAGGTTTTTTTTCCACAAATGCAGACATCGACTACACAAATACCCTTCTTGGTTACATGGCATTTCTTAGAAATGGAATTTCAGCACTGTTCCCTTTGACACTGCGTGTGCCTAAAGTGACTAAAGGCAACGCTGTCCCCTCCGAGTGCCAGAGGTGACGGGTCACAAGGGTCATAACCGACCAAATACTGTGGCAGCACAAGGGACTCTAGTTAGGTTGTCTAATGGGAAAGAGTGTGAGAGACAGGCACTTCCCCTAACAAGGCAGCCTGATATGCTCTAAGCAGATGGTCTTTGGTCTGCCTCAGTGACTGCAGCATTTTGAGGATGTATCAGAGAAGAGCCTTATGAGCACAACCAGAGAGCAGATCGTCTTTCCTGCATACCCGGGCACATTATCATCCTTGTGTAGATTGCACTTTGAACTAATATCTCATTGCTTGCAAAGAGAGGGTTTATGGTCACAGCCTCAAAATATATAGTGTCAGATAGAAAAACGTTACCATGTTATCATGGAGTTCGGCTTCCTTCACACAGGAAACACCCAGCTGCTGACCGCTCATGCAGTGCTGTGGGATCACAAGAAGTCACAGGTAAGAGTACAGCAATGTGCATTAATATATTTATATACAATTGTATTGCCATCAGTTTATAAATAGTTGAGCTACTTCGGGCAAATCTAATGGATGAAGCAATCTGCTGTAAAAGGTTTTGTTATAAAACTAATGCAACACAGCATTAGTTTTCAAACTAAATAGAGACCACCTGACAGCCCTGATCCTTGCATGTTTAACAAGCAAGAATGCAATCCAAGCCATTGCATATTCATTGTAAGCAAACAGGCAACATATGGTTAGTGCAAATGCATTGACTAGCATTGAGTCTGACTCTTAGTTTTCAGTCTCATTCTTCAATTTAAAATGCAATTTACAGTTCATTTTGCGCTTTAGTGAATGGTTGCAGCTTTCCCTGTTGATGAAATGGTGAGGATGCCCAGCTGGGGGTGCATTGCTATCATTCCTGCAGATCCTTCTCTTCAGAGAGTACTATTATACTGTTCGATGTGTCTGTTGATGGGTATATCTAGTCTTGTTAATCTTAGATTTAATATTTAAGAATGAAATATCCACATGTAAAAATCCACATGTAATTGAACACACAGGTGTAGAGGCTGCAGTGATCCTCATGCTTTGCAGCTAATGCCTGGGCAATGCAAGAGCAGTGAACAAGGTTTTTGGTTTCATTTCTCAGGTACCTTCAGTTCAAGTATGCCTCTCCACTGGGACATAAGCTCAAGGCAATGCACTTTGAAGGTTCCATGGTCTCCTGATTCACGGGCTATCTGACCAGCAGTCCCCAATTTGTGAGCATCTGGGAACGTGAATCAGAGAGTAAGGCGAGCAACATAGGAGAACCTTAGGGATCTGAGCCATCACCATTCCTCTTAAGTCTTATATAGTTCTCTGACAACTCCTTTATTGCAGGGTGTTAAAAGTGAGAGGCATCATGAGGGGAGACTGTGAACAAGAGCTCTTGAAGACTCATTTTCCCTTCCTCATATCTTTTAGTAAACCATTCAAAAGCACTTCTGGAGTTCCAGTTTCAGTGGAGATTTATTGAAGGTGCTAAGAGAAGTTTACTAAACCCAACTACTAGCCTCTGTAATGCCAGGCAAGTAGTTTTAGGTTTAGTCGAGGAGTTATCAACTGGTGTAGATTCTAGAGAAAGTTGGTTTTAAATGGTATGGTTCTGGTCACAAATTCAAGATATCTTAAAGCAACAATTTAGGTTCTTGTCCCTAGGAACAAAACATTTTGGGCCTGCCACTTGACTGCAATTGCAGGTTGCAACAAAGAAGTAAGTCTCGAAACACGGATGGTTAGCTAACAGGGAACAAATTCCCTTGCAGCTATCTAGCCTCAAGCTAAGGAAGTGCAGATCTTCCTGTTCCTCAGGGAAGAGCAGAACTTCTCAAAACTAGTCTAAAAGACTAAGTAGTCATCATGGCCAGAATTAAAATTAAGATGTGGTACTTGAATAAGAAACATTTACTTAAAAAAGCAATTACTGTGGAAAGAGCCAGCTTCGAGTGAGCTAAAGTCTCCTATTCAAGTGCAGTCAACTAGCTAGCCTATTAGCACCAGTCCAGTGAAATTATTTGAGTAAATGAAAGAGGATGAATGATCTAAATAATCAGTGCATAGCACAATGTGTGTTGAATGCCCTTCAGTGTACTGTTAAAGGTTCTCTGCCTGGCATGAGTTTTGCAAAAATGCATTGTTAACTACGTCATAAGATTACTTAAGTACTGTATGTTTAGTAGTAACTTTTTTATATCTTTCAAATCTTTTTCAGTTAATTTAACATGGAATGTTTCTTATTTTAGCAGGTCAGCTGATCCACTATTCTGGTTTTAATCACAATAATGAAAAATCTGCTGTTTGTCTATGATGCCATGTCAGGTTTTATCTTGAGCTGTTAAAGCTTCTGTAATCAATTTTATAGTGCTTCATAACTTATGCCAGACTTAGCTGCTAAAGGAGTTCATCCCTTCCCCTTAATTCCACACCTTCATCCAAACCTTCATTCAAAGCTCTTCTATCCAAATACATGCACACTAAGCATTTAATAAAGTCTTCTGTGCTGTGTGCACATGCAGAAGAACTGACTGGCAGGGAGGACCTTACTATTGAGGTCTCCCAATCGGTGAATACAGCCTGGATGTGTGGAAGATTTTAATTTATAAAGCTCAGGATGGTGACTGAGACATTTTCCTTCTTCAGAGTACAGTCACTATTCAGAATCCACTATTCCAGTGATAGCTATCAGGAGGCAAGGACAGCTTGGCCAATGTGTTCTTTAAAAAATGCTTACTTCTGCTTTAACTAGGTTAAGGCAAATTACAGCCAGCTCAGCTGTGGCTCTTTCTTCTCTCTCTCTCTCTCTCTCTCTCCTCTACTCTTCTTTTGCTCTCTGTTTGTTCCATTGACAAATCTGTCTTGCACTGTATACACAAGCATCACAATTTCAGTGGAAACTGGGTTTTTTTTCCATACTGTAAAAGTTTCTCCAAAGTGCATGTTGCTTGACAAAAGGCTGTCTTGGATATATAACCACAGAACAGCTGAAACATGTGTGCTCGCAGCCTGGGTGCAACTTTGGACAACCAATTGTCTTTCTCAACACATGTTTCAAACATGACTAGATCCTGCTGATTTCTCCTCTGCAACATACAGAGAATACAACCCTTTCTTTCAGAAGAAGGCACCCAGGTGCTTGTGCAGTTTCTCATCATCTCAAAGCTGGACTACTGCAACTCCCTACTTGCAGGTCTTCCTCTACGGGTCATCAGACCTCTACAACTGATTCAGAATGCAGAAGCAAGACTGGTCTTCAATCTCCCTAAGTTCACATATGTCACTCTACTGCTACATTCTCTACACTGGCTTCCAGTAGCTGTATGTGTCAGATATAAAACCTTGATGCTTGCCTACATAGCCAAAAATGGACTAACCCCTCCCTGCAAGATGTCCAAGATCATAGCCCGATCCATACCATAAACATTCTGAACTATAGCTCGAGTTGAAACACCATGCGTAAAGTCTCATGGAAGACAAACCTCAAGACTATTCTCTGTACTGACTCTGGAATGGTTGAGTATGTTGAGTACTTAAATGACCACTAACACAGCAGATATCCTTGTACTTTACATTGTATGTTCATTTATGTCTGTTTCTTTGCACGTCTAGGTATCGGCTTTTAATTCCTGTTGTTTAACTGCTGTTGTTTGAGCATATGTTTATTTGCAATACTATGTAATAGCATTGATTCTTGTAGTTTAGAAGTCTGGTTCAAGGTGATCTTGAATTCTGACCTACCTACGGTACTATCTAAGATGCATTCTGTGAACAAGAATTCTATGGCAAAGCACTTTGTAAGTCGCTCTGGATAAGAGTGTCTGCTAAAAGCCGTAAATGTATTAACATCTTCATGAACTGGTTAGTGTTGTATCTTACAGTAAAACCTAAAGTGTTTTGCATCGGTGAACAAATATAGCAGCCTATGTACATTGATTATAGCAGTAGTTTGACTTTCTCTTTGTGAACACTTTTGCATTTTGCCTGTCTCTCAAAGTGATGCAAAGAATATACCAGATGTTGGTGGCACACTCGTTGGTTACATTTTTGGCCTCTAGGGTCATGGAGAAGACTTGAGACAGTCTTGAGTGACTGTTTTAGCTAACAGTAGCTGGTGCTTGGCTCCTTTAGTGTTCTTTAGTGTTCTTGCCAATGCTTTCCTGGGCTCATGTATTGAGCCCTGTGCCTACTCATTTTAGCTGCAATGATGTGCCTGACAGGAGCTTCCATGCAGAGACAAATATATATATATATATATATATATATATATATATATATATATATATACTGTATAATATGTATATACTGTATATATGCGTACTTGCCCATAGATGATGAAGGATCTCTGTCTGTAACATCCTGTTTCTCTGTGTACATCTCTCTCTCTCTTTTCAAATGCTTTTTGACAAATGTTTTCAGCTATGTAGGAATGTGTTTGTCACATTAACTAAGCTATACAAGACGTTCTTGTATTTTATGGTGGAATGGGTGGACCACATTTTAATTCATAATCTCAGACTCTGATCCCCTTGTAAAGAGTTCTTAGCACTGAAAGTGCACATAATTTGCACCAATAATAATCTCCAGGGACTCTTTACTGACATTGTGGCCAAATGGTCTGGGCGTTCCTATGATGCCTACATCTGGGCAAAATCTGCAATCTCCCATAGGGCAAACAATAGGGGGAGGTTGGCTACTGGGTGACGATTTGTCAACACCTGCTGCTTTCCCACAGATCACAGATGAAAAGCATTATAGCAGTGCACACCAGAGGTCAGGTAGCATGTTGGAAAAAGCAATAGGCACATAGAATTGAGATTTAGGTGCTTTCACATGTCATCAAAAGGGCTCAGAACACAGATGGACAATGCTTGTACAATAACAGCTGCAATGCTGCCTAACACTGCTGTACAATCTGACCTCTCCCTAATGTAGAACGCCAAGAGGAATTGGATGACATTGCACTTCATGCTGCAGTGGGAGCATGCCTAAGAACTGAAGAACTTTTTGCCACGACTGTTTTGTTCCTAATTAATATGTGCATTTTTATGCGATTTCGTTGCAGATTTTGCTCATATTTTGGTTAATAAACACTGTACAAAAGGTATCATGAAGTGGTATCAACTGAACCAAATAAAGCAATAAAACGTGAATTAATATCCAGAGAAATGATGTCTGACTTGACAAGAGATCCCCATAAACAAAATGCCTCACAACAATAAGAGGTAATCAAAGATGTTCACACAGTAAATTATGGATCATATTGTTGTGAATATTTTATGCTGACCTTGTTCAGTGGGTAAGTTTATTGTCACCAATATCGAAGGGCTCACATGTTGGGCTAAAACATATTTAGCTTCAATTTCGCTTCTTATTTTATCATCTCTTTAAATTCCAGCATTTTGGAATTATGGTGGCGCTTCTCTTCTCTTCTATTAATATCCAGGCTGCTCCCAGACAGGCTCTCTCAGGCTGTGGAAGAGCTCTTTAGCTGGGTCCTGCCTAAGAAGGCCCAACAGATGCATCAGGGTGAAGAGACAGGACGAGGGCATGCAGGCTGTGGACACAGGCTGATGGGATACAGACATAAAATCTTCTCCACAGACACCAATTTCCCTCTATTATACCAGTAGATGCTGCCCAAAACTTGTATTGCCAGTGCTGCCTTTTCTTCTTGCGAAGAGGCTGAGTGCTTGACTCGTCTCCCGAGACTTTCCTCCCTGTCTCTGCAATCATGCAACTTGTCTCCGTCTAATTGGAGATGTCCTGCAATATATTGGGGAAGAGATTATTGCCAGTTAAGTGAATATGCTGCACACATTTATTTTTTGTTCAATGTCATTCCATTTTTTTATTTTTCATTTTTCTGATTTAGAAAGTAACAAATCTATATTTTGGTCTACTCTTCAACTCCACTAAAATAAAATACATTTTATGTTTTTCAAATTGTTTAGGCTTCCTTCTGTTCTCCAATATTTTCTAGTCTGGACTAGTTAGGCAGAATTGGTGCCTATTTATACTTTACACTTTACACTATATTAATTTGTAGTTATGATGTCCAGTCTTTTGATTAATTGTTTGACTATGGACTTTTGCCAGACTGGGGATTGTGAGGAGTTTTGCCAGACTTGAGCTATGGTAAACTCCACAAAGAGATTTGTTACCAGACTTTCTGTAAACACATTAAGTTGTTATGTCCTTTAATAATTTTTAATTGAATTGGATTCTCAATTCTGGTATTAAACATCTGGTCATAAACAGCTGAATGGGCCCTTCCATATCAAAGCGCCAGCTCTGCTAGCTGCTAAGATTCAGAAACAAAGAGCAATGAAAGTGATTGACATTCAGTAGGACTCATCTTCGTAATTGCCTTTGAAGTCCCTT
Organism: Brachyhypopomus occidentalis; assembly: GCA_020368025.1. Taxonomy (NCBI): domain Eukaryota; kingdom Metazoa; phylum Chordata; class Actinopteri; order Gymnotiformes; family Hypopomidae; genus Brachyhypopomus; species Brachyhypopomus occidentalis. Next base: position 4,571,041 of record JAGXOD010000025.1, on the reverse strand, counting down.
TCATGTGGGATTCCCAGTATGAGACTAATAGAGGATTATCTTATGATCTAACACACAAGGCACATATATCAAAACTTATTCATGCTGCCTAAAAGTTTGTGAACTCCATGAGTAGTTTAGATTTTTCTGTTGCTTTACCATGATTAAAACTTAGTGTACACACACATCACCCACACACCACCCACTCATCACCCACACACCACCCACACATCACCCACACAACACCCACACATCACCCACACACCACCCACTCATCACCCACACAACACCCACACATCACCCACACACAACCCACACACAACCCACACACCACCCACACACCACCCACTCATCACCCACACACCACCCACACACCACCCACACATCACCCACACAACACCCACACATCACCCACACACCACCCACTCATCACCCACACATTACCCACACACCACCCACTCATCACCCACACACCACCCACACATCACCTCCAGCTGCAGACCTCCCTGGCAGTATCTGGGATAAATGTACATGTGTCTACAATCAGGCCAGAAATCAACTGATATGACATTCATAGAATACTAGAAGGAAGCTTCCGCTCTCTAGAAAGAACAAAGTTTCCTGTTGAAACATTGCCAGAAAGCACTTGGACAAACCAGAGGCTTTCTGGAAGTCCACTCTCTGTACAGATTAGTCCAAAATTGAATTATTTGGCCACAATCACAGGCCCCATGTTTGGAGAAAAGACAACACTGGATATAAAGAAACTCCTCCCAACACTGAAGCATGGTGGTGGAAATGTGAAGGTCTGGGCCTGCTTTTCTGCCTCTGGACCTGGATGACTCCATATTATCCAGGGAATCAACAATTCCTAGGCCTATCAACAAATTCTTGACCAGAATCTCCTGCCATCAGTCAGGGAGGTGAAGCTGGGACAGAAATGGATTATGCAACAAGACCATAATCCAAAGCATTCCAGCAAAACTACCAAGGAATGGTTTAAGATGATTTGCACTCTGGATTGGCCCAGTCAAAGTCTGGACCTCAATCCCATAGAAATGCTGTGGCAAGATCTGAAGTGGACAGATGTCCCTCCAACCTCTCTCAACTGGCGGAGTTCTTCAAGTGGGCAAAAATCCCCCAAAGCAGATGTGAGGCACTTGTTACAGAAGACGTTTGGTTGAATAATGGCTGCAAATGGAGGTGCCACAAGTAACTAACAGAGTAACTACCAGAATTCACATACTTTTGCACTTGGCAGATTTTCAGTTTTGGAGACAGAAATTACTTTTGTTGAATAAATAATGAAAACATACAGTATATTTTTTCTGTGTGTCCCTTATTTGGAAGGTCAGCTTTACAAATGAATTGGATGGTCATTTCATAAGATTATTTGCATTTTGTTTAGAAAACAAAGGGTGGTTCACAAACATTCAAGCAGCACTGTACATATGTACAGTTGTAACGCTGGAGGTGACATAAAGGAAGAAGCAGTGGGCGAGGTTGGCAAAGGAAAATCTTTACTGTTCATTGTATATACAACAAACTTGCACACTGAATAACAGTTTCATAGCGTGTGTTAGCAAATGAGCGCAAATCGCTTAAATAAAGTAAAGCGGTACAGAGGATGCAGAGAGTCTCTCTCTGTCTCTCTCTCTCTCTCTCTCTCTCTCTCTCTCTCTCTCTCTCTCTGAAGCATAGCAACAAATGTCCAGACAACAGCACTTCATACAATTAGGCTCTTTAATGTGCAGCACTGGAGGACTGGACCTGCAGGTGTAAACACTACCAGAAATCAATGGAGAAATAATGGACAGGTGTGAAGGGCATTTTAGAATGAGGGTGACTGGAAGAATGGGAGTGGCTGAGGGCGTGTGCATGAGGGAGTGGGCGTCTCCCCCGAACGTTGGGACCGGTTCACCGTGACAACGGTACATGTTGTGTGTTAAGTGTTATTTTGTGAATTCTCTGCTTTTTTCTTTAATTCTATAATTTCATACTTTAGTGTATCATTTTTGCGATACAAATTCAAAGGAATTAATGTGCTGCAAACTCTACATAGCACTGAGATAGTCAGGCTCATCAGCACGGTAAATGCTTAGCTAAAAGTGTTCCCTTTCAGTACTGTTAAATTTAGTTTTTTACTTCTCTGTGTTTCATGCATTTTACACACTCAGTAGTGGAAAGCAATGCATTGCGTACAAAAAGAGGAAAAAATCTTAGAGATCCATTATCCCCAGCCATACTGACTGGCATTTTTTAGGACACAGTTTAGCAAGTGCTGGTTATTTTCCACCAGAATGAAAATGTTGACATGATTGACATACTTTTCAGGCGCTGATTGCTTTCATACTTTAAAACTGCGCAGGGAGTGAGTTTTGCCATTTAGACACAGAGAGAGATGATTTACTATGCTGGGTCAGGGAGAAATGGTGTAGGTGGAGATAGTTTGAAAAGAAATCATAAGAAGCACACAGAATATCCTTGCTTAAATTTTAAAGCTAGCTTTTCCATTACATGATTTAAAGTCTTGTTCATTTCTCCTTTCATTTATACACAAAACTGGAAAGTTCTGAAAAGTATTTTTGAACATTCACATTTGCTGCTATGGTTGCAATATAAATATGGTCCCCTCATATTTATAAATATAAAGATTTTATACATTTAAAAGAAAATATTCTAAGAGGTATTGGTCTTCAGTACTGACCAATATTACCTTTACAGGTCACTTAAATTATTCATCCAGTTGTGCATACTTTAAAATATTCTTAGCATATTATTCTCAAGTTCTTAAAATGTATGTGAAATCCACTGCATCTTACAATACAATACTGTCATATTAAAAGTCAATACCAAAAGTTGATTCAAACTAGTGTCAGTGTAATGCTGTCAAAAATGTTTCAAACTGACATCATGTCATCGAGGTCATGATCTACTATATATTTAATAAAGAGCTATATCTAAAGACGAGAAAGAGAGGAAGTGCATAATAAATGAAAAAAACCTTACAGTATGCAGTATGCAGCATGTAGCATTTTTTTTTACACACTTGGAACAGTGTACTGGCAGTGAAGTTTTAACAACAATATTAAAAAGTATTACCTCTCATATTAGAGCCTTCAGAACGTTTTGCACATATGCACACCTTATGTTAAATCACTTAAATAAGCAGTTTGCTCTGAAGCAGTGTGTTGTCAGACAGGTGTGACTGAGGGTGTTAGTTTGCTCTTATTTATAGGCTTTGGTTTGTTCTCTTGAATAATGAACACAGAAAAGCAAGAAGATTTTGCATGCCCACAGATACACAGTGAAAGATCAATCAGTTAGCTACACAGTTTAAAACAATTCAGCTAATTCATTCAACAATCAAAGTCTGAACTATAGATGGATAGATAACGTCACAAAAACTACATATTGATATACGTTTGGTGCCCAAAATTGCACTCAGTTGTTAATATCTTGAGTGACAGCCCATCAGATCTCCAGAGTTGAGTACTTTGTGTGTAAGCAGATGCACACAAATGCACATTCCTAGTAAATTTCAAGAACATAACAGCTCAGCCCCAATTATCTAAAAAGGAACAAAATGAATTTTTCATTTTATTTGATGAAGATAAAATCAAATGATAAACAGACCCAAAACTAGCAGTAACTGTAAATCTAGTGTAAATCTAGTGTAAATCTACAGTACCTAGTGTAAATCTACAGTTAAAATCAGTTATCATAAATAACAATGAAAAACCTTTGGAAAGTATGAACGTTAAGTTAGGAGATGGTCAAGTAAAATGGCAAAGAGTATAAATGCATTTAAATGATTTAAATGAATTTATATTCAGAATAAACAAGAGTTAAAGTCAACTGATGACTTTTCTATGCAAATTATCTTAATTAGAGATTCAATGTATTCCATACATTATGTAAATAAGGAGCACTTTCATGATTCTTGGCATTTTGAGGACTATATTTGTACCATTATTGAAGACTTTTTATTTCATTAACAATCAACAATCAGGCAGTATGTAGTCCATTTTGAATGTATTGATTAATGCAAATTATGTAATACATAATTTGGTAATTTGTATAGCTCTATCCTTGATTTGTACCCTATTGGTACAAAAGGTTTACATACCCATTTACTGTAGATGTTCTTGAGCATACCTTTTCTTTTAGTGGATTCCTATAGACAATCCTCGACATTTGCATGGGATATCATAGTAATGCATGTAAAACAAGAAGTAAGGTAAGAAGATGAAGAAGCTAAAGAAAAAACCCTAATGATTACAGTAGCCTGTATGAATAAGCCTACAAGCAATAATAGAAATGGCAGATGGTGGCAAGGAGTGGAGCTCAGGAGAGACATATTGTGTAGACAACTGGTGCCAAGCCGTCTGTGACTGACAGGAGGCTGGGATATTTAATCAGTACTAGCACTGAATCAGCACCCAAGCCAAATGCAATTCAAATCCCTTTATAACCCTAAATGCCAATTAACTGGAAATATCATCGTGCCACACCCTGCTGTCAAAAGAATTGCATTACGATCAGCTGTGAGACACTCAGCTTAGCTAGCATTGAGAAGATGGTAGGTGTGAAAGGTTATTGCCTTGTACTGGTGTGTGGTTTGTCATTTGATGCAATTCAAAGTATCAGAATCCCAATGGATGCTTTTAGGGGGCTATTTATAAGATAGATAAGACTTTATTGTCATTGTAATTGTACAATGAAAGATTGTTTGGTAGCTCACAGAGTCACCAGCAGCAATAAAATAATATAAATAGAAACATTGCAGGGCCACATATGTATACAATGAATGTGTACTACCTTATGCCATGTTAAAAAGTTTGGAACAAATTTTATGCAGCACTGTTTGACAAGTGTTTTAATACATTTTCAAATATATCTAAAATAAGCCAATTATTCCATGTAAGTGTTTCTTAAGTCGTGATGTATTCACAAACCCCATTGTGATCAGAGGCAAAGTTTCAGAAAAGTGTCTGTAAATAAACTACATGCGAAGTAGTGACTGTAGTGCAGCACATCATAATGGTGAAACTCTAGCTTTACTGTTGGACCAACCGCTGTAATGCACCTGGAAATGCTTGAAAACCAAAGCTTCCTAAGTAGTCATCTGTCCAGAGCTTTGACCCATTAATATACATTGACTCATATAGTCCATGAAGAGCTGAATTCTGTCATGTGCTACTGAAAACCAATGTTCATTGAACAGTGCATGATAGCAAACATTTTGACCTTAGCAAAGAATGCTTTTGAAGAAGGTAATGGTTACAGTGGGCTGAGCAAACCAATTTTATTTAGAGTTATCCAATCAAAGATGATTGCATTTCATTTTGATGCACTATTAAAACCTTTTGTTCTACAAACATTTGATTTAAAATGGTAATTTTCTGCTATGGAAATGAGAGGTATGTTATCATACAGAAATATAATCTGTACTTCAGATGTAAGAAATCTCATGCAGATATTAATGCCATAAATACATTGCAGAAAAGTAGGGATATAAAAAACACAGTGAAATCCTCAGTTAGTCACTTACTGTACAGAATATATGAAGTACAGAAGTTCCTCAGATTTCGATGACATTTTAATTAACTGGAATGTTCTCATGAAAGATTAGCTCCAGAACAGCTCTTAGAGAGGGATATATTTGCCTCTAAGATTGTATCTGGTAACAGCAGTTCTTAGCATTGCAGAGCTGTCTCAACTACTGGGATTAAGTTCAAATGGCATTTTTGCTATGGCTGTATGTGTAATATGAACTTTCGCTCTTGCTGTTATGTAAAGAGCATCTGCATGATCTTATAACAGCTTGGATGGTATGAATATATGGCTGTATATATGATGATTGTATATATGCTCTGTTAAGGCTATGTAATGTTTTATCGTTTCATTTTGCAGCAAATGTACAAGACAAAAAATCACTTCTCTGATATTAACATTTAGAAGTAGTCCCCAGCACAAATATAACAGATATAGTATATATCAGTAAATGATAAGGACATATGGAGTAGGAGAAATAAAAGCAAGTCTGTAAATGTACTTAGGTGAAAGAGCTATCCTAGAAAAAAGGCCAAATTGGATCTAGAAAAACAAGCATGCAGTGCAATCCGTAATTAAACAGCTCGTCTTGTTTTATCCATTAAGGAACTTCAGTGCAATGGAATGTATAGACACTCATGAATGTATGCAGACATGCTGCACTTAAACTCATACAAACACATAGATTGTTATTATTTCATATTCAATGTGCTGAACCACAGAGTCAAATTAACAAAAACATGTCATTGTGCAATTATTGATGGACAGCACTATATCTGGAAGTAGATATATTTTGGAAGCCCTTGGTGTATCATGTCTGCTTTGGAATACTGCAGAATGTAAAGAACAGTAGTTGCATTTTATATAATCTGTAATTGGTACATTTTACATACATATACATACTATACACATCATAATTTTCCTTTTCAAAGCGGTTGCCTACTGGCATATCTTTTACTGCGCTAAACATGGAACATGGAAGAACACATTTTAAAGCTCTCAAACTTCCAACCGCACAAGGTTGCGCTAACACACAGATATTACCTTGCTTTGTTAAACAGTGCTTTAAACATCTAACAGGTAACATTTTGCAGGTTACTGTCCCTGGCGTATACCCTTCAACTGTCGAGCAAACACAAACAGCGGAGAGTGGAGTCTGAGGCGCAGTCCTGACAAGAACTCCTCTGTGAACAGTCAGTAAGGAGGCAGGCTGCTTGCAGCAGCTGTCAGCATCATGTGACGTTACCACCAGTATGTCACCAACAATAAAGCTCCTCCTGTAAAGCGAAGACTCTGGGCTTAGGGATGTCAAAGAGCTTTCAGAAGAGGAGTGAGTGAGCTCATTACTCCTAGTATGTACTGTATTTCAGACAATGTTTAGACATTCTGTGGTGTCCTTCCAAAGACAATAGCAAACCTTATCCTGGCTATCTGTGCCAGCAGCCGCTGAGTCTAGTATGAACACAAGCTTGGACTAGGCTGTAGTGGCTGTTGGAAGTTGCTCTGGAGGGGCTGTATGTATTGTTTCAGAGGGGTTAGGGAAATGGTGTGTTGGGGAAATGTTTTAGAATGCAAACTGGTGGGGTTTTGGTGGGGTTTTTCTTAAACATATGGGCAAAAACCGCAAGTTCATCTTTACTCTTCTTTTTTGGTTTTCATTGTGTTTTTTTATCTTTATTAAATGAAAAAACAAAAGGCTGGCATGACATTGATAATGTGAATAATGATCTACTGATAGCCAGGAGTGGGAAGCTTCCTGCACAGACCTAAATCAGTTCCGCCCCTCTAGACCAATAATCTCTGACTGTTATAAAATAGCCCTGTCACTATATATCTCACCCACCCACGATTCAGCCAACCAGGTAAACCCACACCACTGCACAGTCCCACACTCTGTTGCAGTCCTTGAACTTATAGTTAAGTCCTTTCCTCTTGGTGCAGGCATCGCAACAGTGAACATTCTGGCCGTACACAGCCCAGGGGAAGCACTGCCATTGGTGCTTTCCGTATCTTGGCTATTCCAAAATGTACGAGCCCATAGGGCTCCACTGTGGTAAATGCCCTGCATCTGCCTGCTGCACCATCAGTCCTTTTTCCCCCATCGATATTAGTGCACCCACTGCCTGCACTTTTTTGGAGCCTTATGATTGGTGGTTGTGGGTAGCTGAGCTCTCACTAGCTGTTTCCTTCTGTTTGATCATACTGCCGAGTTGGTTTCAGCTGCTGCAGAGTTGGGGTCAGCTACAAGTCAGGTGTGAGGTTATCTGCCACCACATTACTGCTGGATGCCTTCGCATATCATGCTCATTGCTATCACAGGATAAAAGGTGTGCAAGAAAATGCAACAGGGAACGAATATTTAATGTGCAACGGGGACGTAAAAAAATGAATGAAAGTCTTAATAAGAGTGCAGGTGTGTCTAAAAGTCTGTCCACGTGAAAATATTTGTAGCATTTCTGTGTGAAGGCATAAATGTTTATCTGCAGGAGAAGATAAATTTACAGTAGGGATTTATAGTAGGGAGAAGCTTGTTTCTCTTATCCTCAAGCTCCTCCTCCATTGTAAACTTTCCCATTATTTCTCATGGGAAATGCCTCAATCTGCCATGAAGCATATTAAAGGTTTATTCCTGCTTGATTGTTTTCCTGCGGCCTCCTCAATTCTAAAGAGGGGAACTGTCAGTCCCCCCAAGAGCAGGTCTCCACAAAGCAGAAGGCTTCTATTTCAGCCTTCCAGAAGTCATATTTGAGAAGGAGATGCCCCATGGTAAACCTTATATGCCACCAGTGGTACATCTTGATAGTTTCATTTATGACCAAATGCAGGACCTCATTCCCACTCTGATAATGGAGACAATGGATCTAGGGTTTAGGTGTCCTTTCCCTTTGATATAGTAAACAAAAATATAGTAAACAAGGTGGCATCTGTGAGATTTTTCCAAGGTATCCTGGGTCTGTAAAAGCAGCATATTTTTTGTTCCTTTTTCTGTCGGGACACAAACCCTGTTTGTAGGTGCTCTGTCTTCATCACAAGTCTTGCCTGCTCTGTTTTGGTCTTCAGAATCAGTATATTAAGAATAAGTATTATTAAGAATACTAAGAGCCATTGTATATATGGATAAGTCTATGTATGCTGGTCAGAGTAGACATATTAATAAAAGTGTTACACATAAAACATTACAGAATGATATGAAAAAGGGTTATATCTGTACAGTTGTGCAGAGAAGCATACACTACAGAGAAGCTGATGTAATACAATAAAGAAAGTTTAAGTTTAAAGTTTATAGTTTAAAGTACAAAGTGTCCACTGTGGTTGATGAGCCCTGTGGAAAAAGGTGTTAGCATGTCCAGTTGTGCTGGCTTTGAGTGGATGGCTCAGTGTGGCGGCAGCCACTATGCTAACTTGCTGTTACAGCTGCTGGTGGGAGACCTCACAGAAAAGCTCGTAGCATAAGGTCTTCTGGAATTTTCTGGTCTTCTGGAAGATAGTTATGGTACACAAAATGTTGAGCTTATGTGTAGTTCCTTTACAAGTACCAGGGGCATGGTGTTAGTGTGCCCCAACCTATAAAAACAGGACACCACATATCAGCCTCCCTATTGCTCCCCTCACCACCTTCATTCTTATTACTGGTTTGATTCATTCTTGTTGTCCCCTTCAGATTTATGAAAACCTTTCATAGTTTTTGTGTTGCATTGCTTATACTGTAGTTGGCATCAGATATATTGTTTTACTGTATGTTCTTGAAGCTTTTTTTTTTTTTAGAAAAGCAATGCAACAGTACATTAACAGGTATAAAATAATCTCTTCTCGTTTGGTGGTGGAGAAAGAAAGAGACTTTCAATCTTAACTTATACATGGGATAAGGTAGTGGCCTGCCCAGCCTACACTCACTGGACCGCCGATTTGGGCCGCTGATTAATCACTTACAGTTTGCCTTAATACCCATCGAAATAAACAGCTGAACTTCACTGTTGTTTGTCTACCTGAACTGGAGCTGTACTGCCTTCCTCAACAGTGAGAGCTGCCGCTGTGATTCACAGCATACATCAAAGTACATCAAACTACTAACACTTTTCCTTCCCACTGAAAACACAGTGCTTTCATCTGGCCAGACATTGAACTGTACCGCTAGCTCCTGCAGTGCCCCGAACATCTTCTCAACCTGTCTCGTCGTTGCACCTGGGGAAGCAAGGCGTTGCCATTGGTGATGTCTACGTTGTCGTTCACTGGTAGTGTAGCATCTCAGCTTCAGAGAGCACTGTAGCAGCAGGCTCTATTGGGCTGTTTGTCTGCTTAGTTTCCTGTGGGAGGCTGACTGCACTTTCTTGCTGCTGTCACTATCATGCTCTTGTGGTGTGTGTAGCATCTCTGGTCCCGGGTGGAGTGTGCCACAGTGCTGGCTGGCTGTGTTGGCTCTTTCCCAGTGCTGTCAGCTCTTCCACAGCACTTCGCTGGGTCTTCCTCACTACCAATAACTCTGTTTCAGTGGTTCAACCAGAGATTGTCACCTCTTGCTTAGGTTGCTGGCCATCTTGTGCTAAGCTTTCTTCTTCGCTGAATCAGAATGGGCGTCCTCTGTCTAGCTACTGACACAGGTGGAGCACTAGGTTGGCAAGGGAAGGCAGCGACTCATTTTTAGTACTCTTAAAACACAAAAGTTTGTACATGGTGGCAAGTATTTGACAATGAAACCTGGTGGGAGTAGAAAATTCCCAAAAAAGCTCTTTACCAGGTCCATCCTCCTGGACTGATAAGCTCTCACTGAACCTGGCAAACAACAGGCCTACCACTACACTGTGAAGCAGGGAAGTATTTAAGACCCAACAATTGCACAGCCACTAAGGTCTGAATTAGAGATTATCAATCCCTGTGATGGAAAGACCACTCTGACTCATTGTTGTCATTTAGGGTCCATAGGGTGCAGAGCTTCAATTATTAGAAGTTCAAGCAATCAGGAAAAATAGCAAAATACTGTGTGTGTGTGTGTGTGTGTGTGTGTGTGTGTGTGTATGTATATATATATATATATATATATATATATATATATATATATATATATATATATATATATATATGTATATATATACAGTGTCATAACAGGCTCTCAGAAAAAAGGCTGTAAAAAGTCATTTGTAATGAATAGCAACATAGAGATTGATAATATTGAACTTTATCAGGAAATTACAAATGCAGAGTACATTAATTAAAACTATGGCAAGATTGTGAATTAAGCGATTGTGAATAAAGCAATTGCGATTAGTATGCCAGTGAAAGTAAGAGTAGGAGGGGGCTTTTGAGAGTTTCCCTAATTAAAATTAAAAATAATTGATAATAAAACATTATTGAACTATATGGTTATTATTATTAATGCAAACACTAATATGTTTACAAAAATTCCTATGTTCAATCGTGTAGATGGATATGAAGATTTTGTACATGTGCTAATACATTTTTTCAATTCATATCAGGTTATATATACAGAATAAATATTTTCCAGTACAAATTAATAAGCCAATGTAGAATAGTTATAATAGTTATAAGAATACAGTATTATAAATAGCACCTAATAAGATGATTATATAAATAAAACCTTAGAAGCCATGATTAGGACTTCCTTTCATATAAAGTAGAAAGAGCAGGTCAAGCTTCTGGGTTGAAATGGTCCTCTTGTTAGTGTCTTCCTCCACATGGCGATGTACATCACATGGTTCCATGTTTTTGCTTCTCTTCTCGTCATGTCAGCAATGTGTTTTGTGTGTACATCCTCCTTCCCTGGACTTGCCATGGCCATAACTAGTGAGCTTCCTGTGTATGTTTACATGCCCTTAGTTCTCAGGTATTGTCTGAACTTGTATTATTGCTTCTCTGTTCTTGTGCACGATATTTACTTTTGGTTTAATTAAAAACTGCTATGGAAGCAACACGACACATGCTTGTATCCTGACATGCATTCATCACATGAGCGTGGTAGACATCCTGCACTCTTGGCTTAAGATTCTCCAGGAAGCCTACGATGATACATTTTCTTTACTTGCTATGCTAATTCTGATGCATCTCAAGTGTCAATATGGAGGAGTTAACTCCTATACATTGGGACATGTTGTGCACTGATATAATCACATATAAGTCAACATTATTAGTTTTATTTAAAATGTGAATTTTCTCACAGTGCACATCACATTGACATCTAACAGAAGAATGCTGTCCTTGTTCTGAATGACTAAGTCAAAACATGTTGCTGTTTGGTCCTACCGCAAAGTTCTGGATTGCAGGATGTTACATCCAGGAAGTGACAGACTGTCATTGATGATGAGGGTCAAAAATGGCAAGCAGATTAAGTCTGAACAAATTACTGTTTTCTGTCATTAATCTAGCTGGTGTCTTCCTCTTTTGGTTTTATGAGATGGATAAGAACAGGGTGCAGGGATAACTTTTCAGGCAAATTTCAGAGACAAAATAATGTGACAGCAAAACTGTTTATGTATTCAGAGTTCTTCTCTAAGCACTTCAATCACACTGAAGTTAACTGACATTTTTTTCTCTTCTTGCATTTGAGCAGCCAAAAAGAACCATTTAGCAGATGACTTTCAAATTGTAAGGCACATGAAATGGGGTTTCTTGAATCGATTCCTACCACTCAGAATATCAATGTTCTTCAACTTTATTTCTATGCACAAAACAAAGCTTTTGGTGTGCCAAAATAAAATAAATGCAGGCCAAACAGCTGGGGTGGTTAATGGAGGATAAAAATTTAAGAAAGCTGCAAATTATAATCATGGATGCTGAAGAGGATGAATATGAATCCAGGAAGTTTATATATTCTTATATTATATAAAAGTTGGATATTGGTGTTCCTTGATTACATCTCAAAGCTTAGGCACAAAGTTCAATTGCTAAAAACTGCTGCTGCATAACTCTTGTCGTGAAAGCAAGTCTCAGCACAGAGGGAGCTCCTACAATATGTTTTCCAATATGGTGTGATGAGCAAAGTGTCATCTGTAAATTGTACCACATCATACTTGCCTTATTGATTTCTTTCTGTCATACAGAAAACATTGTGTTGCCCTGCTCCTTCTGCTATTGGGGGGAATTATTACTTTTTCATCAACTCATGGATATTTCATTTTTTTTCGTCTCTTCAAAATGTATTACCAGCTGCTGCGAGAGAGGAAATATGCCCTGGTCATGTCGATCATATGAGGCAAATGAAGTCCCAGTGCCAGTGTGAGCGATCAGCCCATCGAGCTGTGCACACACTGTTCTTAGACTATACCACTCTTGGCTATGAGACATTTGCTGTAGACATGCTTGCATTTGTTTAGAAAGCATAATATGATTAGCTTGACTTCAAATAGTGATTAATAATGAGAAAGTGACGACTACCATAATTAATAACACACCAAACAATAGTTATGTACATTGCTGAGTACTTTTGTGTGATTAGAAAAAAATAAAAAGATTTATTCTAAACCAGAACATAGATCCATAACAAATCAAAAGGGGTAAAGATTCAGTAAGAATGATATTCTGTCAAATTGAACAGAGTGAAGAAAATGATAGCCACTGATCAAGTTCACCTCACAGAGACTGAACAAACCGCCAAGCTCCAAGCAAGGCAGTGGCATTAAAACATGTTTTTCCAGAACATTCCTCTGTCTACAGCATCAGATGACTCACTTGTGCAAAAATCCATATCGACGAGAACACCTAAGCTATGCTGCTTCAAATGGACACAAAGAAAGAGACATTAATGGACTTCTGAGTATAAGTATAAAGTATAAATCTGTCAAAGGAGTCTTCCACTAAATGTCACTAAATCCAGCTAGTATGAGGGGCCTGGAGGATGGGTCTGACATCTGGAATGTCACTTACGTCTCAGCCTGAGTGCAGGTAAAATCAGGATTGGCAGTGTGGGTAGAAACAGCATTACTCAACTGTTGTTGGTGTATAAATGAGTGGCATGTGGAGGATCCTAGTGTGTTAGACACTCTACTGGCAAATGAGCTATGTACCTATTATGCTGTTTTTAGCATAAATTACTTTCACAAATGGCTTCGTACAGTACTGTGCAAAGGCCACCATTACATGTGTTATTTCAGCAATGGTAAAATGAACATATACAATATTTTTTCTCTTTATTAGAATACAACCAGTAAAAATGGAAATTTGTATGCAGTTAAAAACACAAAAAGTTTTTCTGGAAAAAACAAATGTAAAGAACCTAAAGAAAAATAAAGATGAACTCTGGGAAGTGTATATATATATATATATATATATATATATATATATATATATATATATATATATATATATATATATATATATTAATAACAATATATATATATTAATAACATTTTAACTATTCATATCCAATCATCTCTAAGTCTGATTCATTGAAATCTATCTATTGCCCCTATGAATTTCCTTGCTTCCATTTGTCTTTCATTTTAATTTTAAGCATTTTAAGTATAATCTTCCTAATGATTGCCTTTTACTGGTTCAGCCAAATGGAACAAACACTAGCATACACAGAATTAATATTGATTTGTATATGGAATCAACATTGATATATATACCTGCAGAAGATTCCAGATGAGTAACCGCAGTCTTACTGTAGCATACTAGACACAAGGTTTCCAGAGTATATATACAATGAACATATATGGAATGAACTTTGATATATATGGGATAAACACTTACATATGGAGTGTACACTGAGAAATGCAATACCTCAGGAGTGCAAAAGCACAGCTGGAAGTGACTTACAGGAGGATTACATGGCTACTGCCTCTGGAATGGTTTTGACTATGAGAAAGGATGTAAACATAGAGCCAACTAGGGAGGCAGGGGAAGGAAAGAGATTATAGGTGTGTGTGTGTGTGTGCGTGTGTGGATGAATAAAGTTAACGTCAACTGAGGATTCATCAAGGAATGAGGAGAAGCTTGGATGAGGTAGGACAGGGGTCCTACATTGTACGATTGAACAATACTTGCTACAGAGTTGTTCAGGTCCAGTGAAAGGTTACATACCACAGTTCACAGGACAACAATACCTCTGCTACTACAGAGAACTGCAGCACATTTGTACAGGAAACTGATGTAAACCAGAGGAATAATGGAGAGAAGGAGTGAGCAAAACAGGTGGTTATAGAAAACAGAACTGAGCTGAGAGTGTAGATAAGATGGCTAGCTGCAGTTGGCAAAATGAGAGTGATGATTATCTGAAAGGTATAGTATCATGGTTGGTTTGAAAGGATCAACAGAGTAAACAGAAAAACGTTGGTTAGCTCATTTATGAATATGGGATTGCAAGATGGGTTTTTTTTTGAGGATATAGAAAAGAGATGCGGCATAATGAAGCCAATTCGGCAAATGGAAATAGACTCATTCATGAGTTAAGGGGAGTTAGACAGCGGTAAAGGTGAGTAGATGCTAAGCAAGTAAGGGTTTTAATACACTGCAGAAAGAACTGAAGGGAGCTTGACAGTGTGTAATGATACGTGAATTTCTCCCGAACCATGACGGTTCGCGTGTTACAGTTCAGTGCATGGGATTGTAACAGAGAATACGAGGTAGCCAATGTGCAAAGATTGATGAACATACAGCAGAATCAAATTTCACAAGCTAGTAGCAAGTTAGCACTTGCTGAGTCAGTCACACTATGGTGAATCAATGGTGGACAGTAGAAAGTAAATGTAATTCTTTACTGTACTGAAGCTATTTTTTGTTTCTTTACTTTACTCAAGCATTTTCCATTTTTGTAACTTTTTACTTTAACTCCACTACATTTCAAAGTCAAATATTTTACTTTTTACTCCACTACATTACGCAAAAATATGTCGTTCATTTAGGCGTATGCATTCATTAAAACGTCAAAACAAAAGCGCGAAGCCAGCACACCGATCAGGGTACGGCTCAAGGTCAATGGAACAGCGTAACATTTTCGGAGAACATATCCCTACATAAAAATGGGAAAGAAACTGTAACTCTCCAGGAAACCCATGGCCTTATCTGAGTGAAATATTTTAAGTAGTCTAAAAGAAAAATAACTACGTTTTCAAGTGCCTTCTCTGCCTACTTCAGTCCCATACGATTTGTTCTTATAAGAATTCCCAATCTAATCTAAGGAAACAGTAGAGGTAAGCTATTTTATTAGGCCTACTGGTCATTTTCTTTTAATGAGAAATCTAACAATAGCTTGCAGCAAACCGTTTCTTTGTGTATGTTAAAATATGCCCGACATTAGCATTGTAAACACGGTTAGTTAGCTAGCTAGCTAGCTAAGAAGGCTATTGCTAGTAAACAACCAAAAACTGCCTTAGCAACGCACTCGGCATGTAGTTACCCGAGTTAGTTAGCTAGTTATTTGTTTACCAAAGTGCATAGTATTTGGAGCTTCCAGCTACCTAAATGCATTGGCATTGTGAAATAATAAACATTCTAAAATAGCCCTTTGCGTCGAGAAAACAAATTCTATTTTGACATGCTTTACATGCAGAGAATGGTGCTAAATATTAGAGCCTTTTTATTTTCAATACTTTTACTAAAGTAGAGGACTAAAGGGAGGAGTTCTACTTCTACTGGAGTAGTGTTTTACCTTGGGTATCTGTACTTTAATTCAAGTACGTGGTTTGTGGACTTCGCTCACCACTGGTGAACACAGATGACAGACAGGCGCTATAAGACCAACCACTTTGTGGCTTTCTTGCTACTGTACTGAACTCGTTCTCAGTGTTGCCAACTCCTCAGTAAGGAAAGTAGCTATTGGCTGTCCTAAAAGTCGCTAAATCACATCATTGCCTAATTTGCATAATACATGTAACGTTGTGGGAGAGAACAAAGTGAGTAAAAACACCCTAAATATGTTAGAACTACAAATGAACTCTGAACAAATTAGCAACTTATGTTGCCTTTGAAATAGGCAGTCACCTCTCAAAATAACTTCATGAATTTAATGCTATGTATAAATCATTTTTTCGTAAATTACATAAACCAGTTTTTGCTGCGTTGTTAAATGTTAGCATAAGAGTAACAGTTAGCAGGAACTGCTATTCTACGTTCAACCCTCCTCCTTTATCTTAATGTTTAGATTTTCACAAAGAGGCACACACTGTGGACGAGGTGAGTGACAGGCTACGTGGTGAATGAGGTGAGTGACTGAGACTGTGTGAGTTAAATGCAGTGATTTCGTGTCACACTGAAGACGTATTTATATTTACATCGCGCTCTGTAAAAACAGGACAGGGTCAGTCAGCGGCGGCTTTGGGCACGCGCAGTTCATTTGCAGTGTGGACGTGGAGCGGTGGGTCTGCTCTAACTGTGATACTGCACTGTGAGTGTTGTGGGACGGGGCTCACGGCAGCACCCGATGCTCGCTGAGGACAGTAACTGAAGAGCATGAGTGTTCATCTCAGAGTCTCCAATAACACCTCAAAAAGTCGCTAGTCGCTTTTAAAAAAAGTCGCTAGAGGCTCTGAAAAGTCGCTAAACCTAGCGACAAAGTAACAACACTGCTCGACCTGAACCATGATGTCCAAACTGCGGTGTTAACTGAACTGTGACTTTGTGTGTTGTTACACCCCTAGTTGGCAGTAGCGAGAAGGACAGATATCTTGAGGAGGAGAGAAAAGGCAGCGTGTTCTAAGGCAGCTTTCTATAGGGATTCATTTCAGTTTGTGAAGACCTTAATTGCTAAGGAGAAATCTAGGAGACTTAAAGTTAGAAAGAAGAACTTAGAGAATTATTTTGATAGAATGAATTCTGATCAGGCAAAGGAGCTTGCCAGCAGATATTCCACCAGTGGGTGACAGAGAGGCAAATGTATCTCAGTCCGCCAAAGTGGTGTGAGGTTCAAGACATGATGTGTCATGCAAATGCAGGTTCTACACCAGGGGCTAATGGAGGCCTGTATTGGCTGTATAACGTTATACCTGATGTCTTGCCATTTTTACGGATGATGATTGCATTGTGGAAGAAAGGGATTTGAGTAAATGTTTAGTAGTATAACTACATAAAATTCGGACAGCAAAGAATGAGGGTTATATGTGGTATTCCTAGATTTGGCTAATGCACTTGGGTCAGAACCACATAATCCCTTATGGAAGGCATTTAAATTCTTCCAGATAGCAGACAGGATTACTAGGCTAGTTATGCCTCATTTTGCAGCTATTCAGTTCAGTTTTAATATAGGAGAGTATGTTACATCCTGGCAGCAATTGGAAATGGGTATAATGGCCAGCTGTACTATTTCAATATTGGTGTTTACAATTATGATGGAGGTGATAATTAGGACATCTAAGTGGATTGTAGGTAGGGAAAGGCTGCAGAATGGTACACATCTCTCTGCAATCAGGGCATACATGGATGACATAACTTCTGTGCCATGTATATGGTGGTTGCTAGAAAAGATATATGATAGGCAAGAATGAAACTTCCACACATGGGCGTGGTAGTGGGGGGAAAAGTGGACCTGAGTACCCAGGGTCCGAGTAGGGAGAGGGGCCCATAAAAATCCTGATTTTTTTTGGCATTTATAGGGGCCCACTGACATTGTGAGTGTACAGGGCCCAGAATTTGCTGCTACGTCCCTGCTTGCACATCTTAAAAGTTTGGAAAACTTGTGTTTTGTTCATGGAAGGAGAACTGATACCTTCTGTACTGGAGAAACCAGATTAGAGTTTAGGTAGATGGTATAGGGCAGCATTAAACAATAAAAAACAAGTTGTGGGTC
This sequence comes from Brachyhypopomus occidentalis, assembly GCA_020368025.1. Lineage (NCBI taxonomy): Eukaryota > Metazoa > Chordata > Actinopteri > Gymnotiformes > Hypopomidae > Brachyhypopomus > Brachyhypopomus occidentalis. Next base: position 4,552,773 of record JAGXOD010000025.1, on the reverse strand, counting down.
TGAAAAAGGACACGGTGAAGGCTAGTAACAGCATTTAGAAGTCATTTGTTCCAGGTAAATTGAAACTGTGGTGCTTCCAGTTTGGTTTATTGCCTCGTATTAGATGGCCACTGACAGTTTATGAGGTTGTGATCACTGAAGTAGAGAGGCTGGAGAGGATGATGAATAAGGCTATACTGAAGTGGCTAGGGGTGCCATGCTGTCTGCGGTATGGTATGGGAGCTATCACCTCCAAGTTGAGTTGAAGAATTTAAATGTGCTAAGGGAAGTCGCAAGTTCATTGTATTAAGGGCTAAGTACATGGTGATAAAAAACAGCTATGCCAGTCACAAAAGTAGGAGAAAGTTTAATCCATGAGTGGTGGTGCAGTTAGCTAAGAGTGCACTGGAGCATTGAGATGAGGTAGGGAAGGTGCAAAGTGGAAGAGCACGAGTTTGGGCAAGGTGATCTGTGCAAAGCATTTAATAAAGCCAAATTGCCAGAGAAAAGGTGAGTGATTTCTAGTTTTATTCATTATCAGGAAGAGGAGGCAAAACACACAACAGGAAAACTTTAGGTTACTACCGTAACCCTGATTCTCTGAGATCATGAGGGTGCATTGTTTACATGCTAAATCAAACATTGCCAACAATCATAATTAAGCGGCAGAAAATTTGATCAGGCACTGACCTATAGCCAGTGACATTAACACCAATCACTGGCCTACAAATGTATTAGCATGTTGTTTGTGGACATAGTAGATGCAAGCAAAATGCATCTCATTCAAGAACATTAATTGAAAAAGATTATAAAGGAAATGATCAAAACCGTACAGGAATTATGCATGGGCTGTACAAGATTACATTTGCTAGAACCAATGATTGTGTGCACAGAATGTTTCTATTGGAAAATGGCTATTGGCTTGTTCTATGCTTAAAAAATACCCGTAAAAAAGACCAATATGATAATGCCCTGCAATGAACCTGATTTCAAGGCAAATCTAATCAGTGCAATCTGGTGAGGATGGAAATGTGATTGTATGCATTTGCTACCAGTCAAAAGGACTCAGTACTGTTTGTGACAGTGTCCCCTTTAACTGATGGATAAACTGTCAGCACAAATGAATGAGCATGCCTAATGTTAATTTAAAAATTAGGTTGTATATTTTCATCAAGTTCAATTCTATTCATTGGGAAAACTAAGTCTTCACTGCATTATTTTATTTATAGTTGAAATAATAGTCTTACTCCATTTACAGCTTAATGCACATTTAATTATGGAACTGATAAAAAAAATCTTTGTTTTGCTGCATGTTTCAGAACATTTGCTGCATGCAAATTAAAATTCCTGTAGGATTTGCTTCTGCTGCTTTGTGAGGAATGATTGAATATTGGAGTATGTGATTCAACAACCAAATAGTCTCTCTCTCTCTCGCCGCTTTCTTCTTTTAAAGCTGGAAATAAATGATTTGACCTACCTTGCCCCTGACATTGTAACTCAGGATGGCGTCATGCTTCAGGCTTTTGAGTTTAATACACACATACGCACACACACACACACACACACACACACACACACACACACACACACACACACACACACACACACACACACACACACACACACACACACACACACACACACACAGTCTGTATTACTACATTCTCATTCCTGGTTGAATTTAAAGGGTCACCTGGCACATCTTCAGAGTACAGAATACGTACAAATAAATGGCAAGTCTCTTTTGTATTTGCTGTATGATTGTACAGTGCCTGAGAGAAAATTGTACACAATAACAATAAAAGTACATGGACAACCCATCCCCTACACACTCCAAATGCTACACATAAATAAAAAACAATCAAAAAGCCTCCTTAAAAAAAACTACAAAGTATAATACCTACAAAGTCTAATGACTCCAACGTCTAATTAAAACAGAATGTTTATTGTGTTCTGCTCAATAATAACCTGGATGTGTAGGTGTCTGTGTTTTGTTTTCTGTTGGTCTCTCCCTGTGTGATATAACTTAGTCTGTCTATCTCAGTGCTAGACTGCATGCCTCATTTCTGTCAGTTTGTGAGAGATGTATTCTGGAGCCTATGTAAGAAAGCAAACAGATGGACAGCTTTCTGCTTGGTTGATGTTAGCCTATAGCTTGTTTTGCAGTAATTTGAATATGACTATTTATAAAGACTTATTATGTGTTTCACTTGTTGTTCCTGACTTTGAGATTTCTTTGTTATCCCTTCTGAATTGGTTGCCTGGTATTTGCACACCTGGGAGTCACAAATGACTGCCATTTTTGCTTGGCTGATTGTTTTGTCTTTGAAGTTGTTAACGAGTTTTAATTAATATTTTTTTCTTAGATTAGATGATTTGTGCATAAATAGGATATTTTCTAAGTTTGGGCTTGGACAATATCTGAAATTATAAACCAAGAATAAGTACAAAATTGAAATATATAGTCAAGCTTTTGCAATATTACATCATATTTTCCCTCACTCTACCTTTTTCCCTTCTCAAGTACACACCTACAATATGCATTTTACAGCTTATCTTTCTTTCAAAATGTGACAGACTGGGTAATAACAATGGGAAAGCAAAGGTTTGGAAAAGTGGAAGACTGATCATTGGTTCAGTTCAGTTAACAAAGCAACTCCATATTCATTTCATCACAATTCTGAAAGGTCTTGAAAAGGTGGCAGCTTACTCAAGCATTGGCTAGATGTTCCTATTGCAGATCTCTAGTTAGTCTAGATGTTCTAGAGATAACTGTGAAAGCATCTAGCTATTATGTACATTTGAAAAAGATCCTATTTACAAAATGCCCCCCCCCCAAAAAAAAATACATAATTCTTTGTTTATAGAAAAATTTGATCATTTTGAAGTGTTTCTTACTTTTCCTGACAAGAAAATGTACAATGTGTGCTTGAGCTGGTTCTTATATCAGCATAAATGAACCTAACAGTATAGAGTATATCAAAGGTTGAAAAATAAAAGCTTTTTCCATTATATTTAGGTAAAGTATCAATCATAGTTTAAAACAACAAAGATTAATGCATAACATTAGATTCTGTGTGTAGCCCATTTTAGTAATGTTGACCAAATGATGTAACCACTTATGAGGTATAGTGCAGGGAGAGATCAGGTAACAAGACCAAATTGCATTAAAATGTATTTTAGGTTTTTCATATTATTTATGCATTTTAACAGATTAAAATCTTTACAAACTTTGAGGAGTCCTAACTGGACTCCCCCGCAAAAGATTATTTTTCAAAGAAAATCATTAGAGGACATTTGTTATAGTACATGCTATAGTAGTACTTTCAGCATATTGTTGCAAACATGGCAGATTTCTTGCAGATTTCTCCTTTGTAACATGCCAAGGATTCAGCTCTTTCTCTCACATGAAGCAACCAAGGAGCTTGTGCAGTCTCTTGTCATCGCAAAGCTAGACTACTGGAACCTGCTACTTGCTAGTCTTCTTTTATGGACCATCACACCTCTTCAACATCCAGAATGCAGCAACATGACTAGTCTTCAATCTACCGAAGTTCACGCTTGTCACACAACTGCTGTTTTCCCTTCAGTGGTTTCCAGTAGTTGCCCACATTAGATTTAAAACCCAGATGCTCACCTACAATTCCAAACATGGACAAGCCCCTCACTACTTGAAAACAATGATCAAAGCCCAATCCATACCTTGAGTACTTCAAACCTCAAGTGTGGCTCAGCTTGAAACACCATGGGAGACGTTCATCAAGAACATTCTCTGTCCTGGTTCCCAGATGGTGGAATGAACGTCCACTGGCTGTCCGGACAGCAGAGTCTTTTGCAGTTTTGAAATGCAAACTGAAGATTTTGTGGAATATTTAACCATTGATCCTGCACCTATGTTGAGTAACTGAAATGGTAGTACTTATTGTTTAGTATTGCACTTATTGTTGTCTGATGTTGAGCTTATACTTATTTTCCACTTCTACATATCAGCATGTTATACCTTTATCTCAACAGTATTCTATCCTACTGTACCACCTAGGATACATTCTGTGAGTAGATGACAAAGCACTTTGGTAAGTCGCTCTGGACAAGCATCTGCTAAATGCCGAAGATGTAAAATGTAAATGTAAACATGGCAGTACATCCTAGAGCTGAGTTTCTATTTGCTGACTTTCTGACCCTGAATTATTGCCTATCTCACCTGGATGTTATCAGGTCTGTATCTATGGAATGGTTATTTAGCAAAACAACTGGCATGTTTTTTTTTATTATTATTTACCTTATTTTACTCTTTCTCTCAGTATGAAAAACATACATTTTCCTCCTCAGCACGTGTGAATACGTTTTGCAGCACTGATTTACATGATCATGAACAAAAACATGCTATGCCACACCTATAAAGAATAATCTCCAATTGTATTTGGGCAAAAAATTTAACAATTTATTTGGCTCATGATTTTATGTTAAAATCATGACCAACGTTCTGCATTTTCATAAAGAGTGACTTTTCAGTTGTACATTTAAAAATCTTCCAATAGGCAATTTATGAATCTTACATCATTTTCTTTACTCATATGGCAAGGATATTATGTGACAGATGGCCCTAAAGTAATAGTTTATTTGGCAATTACATTAAAGTATTTACAACACTTCACAAGTTTTTTAAACATACTGAAAGGTAGGAATTCACTTTTAACCAGTGCATCCATTTGCCAAGATGTCCATCATGCCAAACAGCACTGGAACAATTTCAAAGTACATAAAATACAAAAAGGCTTGGAACCATTTATTATATATACTTATTTCTTGTGACTTTTTGTCTTCCTTCAGCATGACTCTCCAAGACATTTGCACTATTTAGTCACTATCTTTTGATGACTCTTATGTCCAGATGATCTAAGACAGTAACAGTTCCTGCAATGATTGCTGGAAATGGCACATCAAAGATATGAACAAATAGAGACTGCCAACATGAAACATGTCCTAGAGACTGAAATGAAGTGTTAGAAGTGTCTAACTGACTGAAATGAATGTGAGTGCTGATAAGGAAATATGTTCAACCTTCAAAAATCCCTGTGTATTGTTTGTTCTTGCAATACTGTTTTAAAGTGTGCCTTTCTATAAACATAGTGACTGTTTGCTCAGAAATAATTAAATTTACATAGACCAGCAGGACAACCAGCCAAATAAAAGCAACGACAAATACAGTGCAAATATGTGATTTATGGAAACTGTAGTATCATGAAACAATACACATGCAAGAACATGCAAGACAGATTTGCTTAAGTAATATCAGATTATGTTAATCCAATACCTAATTATAATTTGAAACATCTGCTAAACAACATTTTCTGAGCATGTGAATCCCCAGATATCCAGGTATCAAACTGACAGAGCTTTATGGAGCATCTGTTCACTAAGAACCAGTCATTTGAGCAGTCAACTATATTCTTATACTCATTAAGAAGCCTACACTACACTAGGCTTGTACACAATCATGTACAAAGCTCTAAATAGTTTTTAAGTCATTGAATGTAAACTTTTTGCAGATGTTTTTCTCAAGTTTCTTTGAAACGTTATAGGCCAAGTAGGTTATAGGTCAGTGCACTGTCAATGTTTACAAATTGATAGACAATCTGTAACTACCAAAGTGTTGACTGTTGGGGCCAGCTGATTAATCCTTTTCTTTTTTTTTTTGCATTAACGGCAGTTTTTTCCAATCTCAACATTTAGTTTGCCTTCTAATGATAACACATTGAGGGAGAGTTTTTTTTTCCTGTTCGTTGGCTTTCAATTATCACTACAAGCTCAGCTAAATGACTGCTGGAGATATAGAAAAAGATGAAAGGGGGTAAATATGCTGAGGTGGCATATTTCATCTCATAAAAAACTCAATTTATCTCACACTTAAAAACTATGCACTGAACTTTTAAAAGATCATCTACAAAGTGAATGTATTTGCTCATTTGTGATCAGAATGATTGCACTATTGGTAAGAATGTTATAAATCAGGCATTCTCAACTACAGCCCTGGAGACCTTCAGCTGAGTCAGAACAAGTATAACTTTAGCAAGTAGAGATAGCTTTGAAACTGAATGTCATCTGAAAAAAAAAGTGTAATGTGTCCATCTTTAAAGAAAGAACATGAAATCTAATCCAGGTGCAATTAAGATGTTGATATGGTTCTTCAGACTGCAAAGACTCCTAAAGGAACTTTTTAAATCTTTTTTTTTTAGTTTTAGGCTCTATCCAAAAACCTTTAAATAAACTCTGCAGGTGTTATTCCTATACAGGTGAACCATTCTTTTCATGTTTAACTAACAGCTTAATCAAATGAATAACTGTGATTTTACAGCTTTTGCATAATCATTACCCCAAAACTTTGAGAGATTACTTACAAACCGAAAAATACATGTAGAAAATAAGAGGATATGTAAACAGAAACATGACCCAGTTCATTTGTTTTACACATAGTTTTACACATAAAGACAATAAAAAATCTCTATAGGTGAATCTTCAACAAAACATTCATGTGTAAAATACTGGCCTTACAAATGCTGATTAAACTGGTCTGTCAAGTCACAATGTCACAAAAAAAGAGTTTAAGTACTGTGATACTGATATGTGCAAGTTACTGAAAGTTTCCATGCTGACACACATTTGAAATAATATATATTTGCTCAACTACTTGGTTTTCAACATTTACCATTTCATACTTCCTGTATCCCTGTTGTACTTGACAAAATGGAGGAGACTGAAAAGGCAGTAAAAAAAAATGTACAATTGACATCTGTGCAGTGACATGTTCCTGGCTAATGTGCAAGAAATGTCACAATGTGCAGGAGAGTCTTCAACCATCACTTACTTCCCTCGGCCAGTATTACACAGCCCACCTCATCATTATTCTTTAACCAAATAGGTGATGTACATTTTAATCTGAGACAGTGTCAGTCCTTACTGTGCAGCAAATGTTTTGATGATAACCCACAGATTCTTTTGCCAGTATAGCCCATTGCTCAACTCTGTTGAGGACTTTTCCTCAGCATAGCGGTAGAAGGTGTAGGATAAAAATGCTAATATAGGATAAACTTTTTACAGACCGCAGAGGAGGCTTGTGAGGCATCAATATTTGTCTTTATGAAGAGATGTCTGATTTCTATAGAAGGAAATGCCTAGACTATTACACTGTGCTGTTTTGTGCTAGATTATACATACAATATAAGTAAAATGAAATTATTGAAATTCATATTGTCACTGGCATTTTCAGTTATACTGAAACACAAGGATCAAAGGAGGAAAAATAAGTTTAACTGAGTCATCTATTGGTTTAATGTATACGTTTAATTTGTTATTTAATCCTCCTTCCCATCTGAGAAAGTGACTTGTACAATCATCTAAATAGGTCCAAGACCATCTGCTAAGCCCATCCCAAAAGTGAGATGATGGATTTATGATGGATGTATTACATTCATTATTTTCACTTGAAATGACTATGTTGCAAAGATTGCAACCCTTTGCTATTGCTTGGACAAGTCTGACTTGAAAACGTGTTATGCTTGCAAGAAACGTTAGTCTTTTTTCTGTTAACAGTTACATTTCTAGAATGCTGTGAGAATCATTTACTAAATGAAAATAACTGACTTTGAAGCACAGCAATTTGATTGCAATGTGTTTGTCTAACATCATCATTTGGTCCCTGAAAATTGAGGCTACTGGAAACTCAAAGAGTCTAACCTTTTGGAATGCCACAGAATGAATGGAATTATGGAATCACTTAGATGTGAAAATTCCACTAAACATTTAAAAGGTTTATAAAAAAGAAAGGATTAAGAAGAAGATGGTCAAATAGATATTCACAGCTAATGAAATGTAGCACACCACAATCAATCAACTGTCTTATGATCACTATCTGCTGACAAAATCAATAATGACCATTCTGTGGTCCTTGAATGGGAGTCTTCACCTCAAGCTGTCACTATTGGCTTTTTGAGTTCAGACCTTTGTGAGGAGTCTTTGAATTACCACTGTATTGTCAGTGTCTGGGTAAGATCTGTGGGGTTATGTCCTGTTGCACTCAGAGCTGAACACTTATGATAATTATAATTCACTTTTGACATGACTCATTATCTCCTATGTGTGCTGATCAAAAGTAAAATCAGAGTATAATGTAGATTAACTGTCATGTGATGTTGCTGAATGACGTGATAATCTAAGTATGTTTCTCTTCATTCTTAAAGTCCAGTCCAGAAGAACTGAACTGAGTTGTAAGGATGATAATCCACTCTCACAGCCATGTCGCAGTTGATTTATAGGCCCGGATAAGTATCTCTTTTCAGGCTTAAAAGACTGAGGTGATATCTCTTACAAAGAATACTAACCCTGAAAAGCTTTGAATGCCTAAAAATAAACACATTGCTGCTTTAAATTGTTTCACTGTTTCTTCATATTTGAGGAAATTATCAGTATAGACCACCAAAGGAAAAGGAGGTTAATTCCCTTAGTACTGCAGTAAACTGGTAGAACAAAGCAATATAAGTAGTTAAAACAAATATTTAGGGACTGACAGTGTAATCAATGGGTCAGGGAGGCAATATAAATGCGCTCAATGTGCCAAGTTAATTGAAACGCTGTATCAGAAAAGTGTAATTAAACCAGAGGGGAAATCAAGGGTCAATACACAGAATAACAGGCTAATGTAAAACAGACAAAACAGTAATGGAATTAAACAGAGATTATATGCTGTTACAAGAAACAAAACTATACTACCACAAAAGACACACAATTCAAAAATGAGAGACTTTGCAATGCTGGGAGCACACCAGATATAGGGTAGATATACAGGCACTTAATAAAGTTCTAATAGAGAACAGGTGTAGGCAATGAAGAATAAGCGTTAAATAGGTCAGTGGTCACTGGGACAGTGTTGCCTGAAAGCAGGATAAGGGCATGGCAGACTGGCAAGCTCTAAAATGGAAGCACTGATTCGAAACCAAATTAGTCAGATTTTCAGGATCACAATCTTAATTTACTGGTTAATTTAGTGGTTTGATATTTTAAAATATGTTTTAGAAGTTTTTGGTCTGATTTATATTTCTGGAAGCATGACCATTGGTGTGAAATTTAATTGAAATTCACAGTCCATCTTTTGAAAGGACTAGGAAACCACAGGACAAAACAGAGCCTTTATATGGTGAAAACAAAACATCTATACAGGGTGAGGTGTAAGAAATAGCAAACAAGCATTAAAAATCAAAAACGCTCTGTCATGCAGCATAACCAAGAGGACTACAAATCCCAGAAACCCCTACATCATCTGCCTCATTGCTCTGCCCCTCATTATTAAACTCTGCACCTGTTTCACATTTAGTCTCACCCTTATAAGCCTTACCTATCCATTATGGCCTTGCGAATTATTGCCTACTGCTTGAGAAAGCATACAGAGTGTTCATTGCATTATCTGTGTATTTATGGTTTGACCTGGTTTAATACTATTCTCTTTTGGATTTGTCCTTTGGTACTGTTGCTTGGAATATGTGATTTTTTTATCATTCTGACATGGGCTGTTTCTGAACCTGTTTTTGGGTAACATTTTTTGTCTTGCTACAATTTTCACAATAAACCCTATTGTCTTCAAAACCTGCACGCGTGTGCGAAGTGCCATGTATCAGCCCTCGACACAGTTTGGTAGTATCACAGTTCTTCAAAATTACATTGCCTGCAAAAGGACATGTTGAAGGTTTAATTTTAATAGGCAAAAATGAAAAACCTCGCACCTACTGAACACATTTTCTTGAGATGATTTCCTGAAGATAATTAATTCAGGGGATTATGCATAAGCGTCATCTCACACAACAGAGGGGAGCAAAACTAAGTTAGTGGTACAGTAAATGTACAATACACAAGCAATATGTATATAATGTGTAATTACCTCAAAAACAGCCTATTGTATTTTAAAACACATTTTAGTTGTTCTGTTCTGATATATAACTATGTTGGCTGGCAAGCACTAAAACCGTTATATATTTTGAGAGCAGATATCTTTTTATCCTTGTGCCCTAAATCTACTCTCCATTTGAATAGGGAGAACCAGCCAGTCAAAAGAGAGAGACATTGCCATGTTAGGCTCCTTAAAGGCAGAATTAGTAGGATTTGTGGTAGAGTCTGTCAGTTACTGTGTAAACACCCCATTCAAAGTTGGCCCCTCTGGCTCCACAAGCAAGCGATAGAGCCGCCAATGTTGAGCAAGCTAGCGAGAGAATGATGAGAAGGAGCAGCATTAGTGAGAACAATGCAGGAAGTCAGAGAATTTAATATATTTTTCTTTTACTTTTTTGCACGCACGTGTGTGTTCATGCATTCTGAATAACAAATAAACATTCTGGTGTCATCTGCGGGAGGGATTTTTTTGTAGAGGAATATGGCGTCATCATGTGTAGCCTAATGTTTACAGTGTAGATCCTTGATATTTGGCCTGGCAATGTGAGTAACATAATGATGCACTGCTAAATGTATTCCACACGTGTGAAATGAAATTGGTGGGCTGTATAAGTATGAATCTGATCCAGATCTTACCCTTTCATTATCATAGTGATTATTTCACAAATACATCCCATGCCCTTGAAAAAAAAGAATAAATAGTGAAATGAATGGTTCCCTTCAAAAAGCTGTTTATCCCCCCAGTAATGGACAGGCCTGAGGGATAATACTCTGAATTGCATATTGCTACCAAAAAAATATATAGATAATTCTATATATAAAAAAAGATAATTATCCTGAGAAAAAGTCTTGAGAAAATTATCTCAGAAAAATGCATTCAGTTTTTTTTTTTTTTTTTTTTTTTTACATAAAAATACAATTTCCTTCGTAGACAACATTTCACAAATTCTGGCAGTATTTGTGAGAATATGGTCAACCCAGACTTATTAGATGTAAAACCAGTGTGATGAGCAGGTACCAGTTGTTGGTAGGCAGTCAGTACTGTGGGGATGACATAAAATATACGCAGACTTCATTTTGAGAAAATGTGATCAGATCCCCAGTGATCCTCTTCATCCTCTAGATTATATCAAATTTCACAAAATAAAAGATCAAAACCCAACACATAGTAGATAATATGGAGTAGGAGATGAAAAATATTGTTGAGTGTAGAATTTATCTTTGAAAGAACAAATCGAAAAAAGTGATCAGGATTATATTGAGGTTAAAGATCCTTTCGTGGCAAGAAGAAGGCAAAGGTGAATAATAAAGAAAAGACTACAAAAGCAATTTAAGTGAATAACTTGATGTAAGTCTCAAAGGTCAGTGGTGAAATTTTACACCAAGACTCGATAATACCTGATAATACCTTCAGCATTAACACAAATAAGCCATATAATGGAAAGGACCAGCAAAGCTTCAGTTTTGCCAAAATACCTTTTTAGATACAACTAGCATTCATACAGTTCTCCCAATGTCCTGTTGTTGATTTATTACCCTGTATTGTTTCAGGTTCTGCAATTCTGTGATTTGGAAAGGTCATAAAATAAAGTTTTAAAAGAATGTGCTGATAACCCACAATGTGAATAATAATAATTAATTAATTTTTATACCAAGTAATTTTAGGCCTATAAACAAATATGCAGTAAATGTGAAATGTTCAAAAATGAAGAAACAGCTTCTTAATCTATTGGAGCAGTCATGGTCTGGTCGTTAGGGAACCGGTCTTGTGACCAGAAGGTCGTGAGTTTGATTCCCAGGCCTGAGGCCATGAGCTGCCCTTGAGCAGGGAATCTAACCTTAACTGCTCCCCGGGCTAGGGCTAGGGCTGCCCACCGCTCTGGGCACGTGTGCACCACAGCCCCCTAGAGATCACTAGTGAGTGTGTGTGTGTGTTCTGACTGCACAGATGGGTAAATGCGGAGGACAAATTTCGATTGGGGTGAAAATCACAATCGACTAATGTGGCAATCTTAGAAATAGATGATTTTTGCTAAATCACATGTATATCATATTCCTAAATTCCTAAACACCAAAATACAGTAAGGGTATATTTTAGCAAACCTATGAACTATAAGCATGAGGAATGTGACAGATAAAAATATCAGTGGTAGATTTAGTGTCCTCAACTAACATAGGTCATCCGTGTAACAAAAACACAGAATCTGTGATTGTGGGTGATTTGGCTGAGTCTGTGTATTGGGGACAGGGACAAATTTGTTGTGATGCATCTACACTACATTGTGCCATGTTGAATTATCAGCATTATGTAGCATCTGGGTTCCTCCATTCTGATTGGACTAGGGAATGGGTGCATCACTAAGGAAGCAATATGGTCCTGTTTCCTAGATTATAGGAGCAGCACATGCCCGACTGGTATGACTGAAGAGGCTCTAAACCCAAATACCAAATCAAAACCAGGGTATTTAGTGTTTTAATCAGCACAGCAATTATAAACTTTACAAAGATCTGTAAGAAGAAAAATAAGGGTAAAACAAAATACCTGACACCTATGCATAAATCCCCTCAATGTTGTACTAACTCTATCTACATTTGAAACCTGATTTTATACTTTTTATGTATTGCGTTTAATTTGCACTGATTAGTTCCACTTTGATCATCAGCACCTTGCTATATTTAAGCATATAAATATATATTTTTATATTTGTTTAAACTTACGTTTTAGTTTCTGTTTAACTATTTGATTCTTGGTTTACTATTTAATCCTTCATTTAATAATTTCATGTCAGTTGCCAATTTCATAGTATTTATATTTTAAAGCTCTTTGGGGTCCCAATAACCTACTCAAAAAAATAAAGGGAACACTTAAACAACACAATGTAACTCCAAGCCAACCACACTTCAGTGAAACACCCCCTATAAAGGAGTGGTTCTGCAGGTGGTGACCACAGACGTTTTCTTTGTTCTCATCCTTCTGGCTGATGTTTTGGTCACTTTTGCATTTTGTCAGTTCTCTCGCCATAGAGGTAGCATGAGGCAGTGTCTACAACCCACAGAAGGTGCTCAGGTAGTGCAACTCATCCAGGATGGCACATCAATGCGAGCTGTGGCAAGAAGGTTTGCGATGTCTGTCAGCACAGTGTCCAGAGCATGGTGCAGATACCAGGAGACAGGCCATTACACCAGGAGACATGGAGGGGGCCGTAGGAGGGCAACAACCCTGTGGGGCTTGTGCTTACAGCCCAACACCGTGCAGTGCGATTGGCATTTGCCAGAGAACACCAAGATTGGCACATTCGCCATTGGCGCCCTGTGCTCTTCATGGATGAGAGCAGGTTCACACTGAGCATATGTGACAGACATGACAGAGTCTGGAAACGCCGTGGAGAATGTTCTGCTGCCTGCAACATCCTCCAGCTTGACCTGTTTGGCTGTGGGTCAGTAATGGTGTGGGGAGGCATTTCTTTTTCTTTGCGCAAGGCTATGCTAGGCTATGTCTTTCAATAACTCATTGACACTATTTAGCCACTCTTCGGTAGTGGTATTTATGTGTGCCAGGAAAACCACACCTCAACCACCAGTGTGTACTGCTGACAGCAAACTGGATAGAACCATGGACTCATCCTGATTCTTCCATCACAATGAGGCAAAAGGAACATGGATACCCCCATGTAACCTTTCCATTCCTTAAAAGTCTAGTTTTCGATGCTCCTATATCCACTGGATACACTTTCTGATCTTTTCACGGTGACTTTGGTAATTTGAGATGACATTTTACACACGTTGAATTTAGGTATAATTTGCTTGGTTGTGGCCCATCTGTTTGCTTTCATCATTCCCAACATTCTCCTTTGACCTCTTACTGTTATTTTTTTCTTTTCACACCATTCTAAGTAAATCTTTGAAATGGTTGGATGTGAAAAGGCCAACAGCCGTTTGGGAGCTGCTAGATCTAGCAGCACCTAGTGCCAACTCTCATGCCATGTCCAAAGTCACTAAGGTCACTTCTGTTGCCCATTCCAATGCTCAATGAGTACTAAGTGACAGCAAAGATGTGGTTTGTATAGAGTAGTGGGAAACATTACTGCCTTTCCTGTGGGAGACCTGGGTTTAAACCTCATCTGGGCAAATTTTCTATATTACTATAAACCAATAAGAGTTTCTGTAGAAGATTCCTGACTCTCCGTTTGCCTATCTGTAACATGTGTGATGTTGCTTTGGACAAGAGTGTCTGCCAAAAGTGTTAAATATGGCTGGTCTGCCTGATTCATACTATACACCTCAGTCATGTGAAAAAAATGATAAAACAGTGTCACCATTTGAGAGTGTACCTAATAACCTGGCAAATGCATCAAAATAAATCTTGTCTCACTCTCCGATAGGATGATCATGTCTTTTTTTCAACACACTCGGGCCCTCTACCAGAGACCTTAGGAGATGAGAGTGTGGTGCTGTATTTCTGCTGTTCCTAGGATTGTGCTGTTCTGTACTGAGAATCATGTTGTTGCTCCTGAGATCTGTTGGTAACATCTCCAACTTGTGTTAAGTTAAGCAAGTAGTGACAAACCAACCAGACACACAACCAGCCCTTCATACTGTTTATACACAGTATTACTTATGTCCAAAACATCTTGTTTCTCTACCATCCTTGCACCCTGTTTGGGAGTGATTTGGGAGTGATTTTCACCCTTTGCCTCCTTCAAGCATCACTTTCTGCTCAGACCCTCAATATTGTAGGAACACTGGTTTTGTATTCAGTCCTTGCTTACATTCATGGCTGCACAAACTCTACCAACTCCAACATCATTTGTGGATAGTACAACCATAGTGGACCTGCTGAGGATGACCTGATAATGATGAGGCAACCTACAGAGAAAAAGAGAGGTCCCCAACACACTGATGTCAGAAAAATGACCTTCAACTCACGTTCAACAAAACCAAGGAGCTAAACATGGACTCATGACTGCACTGCAAACTCCAACATCATTAAATTTGTGGATACCACAATAATAGTAGACCTGGTTATGATGTCCTGATGATGACTAGGACACCTATAGAGAGAAAGACAGGTCCCTGTCACACTGATAAAAATGAGAAAAATGACCTTCAACTTCAACAAAACCATAGAAGCAGGAGAGAGTGCTTACACTAATGGGGCTACTCTATAGAGGCTCTGTAGCTTCACATTCCTCGCTGCACACATTATGGAGGATTTTACCTAGACTGAACATACTGCATGTGTGGTGAGAAAAGCACAGCACTGCCTCTTCAACCTTAGAAAGTTGAGGAGGTTTGGTATGAACCCCTACATCCTCGGGCTATTTTTCACCAGTACTGCTGAGCGCATCTTGAGATATAGCTGTACAACTATATTATTGCTTGTACTGGAAATGCATCGCTCTTGACAACAAAGCTCTACAGAGGGTGTTGTGGACTGCACAACACATCACCAGGGTTGAGCCTTCACTACTCGTGGAGTTTTACACAAAGCACTGTTTGATGGAGTCAGAGAGCATCGCAAGTGACTCCACCCTCCCAAGCCAGTGTCTGTTCTCTCTGCTGCCATCTGGCAGATGGTACTGAAGAATAACATTTAGAACCAGCCAGTTCCAAGACTGCTTCTGTTCAAAGCCCATCGGCTCTTGAATAACCTCTAACTACTCAGTGTATCGATATATGGCCCACACTCGCACAACACACCTAGAACTGGTATGGATAATTTCACCCTGCATACAACCACCGGTCAGTCAGTTTATTGCTACTACCAAGTACAGTGGCATACTCAGTAATCTTAAGAGGTCACTTCATACTGCAGACTACTGCAGATCTCTGTTCAAGCTTTATATATATGTATTACTTTTTATTCAGTCTGTAAGATTTTTGTGACTATGTAAGATAATGTGAAGAGTGAAAATACTGTGGATGATAATGTATTTTGTGTATTAAATGTTGAATATATATTTTATGTTCACTCTGTAAGTGGGATGTGACAATAAAAGTGATTTGCACATCACGGCAAAAAGTTTGTATATTGCCTACTATGGAAAAATCACTGAACAAAGTCAACAACAGTAAAACATTCCAGCTAAACACAGGACATGTAACTCTCTATGCATGCAACATGTTTTTATTGTATAGCTGCACTTTGCATATGTTTCATATGGTTACTAATGTTTTTTCTGTTCTTCAGAGACTTGTTGCAGTTACTGTTCATTTTTTATGTCTGCTGGGCTTTCTCAGCGTTGCTTTTGAAGGACGGTGTGCGTTTATAGTAAAGATGTATTGTTTTCACAGTCTACACATCTTTTTTTCTCATTCATTATTGGCTAATTCTGAAGACATGTATTCTTAATGTCAGGCATTTTCCTTAACTTTAAAAACCCTTGAACTGTAATGCTATCACATAGTGAGCAATTGTGTATAGAATGCAACTCCAAAACAATGAACTTTTGTTTGATGCCAGGAATGAGAAAAAAACCTACTGAGATAAATCCATGATGCTAAAAATGTGGAATCAGATATACAGAAAAGAATTCATTGCTCATTGTCACCTACATTGACAAATGTAATTATTATCCCCCATCCACTTTTTGCTCCCATCTTCCATTCTGTCCTTGAGGGAGGCCTGTTTGAAATGGCCCTGTAATCATTTCCATCATATCACTAAATTAATAAAAACCCAAGCAGCAATCTGGCTTCCTTTTAGCAAATATATTGAAATAACCCCACAGTGAAAGAAAATGAAATGACATGTGGTGGATGATGTGAGTGAGAGGTTTCATTTTTCCTTGGGTCGAAGGAGTGGGGGTGACTTCAGGCACTTTTATCAAATGCAGACGAAATAAGGCCGTCTTTCACACGTGAATGAGGAATTCAATGTTCTATGTAATTATTGATTCCTGCTGGAATATTTTAGAGTGCAGAAGATAAATTAAGTGATATGAATTCTGTATGTAGTCATTCTAGACATCCCATTGTTGCTGGACAACTTCCTAAATTCTACATGTATTATTTCAATTTCATTAGTTCTCATTGCAAATGCTTACTTAGTACATTTATTTTAACAATATTAATATCCACATCCATTACATCAGTAAATCCATTACATCAGTACAAAAGTAAATTATTAAAATCTCTTTAAAACTATATGAATCAAAACTCACTGTTTCATAAATAATGTTTTTAAGCATATTTAAGGTCTTACATAACATACATTCATGAAAATTCATGTAAAAATATTTTTCATTACTTGAAACCAAAAAGACAACAAAATTATGTACAAACATTTAAAACTACCTCAAGCCAACCAGAAATCTTTTCCACTTTTCCACTTCATAATGCAAATGGAAACTCTGAATACATGGAGTGCTGCATTCATAAAATATGCACCTTCTTGCCTTGGCATCCATTAGAAGTCGTGATTAAAGGCCAGTTGTTGAAAGATATGATTTTTATCGTTGCTAAGCAGGTGTAGTCAGCTGCTGACAGCAGCAACATGGAAGACTTGCTCTAAATGTGCTAAAGCAAGACAAATAGTATCATCCTGTCATCCATTTGCCACCTGACTTATGTATTTCATCTCATCCGCTGTCAAAATCTTGTCACTCAGGCTTGAACTGAAGTGTGTTTTATTGACGACTTCAAGTGTTCAAAGAACACTGTAGTGGTATTAGAATGTAAGTCGAGGAAGGTCATACATGTAACATATTTAATTATGTATAATGTATATATAAATATAAATGAATACATATATAATTATAAGAGCATGGAGGAAAAAGGCAATATTCTGTTCTGACAATTTATTTGTCTGAAACTTTGATGAGCTCTAGCGATTCACGGTTTTCTGGTCTTTGTGGTCTTCAGAGTATCAGATTCTAAGGGAAGGATATGGCATTTTCACCTATTAACTTGTACCTATTACACATTTGTTGTTTGTTCATATCCCTCTTCTTTCAACATGGATGCTTGGGATAGCTGCTCACAACCACATATACGCATCGTAATGGTCATATACCACACATGTGCAGATCCAGCACGAGTAGGCTTGTCACGTTTCTTTGAAATAATCTGTTGTAAAGACCAAACACATATTTTTTCATGTGCAAGTGAACATCCAAAAGAATCTCACAGTCATTATCACAAAACAGATGGCATATTCAATATGAACAAATAAGACGTCATGTAACATGAGCCCTAGCAATGACTGCATGTCACTATCCTTATAAAATAGGAAGAAAAATATTTAAAAAACAGTGGCCTTGGGATATTTCTTTTTTTTTCTTCAGTTGCTTATTTGGTTGTTTGGGTAATGCTACCACAACTGCATACATGATACCACACTGTAGAATTAATATTTCATATTTTGGAGGTGAATTCTCTATTGGTGCTATATTGCCTCTTTAGTTCATGACTAACCTTAACTTAGTACCAGCCTAGTACAGCTTTACCTGTATTCACATCAGTATTTAACCTTGGGTAAAGCTTCAGCCATGTTTAGCATCTTGTTTAGGGAAATATCTATGGCTAATCCCAAGTGAAGCTAACCCTCTGCACCTCAGCTGTGGCATGGAGGTAGAAGGTAGAGGTGTGAAACTTTCTAGTCTCATCTTCAGTAGATCCGATCACTGACCACCTGATGCAGTTCTGTATTTTTACTTACAGGTTAAATCTTCATGTCATCTTCATATGGCATTAAACGAAACGCAACATTCTATTGATGTTGGACAGCAGATAGCCTACATTCCACATTTCCAAAAATGAAAACTTATCAGGGATTATAGCTACTTGCCTGCCAGAGATCTTGGGATTCAAAATCTTTACAAATTGAGCTCCTAAAGATTAATTAAATGTACCATTATGGAATTGTACAAAATTATATTTGTAATGCTTAGCATGCACTCAATCATTAATATTCATTATAATTTGTTACAGAGTAAAACTCCATAGATCAACTTGAAGAGTTTTACTTATTGGCAGGTAAAGTATGTGAAATGGATGCTATGAGCCAGAAAGACTTGGTCCTTGGTTCATTGGTACATTCTAAGTAAGTGAAATCATTCATCATCTGCAGTGTTCCCTGCTTGGTGCATGAAGGCACTGGCTATATAAATTAGCCTCAGTCATCCACAAGCCTCTTGGGTTCCTTTCTTTGGTTATCTTTCTTCAGGTTCTCCTGAAATCTTGGTGTTTGAACGAAGAAGAGCACAGAGAGGTGTAGGGCATGTCCATTCTCCCACTTCCCTCTTTCCCCTCATACATAGAGGTTCAATTTCCAGTTGTAAATTTTTCCATTAAACTGGAATTGAAAGAGAGAGGACAATTTTTTTTTCTTCACTCCCACATGATGAGTTCATACATTTGAAGTGAGGCTTTGTCAGCTGGGAATTAGCACACCGCACATGCACTCTTTTAATGCTCCAGGCAAGCCTCATGTCTCAGGCACAGTGAAATGGACTTCTTGCTTTAGTGAGGGGGGGGTTAGTGAGTGAACATCTTGCATTTTCCTTCATGTTGAATAATGGCCAACTGACCTACACGTATGTGATGATCTAATTCCAACAAACTGAAAGAGGAATGGGGAAAAAAACTTCAATATGTTCCTTCAATAAAGTAAATGCCACCATATATATACTTATTTGGCAATATGAAATTGCTGATGTTGCAGTTTTTCATTTACAGAAATGCTTTTGTATTTTATGATTAGCTTAACTGTGTCTGATAAACTCAACCCCTACAATACATTGCAAAAAAAGTTTATTTACAAAACTTTACGTTAGCATACACAAGTCCTAAAAAGATCCAGTAGGCTTGAACATAGTTTATATTTGAGGCCACAAAGGCTTTCAAACATTAGACACACCCATTAAAGCGAGTAATATACATAAATCATGCTTTCTGTTACTTCAAGGCTGTTCAGCCCACAACTCCTTAATATATAGATGTGTTGAGTATGTGTATAGAGTATGTGTTGCATAAGCTATTTTTTAAATACATTCAACAGTACTTGACTCCAAATAGTCATATTTCCCTGTGTAAACAAGATGCCTGCTACTTTGAGCATGTGAAAGCTTGGCTTGTTTATACAGTGCATGCTCAGAGTTTGAATATTTCGTTCATAGCACAAAGGGTAATGTGTCTGAGGAGACTGCCTCTGGGGCTTGATCAAAGTGAGCATGTGACTGCATGATTCTGGCCATGAGAGGGCATGACAGAGAGCTTGTTTTTTTTTTTTTTTTTTTTTTTTTTTTGCAATTTTAGAAATGTTCACAACTGTAGGGAACCTGAACTTGAAAGTTCTAGCGAAGGCAAGTTTATTTATATAACGACCATTTAAAGTGTGGCCATTCTAGACAAAATATGTTGGGGGAGGGTGGACCCTCTGCAGGTGAGATAGCTCTTGCATACACAAAGAAGGCATAGCAGATGGACACCACTGATGGACACCACTGCATTTCCTGACTGGTCCATTTAATGCCAATATCATATGAGGTCAACACTGCAGTACTGCAAAAAATGGTGCAAACATGGCAGATATCAGAGGATGGAAGATTCCTCGTTCATTGGCCAAGGACCCTGACTCCAAGCAACTTCAGGATCTCCACCAAATCTCCTGACCCCAGACTGAGCAATATGTGCTCAGTGACCCATACGCTCTGATTTCAAAAGATGATCTCTAATTAGTTACTTCTTTATTCTGCCAGTGAAAGTGCAAAATATATTTACTAAGCTGTGTGAAATTTAAAAAAAAAGAGCAAAATAGATGTGAATTATATATATTTTATATTTATATTTCAGAAAAAAAAATTAAAGGCTATATATCTTATTCATCACCATCAATTTATTCATAAAATAATTCAATGTGAACACAATTAATTAGAATATCAGTAAGTTTGTATTTCAGCTGCACTTTACATATTGCTGTCTTACTCAGACTTACTCAGGAAACCATTGCACTGTGGCAGCCATCGCTGGTTAGGGCTTTAACGGAAGAACCGTAGTGTCCCTGAAATGCCCCTGTCACTTCAAGCTTCATAATGAAACCTTACAAATCCATAGAGGGCTGATCAGATTATAACTCCTATCTCACCACAGCTCTGAGAGGGCACTGCTAGTAATAATGTGACAAATTAAATGAATGAATGGATGGTTGAAATAAATATATAAGTAACTAAATAAATAAATAAGGGCATAAAAGGCACATGCTTAGATGTGTGCAGTGAGACAGATGTTGCACAGAGTCATGTCTTGGCTGTGTCAGCCCTCATTAGTGCCCTGTGAGGCTTGCTTTAAATGCAGCCTGGATTTGAGTGGAAGGCATCTGAAAAGAAACCATGGAAGGGGTTGACGGCTGGCACCCAGTGAAAGAAATGCCATCCAATGATGGGTCTGTGGGAATGTCACATAACTGCAAATAGGGCATTCAAAGACACAACTCTTATCGTGTCTCTTAATCTAATTGACAATTATAATTTCACTTGATATTGCATTATGTCGTTGCACTCCTGATCATGTTCATACATGTCCAATGTTATTTCAAATTAAATGAACAATGTTGGATTAAGAGCATTTTCCTTTAATCCAAACATTAATTCTTAAATTCTGTTAAAAGAAATCATGGGATCACAGGAAGTTTATAGAGCAGAGACACTGCACATCTCATATATTGACTTTTAGAAATATGGAATTATAGAATGTGGATTTAGAAGAAGCATATCATAAGCACACCTCAAAATATCCAGGGCTGAATGAGCTCTTTACTGCATTAATTTGGGTTCAACTGGATTTAAATGGTCACTATAGGTGGTAATTCAAAAACGGATTTTGCTCTGCAATTAATTTGCTCTGAAGATTTTGCACTAAGCGTTAAGAGCAATGCAATTAAACTAACTTCAGAGATTGTAATTGTATGTATGCCTCACTTATAGCTGCTTTAATCACTAATTATAGTTGTTATAATAATGAATCACTTACAGTTCTTATAGTAATCTTCAGGTGTAGTAGAGAATGCTTTCTGCACAGTGGTAAGACTTAGCTGTGTAAATAGCAAAAGATGATAAATGTTGTATTTTCCTTTTTTGCAGCTTCTTGTAAACACTTGTGAAATGGGAGCAATTGCAAAGAGACTACAAAATAAATAAATATATAAAACAAAAATCCAGTCTAGGGTCACACACAAGGTGAGAAAATAGGCTAATAGAATACCAAGATTACAGATGGAATCAACTGAAAACAAAAGAAGGAAAGAATACAGCTCAGGCTGATAGAACACTATGCAAGCCTTTACAACTGCCTTGGAGTCCCTGAGTGTCTTAAATGAGTTTTGCAGATGTTTTTGACTGAAAAACATGGCATAACACACCAAACGATTAGGAATGATAATAACACTAATAATAATACCCAAAATCTAAATGTTTTAACCAAATTGAACAGCCATGTTCCACCATTCCCAGAATGCAACAGCAACACAAATATGGAGGAAATGTTATCTCCACCAATGTTTACACTGATCCACCTTTAAAAAAACTAACATGTTTGATTTCATATGACAATAATCTAGTCTGGAGGCAAAGTATTCCATGTCCCATGAACAATTTTTGATTTTAATGAACTCTGACTGCCGCAATATTTGCATTTTGGTCAACTAGCCCTGTCTTAGCACAGCCATGTCACTATTATCACAAATGATCGTTTATGGCTTTAAGAGCCAAAAGAAAAACAAAACAAATGTGTCATATCTGATTAATTGCTTCAGACTGTGTGTCTAACTGTATCTGAAGTCAGCCCTTAGTGGAATAAAGCTCTGTGCTAATTCACAGCAAGTTAGTTCAAAACCTTAGACAATATCACTTTATTGCGAGATCAGTGGGAAACAAAGAGAAAGTGAGAAAAAAGAAAAAATGAAACACTGTCAAGTCTCATAAAGTGCAGCCTTTCTGACAGAAGCCTGAGCAACCCGATACCTGTACTCAACCCCTGATCCCCCACATGAATCTCACAAGGCACAAGATCACAAGCCAGCCTCGAAGGGAAGTGAGCTTTTAATACGATAGAGGGCAGGTCAGAAATAGGAACAGAACAATGGAAAAGGGCAGTGACCAGCAGTGAGACAGAGCTATGGTACCAGGGTGGAGGTCCACTACAGACCTCCAGGGTATAGAGGCCCTTGATAGAGACCAGAGATGGGTTGTACAAGATTGTATGGCGACTAGGGTGCCATAACCTGGAACTAGATCCGCAGCAGAAAGCAAAGAGCCAGGTCAGCAGTGGCTGGTAGTACAGGAGCAGCTACTGAAGTTGGCAGAGTAAAGTTAGTGACAGAATCTGGAGGGCCAAAGTCAGAACAACAGACTCCCCCATAGCAGGGTCAGGTCCAACATGGAGCACAGGTGCAGGGTCAACCGCAAGGGTGTGTGTAGAATCTGGATCCAAAGAGGTGAAAGCCAAAAGAGCAAGTGTCTTCACCACTGACCCTGCATGGAAGGACAGAGAAGAACCAGGTGGCATTACTGGCACTGGAGGTGGTTCAGAACCACTCTCCTGGACACGGGGCAATTGTAGTGGTAGTTGTATCTTCTGGGATTATGAGTAGCACAGTCACAGGTGGAGACTTGGCAGCATTCACAAGGGCACTGGGCAGGAAGTGTGTACACAGGGAGGTAGGTCTAGGCTTCTACTGGAAGCAGAAGTCGCATACTGGGTGTCGCATACTGGGTGTCGCATACTGGGTTTACTGAGTACAAAAATAACCATATTATCTCAATATCTATAGGAAAATTTGAACAAAATATGTACAAGACATAAAATACACCAATAGTGCTTCAACATTGACAATACATACAGATTACATTTAAACATATAAGCATACACATACATTATACATCTCACAATCATACATTCTTCAGTTCAACAAAAAATCTGAACTCAAAGAGCAGTGTACAGCTTTGAAACGCTGGCTCTATGGCTTATGCTTGCTATGTGTTGTAACAATGGAGAGTATACACCTAGCCTATAATATCATTGCTCACCATGCATACCATTGATACAAAGAGTTGTTCTTATTCATCTGAAGTCAACATTATCCTCATAAAAGCGCTACAGTGCTTTATCTGCATCTCCCACACAGGCCTCCATTTCTAATTTTCTGATAACAAGTGAGCAAAAGCTGACTGACTGACACAAGCTGAAAAGGCAAATCTATAATAACATTGGAAGGACTTTCTCTATGTTACAATGACAACCCCTGCTGTAACATACGGAGAATAAGGAGAGACACAGAGCAGGTGTTTGTTAAGCAGCCTACCAGTTCAATTGTATCGACATGATGCTGATGACAAAAACTGTGTCTCCTTTTGCTAAGACTGATTCACTCTGCAGTGTAATCTTCACTTTACTTTTGCACTCTGCTCTGACTGGAGTGCTGTAGCCAGTGGTCTGGCATCTCACACTCTTATCTATGTACACAGCCTGTCGTAACAGCTAACCCAATCCATCCAGATAATCCCTGACCATAGGTTAAATGGGTAACCTTCAAAAGATCATAATCAATGTTTTTTTTTGCCCATTGTGTAAAAAGCCTTCCAGTGCACCACACAATAATCTGAAATGACTGAAAGATCATAATTTAGATTACCGAGGTTTCTGGTATTACACGTGTGGATTGTGAGTGGAGGTTTAGTTATAAACTTAGAAATGTTATTCTGAAGATCTTCTGAAGACCTGAATGCTACCCAGAGACTAAATTGACATTATTTTCCTCGCAAAATGGCTCTCAGCACATTGTTCGTGCAACCCAGTGGATTAAATGACACTCACAGCAGCAAAAATTACAACCTAATTTATCAACATATCTTTATTAATGTCAATGGGGAAATGTGTCACTCAGAATATTACAGTGTTTATTCACACATTACAAATATACCAAGATTATGAGGTTCATGATTTGCAATCTCATTCTTTACTGTTTAATTTCTCCATAGGGATCAAATGGGTATGTAAGTGTTATAAATGCCTCATTCTGATTAATTTAATTTTCATTTGTCTTAGAGTGGTGAGTTAATTCAATCAATCTGTGCACAATAGCACAATATATATATATATATATGTGTGTGTGTGTGTGTGATATTAATTTAGAAATCCACGTACTAAATAAGCAGACATTATATCATAACAACTCTCCCTTTCCATACAAAATGTACTGCATTCCTCTCTTTCTTCATATAAATGCTGTGTTCAGACAGCTAAATCTAGTCTTTGGCTAAATTACATTGACAGTGGGACCCCACTCCCCACCCCTCACCCCCTTTTTCCAAGATCCTGAATGGGTGAAAGATAACGCAATGTGCTGTAGGCTTACATGGTACAGCTTGAGTCATTATGGTAAGCATGCCTAATTCTAAATGTTTTAATCACTGGTAAACATGTTGACTGCAATGAGGAAATAATGAAGATGAAGTTGAGCAGAAACTGAGCAGGATTTAAATTAAGCTGCAGAGGACTGCTAAATCAAGGTGGCAAAGAGCATTAATTATGACATTATGAAATGCCCCAAGCCTTTTGAAACACTTAATCTGTGTAATTAGCACTGTTTCCTTTTGAACATGTTCCAGGGAAATCTTGCATTTATCCTTGCACTCTAAAGGTCAGTACTTGAAGTTGCAATGTAAACCATTAATGACTTGTCCATAACGGAGATTAGTTCTATTAAACAGTGACTACTACAGTTAAAGAACGTATGTTTCTGAAAACAGGTGCAATATGTGAATAACACTTCATGGCTAGAATAGATGCAGGTTGGATTATAATATGTAATGTGGTTCCACAAAAGTTTTATAAAACATTCTTAGTGCTATATAGAACATATGGCACTTCGTAGGTTATGCCATGTTGAATAATGGAGGCACCAACTTGTAAGGAATGCTCTCTGATTACCTCAGTCCGCCGTGGTAGTTAATGTTATCTGCAAATGTTTTGTTTTGCCTGAAATGTGATGGAGAAGCAATCCAATGCAAAGATTGTTAAAGGAAAAGTGAAAGAAAAATCACCCCACTGGAAGAAGCTAAATTGTAGTGCCAAAAAAGCAATTTCGACAAAGTTATGAAAATAAATAACATAGACTTGGTAGACCTACACCGTAACAGACCCCAGTGCACCTGTAAAAAGTTGTCACCAATATATATATATATATATATATATATATATATATATATATATATATATATATATATATTATTCAGTATATATTACAATTTTTAATCAAATTTAACTTCTGTGGGTAAGTGTCCCTGAGCGTTGGATGCATCACTGCGTTTACATAGCTAGCAAGCTACTTGTTATGGTCAAAGATGTAACCTACTGAGTACATTTAACTGTATTTAATAAATAACTTCAGAAAAGACTATAGAAAAGATTTCGTCAGTAATCTGATGATTACGTTTACAAACCATTGGGTAATCCGATAATGGGAAAACTGGTTTAAAAAAAAACCCTTTTTTACTTTTCAACCAGCCAATAATCTCACATAAGGATGTGATGTAAACTATAAACTTCCTGCCGCGCCTTTTCGTAAATGTGGGAGCACTTTACTGGAAAATATGAATCTTTGTTTTTTTTATGGTTGTATTGTTAATATTCACAAATTCTTCCTTGAGAACTTTGAACTGTGTTTCAAAGTTTCATAAAATGTATTTGGAAGCCATTTCGCGGGGGCACTGTATTTAATTGTGCTTGTCACTACTGGGAAAGTGCTATAGTCTGTTCGGTTTGTGCACATGCGGAGACTGAGAAAACCAACGGAAATCAGGGTAAGGGTATACATTAACTGAGAAATCACTGAGAAATACAATTACAGAGAAATCCAATTACTGAGCTAAAATCCAGCTCTCTTAATCAGATTTCTTAATCAGATTTATAGGCCTTAATGCTGTCTAGGAAATCGGAGTATGCTGTATGCATGATCACTTGAATAGTCAGAAATTGCAGATATTCGATTATGATTAGATTATGAAGTGCATGTATCCTGTTGGTCATGACACACTTTTGACCTTAACGGCATTTAATAAAACCTAATTCTCAACTCCAGGTGAAAGTTGCATGTCTTTACATAGCAACTGAGTAAAATTAGAGCAGAGCGAAAAATTACTGTACTCTAGTTATGTCTTAATATATGAGATATGCTATCGAATAAGATAGCTAGCTAGCTGTAAAAATCCTGCAGCGTCTCTATCTATAACATAGCTAGGTAGCTTAATATGATAACAGCATATTAATCATAGCCACTCCACCTTTGGCCCAATTATTAAGCCTATAACATACAAAACCTTTAAACATATTCAGTAATGAGATTTTATTGAGTCATAGTGGGTTTGATCATTATTAATAAAAGGATTTGCAGCAGCAATGATGTGGTAAAGTTAAGCTGCAACTCACCAACATAAAGACAACGGGAGCATCACAAGATGGCACATAAACAAAATGATGACTGCTGTAGGTGCGGGCCAAATTTATTAAGTAATCAGTCTCATAAAATTACCTACGAAATGGCGGAAGCTTAGATAGTGTTAACTTTACTTAATTTGAGGTAAAATTGATCTATCTAAAGTCTGGTCAACTTCCGCAGCCCAATTAGTTGGATAAACAAACTTTAAATCTGAAGGTTTTTAGTTCGAATAATAGTTCTGGCTTCAGGTTATAACGGAGAGACAACGACTCAGACAACAGCGTTTAACACAGAAAACATTTATTAAACACACTCCATAATAAACAGTACAACAAATAAGGGACTGGGGATCGTCTAGCGTGTGTGTATGTGTATGTGTGTGTATATGTGTGTGTGTGTGTGTGTGTGTGTGAGAGTGCGTGCGTGCGTGTTCGGGTACGTGTAGGTGGATGTGGATTCAGGTACGTGCGGGTGCACGTGCGCGTGGGGGGAGGTCTCTCAGACAAAGAGAAACTCAGCGGCGCGAAAACCAAACCAAGCTCTCCTCAATAGCCAAGGACACAAGGCTAAGACAATAGATGGGGGAGGAAGTTTTACAGGCGAAGAGAAACCCAATGGCGCGAAAACCAAACTAAGCTCTCCTCTATAGCCACAGACACGAGAAACTAAGACAATAGATGGAGGGGAGCGTTTTACAGACGAAGGGAAATTCGCTGGTACGAAAACCAAACTAAGCCTATGGCGACACGGTATCGCTGGTCACTAGGCAACCTCAGCGAGAGTATAGCCAGACTCACGCGCGTAACTATAGTAACGTAACTATGGTAGGGGAAACCGTACAATTGATTACGTTTACTAGATGTTGCGCGCTAGTACTCAGTTCAACTGGCTTAGTACCACATATATGACATTAACACATTTAACTCAAGCATAAGCACAGGGGAAAACATTCACGTTCAACAAAACGCACAGTTTTATATTAAGTCTGCCCAGATGCACAGTCTTACTTAGTGTTGTCCGTCCGCGGCCCGCGCAGTAGGCCAGGTAGCCTCTTGAGGAGGACTCCTTCGTGCGCTTTAATGAAGGAAAGTTCAGCTGGATCACGTTGCTCCGTCCGGGGAGAAGTTCTGGTAGCCGGTCAATCGGCGGTCCCTCGACGTTCCGTAGAGGGGTTTTCACGTGAAGGATTTTCAGTCGACTTTTAACTGGAATTCGCGGAGGTCCGGCCGTCGCGCGAATGTTAAAACAGTTCTTGGATCCAGATGGCTAGCATAAGCGGTTAAGTATCGCCAAACTCCGCCAAAAGAAATAAACTAGTAAACTAATTTATCCTTACGACGGTCGTTTATTGCACGGGGCCCGAGTGCAGAACTAATACCGCTTTGTTCTCGAAGGTGTGCGCGCTATTCGTCTCTAGGTAGCTACTGGGTTGCAGCCAGGTAGAGAGCCCGGACAAAGGGGGATTCCCCCCTTTTAAAGGGGTTCGTCTGGTGACGTAGTTACATGTCCGTTCTGACTAGGGCAGTGTCACTCGGGAGAGCGCCCCACTTTGGTCTGTGGAGGCATGGTACCTACACTGCCGTTACCCGAAATATAAAATGATCTGAAATGAATCTTGCATTCTCTACACGGAAAGGAAAATTTTATGAGTCAGAATGATCAAATAAGCTTCGGACAACCGCAGTTATCCATTCAGCTTCAAATGGAATTGTCCATTTTTTCTGTATATAGAAGGTATTTCCAAAGCTTTGCTCCCATTGCCATGGCGTTCAATGTAATTCCTCCTTGTGCATTACACTAAAAGCAAAACCATGTTTTAAAAGGCATATACCTTACCCTTTAACATAAATTGAAAAATTTGCCGTCTTCGACGATGTGCTGTTAGACAGTTGTTCATGACATATGACCCCTGAGCAATAATTTCAAAAGGTTTTGTAGAGGTGACCTCAGCAAGCACCATGCATATGAAGTGACTTTGTCAGAATGATGTATTAATGAGATGCACACTTGAATTTTTAATCTAGCTAGACGACAGAACATGGCACATGGGCCATGCTCTGAGATGCTCAAAGTTAGCATTGCCTGCATGGAAAAACTCTACATCTCATTGCACTGAATTAATGTCTTTGTCACTTTCTACACATAAATAATACATTGTGGCTAAGCACTGGCAGATAATTGATAATAGTCCATTTGAAAACAGTGTATGGACTTAATTGTGAGTGAATGTATGAAGGAGTTGAACAGAAGTTAATTAAAAATCCCCCTTGTTGGTGCCATGAGTCATATTTACTGTTCAGGAACAAATCCTCCCCTACTTGTAATGAGCAACCTCCTGTCTTCTATTTGAAATATGAACAGAAAATATTTCCTTTGTTTTTGATGCATAAATTGTTATATGACTGCTTAAGAAATTACACCCACGGTTATGCCATCTTGCTGTCTTTACTATCAGTCTATACTATCAGTATCACTTCTTAGTTATTTAACCCCCTTTTTACATTATTGCAGTTAGAGCCGTATATCTGTATGTGTTTGTGACTGTTAGAAAATGAACTTCAGGAAGTGTCTTAAATCTAAGCTGAAAATCCTTGATTCAAAAAAGTTGCAAGACCTGATGGACCTGTTAAGGCTGCAAACTGAAAGTAATTCACTACACGTGGGTTTTAAAACCATTCTAACAAATCCAAAACAAGTTCAGGTTTGACATTCTTACTCCAGATCACTGACTCCTATTCTAAAAGGGGACCTTCTATCTGTTGAGTTCAGTTCAGGAGTAAGGAGGAATGTGCAGTACAGCTGTACCAGCTGAGGCCAGCTGAACCTAGGCTAACCACAATTCTCCAGCTGATGGGGGGGTCTCAGATGGGGGCATGCCTCATCCCATGACTATAACCCCAGGGTGGTTACAGCAGGTCACAGACTTATTAATAATATGCACACATTTCTTGGCTTATGAATATGCAGAAGACCTAATTGTCCAAGTAAGCAGTTTTCAAGTGCTACGCTTAAGTTTCAGGGGGAAAGAAAATAATAATACAACACATTTGTGCTTGAGTTTGGCTTGCATTTCTTTTCAAATCAGAATGATTCCTTTCACATTTACAGTACTTTACTGCAACTGTGTCTCCTCACAAAATAATATAGGCAAAATGAATTCACAATTTCCAGTGAAGCCATCAAACCTGAAGACCAACATATAAATACAAAAAGGCAAAAGGAAAAAAAAATAGAGCAGGGCTAACTGAATAGGTTGTAAAGACCTTTCACACCTGAGTAATACTAGGTACACGTGCTCTGCCGTCCATAGGGAACAGGCTCTGTGACCCTGTTCTCTGGGTTTTAGGAGGATGTGTGTAGTGGAGCTGAACATCACCTGCCTGCTGTGCCATTTCCCGCTGTCTCTGGACTGTTTCATCCTCCCACTCTTCTCACACTGCCATCAGCCTTCCTATGGTTTAATCATCTCATTTCCTAAGGCATAAAAGTTCGTTGTAGGCTAATTTAAATCCCGGCTATGAAGATCACCGTTTCATCTTCAGGTCACAGTAAAGAGAGTGGAAGAAATTTTAAACAATGGCTTTGTTTTTTTCTTACTATCCTCTAAAATTCTTAATGGGGAGGAGGGGGGTGTCTGCTGCACCTGTTTATGCATCTTAATATCTGTCTGTACAGTAGCAAATAAAGTGTTAGTATTTCTTTCATGTTTTTGGCAGCTTTGTCCATTCAGATAAGATATATAACCAGTCATTTTTACTTGCTACTGCACGTGATATCGTCCGACATGACCTACCCTGCTTTTTTCCCCTTCTCAGTTTTTCAAGGTACACAAACCACGGTCGTCCCCAGGATGTAGCCCTGTCCTGCTTTCTCCAGCAACACCACTGACTGCTGAAATGCACACAGTATGTGCACTCCCTGTCCAGTTCTCTAATGTGCTAAAGGTAGCGTCACACATCCTGGTGGAACCCAGCAGAGATTTGAAACCAGAAACCTGTTAAAAGGCAGTCTGTGTGGAGTCCCTAAAGCAGCACCTGCCTGACCAGATAGCATGTGGCACACTGGCACTGTAGGGTGATGAGTCATGTACGCACAGCTCCCAGGACACTTCCAAAATAGTCAGCCAAGGAGAGCAAGATTTCTCTGTTATGTTCAGTTGTGCATTTTTTGTTTGATTAATACATTATACATATATATTCTATTATTCTATAAACTTGATTATTAATAAGGAACTATAAAGAACATATTGATTCAAATTTTTGTTATTTCTAATATACTTAAATTTGTGTACATCCTAGATGAAATATGCAACCAAAATTTCTGTGCCCTGACAATTGAGCTAATATAGTTCTGCAAGTGAAAGCAAATGTAAATTCAAGATGGTGAGAGAGAGCAATAGACCTAAAGTACGAAGGAAATGATTAGGGAAAGATGTGTCTTCCCTGTAAAGGACCTTATTGATACCTAATGAAATGGGTAAGCGATTAGCCAGTCAGCTGTAGAATGATTGCAACATTGTCATCCATTTAATATAATTTGAGACAAAAAGAAATTGTACCAAGTGCACACACAATTGTGGAAGTCATGATACCAGGGTTCATTCACTACCACGATTACTGTCACTTCTGGCTCCGCCCCTTGTGCCACTCATGTCCTATGTTTTGTTTATGCTTCCTTGTACGTTTTGTCCTTCTTTGTTCACGCCTTTATTTGTAGCCCTGCCCCTTGTAGTACTGTCAGCTGTTCCTTGTTTAGTTTGGTTAATGTGTCTGTATTTAGTCCCCTCGTTTTGAGTCTCTTTGTGGGCCAATGTTTGATGTTTCATGGTCCCTGGTTAATGGTTATAGGTTATATTCAAATGTATGTTTGTGTGTTTCCATACATTATCCTTCATTTTTGTTTCGTATATATTTCTTTCTTGTTGTTTTTCACCATGCCTCGTCGTCCGCGTACTCTTCGTTTGTCTTCGTCCAAGTTAGAGAAAGATCTCATGAATAATCCCCGCCCACTCTCGCATGTGTATCTGCCACATACTCTCTTGGAATATATTACATAATATTTAATTTGAACTTGATACAAAGAACTGGTTGTATGTCCAATATAACATTGCATACTTTATTGTGCACTCTTTAATGATCTGGCATTTAACTTGATCTGAAAATTATATTCTGCTGTCTATCCTGATAATTATTGTCCAAAATTCTGCCTGTGTCTTTACAGAATAAGGATTGATGGATCTCTGTATGTGGGAAATATATGAGCAGCTTTGGGCATACCCACTGTTTCTCCAAATGTAGAGGCCTTACGCAGTTCCAGCTTGGACAAGTAGTTCAAATCTTCAATTATGCACAGAGCATTTTCTAACAAATAAAGCTGCCTACAAACTCTTGTAGACTCAAACTCTACAATCGTTGTTGCTGGTTAATTAATGCCAATCCTTCCTGTTCCTTTGACATGGTTAAGTATCTGAATTCTTCATAGCCAATGCATGTGCTACACTTTTAATTAGTTTGGACTGAAAGGATCTGGCAGCAGCAGTTTGTGTGTTTCACCACACCATCTTGAGGCTGCATTATGACTAAAGAGTGATTTTCCCTCTGGATTGTAAAGGTGATTACATTGGCCTGTAGTTCCTAAGGCTTAGCAGCCTTGGTCCCAATTGCACAGCCAATGAAGTAAATGTCCGTAATCCTTGTGGGCAGTGGCTGATGGTCTTTTTCATTGGAATCTGTGAAGCTGCCAGTTCAGCTACACTACACATATTTACCAATTGCCACTGCCCTTTGTGTGTATCCCTAAGTGAGCTGTTTGTTGCATGTTCCCCATGCATACGGCACTGCGATAAAGAGAGCATGTGCAGGAGAGGGAGAGAATTCTGTCAATAGTGCAACTGCTTTACTGACAAACCTCATACATTTTATTCATGGGATAATAAAACTAATCTGAGTTTATTTTCCATGTAAAGAGAATGAGTCTAAATATTCCATAAGGCTAATAAAATGTTTAAAAACACGCACAAGTGTGTCTTCAGCTGTACAAGTTACATAACTAGACTTTAAAAGCAAATTGGTGTTAATTTGGACTAACGTCTGTTCAGTCGTATTTCTTTTGAACTGGCGAAGAAAGGAATGAATTTTACATTATGCAAAAGAATTTCACAATCATGCTGACAAATATGCCTGAGCAGGGCATGGGTCCACTCCTCTAGCTCCAAAAGCTATGACTTTAGTCACTGTTTTGCTACCAGCCACTCACGTCTCTGTAACTCTTTCTGAAGGAAGCTTAACACAACCTTCAGCCTTCAACACACTAGTCAATTAAAATTCCTGATTCAATGTTCCAATGAACTGCAGTGTTTTCACGATTCTACTGTGTAATTAGAGGCAGCGAGGCTTCTTGGCATCACAATTATGAGTTTGATTACACTAGATAGCTATCAGGGCAGCCATGACATCAGGGAGAATCAGCCAACATCTGACATGGGGGAATTGCTTGAGGATTAATTGAAGACTGACTTAATGAATTCCACATTTGTGGCCTCTGCCAATTTTGGGCTGTGACACTGAAATGCCTCATAAGCGTTTTCAACCGGTCCTCTAATGGTGATAAAAGTGACTGGAATGAGGAGAGAGACATGACAAGAATTCAGTAAACCCTGTCTAATTAAACTTTTCCATTCCTCTCATAGATACTGAAGTGATAAAGTCATTTAATTATCAGCAGAATGTGCTTACATGTGTACTAGTCGTAAAATACTGAGATTATTTCTCAATAGATTGACACAAACACACACACATAGTCTTAACAACCTTACAAAAATAACATTAATTATATTTGCATTCATCATTACTAACAGTGTATTTATTGGTTTAGTATTAGTCTTGTCAGCAGATTGTCAACTGAAAAATAAATTTTCTGGGGACTCAATGGCTCTTTGAGGGCTGTGATTGACATCCTGTCCAACATAGCCACTCCCTCCCACACATCTGTTATCTCTTGATCAGTGTATGGTAGAAGCACTTCCCTTGTTTCACTGCTGCTGTTTTGCAGTGCCTTGCAGAGGCAAGGGATTACACAGGAGCAAAGGATTACGCAGGAGACGACAGGATCATGGCTGTGTGATTGGGTTCCGCTCTGGGGCTCGTCACTATGAAGCGTCAGAGGCCGAGGAGGAAGGCGACGGATTAAATTTAAACTGTATTGTGCACTGTATATGCTTCAAAGTGAACTTTTTCACTTTCCACCGCTTAGGCTAACGGCGCTGCTCATCACGCCTTCTCTCACCCCTTTGCTGAACATGCGTGTGCATGCTAGCAGACTCTCCTCTGTCTTTTCCTTCCTTTTGTGTGCACCTCTAATGAGCCTCAGTGCTTCACCATCACCATGGTTACCAACCCCCCCCCTCCCTTTGAGCAGTGGCACCCTGCAATCAGAGACTGTATCCCCAGCAGGACTCAACACGCAGCACCCTGCCTCAAGGCGATGAGAGCAGCTCACAGCTCTGCGGCACACAAGTAACACCTAGGCTACAGCAGATACCCACCATTATTTACTAAATTCAGCACTGATGTACATTTACTGTGTTTGAGTTCTGTTGACACAAAATCATACTTTTCATGCAAAACCTTTCAAGCACCTTCTTAGAACTGTAGTAAAAAAAACAGTCACTTCATTAGAAGCTGTTACTAATTGAAAATGCCTTGTAGGTATAGCCCAGGGGTGCCCAAGTCTCCTCCGGAAACCTAACGCCCAACTACCTAACGAGTTTGGTTCCAATTCATAGCGCATTTAGCTCAAGTTGGTACGGAGGCATTTGATTAACTGGACCTGCAGTATTTAGTATTGTTGGAAATAAACTGCCGGGTGATAGAGCACCAGGACTGGACATGGCCCTTCTAGTTGTAACCCACAGAATTTTCACAAAGGGGCTGCACACAAAGGGGTTAAATTTGGTTATATAACTTATGCCTGTTCGTTCACATAGAAGTAGATGGGCTGTCTTTTCTTTTCGTGGATAAGTTTTTCAGAAGTGCACCAAAGAGATGTTAGAAATTTGATGTGTTATACATGTTTAACAACCATCACAGCGTTTATAGCACTGGTGAGTTTGTCCTATAGCCTTCCATACAGTTGTGACAGTTATTAGGTCTGGCTGTAACCACGCCAGAAAAATGTTGAGAATGAGTCAGTTATCCTAGATATAGCAGACTGAGTATTTTCATACAGAATTTTGTTTAATCTGTGTTTTGTTTATGTTTATCTGGATATATGTTTAGTCTTTAAAACATATGGCTGAGCGATTGCGTTTAGCGGTTGCATCTAGCTAGGTTAGCTAACTAGCTAATATGTTCATGAAGCCATGTTTTGTTCCAGATAGCTAGGTTAGCGTTTCTTACTGCGTTGATGTCATTCCACTGAGTTGTGTTACTACAAAGGGGGCTGTTCTATCGAGCTATATTCTATGTTTTGTAACATGAAAACAAGCTGTACGAAAATGTCTTCTGAATTATGCAGATTGGTTTCATTTGGACAGATTTAATTTTGCCAGTGAGAGCGAGATGGCGAGCGCATGAATCATGGTTCTGCACAGTGCAGTGCTACAGACAGCAACATGAGCATAGACAAAGATTTGTTTTAACTGGATGCACAGACACACTTGCAATACTGAAGTTAATATGTGAACGTGAAAAGCATAGCATTTGTTTCTCTCTTGATTGACTGATTTTATTAGACCACTTCATATTTTTCATATCTTGAACCGTGAAAGAAAAGCTCTGTACTTTGGGGAAGACAACCCCCTTTTTTTTAACCTTTATTGAAAAGGCCATGAGTAATTGTTATCATTCTGAATATATTAATTTCCCCCTATATTCAGTGCCATTATTCACAGTTTAAACCCTCCGAGTGAACTTAGTTAAAGCTTAGTGACATTCATGTACTTTGGTTAGTGTATTTTCCATATTTTCCATAAAAGCACCACACTATGTGATATCATGTAATTTGTTGTAGCCATTCTCTAGCACTTTGTCAGCAGGTGAAAGACCTCAGATCTTGTGGTGTTTTAGCGTACCACTCTCAAAGCAGTAACACTAACACCAATGACACGTGTTAAAACCCACCAACACTATTGCATTTAATAAACCTAAAGCTGCCATGTCATGTCACCATTACTGCTTTGCCTAGAATGGTCTGTGACCTGAACAATATCTGGTCAGTAGTGGTGTTTGTCAGAAGATGATAAATGGTATGATATGATACATTGAAGTGACCAGTGAGTATAGGTACAAGGTACGTGTTTCTACAAAGGTGCTTTGTGACTGTGCAATTATTGTAGCACTGCTGTTGTGCTAAGATTGTCAGTTACCTACTATACCATTCAACACTAATCAGTATCTGACAACTGGATTCTGCCGATGGGTTGTAGACTGTAACTGTACACCTACAAAGTGTTTGCAGAAGCACGTTTTCTTTCAAAGATCTTTCTAATAAAATTACACAAACACAATTCCATTATATGCAAAAAAATAGGCTCTGTCTATCCATTCAAAGGAATTTGAAAGCTGCAGCTATTTGGAGTCAGTCATCTGAGCTCGTACAAACACATGCCAAATGTGGAGGTATAAATGAAAATCAATTGCATGAACAGAACACGGAGGAGGGGGGATCACTTTGTGGCAAAGGATGAGGCAGAGCATCCGCCCTAGTTCTTTTTTTCTTCCTTTCTCCTTTTCCCATTCTTCATCAAGCATATTGATATAACTCAAGGTCTTATTAAATCAGACAAGTTCATTTGTTTAAGTCGTTTAAGCCCCACAGGTCCCTAATGGCTAATGATTTATGGCAAGAAAGAATTCTGCATCCCGGCCCTTTCAGACCCGTTCACCCTGTCACACTATGAAGGTGTCACATTACTTAGGAAATTAATGCAGGAGGAAGTCACTGTTTTTGGCTGGGAAATTAATCACAGATGAGTGGGAGGAGATGGGCAAGTGCACTCCCGTGCCCACGCTGTACCTCTGCTGCAGCTC
This sequence comes from Brachyhypopomus occidentalis, assembly GCA_020368025.1. Taxonomy (NCBI): domain Eukaryota; kingdom Metazoa; phylum Chordata; class Actinopteri; order Gymnotiformes; family Hypopomidae; genus Brachyhypopomus; species Brachyhypopomus occidentalis. The sequence goes on along the minus strand of JAGXOD010000025.1, from coordinate 4,515,396 downwards.
CAGAGCGGGAAGGTTCACAAAAGCAGTGGCTACAGTAGCATGCCGCAGGAACAAACAAAGTAGGGCTGTGATGGGGGAAAGGTCTCGCCATGCACTGCACGCAAGCAATGCATCAAGTAGCTCATGACCAGTGCTACAGCATATTGTTTGTCATAATGGATACTGTAAATTGGTTTGAAAGTCACTTACTGTATATCGCTAATGTTCTCACTTAGCATTGGAGGTCAAGGTGATGGCAGCCATTGGCCATGATCACACATCTCTCTCTCTTCCATTATACAGTAGTAAGTTAAAAGGCTAACTCATACTCCTAGGGAGGAAAATTGTCGACGCCAGTGTCTATGGAGCAACCAAAACGAAGGGATCGAGGAGTTAAACACGAGCTGCTCAAAGGTGCTTGTTCAGGACTAGTTTGCTTTAGGCAAATCATTTGAACATTACCTGGAAAAATTTATCTGGATGTATTTGGAAGTCAGCAGCTAGAGGCAACTTCTAGAGAGACCAGTCTGAAACCTGGCAACAGTCTAAAAGGTATTACCCCCTTCCATCTAATGTATACCATGTTTATGCTTGTGCTTTTTGCTCTTTAATTTTAATAGCGTGAATCCCTAATGCCGTAAATCTACAGCTTTTGAGATATAACATATACGACATGAGTGCTTCTTGTCTGTATGTGGTGGATGAGGATGTGAAGTCAATCTGTGTGAAGTGATAAAACCAGGAAGAGTGCTGTTGCAGTAGCAGATGACAGAGAACCATGGGATTTGGATATGGCCTGATTATGTTGCATTATCTGATTTATCACTCGTGTTGCCATATTTATTCCCTTCTCTTCTCAGGGTGCAGAGCTATTTCAGCACAGATGACAGTCGTGCTTTCAGCTTGCTGAGGTCGATGACAGAAAAATTAACACTGCTATGCTGCTATGAGGGTGTGGGTATTAAAAAAGCACCTTAACCTCTGGTGAAATCTCAGTGCTGTTCCAAACAAAACACTAATTATCATGGTTTCTTTGGGAGTTTAATATGTAGGCGATGCTTCCCTTGTCTTATTTCAAGGTTTATTTCTAAGTGAGATGCAGAATCACAAATCTGTCATCACTCTCATGAAAATTTATGCAGCAACATCCAGAGTGTTCTACATACAACAATCAAGAATTATGCCTCCCTGCTAAATACAGGACTTTATTTAAGAGTTGAATTAAATGTAAATTTATTGGCAGATGATTCAATATGATCTTTTGTGTATGTTAAATGTGTACAGGAATAAACAATGTAAATTGAGGGAAATAAGAGCTTGAACACAAACAGTCAAAACTGCATGAGTCTTCAGAAGGGAGGAACTTGAGCGCTGTTCAACTTCAGTGCTGTTCAACTTCAGCGCTGTTCAACTTTAGTGCTGTTCAACTTTAGTGCTGTTCAACTTTAGTGTTCTCTCTCTAAATCTTCTCTCTTGGTACAGTCATATACATGGCACACAATATCTCCATCCGCTGGGTCTTTGCTGTTATTTTTACAAAGGGCCCGGTTGGATTGTTTACTGCATTCCATGTACTGAGCCATGCAGCTAATGGAGATTGTACTGTTAACTAAACATTACATGCTAATACCACACACACACACACACAAGTTCACATCATCACACAGGCCCATATTTGACAGTACTGGTTTAGAGTTCACTTCCATCTGATCATCAATTTGACATCATGTTTATGTAAAACAGTAAAAATAAATAAATAAATAAAATAATCTGAAGCCATATACGTACCTACATGTCCGCAATAACTTTTATTTTAGTTAGGATGTCAGTTCTGGAACTGGCAAAGTGATGATTAATATGTGAACAGAATTAACAAAAGCTAAGCTTTTAATTTTCTTATCTTTAATTTTTTTTTTATCCAAGAGCAATGAACTAAACTGGAACCAAATCTCACCTTTGCTTAATTGGTAACCCAGTAAGAGTTTGGGGATTTGTTTGCCAAGGCATCTGAAGATGCACTGCTGCCACGTGCTAGTATCATGAGTCTCACTGAGAATGTCAAACCGACACTCTGACTTAACAAGTTTAAGCTAAAATTTGAAACATTTACTATCTGAAATGCCATCTGGCCCACTTTGGTATAAAATCAGTCAGATGAAGACAGAAACCCGAAGCAATAGTGCCACCCTTAGGTTAAAAAAGGAATTGAGGAAAAAGCATTGATATCAGTGAATGTGATAAAGCTCCCAGTAAGGGTGTGCTTTTTAACACTTTTGCAGTATTATTTTCAGTATTATTAACAATGCAGTGATAATAGTAGTAATAGAAATAATACCTTGGATAAAAGTTACTTGTTGAGGCTATTATCTTAAGTTGCTTTTACATTTCTCTCCCCCTAAACAGTATTTTTAGATATATGGTCAGGCAGTATTGGTTCTTAGCCTAAGCACAATCTGTAAGCCTGGCTTGAGCAGACACTACTGAGACATTAACAGATTGTTGCTGCTGACCTGAGGCACCTTGAGATGCAGACAGCGATGACACCTGGTGACACCTGACGTGATCTGCCTAGGGCCTTCGGCACACAGCAGAGTCTGGGGTGCCACTTCTGCAGATTGGATATCAGGTGAGCTGAGAGGGGTCACATCTTCGATGACCTCTGAGGCATTCCAACTTTTCTAGCAACAAAAGGGAAGCCGATGTACCTCCAGCGGCTGATGAACTCACCCAACCCTGCTGCCGTCTGCCACACATCAAGAAAAAAACATAAACAGCAAATCTGCTGGGGGTTAGTTGAGGTGGAATTCACACATTATATGAGCATGATTTTTGTGAGTTTTTTTTAGAGTGGAGCATTAAGGGATTGGACTGGCGGGGGAGTGTGTTTGCATGTGCGTGGGAGTCGCCCCTTCAAACTTTCCTTTCAATAAAACGAAGTCACCGAATAGACCATAACCATACAGAATAAATGATGCTGTTAAACTGGATGTATGTTTGGGATCACATGCATGTATTGACTTTGAATGCATGTGAACAGGCTAATTTGGAACAAACTAAACCCAGAATACATGATGAAAAAACAACAGTTGAGACGAAGGCAAATAGGTTATTTGAGATCAGACTAAAGTCATTAAACGGTACACGCAGTCAAATGTTTTGTAAGCAACAATGGAAAAAATACAGAGCAAACATGCAAGTTCTAAAAAGTCATTAGAGTGTAACTTATACCTTATAATCCAAACTGTTCTGCACCCCCCAGTTAAAACATTCTGTTACACTGTAAGCATCTCATTCTTCAGAAACACACAGATTTATTTGTCACAGACGTTCTCGAGCTGCTCTTACACACTGCCAGCACACACTCTCTGAATCTCACATGCTGTGGCACCGCATTCTTTCTGCCGTAAGGTGTCACCAGCTGGCGTGGTGGAACATAATCGCATTTTTCTTCCCAAATGTGACAACCTGGCATCTCAAAAATGGTGCATCGACTTTGTAGCAAGCCAGCATTTTTGCGAAATGTTTAACATGGATGATGGTTCATGAAGAATGCATGGGGATGGTGGCTAAGGCGTGATGTTGTAGTGACCCCTGCCAAGATGAGCTGATGCTAGAACCTGAGTGATTAAAAAGCAGCATGCACACACAATTATATTTCCTATGTTTACAATAGACCATATTGAGGGGCTGGTCGCTTGTATTCACTTAAGCAGGTTATTAAGCAGATTTAACAGTGAATATATCCCTGTCTACACCAAACAAATAGGATTAGGTGTCAAAGACCATCGGGTGTGTTTTCTAATATGGTTTCCTTCATGCTTCCCCACTGCTCCATTGAGTGAGACATTCCCTGAAGCTGTGATGAAAATGTTTGCTTTGCTTTTTCTTTTCTTTTTCCGGTGGTTCATTGTTTTTGCTGTTTAGTCAACAATTTATAATTGAGTTCTGATATTATATATATTATAGGATGCATAGTTTCTTATGTATAGTTCCGTGGGTTGAGGAGACGGTAGCTGGGCAAATTATTTTTGAAAAGTTAACCATCTAGTTTATCCTAACGTGCAGTCTTATTTTATATATATTATTATTGTATTATTGTATATATATATATAATTATATTATATTATATTATATTATTGTGTTGTCCTCAGTTATGGGCATTGTTTGGAATTCATCTTACCACTGCCATTAGCAGTTCAGTCACTAAAAAATACAAAGTGGTTTAGTTTTCCTGGCAGCTGTCCATACTCCTACCATTGTGTTTCACAGATAAGGTGGTGAATTTTAGATCATGAGCAGTTAATGCCTTTCTCCACAGATTTCTTATTCAATCTGTCTGGGAAAGATTAAAGATGGCTTTGTATATCCTAAGATTTGTCTCAGAACTCTACTCCACAGCTGCACTCTTTGTTAATTTAGTGAGCAGAGTCACAACAAAAGACAGCCCCCTGGTATTTGGAAAGTATGGCAACATGTGAACAATTTTATGAACTAATGTTAGCTTTTCTTCTGGAAGACTCATTAATACAAAGAAAGACCTGAAATACACATTTGCATGAGTTGTCAGCTTGATTAAATGTGTTTGACCATATTTGTATCAGCAAAATGTTTACATGTCTTGAAAGCAGAATTCCAATGCATTATTTACGATTACAACAAAACATTCCGAACCAAGCATGTTCTATGCAAGCTCTAGAAACTCCAGCTTGGCACAGCTGTCCGTATTGCAGACGTGCAGATGGGCCGTGCGGTTTTTGCTAGCGTCTGGTTCCTTCTTTCTCTCGCTGCCTCCCAAGGTCTCCAGTGTCAACCTCATTAGCTATCACACAAAACATCACGGTGCATTTAATCCCCTGTGAACTTTTCACATCAGACGGCCCCGACAGGCTCCGTTTTATTACACATCTGAAGGGCTCGAAGGTCAGTGTGCATAAGCAATTAATTATATACACTATCAGAGTTATTAATAAACACCTCGATGTGGAGCTGCAGGATTCATCTGACCTCACCTTACAGGTCTTTCAAGGGCATATGAGGTGCCTGCAAGTGGTCGTAAGATAAATGGCTGAGAGGTGTGAATTTTGCAGTTCCAGACATACAAATCCTTTTTGTCTCATATAAAAAAGGAAGTAGAAGAAAACAACAACAATGACAATTCTTTCATGTTTCCAGCGTTCTGTTAATATTTTATGATATTTGAGGCAGAGGACAACAAGGGGGAAAAACAGAAGATAATGACAGATTTCTGGTACTTTAATTACAGCAAGTGTTTGAGGATATCAGCAACGTCTCACTGCCTATTTTGTCATATGCCATCAAAATCTGTCCTTGGGTGTGCTACAGAAGAGGCTGTGCTGAAAACAACAACATAAGCTCACCACGAATCTGCCAGTTGGCTAATTATCTACATGCAACAAAGGACACACTATGAAGCCCCTTCTCATTTACGTTTTACTCTTCATTATAAGACTTTCAATTTTTAGTCAAAGAAAAAACTTTTTCTTGTTTTTTGTTGACATAGATCGGCTGTTTTGCTGTGTAAAAATCAGATAATTGTGTTTGATCAGAATGGACATATTTCAGCTTTTAAGTAGTATACAATTTTATTTGTGCCTTCGGCACTTCACAAAGGTGTATGATTTATAATCTGAGTCATAGCAGAACAGCAGAAGAGTTTGTAAAAATTAGGGTCCAAATTACAACAGCAGAAATGTTCAATATTCACAGACATCTGTTCATTTGGCTGACGTATTCACACATCTTTCTGACCGTGCTTTCATTTTCTATAAAGGCCTTCCTAGTGGCAGGAGATACACAACAGTTACACAACACTACCTTCACTGTGGCTGTTAAATGCCTAACAGTTAGTTTTAATTTCTTGAGTTGTATTATTAAAATGTCACATAGATGATGTGTTAGTTGTGTATATAATTCTGTACATATTTACACCTGTCTTCAGTGGATACTCCAGTTAATGTTAGTATTAGTGTTGCATTGTGATGTACTTTAACCTTGGGCTGCAATATGGTAAATGCCAATTAAGTATGCTGACAAAGCAATTAAGCATAGGAATGACTGAAACTGAATTTGTTTAACCTTTTCACAGTTTCACAAACTAACAAAGTTCTCACTAAACCTATCAATAAGTTAGTTACATTTTTTCGTGTGTTGTTGTCGACTCAAGTGACCTTGAGTATGCGAATAATGCTATATAATTTTATTATAATTATTAATAGTGTCAAATAATATGTTCCATCAATTGTAAACACCCAGGGCAATGCAGTATAACGCAGTGCCATATATTGCCTACCCACAGCAAATCCATCATTAAATTTTTTAAATTCCCAATGCAGACTCTACAGCATAAACTGAAGAAATGTTACAGTTCACTTTAAACAATTTTGAATTTTTGTGTGTAGTGGAGTTAGAGTTGTGTCCTCCAAGTATCCTAAGAAGTTTGATAATGCTGGTATTTGGATTTTTTCTGCAATTAGTAGTTTCACTTATCTGTGAAAAACCAACAGTGAAATTACAAGCCACAAATACAAAATGAAAGTAAATAAATACATAAAATAAGGTGAAGGCTACAGTGCACTGGTGAGGAAGAATACTGAGAAGAAATTATTCATAACTTTTGCTCTGAGGGATTGTTAAATGAAAACATCTTTGCTTGCTGTCAGGATGATGTTAAGACACTGCAATCCATGCTACATATCAAAAAATGAAAGAAAGCCTTTGTGTTTTCATTTGACCTTTACTACATAAATACAATCAACCCATTTATCCTCTCTGAAAAGAAATAATTGCTTTGTAATTGGTATCTATATTACTTATGCCAGGTTGAAAGGAAATGTGAAACTTTTTTCCTATCAAATTAACCAACTGCTAAAAGCACATTATGCAGATTTAGACGACACAGCACACGCTTACTAAATCAGGACAAATGAACAATTACCTATCAGTCTGTAGCAAATGGCAATTGTGCAAAATGGCGATTGTGCAAAATGTAGATGAGGGCTTCGTCTTTCTATTTCAGAATTATGTTCCATTTATGGATTAAAAGCACTTCTAATATCAGTTTCAAAAAAACGTTGTTGCTCAAACTACTCGATCCATTAAACTGAATTCAAGTGACACTGCTCATTTACCCATTTCTTCCTGACACAGTATAACACTAAATGATAGATGCCAATTCAGTTGTACTACTCAGAGATTGACTGCAAGAGCTTCCATCTATCTAATCTCAACTTTAAACACAATTGACATTGTGGAGGAAAGGGACACCCAGTTTTAAGTGAGTACAGTTGCTTTTAGATGTAATGGATATTATCTTGGTTCCTTGCTTTCTTTTCTCTGATAATACTCTCCTCTGTCAGAAGCATTCCCTGGCTAGGCTTATTTGTCCAGCATTTAGTGGTCCAACAATGCAGTCTCCTGAGAAAGCTGACATCTCTCTTGCACCAGCGAGTAGATGTCTGTCTACCTGTCTTTCAGTCTTTCACTCACCTTTTGTCCTTTCTATGTGAACACAAAGGGTTTCTCAGTGCTGACCTTAACTGGCCTACATGTTGTAATAAATCATGACTGGAATGAATGGAGATCATGATTAAAATGAAGAAAAAGAACACAAAAAGTTGAAAACAGTAAGGACATGATGATCTGAAAAAAACATTTATGCAGAGCTTGGAGGTCACTGCTTCAAATTAATTTCAATAAAACTAGTTTGCAGAACAGACCATAATCACATAGAATAAATGACTCTGCATGCATGTTTGGGATCACCTGCATGTGATGACTTTAAATGAAGACCAGGACCCAACAAAATGTGGACAGGCTAATATGATTGTTTTTAATAAATCATGACTAGAATGAATGGAGATCATTATTAAAATAAAGATCAAAGAAGAAAGATCACAGAGATGAAGACAGCAAGGCATGATGATGTGAAGAGCATTTATCTAGAGCTCAAAGATTTATTAATCATTTATCAAATATATTACATACATGTAATATCTCTACAGTGCTTTGCAAAAGTAACCCCATGTCCAAGTTTGTGCAAAATGTAAAATATGTAATAAACATTATACTTTGATCACTGAAATATGGAAATGTATGCATTGCAAAAGTATTCAGAACCATAAACTGCACATTATGTGTAAGCACCTTTGGCGATTTTTGGGATGTCTAAATATATTGTATACCTACTTGGCAAACTTTTTTTCATTCCTCTTGACAGATTTACTCAAGCTTTCTTAGGCTCCTTGGCAAATGCATATAGGCAGCAGTTTTTTACACCTGCCACAGATTCTCATTGGGATTCAGATCATGGCTTTGATAGGGCCATTCATGAGCATTCGCTTTCGTTTTCTAAAACCTCTCCAGAGTGCCTTATGCCTTGTGCTTTGGATGATTGTCCTGCTGAAATTTTGTTTTATTTTCCCTAGTTAAGTCCTTCGCCCACACAAACAGGTTTTATTTTAATATTTGTTGGTATTTTGGTTTATTTGCTCTTCAAAGTAAAATGTATGGCATACTGCTACAAAGCAACCAACTAAAATACATAATGGAAATAACTTTGTTGATTTTGACTAGAGGTACTCTCTGAGTGCCAAATAGGGTCCTTGGCTGCTAACCCACACATTACGTTCTTTGTCTGACCATACAGCCTTTTCCTACATTTTGTTAGAGATGGCACTACCCCAAAGGTCGGCATTGTGCCATGTTCCTAGAAATTGCTAACTGAGGCACATTTTTGCTTAACTCAGCCATTGACATCTGTAAGTATTTTTGGCCTCACAGTGCCTTGTCATATCAGTTTCTTTCAGGCCTTGTAGATCAACCAAACATTATGCTTTTTTGGTATAACCTGACCATAGTATCTTCTCCAACATTTCTTTTGCTGAACCTTTGAGATGACACTACCCCAGAGGTCAGCATTGTGCCATGTTCCTAGAATTTGCTGACTGAGGCACATTTTTTTTTCTGTCTCGGTCATTGACATCTAAGTATTTTTGGCCTCACAGTGGTATCCCATGCCACATTCTTCCAAACAAATCAGTGTGGAGTGATGTGCTTCTTCACTTTCTTAAAGCTCACTATGGGTTTTGCAATTTTGTTTATTTTGTTTTAGTATTCTGAATTTTTTAAAGCATGCCTGCTAAATTGTACTAAGAATGCTTACATCATTAATGTGTTGTCATGGTACAGCCCCTGGCCCCTCCCTTCGGGCATGTGTATGTGTAGTCTGCATCTGGTTGTGGCCATATATGTATTTCATTTGGGTGTGCTTCAATGTGCGTGCGTTCATCTGACTCACCTGTGTCTCGTTAACGTCATGTAGTTCATGTGGATCTAGTTTAATTTAAGATTTATATATGTGTGTGTGCTGTGAACGTCGCTCATCTTTGTTGAGTCCACTTAGTGTTGTGTCTCACTACGTTGTATGTTTTATGTATTGTATGTGCTTAACGCTAACTGTGCCGCAGTCATTTAATGTAAAGCCTATATTTAATGTATGCATGTCTTGGTATCCTGCCTACCTCCCTCGCGTCACAAGTGTAAAGGTTAAATAGTTCCAGCTGTATCTGCTACGTTACACTATAGTTTTACTAAAGAATGTATTATCACCCTTAGACAATATACATAACACCCCAACAGCAAAGATAAGTATTAGTTCTTGTTATCAGTACAGTAAAGAACTATGGCTACACTCCTCTTTGCAAATGAGTTATTTACTTTAATGCCAGAGTCAACTTTGATGTAAAATGAGTTTGACCTGAAGCCTGTATTTCATCAATTATTCAGAAGCTACACATAAGACCATCTGACAATGAGCTGTGTTGTTGATCCTGTGATGAGCAGTAATACAGGGTTAGCACTATGATGATGATGATGACCTGCATATAGTGCACGGATGGAAAGGTCTATCCACTGCTGGTTTTCATTCTAAGCAAGTAGTAGATCAACAGATTCCAACAGCTTAATAAGTTGGTCTTCAAACAGTTGATTGGTTGTTTTGGCCCTTTATGGATCAGACTGTCCTCTCCTAATGAAAGGAATAAGAAGAGATACATTAGAAAAGAGTTCATAGAATTGTGCAGATAGTAAAAGACAATATAGTGATTAGATGGACACGTTGGGACTTTTTTCAGTCGGCAAAGCCCTTACACTGCACTACACTTCACAGCTCAGTAATGAATGAAGAGCCCCTTGAGTTAAGAGGTGGGTATATCAAAGCAGACAAAAGCGTGAGATGTCCAGCTCTCCAGGACCATGTTAGGGAAGCACTGAAATAGAACAGCAGTTGTGGAAATTGTAAACAAGTAAACTAATTAAAGGACAGGATGTGTGATATGGGATACATTTTAGAAGCTCTTTTGTGTGTTCAGAAAAGCAAAGTTCAAACCACTCAACCTTTTCAGTAGATTAACTGAAAACTGTTTGGCACAGATGCATAACTTATATGGGCCAAAGGGTAGCATGCTGAGCAATGACCCATTTGTCTGACATGCACAACATCTTAACATTTTGTAAATGTCACTCTTATTAGGTTTTTAAGAGAGAAAACATCCTGCTGCACAGTTTTACTCTTTCCGTGGTCTTTACACACATACACCTCAGATTATGCATGCAGATCAATGTAAGTGCTGCATCTAAATAAATTAATGGACTCCATTAACATTTGTTAATAATACATCTTTTATGTAATAAAGGTTTCACAACTCATCTTAATGACATGAAACTGAAAGCACATTAGGACTCTGAAATAGCCTAAATACTATAATTATATAAACTATGGTTATAAATGCTCAAATGTGGTCATTACAGGTAATAATGCATAACTACCTTTCAAATTCTAACACTCAATAATCAACCAACCACACTCGCACAACACTAATGGGACTAATTAATACGCAGCTGAATCAGTCAGAGCCAGGGAGTACTGCAGATCTAATCAGGAACATAATTGAAAAGGTCCTGCTTTATGTTTAAGCTTTCGCAAGGTGATGCAACATGCTGTGGACGGATTAAATATTTATTTGGGCATGTCATTATGTAGCCATTATCATTTAGATCAGTTCATTAAACATCAAGAAACAGCAAGGGTGAGACAATTACCAGTGTTAAATAAAGCAAGATGACAAGACATAAAAAGCTCGGCTTTCATGTCTTTTATAACCATCATAGCTGTGACAAAGATCATGGCACCAATCCTCTTGATAAACCCTGAGTCATACATAGATGTATGTGCATGTAAAATAAGTGCTCCTGCTGTCAAACCTGGTAGCAAAAGCACAAAATGCTGTTATTTAATTTTTATTTTTTTTAACCATGCCAATGCATTGACTGGTATAAAAATGTATGATGGGATAAGGAATAAAAACAGAGGAATTCCTCGTATTACCCTATTTTAAAACAAGACACCCAACAGGTAACAGTTTCACCAGTCACTGCTCCAAATTCTTCAAATATAGCCGCTGCTAAAACTGTATGTGTGCCCTCCTCTTAACGCATGGGTGGGGAACCGGAGAGCCGATGCGGTTGAAGGGTTTCATTTCTTCGAAGCAGGAACACACCTGAATCTACTTGTTTAATCAATTGGTCTCTGTCTTCAAAGGATTGATCAGTTGTATCAGCCGTGTTCCTGTTTGCTGAACAACCCTTTGTGGATTAATTTTAGCCACCCTGCCTGCACAGCAAGCATAATGAATTTTGGACCTAAGTATATTAAAGCAAGCTGCTAACATTTCTATTCCAGTCTCACAGATGAATCACTCATCTTCCCATCCCTTTAGAAATAGACATGATTTAACCATCAGAATCAGCATTTTACTCCAAAATCTTTAAAGAATAATGTTTTAGAGATTATTTTATTACTTTTTATTTATATGCACACTCTCCATCCAACCGGTTGGATGATGTTTGCATGGTACTTTTGAAAAATTATTTGCATTTTTCAACCTTTAGTTGGAATGAATCCATTGGAATAAATATAAAAATATAAATAAATAAAAATATCCACCATAAGTACACATGCACAATTTTGCAATACTCTTTTCCCTCTTTTAAGAGCATATATATTCTCAAATGTGAATAGGCCACATGTGAAAACTAGATTGTGTAAAAACAAAAGACCTTCATAATAGCTTTGTCTATGCCAAAAAATATTTTGCCCTTTCTAGTTTTGTACTCCTCTGATATATGAAAACTACTCAGAGTAGGTACGACTATGTGGTGTTTGACATGGCTCTAAATAAGGCTATTTAGGACTGGTGCAGCTCATAACCAAGGTCGAGTGCTACTCCACTACTGCTCTGTTACACACTGAACCTTCATTTGTCATGCAAGAACTCCCTCCACAAAATGTCAGAAGTACTCTACTCAGCTCTGATGAATGATTTTGGCCTTTGAGCAAAGAATCCCATTTCCAGCCTTTTTATTATTATTTATCATTCCCCTCCTTGTAGTCCTCATTTATCTGCATTCAAAGAACAGTTCACTATGCACAAACAGAAAAGACAAAGTGGACGTTAATGACATGGTACCCATAGGGTGGCCATTAAAGTGTTTATCTATAAGAATAAAAATGGCATGTAATGTACCTCCCATAAGCTTCCACAGGCATAGAAATACAGTCTGTTTAGGGTTTTAAAAGACATTCAGTGATATTCTCAGGTTACTGGGTGAATTATGAATGAGCCCCTTAATGTGTTAACCAACAATTTTTACAATCAAATGTTATTAGAAAGTATTTCTTTCTTTTCTGTTAACTTAGCCTACACAAAGCAATTTAACAGGCCAAAGAGAATATGATGACATGCATTCAGTGCATTAGTGAGATTTATCATTCAATCAGGTGAAAATAACTAATAGCAACAGTGATGTAAAATATTGTGTCAGTAATTAGTATTTTGTCTTCCCTGAGAAAACAACATTATGAAAAGTACTGTATGTTTGTTTCTTCATAACTTTAAGGTGATGTAATCATGGGATGCAAGTTTTGCAACTTATATTTAGCCACAGGTTTTAATATTTACCCATATGTATAACTGGTGCTTAAGACAGGTTATATAACTTATGGCTATGTATACTTAATTGAGAACAACAGTGTGTTAGCTACAAGCAGTACATTTTCTCTATATTTATTTTTTTAAAAAGGATCACTGCCTTCATTACAAGACTAGTCTATTGCTGCTATATCCTCTCCGACTTATGAATTTAATTTCTTATTATAATAATTGTTACAGTATAGTTACATTATCACAGTCAGGAAGAAGCAGTCTAGTGTGAATGACTTACTCATTAATCTTGGTGTAGGGAATCACTGCAAGAAGTGATCAGACTGGAATAGACTCTCTTAATAGGCTTCTATGAGCCCTGCTTGTTTCTGAAACCTTACAAAATCATCTTCTTGTTCCTGTTATGGTTCCCTTTCATGCAGTTTTACATTTCCTTTTAACCGTTGTCTGCCTCACAGATTTAGTGAATTCAGGGTACTGTTTTTATTACTGATGCTGATGCTGTATCATAAATGTTGGGCCTTTTAGATATGTTTTTAGAGATGTCTCCCCACATATAATAATATTTATAATTGATATGGTTACCTTTTCCTCAAATCAGTTTATCTAGAATTCATTTGACTACTAAATTTGCATCTTGTATTTCCGTTTGAGAGAAGCACCAATTAGTTTCAGTGTTAATTCTGGTTCCAAAAGACAACTCCTGTGATAACCATCCAACATATTTACTTTGGGTTAAGTTTGAATTGGTTGTATTTATGAATATAAAAGTTCTGTCATATTATAATGTTGTTTATTAATCACAGTATTGTATTGCATTGAAGTTTGTAGGAATGATATGGACAAAATAATTGCAGTTTGCAGAGTTTTGAGCTTTGATGCTTTAGTGAATTTGCCTTTTGCTCACATTTTAGTATATTGTATAGATATTTTCATTACTGCTTCTATTTAAGTTATGAATAACATGGTAACATAATGAAAGTAGCTTTGATAATACAGATTTAGAGCACAATTAAGTGTTTAACATTATTTTGACTTAATCTAAATATCTGTGTAACTTTGCGAGGTATGCAGGATGCGGATACGAGTTATTCATGTAACGTAGCTTTTAATAGCAAACAAGTAACAGGAATACGAGTACGATATCTAGACTCACAAAGACGAGCACGGGACAAGACTACCACACACAATATATACACAACACATAACAAACACCGCGTGTAACACATTAGACTAACGAGACGGGTGAACACATACACAAACAACCACACCCACGAGAACTACATATATAGACGCGGACTACGTATACATACACCCGAAGGGAGGGGTCTGGGGCTGCAACATGACAATCTGATGTTTAGTCTTTAAGAGTTCATATGGATAGGGGCTGTCATGGTCTGGTGGTTAGGGAACCAGTCTTGTGACCGGAGGGTCGTGGGTTCGATTCCCAGGCCTGAGGCCATGACTGAGGTGCCCTTGAAAGGCACCTTCTGGGCCCCTAACCGCTAACCACAGCCCCTAGTTATCACTAGTGTGTGTGTGTGTGTCTGTTCTGACTGCACAGATGGGTAAATGCAAATTTCGATTTTCCAATTGACAATGTGGCTTGACTTAATTCACAAAAGCATGCTGAAAGAGATCTGGAGAAGTGCAAATGTTCTGCCCCTAATAATAATAGCTGTCCACATATTTTCCAATAGGCTTTATCACTAAACAATTAGCTAGGTAGCAGATTTCAATCTGTGTATCAAATGGGCAGATTTCGGTCTATGTGACAAAAAGGCAGAATTCAAAGTTTAACAAGGGTCAAAAGACTTAGCAGCATTGGGAAGTTTCCTTTTACAGCTGCTCAGCTAAATGTGTCTTATTCACATGAAATATTTTATTGTTCCTTTTTCCAAAACAATCTCTGATGTTATGCTGAATTTCTAATTTATTTAAAAAGGACTTCCAAGGCTGAATAAATAATGAAGCTGTGGGTGGTTAACAGTGAACATCAGCTGATGTAGCCAAATGGTAGGATAAGCACAGCTAGCTGGAAGCAACTTCAGCTCAGTTTTCATTAGCAGTTATTAGTCCACGGACTAGTATAAACCTCATTAAAAGACTTAAAAAGTAACATATTTTTTAAGCAAGTGCATTTTCTCCATGAAACAGATCATGGAAATATTTTAAACTGATGTTTTTAAAAGATATAGGTAATTTAAATCCAAAAATTAAAAGGTTATGATGGTAGCATAGTTGGTACAATTTTAAGAAAAAACTATCTGCATGTTACAATGAAATGTGAAACAACTGCACACACAATCAAATGTGTAACTTGCGTTCAAAGCAAACCTTAGAATTCCATAGCAGTGCATTTGTTTGTAGCTAATCTGCTGTGGTATATATGGCTAGTAACAGTGTAAGTGCAACACTGCAGTGAGGAGATAGAGTAGGTCTTTGTTAGCAGGGAGGAGGGTGTTGAGAGGCCCTTACAGCCAAGTAAAGGAGCTCCTTTGGTCACACTTTTACTGTAGGGTGTTACTCTAGGTAGCCGTTTACTGTGTGACGGACTGTGTTTGTGAGTCTCTATGTCCAGTGTAAAAAATCAGAAGCGCTTGTTATGTGTATGTACCCAAGCCTCATAACAGATAGATGCAACTGCTGCCAAGTATAGTAATGTCAAGTACTTCAAGAACTAGAATATGTTTTAAATACACCTAGTGGTCTGTGTGGTCTTGCTGATAAAGTAGATTTGGCCTCTTACTAACCTCACTCAAATTTTATGGGTTTTTGCACCATGTGGAAATTCACTTTCCCTGTAAAGGTGCAAATGCATTCCAGTGCTTATGCAGCGATCCCTCACAAAGCCTTGCTCTGCATTAGATCACCATGTCAGTGGGGCCTTTTACTTGAAGGTGCTTTTTAAACCAGGATTGGCCATTTAATATGAGTGCTGAAAAACAACCCTGTAGGAGTTTGAGGGCATCTTACATTACCATTTACATCATGTGGCAGACACTCTTATTCAGAGTGACAGCGTACATATTTACCGATATGACAGTATGGATGCTCCCTGGCATACTTTGTCAAATGCAGTTGTATTTGAAAAATTGTGGCCTGCACTATAAAAACACATGGTTTCTTGTTTGAACTTTAATACTGAACAATCCAGTCCTCCCTGATTGTTTAATTTAATTGAAATGTTTTTACAAAACAATAATCAAATATATTCTTCCCTTAATTGAAAGCCAATTCTGATGGAAAAAAACCTTGTATAATGTATTTTCTAATTTGGCTCATTGTTACATTAAATTAAATTATTTACTTTTACTAACTAACTAATTTACTTGCACTGAAAAATAAAGGACAAAATATCTGTCATTCAGCATGACTGAAACAGCACTACTGGGTCTTGATGGGAGAAGGATGCCTCAGTAATAAGTAGCAGATTCAGAACTCTTGTGTCAGAAATACACCTGCTTAGAAACATTTTAAAAGCATGCCATTATTCACCTCCCCATCATGCCAGAAGACATACATTGTTCACTGTATGCAGCCCCATGATGTCAGTGCTGCTCCGCACGAGTCCATCAAAGTGAAGGGCGAACATCTCCATGCTTTCTGATCACAGCAGACATGCCTGGCGGGTTACTTCCTCTCATCCCATCATCTCTGGATGAAGAGTGACGGTTTCTGGTAAAACTCTGAAGAGTGTGATTTTTCCTTTTCTTTTCATCTTTGAGTTTTTTTTTCAGTAGAGACCATCATTTGGTAGAAAACCATATATGTCCTTTCTTCATGACAGAAAAAAAAACAGAACTTACCCAACCCTAAAATTATGTCAACATTTTCTCATCGGCTATTATAATATAGTAGCACAACTGGGACTATAGTAAAGGAGATGAGAGGATTTGTATTGGTATCATAATCTCATTTAAGATTTAGACACCAAATGATACAAATATAGTTGGCATGTTTAGGGGGGAAATAGTTAATTAAAAATGCTGACTTTTGTAGGAAGGTCTGCGCAGACACACTTTATGCACATTGATAAATGGTGTTCTGGTGAGCAAATGTCCCTCTCTGTTCCTCTACAAGTTGTGGCAAACCACCAGCTATTGATAAACCCTCACATTATGCAGTTTCCAACAAGTGACATCTATTGAAATGGAAGGAAGCATCCAAGGACCCTTAGCTCTGGGCTGCTTCCCCCTACCATTTATTTTCTAACACCATCTCTTTCTCTCCAAGAGAGGAGTGCTCTGGTCACAAGAGACCATCTTCTCCATGATTATTCAGCAATTAGTTAGCTGTCTCTGTTGGACACGCATTATTGAACTTGAGACAATTTCCTTATAGCCTATTCGTCATGTTCTCGGTAGGCCTCTGGTAATTATTTTTTGGCCCTGAACCGAATGATGAAAGTCTGAATTTGGTTATTCAGAGCAGCAGTGGAAATGTTAAAACCCTGAACAGATACCACTGCAAGACTGCCACAGCTACCCCAGAACTAGCTGTAATTTTACTAATAGAGAGCAGGGTCTATCTTATTACATTTTAGGGCATTTTTGGAGAATAAAATTAATTATTAGCTAACAGTTAAAACTTCCACACCATGGAGTTTTTGTGACATTTAGGCTGAAGATCTCTAAAATTCATTGTAAGAGACTATGCTGACGGAACAGCTGCTGTTTCCTTCTCCACTATACAAAGAAACGAGTCACAGGTCATGACAAGTAAAAAAAAACGATGTGACTGATGAAGCAGATTAGCTAGTATGATAATAAACATGTGAGTGTGAAATTCAGGATTTCAGAGTACTAGGGAGGCAATTAATATAGAAAACAAGAGGGTTGGGTGTAAAAGACTATGTTGGCATAATTTTATGGAAAAAATACTCCAGTTCCTCCTATAAAGTGTTATAAAGCAGATGTGAGACTTCACTGATAGAAACCTTATTGGAATCCTAGCCTCAGATAGAGTGACTTTAGATAGATCTGCAGAACGTGAAACAACGTGAAATCTGTCTGGGTGAAATAGCTTGAACTTCTACCATTATCAGCACTGCCTAAAGCTGCTGTCTTGACCTGAATCAACTGTGAAATTGTATTGGAAAGAAGCTAAGTAGGTACTGATAAACTGCTGCATTTTGTGCTCACAGCACCAGATCTTATTTATTCTTGGTGTATTCTACTACTTGAAGGAGGGTAAGAAGAAAAAAAACATTTTAAGTGCATGTGCTGATCATGGCATCGAACCCAACAATATAGAATACCAGCATATGTAAAATGTATATGAAATGGCTAATGTAAATTGTTCTTACTATTCTTACTCTGTGGATTTGCAATTATGCGTGACATTTAATATGCAGGAACAGCTATGTCTAAAATTGGACAAAAGTTCACTTCAAGATAACTGCTGCTGTTTTTTACTATATGAACTACTTTTCTCCCATTGTATTTGCTGTTAATGTTATACAATGTAAAAAAAAACATATAAGCATAACCACTCTGAAATTACTTAACAGATCAACAGTTTGAAGAAAATGTGTTATGATTTCAATTTGCATTTTTCAAGATGTTAACAAGTAAGCATATGTTTGTCCTACTTAGCATATGTTTCTCCAAAGGAGCTCCAGCGGGAATCCAAAGGAGTATAATTGGGACACCAAACATGTTTGGCTAATTGATTTAGGGCATTGGGCAAAAGTTTGATTTTTTTTTTACCAAACCATTTTTTTAAGTGACCACATGTGTAGTTGACTGGAGACAGTTAACTGATCCCTGGTTTTCATTAATTAGGTAACAGCTGTGAATGTGTTTTCTCTGTTCTAGTCCTTGTTTATGGTGTCAGTACACATGATGCAATCCTGGAAGCCTAATCAATATCATTGGTTTATAAAATATATCAAATTGGGGAGGGTTGTATTAATGTGATGTAATACACTTGTTAATTGGATGAGCGAGAAAAGAGGTCCAGCAGTGAAGTGTCTTTGTTCAGGTGACCTTGGAATTCAATTGAATCTCCCAGCATATCACAAACCCTGACACCAATGAGATTCAAATAAGATTCAAATTAGTAAATCCAAAAGAGGCACTGAGGAAATGTGGGCAGTGTGAGGAAATGGTAAACGAAGAGGAACCAACGATAAAAACACCATCTAAAGAGAATCCGGGGCTGCTGAAGTTGCTCCTTCCTTATCAGTCACATCGGAAATGAGCCTTTAATAAAATTACCCCATGTGGTTTGAACACTTTAAATTTTTAAACAAAAGTGACACATCTTGTCTTAAGGATATGCATGTTTGCATGTCAGCTTCAATATTTAGCAAATGATTGAATATTGACTTAAAATGTACAGAAATCAACATTAAGTCATAACTCTCAAAGAGGACAAATCCTCTCTTGTCAGGTGAATTAAAAATGAGAGATTCTGGGTGTCAGAGTCAGTCAGAAATGTAATGTTTTGTCTGTTGTGGTGACAGGCTTATTTATTTAGTCCCAATATATTGTTGCCTACTGCAGTTAGGTACAGTGAACATCTAGTTGCCCACTTTTTATAGTGATTCAGTATTAGTTATGCAGAAATATTAGGGCACACAGCTCTATGTTTTTACTTTTTAACACAATGAATGCTGTTGCAATATTTTAAAGAATCAGTTAGCTTCTCAGTGCTCATTGTTATTGAGCACTGAGAAGCTAACTGATTCTTTAAAATATTGCAACAGCATTCATTGTGTTAAAAACTAGCTTCTCTAGTTACTTTAGTTTTTAATGTTCTGGAAATGGTGTCATCTTTGAGAGCCTATCCGTGCATTCATATTATGTTGTTTAGATGTTCATGATGCCAGAACTCTGGAGTGTCACGGTGGGGCCGCACCCATCCCTCAGGAGAGACGCCCACACCGAGACACACCCGCACAAGGACACTCCCTCACTCACAGTCCCCCACCTACTGACACACCCTCTCATCTGCACACACACCTGTTCCCTATTTCTCTCCTTCTATAAACACCTGCAGGTCTCATAGTCCAGTGCTGCACATTCCTCCATGCTGCACTACAAGAGCCACGACGAGCCTGCAGGCTGTGGATATCGCTGAGAGTTTCTCTGCCTTAGTGTGTTCGCTGGGGTACGGACTTTAAAAACGCAGACAGCGCACCGAGCGGTAACCGTAGTGCTGATAGCGCATCGAGTAGTGATTGTAGCGCCACTGTGCCTTTTGCTTTAGGTTCTCGTGTATAACTGCCATTATGGAACAGAACTGCCATAACCACCATAACTCGCCGCCTGCTGCTTCTGTCCCGTTACATGGAGTTGTATAAAAGAAATAAAAAACTCAATAGCAAGGCAAAAACCCCCTACAGACCTGAGACAGTTATTGAGGAGCCAGGATACCCTCTCTGGATAGCCTGCTCATCCTCACACCATGAGGAAGATTAAAATGCCCAGGAAATGAGGTTCATTTCTTACCATGATTAATATCCATGAAGTGTAATTAAAAATTTTTAGTTAATTCCATTGCCTTTGGTCTCTCTAACTATTTTTAATCAGTCAGTCAGACTGGTCATGCATAATTCCAGAGCCTCAGTAGGCTGACAAAACATTGAGTCCCTCATGAAGTGTGACTTTAGGGACTGTAAAGGAATATACTCTATAATATTGTTAGGGCTACTTTAAGAGCACTAGACATTTATGGAATTTACTAAATATTATACTGTATTACTAATGATTTTATACTGTATATTTATAAGTAATTTTTATATTAACTCAATTATCATAACTGTATATAACGTTGAGCAGATATTTGTTATCTGCCTTGTGTTACTGTTGCTTAGCAGTTCAGTTGTCCTGCACTTTATGGCTGTGTGTAGAAATCCCCAACCCCTTACTATACTCATGAGTGTCCTGGCTTTTGTCAAATTCAGTTTTGTTTAACAGGTCATTAAAAGGTGCTATTCCTATTTTTATAATGCTCAATCTTTTCCAAGATGTATGTATATTACTGAGTAGCCAATGCTGCATACCAAAATTTGTAGATAGCAACTGAGTTATATCAATGCAAACCAGAACAATGCACTATGCCATAAATACAGGTCTAGGTGAGGAATTTATTCTGTGTGAGCTAAAGGACCCTGATTAGTAGTCACGGAGGTAAATAGTGAAGTGATTCACTGAGACCCACCAGCATTGCATTTCCCCCAGTACTGAATTTCCTCCGAGACATTATCACTTGAAAAGTGTTAGAATTACGTAATTACATTCTCCTCACAGCTTTAAGGCTTAAGTGACCCCCTTCTGAGACCTGTATAATGGGAAGGACTGCACGTCCTTTTTCCAAGGGCTTCCATTTGCCAAATTATACAACTGCTGTAATGAGAACTTCTGAGAAATGTAAAGAATGTAAAACGTGCATTTGGAATGAAAACTGCACAGGAGGGCAACCACAGCGGCTCATCGTTTCACCTTAGAGCCATTGAGGTTGGTTAATCGGGTGCTGTCTGGTCAGCGAAGACTTTAATGTTGGTCTCCTCTGACCAATCTGAATTTTATGTTTGACTTTTAGTAGGTCACATTAATTCTGTCCTTACTCGGCCAGTAAGGGATTTTATTTGAACCAAAAGACAGACACACACACACATACACACACATATATATATTGCATGACAGATATTTTTAATGACATGACAGAGTTTTTAAAACATTTCTCCCATATTACAGGGTAATAGACCCATGCAGGTAAATTGAGATTTCTAAAAAAAAGAATTTTGTGACTGTGTGCATATTCTCCGTAGACATTATTGCTAGCTGGTGAATATGCATATTTCATGTGTTGTTCAATAAGTCAGCCATAATTTCCACTACTGCAAAACCTCCACTGGAATCTACGAATCAAATCTCAATTAGGTCATGAAAATCATACTCTGCAAAAGGCCACAGGAGTTTCTCAGTCAGTGCCTTATTAATGAGAATACTTTCCACTCCTCCACTAGATTTAGTCTACTCTCAGAGGAAATAACTTACGTGGCCAGAAATTTGTGTGTGTGTGTGTGTGTGTGTGTGTGAGAGAGAGAGAGAGAGAGAGAGAGAGAGAGAGAGAAAGAAAGAGAGAGAGAGATAGATAGAGAGAGAGAGAAAAGGAGTGATTTATATACTTGGGAGGACCAATTAGCACAAAACAAAGTGTAGCATCATGGACTACATGACAAAAGGAGGGCAAAGGTTCTCTGCAGCCAGTTTGACTCTTAGTGTAACTGATGGCTCCATCGATCAAGAACAGATCTTTATGTTTGACTGATTCATACTGTCATGGATCCTGCCACCAGAGCTCTGAAGCAAGAACTGGGTCATGAGAAGCTTTTAATGGGCAGGATGGTGGTGGGTCTCGTTTGAGTTTGCCTTTGGCAGGGACTAATTGTGTGTGCGTGAGTGAGTGAGTGTGTGTGTGAGTCTGCGTGTGTGCGTGCGTGCACATGTTGAACATAGGATTTATATTAATGAAAGTACAATTAAAGTCATTTGCATTGTGATCAGACTAATGCTCACTCCACCCTTCAGATTTATGGATAAATACAGATTTAGATTTATGGATAAATACAATTATGCATATGCATGCATAATCATACTCATAACTTGTCTATAGTTGTAAAAATATTTCAGCATCAAATAAAACTGTTTCTCTGTGTCCAGAAATGAGGTGAAGTAAGACAGCAGGCATAGCCAGTCAATGTCAGATTAATCCATCGGTACATATTCTTTATGTACTTATTACAGGTTTTTCTTGCAGGTTTTTCTTACTCATCTGACAGAGAATACTGTCTTCCTGATAGCAGTTAATGCTGGTGTTGTCCCCATTTTACACATTTTGCTTGTGCATAAATGCAGAAAGGTCAGTATACCCATTTATGAGCTTGGTCTTCCATTACTCATTTGAATTTGCAGTTTGACATTGCAGGTCCCTCAGGGCCCCTGGGTGCTCATTCTGTTATGGATATATGCACAGATACATATATCAATGTAAAAACACCACACGTTTTAGGGTTACCTTAACCAGCACTCGTAAAATACAGAGAAACATTTCACTAAAGCAATGATGTGCATTTACAATCATATGATGCAAGGTGATTTATGGCATCATAACAAGGCACAAATAACTATACTCACCATTTCAAATAAATAATGCTAATTCTGGAGTGAGAATTGCACCAGATGTAAAACTGCATTAACTCAAGCATCTGTTTTGGCTAGTTTTAGACAATTACATTCCACTGCAAAGCAAAGTTTTACATATTGAAAATTAACATTGGCTTTTACTGATGTGATGGTGCTTTATTCACATTTTCACTCTCTGACATACCTGCATCCACACCACTAGGGGGCCTATATAAAGAACACAATGATAGAATGATAGAACTGTTTACCTTTCTTTACCAACTGAATCATACCCGCAGACAAATGGGACATATAAACAGTCTCATAATTTTTACAATAAAATGCAAAAATCTGAGGCCATAGAAAGTGTTTCTTATATGAGTCTTCAGAATATTATATTTTGGTGTGTTCCCAGTGGTCTGTTATGCATATTCACTATCACCACGATGTCCATTTGAAACATAAAACAAATGTTCCCTCAAATCTGCTATGAAAAATGTGAACTTCTAAAGTAGGTCTTAATCTTTTGGTTATGAATCTTAATATAAACCCTGCAGCATAAGTAATTTTTCAGAATTACTGTTTAAGAATTAAACCCCTCATTTTTGGATAAAGGGCATCTGTGACATCGTCTGTATACTGTAGGCTTTGTGTTTCTGGCTGTAGAGACTGCACAGTGAAGAAATGCTGATTTGCACACAATAGCCAAAGAACAATATCTGGGAGTGTGAATTGTTAATTTTGCTGTTTGCATAAGTAAAATTGTAAGTACAAAAAGCACCAAAAGCATTGTTTTATTTCTGGATCATTTTTAGCTTTTCACACATAGACATCTCTCAGCTGTTTGTGCTCAATTACACAAAAGCAAGTGAATTTCAGGCCTGCAGGATGTAATGGCAGTATTCAAAAGTGCAATGGCCTGTAATCTTACACCTTGATTCTCTCAATGGTGCATTACTAGCTATGTCTCTAGTTCTTAAATATTATGATAGACAGAATCTCTACAGTCCATTTATCCAAATATACATTAGAACCTCAGGGAGGGCACTTCAAATATACAGCATACCGAAGGGTGACCCACTTGCAGATTGCTGGCAGTGACACGGTTGGGGGGTACGTGTGTCCTCCCCTATACATGTGTTCCCCAGGATGAGCACCATACAAAATCAAGCAGCGCATAAGAGGTTCTTCCTGGCAATTGGGAGCAGCAAAAAGTCAACAATGCGTCTTATAAAACCACAGCCGGCTTATTTGCTGTGAAAGTGCTCTGCAAAAGCAAACAAGTGGCTCATATAACAAGGGGTTGGATGTGGTTCAAACTCTGGCCCCAAAGGGTTCAGACCATATCGGTGACATGGTATATACACAAGCTGTAAACACAGTGCAAGGGTCTATGAATGAGTCTATCAATTTTGAGGTACCATTATTCTCTCCTACAATACAGACTGAAATGAATTTGTTCTAAACCACTTTGTAAATGAGATAATTTGCCTATGTTCCTTCAAGTACCCTATGTAAACAATT
The DNA here is from genome assembly GCA_020368025.1 of Brachyhypopomus occidentalis. Lineage (NCBI taxonomy): Eukaryota > Metazoa > Chordata > Actinopteri > Gymnotiformes > Hypopomidae > Brachyhypopomus > Brachyhypopomus occidentalis. The sequence goes on along the minus strand of JAGXOD010000025.1, from coordinate 4,490,738 downwards.
CAGTTCTTGGAGATTTAGGGTTCGCAGCCGTAATTATCTTTTTCGAACTGAGAAAATATTTTTGGTCATCATCAGTGCATGCTGTCTAGGGCTAGTGTTGGATGAAGTGCTCATTATGCAAATATAAAGCTACTCAGTTTCCCAAGTGAAATGGCAGATATCCCTCAGTGTTTCCAGGGGATATATAAAGAATACTATATGCCGAATCTATAAAGACTCTGGAAAAGTGGTCCAAAGCAAACCCAAATGAGATAACGTGTAAGAACAGCTACATTTATATATGCAGTATATACCATAGATGAAGAAATAATAAGCATTGTATGATAATTATGAATATTAATGCATTACACATTTTAATTCTGAATCTGCAGAAGTTATAATAATTAAACCAAAATACAAAATTGTCACTGTTATTGGCTTAGATTTAAATATTCGATTTTTACTGTGTCGAGGCGAGGTGAGGCAGGATGCAGAGATTAGTATAGTTCCTTTATTGACAGAAAGTGATTAGTGCTATACACATGCAACATGGAAAAGACGAACTCACACCATATATATATATACTCAACACGTAACGAGCACCGTGTGCAACACATTTGACTAACGAGACAGGTGAACGCATACACAAACTGCGCCGCTCACAGGAAGTACATATATAGATGCAGACTACACATACACACGCCCAGAGTAAAGGATCTGGGGCTGTAACGTGACATACTGCTAATCATTTATGCATTGGTTATGAGAAAAAATGCATTCTCTCCGATTTAATCAGACATTCCTGTATGATCTTTAAGACAAAATTTATCATAAACCTAATTACATTTAATTTCTTATATTTGTATGAAATGCTGAGGCAAATTAATTTTGATGCACATACATTCTGAGATACTTATTACTCATTAGGGTCCATTTAGCATACATGTTGAATAAACTTAAGTAAGCAGAAACCATGCCAAAGCTCTTTCTCTCAGTATTCCAACCCCTATATACTCCTTATGGTATCAAAGGCAAGAAAATATAATTCACAAAGCTAAATTATTTTTTCTGCTGATTTTCTTTTCTTTCTTTGTGTGTATATTTAGACTTTGTTTGTGAGATTCTGTTGCAGTATCTGCTATACACCTTTCTATCTGTCAGCTCCGCCCCGCCCACTCCAAAGCCTGAGACAGACTACAGGTTAGTCCTTGATTCTGTTCTAGCGGCCACTTTAGCAATTAACCGGTGTTCCAGCGGAGGGGCCAGGCTTGCCACAGCCTGTGAAAATGCCATCTGTCATTGAGACACACTTCATGAAATGCTCTGCTCTGCCTTGCTTTGACTGTTTCCTTCAGGGACTTGCCAGGATTGTTCAAGTCGAATAGAGCTCACAAAAAAACAATAAATTGTTTGCAGTGAAAAATGGTTTGGAAGAGGCCGAGCTGGTGTGTGCGCTCTGGAGTGTGGAGGTGCTCCCTCTCTCACACTCGCCCTGAATAGCAGACTGAAATAGACTATGCCTTGCACATCGGACTGGGTCACTGTATAATATATACACATGTATGCATTAAGCACTTTGTGTTACAGCAGCATTTTCTTTAAAGCTCACCGAGATGCACAAATGCCTACAAACGCGTGAGCCTAAAAATGCTGACACAGACCTTTTGAGAAGTACGGCAAGGTCTAGGACTAAGTCTGAATGACGTTAGCGGTGCAGCTAGCATTACTTCTGTCTGCAGAGGCAGCTCAGCCTGATAGCCTTAACCATGTAAACACTTCAACATATTATCGTGCCTGGCTAGAAACAGATTGATTGCAGGTTGCAATGTTCACTAACATCTTTTTGTCAGCCAAGCAAGATTGCCTGGTAAAGAGTACTAATCTTGTGTTGCATTATAATTCCTGTCGTCCACTTTCAGAAGCGGTTCAATTCTTTAGGTTAGGAAATGTTAATAGAATGAACTTGTAATTTATTTTGTTCCAGTAGTATAACTCTTAACATTTTAAAATTATTTTTGTACCCTCACCTTTTCTACATTAATGTTATATTATTACATTCAATAGACGTTTTCTGTAATCATGTCAATAAGCCTATGACAAATGTGGACTTCAAATGACTTGTGGAGCATTTCCTCTTAAGTTAATATTAATTAGACATTTTAGAACACATCATTTAATAACTGTGACGTGTGCAGAGTATACATTGCAACTACTGTGAATGGTGAGAAACTTTATCTAGAACTTAAAGAGAGAAGTAGCAAAATAGTCTGCAAGGCTTAGTCCAAAAGCAACCCATTAAAAATACAAATGTTGCTGTGAAGATTTCTAGGTGAATTGTATGTCTTCAGTACTATGCTATTAAACTTAATACTGTGCTATCTATTCTAAAGGTTTTGTGTTGGGTGTTAGGTTTAGTGTATTTTGCTGAGTCTAAGTTTTGTTCACCAAATATGAGAAAGGGTTATAGCAAGACCATATTTATTGATGCTGTAAGATGTCCAGAGAAATGTGAACTATCCTTAGGTTAGACCTAAACCATCTCATGGGATCAGAACCTATCAATAGACACACATTTATCTAAGCCTTGAGGATCTAGACCTAGAGCAGATCAATGTTACTTTGACATCTGATGAAAGTTGTGAGGATGAAGTTCAGGAAAGGATTGATTTCATGGAATCATATTTTTACGAAAAGGAACCCTAGACCAGCTGTCCAGGTCTCACTTGATGACAATTGCCTTTGTCATAATAAAGCTACACATATTACAGATGAGTACTGTGAAAGACAGAATAATAAAACGGACAGCCTTGGGACTGAAGCAGCCATCACATTTCTCAAGAATTGTCCTAAGCCAAAGAGTCCTTAGAAGCCCTCCTGTCCCTATAGCAGAGTAGTGGAGCTCTGAAAACCTAGAGAGTCCTCTGCAGTGGACCAGCTAATAAAATGGCTGATATTCTCTCCAATTTGATTGATGTCTTAAGAGATAGGAGCTAGCAGAAAAGTGCTGGTTAAATCAAAGGCTGTCGAATCTGTAGTAATAAATGACACACTTCTTTGAATCACTGTAAATAAGGAAGCATGTGTTTCAAATGCCATTCTTCATGTCCCATATGTCTAACACAGTTGCATCAACCTCGAGATCTGCTGACAATCAGGTGAACTAGTTTGTCTACATTTGGAAAAGCTGAATTGTAGGCACATCATTAAGTTCCTTGAGTGATGACACTGATTTTATTCCACTTTATTTATTCCACGTTTTAAGAAATCACCCCAGTAACTCTTAAAGTCACATCCTAAAATGCACAGCGTGTACATAACTGCTTCTTGTACTCATCTGTGAAATTTAATGACACACTTACAGTCAGTGCTCCACAAAGAATCAGTGACATGCATGGTTAAAAAAAGTTCACTGAGAATGGCCAGACTTGAAATGCTGCATTTAACCATATTTTTAATATCAGTCTTGACCAAAAGCATCTGGTTTGGTGAAGAGTTCTGAAAAGAACACAATAATCTCCTGGTAGTGTCGTGGTGGTTAGGCCATCTGCTGTATTTTTTTATTTTTTTTTGGTGGTTGGGTGTGTTGTCACTTCACTGTGGTGTAATGGATGAGTGCAACTCAAAGTAATTAACCCCAGTGACAGACCTGAGATGCTGAGACAGAAAGCCAAACTGGCAGACATCCATTTTTGAATTGACCTGGAAGACATGTGATAATGATGCTGATAATGTACTGAAAACCAATACACAAATCTAACACAGTGCACCCAGGCTCTATGAATGACAAATTGAAGTAGTGTGGCTTAAAGAACATCATTCTTAATTCATAGAGATATCAAACCAGTAAAAATGAATGGCTGTGTACTGGTATGGTCTCAGTGATCTCAAAAGCTGCGATTGGCTGCAGAGGATGAAAGCTTTTTTGTGCCTTATTAATTTGGGAAGGTTATTCCAAGTACCATACATTCCATCTAAGGTAATTCCATATGCCATGCAGATGTGTGATTTGCATATGGTTTGGAACAGTAGGGAGAGGAAGGTAAATATCTGGAAATTTGCAATGGTGGAATTGTTCTATGGTGGAAAATAAAGAATCATATGTATATATGCATAGATTTTTGAAGAGTGAGTGGATTGTGAGAATTGGTCAACAGGAGTCTACAAGAGTCTTTCCTCTGTTACCTTGACTTCGTGGTGTCCAAAAAAGTGAACAGCACCTGGATTGCATGCTGTTCTTTCCACCTACACATCCCTGAAATTAAATGGACAGTGTATGAGAGGTCACTGGCTGAAAGATCATCGATACCCAGTAAACACAGTGTCTGATGCCAGTGTCTGTAGTCAATCCTTTGTGCAGGGAAGGGCAAGTGATTGGGGCTGTGTTTGAACATCATCTATGAGGAAGACAGACAGCGTGGCTGAATCAGCAGGTAATTAAAGTGGGTTGCACCTGTGTGTGGTTAATGGCAGCCTAGTTATGTATGACCATCTCTTTCAGTAGTTTTCCTGGAACTGGATTGAGAGTTGACTCTGAATCACAGAGACCATCAAGAGAATACTTAAAAGCTGGAGTAGCAGTTTTCAGGTTTACAAAAGTAAAAAATTCAAATCAAAATAAATAAAAAATAGTTTTTTTTTTTTTTATAGTTTTAAAAAATGAATAAGCTAAGCTTGACACTAAGTAACCTCCTTTATTGGGAAGGCATATGAATGATTGTGAATCAGAAAAGCTTATTTGCAGTACTATTTACAATATGTTCCAGTGGTCAATTACCATTTATGTGATCTGTAAAAACAGGAAAGCAAGAGGGAGTCAGAGATGAGCATGCAAGTGATCTGCTGATGTGATACCATCTTTTGACTGTCAATTTGGTTTTATATGATCATATGCAGAAATTGGCGATTGTCAGCTAGAATTCTTTGGCTGTTATTCTCACCACAGCACACACAGTAACATATTACTTATTTACAGTAACTTTTTTACTTTATCGTCCAACATAAAGATACAATTACCGAGTGTATGCAACAATCACAGCTCCCCTGCAGCCTTTGGAAGTTATATGTTCAAATGTGCTGCATTTAGTATATTTCAGTATATTTCTTTCTTTGGAGAAACACTGACTTGTAAAACACTGACCTATGATGGAGTGGGCATATTAACCTCTTTAGTTTCATTTAAAGAAGGTATGCCAACCATTCCATAGATGTAAATGAGTCTATAAGCCCTCTTAAACAGGCCCTCTTATGTGCCATTGCTATTCATTATTTTCTGTGAGACTGGCTAAATGGCATGTGACCATTACCATCCTGTTTCGGTTACACATGAAGGAGCTTTTAACCCATCAAAACCATGACAAAATAGCATACATAGCATTAAGGATATTTCTGTTCAAGGGAAATATGTCAGCAGAGATCACAAATATATGTTCACAGGGAGTGATGAATGGATGATAGTTCAAATGGTACACTTTTAAAGAGCACACCATTTCTGCCTTCTGAAGCGGTTATTTCTGTTTCAGAATGACGTTTCTTTTCGATCTGAAGAGGAATTTATGTGCATCTCTGCCTGACCATTTACAACCTTATAACAGCTTTTATATAGAAACACCTTGGCTAAAATAATCCAGTTTTGTAATCATGTGAAAAGTTAGAAAACATGTAAATATATATTGTGAATCTGGTGGTAATTTTGCTTAAGAAAACATTCTGTGGATAAAATCCATTCACTTTTTATCCCAAGATGAATGAGAGACCCAGGGAGATGGTATGCACTTCCGGTGGTGTGGCAGAGACCTCAGAACTAGATGGTTGTGCCTTAATGAAGGACATTAATACAACAATTCGAGACATGATTCACAAAGCAGATAAGTGGGTGTTTTAGTGGGAAGAGATCACTTCACAAAGCTAGACCATACGTTATAATGATCTAATCAACCAACCAGGTCTGTCCATGGAAATCTCGGGAACATTCCTCTGTTATGTCTTCCCCAAAAGCAATCACTGTGATAAAAGTACAGATATTGGGAGTGTCATCCCATTGACTGTGGCACGAATGAATGCTGTAATACAACACTTGGAATATGAACAACAAACCAGAACTGTCCTCAGATGTTGCACAAACTGACTGCGCACATTGACTGCGCACACTGACTGCGCACACTGACATTCATATTTTAAATTTTTCACTATTTAATCTAATGCTTGAATATGACTAATGACTCCATTTTACATATTTTCTGATGATGAACAGAAAGCTGCATATTCAAAGTAAACTGCAAATGACTACAGGAAGCTTTTGTGTTTTGCTTAGATAGTATAATAATGATATATTTTTAATTTGTGTCCAATCTATTTTTGTTTAACATGTCATGTGTTTTTTCCAAGTCTGTATTTTTAAAGTCTGAATTCTTCTTTTTTTTAAATAATGACCTAAAAGTAAAATAAATGTCAAATTTACATTTATCTGACTTAAAACACACTGAGCTAGTTTTCCAGAACCAGATTATGCCTACTGGCAGTGCAGTTCTATTCCAAGGTTGTCCATGTACAAGAAATGACACAGGTTGAGCTATGCTTGCCTCTCATGCTCAAACCATGGCTGATGACATTTTCAGGAAATGTAGCCTGAGATTCATTTTGAATGTGTTTGGATAAGGCCTTCCTATTACTCACGCACGCCCCCTGCCTCCCGCTTCTCATATTCCTCACCTAGTATCTTCCCAACCTTTCTCCATTGTACTGCGACACAGCCCCACAAGCTGTAGTTACATTTACTAGTTGCCTACAGGATGATTATTCTGATGTTTATTCGTGTGTGTGACGTATTGAGGCAGACAGCAGGAGGCGAGGGTAGCGAGCTTCCTTCTTTATTGATATCCATACTCTTATTAGGGCTCAACACAAAAGACGGCACTTATGCCTAGTAAACGGAATAAACTTAAATAATGAAAGAGAGTCCCACAGGCGCCGTTCAGGTACAGCGTTCTTTCCTCAGGTAGCGAGCGTAGCGTAGTCTTCCAAGGTGGGCCAATGCGCAGCACTGGACGACAGGACCTGCGAGCTTAAGAAGCATACCCAAATACCGTGCACAGGTGTCTAGTATTCGGGTGATTGTGAAGGGGGGGAGTGACGTGCTAGTTGTGGGTGTGCGCCTATGCCAGGTGAGGGTGTGACGTGTGTCAGGTGCTCTCGCGGATGCCCTCTGGTGGCGATTCCGCCTTCTCACCGTGACAGTGTGTGTATGTTCATGTACGATGAACTTGCATATAAGTTCATGGGATGATTATTGGCAAGTCTAGACTGTTCAGTCCTTATGTAGCTAAAATGACACAGCCTTCTATGTGTGGGACTTCTGTGTAAATGGAAATAGATTTTTTAAAGAAATTCATATATAATTATATAGCTTTCAGACACCCACATTTCAGCTGTTGACAATTGTGTGCCGTTGTTCAATGCATAAGCAATCAAGATAATAGTTGTATTGTGACAGCTGTGGTTCAGTACAGTGCATTTACGTAAAGTGAAAGACATTTATATCTTATTGGATATATGTTTAGTATTGTTTAGACTTTAAATTCATAATGTCCACAGTGTAATGTACCGGTTGTCAGCATATGGAGGGAAACTTTAAAAAGAATGTAAAATAATTGTTGTCATTTTTGTCATTTACATATTGAGTACACTCATATCCATGCCCATATGCAGAGGTGATTTGCAGTTAGTGATAGCAAGAGTGTGTGTGTGTGTGCATATCTGTCAGTGTTATATATTTAGTGCTATATTGGAAACTCAAAGCCCTCTGATGGTGAGCTCAGTGGACTGGTCATGGTTGTCTCAGCAGAAACTGTTTTCAACATGATACTATCCATCAGACTCTCTCTCAAGGAAAGGACACTGGCAAAATACATTCAGATCTAAATTCCACTGCAATTAATATTCAATTTGATGTACATAAAAAAAAATATATCGAGGTTCTGATATAGAACCAGTTAAAAATTAACACTTTGGTCATACACACTAAGAATATGGCTAATGAGTGTCAAATATAAATGCACACATTTGAGCTACATTTCCATTTCTGAAATAAAGGAAAGAGCAGAAGCTAATTACATAATTTTAATCATTTACTGCTGTTAAAAAGAAAAATTGTTTCCAGTTCTCCTCCTGAAGTGGGCCTACTTACCTTGTCGAAAAAATAGAGTCCTGAGTCCCTCTTGCTTTCTTTCTGACACGCTTTCAACCTCCAGCTGGCCTTGAACTCACAACACTTCCCAGAATCCTCCTAGCCACTCTCAAAAAGCCCTGAGTATTTGTACACCTTCTGCTTGTTGAATCTGATTATTGATACTAATATATATATATATATATTAGTATAATATATATATACACAGTATATATGCATCATGTTTCAGTTAACATTTGCGGAGTCCTGGTCTTTCCCTGTGATACTAAGCCTGTTTATATTACTTTTTTGTTTCTTTTCTTTGCAACCCTACCTTACACTACCTTTAATTTAGAACTTCAACAACAAAAGGTTAATTACACAGTGAAAAAAGTATTTAGATTTGGTCAATTTAATTTCAGTTTTGCCACTTTTATTTTGCTTGTATGCTTGTGATTTCTTCTCTGGCTCCCTTACATGGATACTGTCACAGGAGTAAAAACATGCAGGGAAAAAGGTGGAAGCTAACATGAGTCTTCAACTCGAGAGTTCAATGAAATGAACAAAAATTGAACATAAAGTGCACTAACTGGAACAAAAGAAAGCCAATGTAACATACAATGACTGACAACACTCATGGAAACAAGAATGGCTTAAAAAGGATAACCATATTATCATAACCCCCATGTGGTGTGGAGAATGAAGCATAGCGCACCCCACCTGAAGTAGGCACAAATTAAAACAGAGAGAACATGTGGAACAAAGGACAAAACGTAAACACAAAGCCATGTGCAGTGCCACCGCTGTGTAAGGAAGGCAAGCAGAGAGCGGGGTGTTTGAGTATTCTCACCTTTAACCCTTCCTAACAACCAGTGGCAAATCTGTACCTTTCCCAGTGGATTTTGTGATATTTAATTCTCTTGGCTCTTTCCACACAATCACTCAAACATGAAGGGCATTACCTAACTGGCCACATCTAAATATGAAAAGATGTGTTTATTGTCAAGCTTTTTGTAGTAAACTTTTGCATTTACTTCTTATTTATTTTGATAGTTTTAGAAGCCAATCCTAACGTCGGGCTAGTAGACCCCCATTCCAGTGCATGCTAACTCACTCTTAAATTAAATGTTGCTGAGGTAATTCTCATGAACAAAACTTACTCTTTTTTTCTGTAAAGTGTGTGTAGACCATTCAGACCAACTGAAAGTTCTACTGTGCTGAAAATAAGTGGACTCGCTGCTTTCGCTTTTATCCATAGATAAATAGCACGCAATTATTTTCAAATCTCAACCTTTAAGAGTTACTCTATGACTGTGATTCTTAAAAATGTAAAGTGCCAGGCTGGCAGGCACCTGTCACATAATAATACCACACCCTTCAGCACTGCTTATAGCCGGCCCCTCACCATCTCATATTTTTTACCCTCTATTGCACTGTTCACCACAGGAGAATTATGGTTTCGGTATTTTAAAAGTATCCATGTGTCAAACACCTCTTCTTAGTGGTCACTGGTGACCACAGATCAACAAAAGCCTCATGAAAGGGTTTTGAAAGGTCCATAATTACAGACAAATTATAAAACTATTTGCATTAGTTCAACTCTGCATGAAATGTGAATGATGAGTTTTTCTGAGTGGAAATGTGAATGGTGTGGACAGAGACAAAGGTTACAAGGTTATAAAGTTCTCCATGCCTCCGTTTCTGTCCTATAATTTTCTGATAACATTGTGTCTGTACCTGATGATTTTGGTTTGGGGAAAAGAAATACAGACCTTGCAGACTTGGATTGCAGTCACCTTAGTATTTGTATGTGTGTCTGTGTGTGAGAGAGAGAGAGAGATAGAGAGAAAGAAAGAGAGAGAGAGAGAGAGAAAGACATAGGGAAAAGTAAGAATGAGTTAAAGCAGGAAACAGTGAAAAAGAAAAAAGTCGGTCTGCCTGCAGAAAGAGATAAACCAACAGGAGGTGACAAATTCATAACGGCTTTGTGTTCCCACAATTCCTAAGGATTCAGAGATTGGCCTCCAATAATGTGACAGCTGACAGGGATTTCATCTTATGAACTTGAGACTCTACCAAAAACAACTTCTGAAAAGATTTCTCATGGAAAGTCAAATATGAAAGAATATTTTGTTATCCTTTTGTGATAAAACTTTCAGATAGGTCTCAGAGAGTGAAACTGAGCTGGTTCTTTATAAGTACATGGCATAAAGGTTATTGTAGCTGTCCTGGACAAATATTTCAATGTCATAAACTTCACTACATTTTTTTTGCCCTATAGGTAAACACATGTACATTATTAAACAGTAATAAATTAATTACAGAGTAGTATGAAGAACTCATTCAGAAGAAGTCATATGTTTCTCTTTGGAATCACACTGATGTATCCAACTAACAAAGGTTTTGACCAGCACGTCAGTATAAAATATGAATTGTGTCTCTGCAATAAAAATGTGATTAATGTTTTGCTATAAATGTGCTTTGAGCATGATGAGCTGTGTTCATGAGCTGAGTTCTGAGGCTCAATTTTGGGAAAGGAAGTCAGTATTATGATAAATGTTTTAAGGTCTGAGGAAAATGTTGTGAAGAACAGAATCAAACGATTGACACAGTAATGTGCACTTTATGCATAGAGATTAAATAATATCTGGGATTGAATAATAATTGCATTTTGTTACGTTGCATGTGAGCTTTCAAGTACTCATATTCTTTCCAATAGTGAAATTGCCTGGATAAGGTCATTCAAGCAAAATCCAGATGGCAAAATAAAAAATTAAATGAGAAACCAGTGGTCAGAGATTAAATGTTTTAAATTTAAAGATTAAAATGTTACAATATGTATCTGAGATGTACACTTTGGAGTTGAAAATATAATATATACATCAGACAAGCTCTGAAAGTAGAGATTTTCTATACGTACTATACATGTTATCTATATAGACTGCAGCTTCATAAAAATGTTGTACAAGCAAATTAGAAGGTAATGATCAGTTAAAACTAGGAGTACATTAAGAGGTAATGATCAGTTAAAAGTAAAAGTACTTTCACAGGTAATGGTCAGCTGAAAGAAGGAGTACATTAGAATGTAATGATCAGTCAAAAGTAGGAGTGCATTCAAAGGTTATGATCAGTTAAATGTAGGAGTACATTCGAAGGTAATGATCAGTTAAAAGTAGGAGTACATTAGAAGAATAATGATCAGGTAAAAGTAGGAGTACTTTAGAAGGTAATGGTCAGTTAGTAGAACTTTCATCTGGCTAATAAGATGGATTAATGAATCATCTTCAAATGAAAACAACAACAAAATATTCTTAACACTGAATGTCTGACTGACAATTTCTCATATTTTCACTTGTGTGTGCCAGACTCAAATGGTTTCTTTCATTTTTTCAAAAAAAGACACTACTGAGTGCCACAGGGCAAGGATGCAGGAATGAGTCTTGATTTTCAACTTTCTTTTTCAATAATGATAAATATGAACAATAAATGGCATGGCCCTCACATAAGGAGACGAGGATCAATGATGAGGATCAATGACCGACAAACACACTACAGACTTGAGGTAATGGTTCAACAAGTCACCAGCTGAGAAGTCAGGTGACGGTCCTCTCGCAGGAACCCAGGGATGTGGGCATCAGCAGGGAGGTCCTGGGAGCTGCCTAGGCTCATCGTGGTGTCTCCCTCCACTGGCAGGGTAATATCCTCCTGCACATCAGCAGCACTTCTCAGCACGCACCTGCTCAAGACGTCAAGTAGTCGTCCCGTCGAGACAGTGCCCTGTGTTGGTTGGTCATTCTGGGATGGCAGGATGCAAACGTCTATTGACACCAAAAAACCCCACTAACAATAAACTTGAACAGTAAGCAGTATGACACTCACATAAGGTGAATACAATGACTACTGCAAGTGAAAAACAAATGAGGAACAATGACTGAGCACATGGTGAGCAGTCAACAAGGAAACAATAACACCAGCACGTGGTGGGCCATACCACCTGATCTATGGGATGGGGAGTGTGCCCTTACAAGTATTGTATTGCTTTAGGTACATCTTTGTTTATCGATCTGTTTATTTATTTACTTTTTGTCATTATTTTGTTCATAAAACCTGAAATGCATGACTTAGCTATTAATTTGTCGGGGGTACTCTACCACAGACCTTGTACATCAACAGATATATTCATTGCTTGTCTTTCCCAAGATGGCTTAAAAGTCTTTGTTATTTCACACCAGTCCCAGTACCGTTGCTTTATCAGAGGCATCTGACGTCTGGTGTGCTATCTTTTGACTTTTTATAGTTTTTTGTTTGTTTTCTTCTAGTTGTTCTCCTTTCTGTTATGATTTTCAGCTTTCATGTTCAGTTCACAGTTTCCACTCTGCTGGTTAATCATGAACAATTCTGAATGTATGCGGGGGGTGTTATCTAGTAATAGGCCTTAAGTATTATTCAAACTTAAGTAAACACCAAATTATTATGATAGCCAACTACGCCACCCTGGGAGTTACACCCAGAGAATTAATATAGGTTCATGGGTACCAAAGGGACAAAGAGACAGAGTAAAAAGAACACGTTTATTAAACCGAATATAAAGACAAAAAACTAATAATAATAAAAAGAAATCAATGACTCCGTGCACAGCCTTCCAGCGTAATCTTACGGCTACTAGTTGACGACATAAAATAAATGAGACCAACAAGACAGAGGCTCACTTGGTAACGTAGCTTTAACCAAAAATAAAAGATCACAAACATCCACGTGTACAACAAAAAGAAGACTCAATTCACAACTCCCCCACAGCAAAGTGAAAAGAAAATATCACACGCTGACCTCGCCTCCCGAAGCCCTCCGCTCACATTCCCATTCGCAATAAAGGAAATAAAACACATAAAACCAAGTCAACCAAACTGTAGTATACCCAGCGATTTCGACACTAGAATTAATCCGTCGTCAAAATAGCAGCTGTAACTCCATACAGTTTTCTACTCACGCCGAATTAAGTGCGCTAAATCCGGGTACTGGCCACGATTACAGCCAAACTCCCCCCAAATAAAAGAAACACATACCAAAAACACACAAAAGACAATAAGCCAAACGCCAGGATTGCGGTACACCCGTTTCGCAGAGTTATACCATTCTCCTCCGGTCAGCTGCAGACACGTTCACCATTCCAAGGTGCTTTTCTCTGAGGCAAAACGGCAGCGTATTCACCCAAACTGGATATGACTGCGCTGGAATAGCGACTGGTATCGCCAACAGCAGCGACTAGACCCGCGGATGCAAAACACAAATGTGCGCAGAGAAGTTTCGATCGGTCCAAACGCCGACAGTCCCACTGTAATTCGCACAGAAAAACCAAACAAGTCATTAAGGGCAAATACAATGCAGTAGTAAAAAGCATAGTCAATATCAATTTGTTTTTACCTTGAAGCCAAATCAACCGGCTCAGATCATGACAATCACGGTATGGTGCAGTGACGATAAGACTTTCTAAAAGACTTTCCGAACGCCAACTACCACATGCGTCTCCATCGCACGCGCACACATACCTCAAAGCAGAGCGGCGACCCGGAAGGGGAGGGAGAAACCCAGAACAGCCCTGATGGCCTCAATTGTGACCCTTTTATAGGAGCCTCGCAATTTAAAAGACTAAGTTACAAGGTTATAAATACCAATTATATTACGCCCACTACAAGCAATCAGGGGTCGAAAAGAATAGAAACCACCAACCCGCTACATTGGGAAGCTGGAGAAATGAGGACCACCTGTGTGATTTTATTATTTCTGTCTATTTCAATCTCCTGCCTGGATATCTGATTGCTGTGCAAGAATTTTTGTACTTAAGGAGTATAGAAAAGGCAGTTTAGTATGGTGCCCCTGGAACCTGAGCAAGCTGTCACCATGGCAGCAAAAGTAAAAGGACCCCTATACGCTGCTGAGTTTGGATTGGTTTCCCATGATGATGTATAATGTGCATAATCAGCAAGGACTGCTATGGTGATCAGATATTAAAATGTGTTAGTGCCATAGCCGTGGAAAGCAAAGTCACTAAGCAACATTTCTAAAAATGCAGTGACTAGACAAGGTGTAGAGCAGTTGCCTTAAAAGAAGATATTACTAAATGTAAAATGGGTGACATCTTCATAAAATGGCAACAAATTGATTAAGCTGTAAGTGCCTAAGCCTAATTACTTTGAAATCATGGACAAAATAGTGCTATTACCTAGTTTAACTGAAATTACAGTCCACCACAAAAGAAACATTCATTGCCAAATACAATTAGAAAACAAGAACTCTATGCTATTCTTTGTTAGGTTGTACAGTTGTAAATTGTTTTTGTAATTAATTTGTTGAAATGATCAGATGTCTCTAACGCGAGGGGGAGAGGCAGAACCTGGATAAAGTTTTAATTTATATCGCTTTAGCTCTTTAGCAAACACAAACACAAACATGTAACACGACAAGGGAATCAGACCAAACAAAGATGAGCTACGACTGCAACATCCACACATTAAATCCACTCACATTAACAAGACGCAAGTGCAACACATAATGAAAATGAGGCAGGTGAGAGAAATAACATGAATGAACACACACACATACAACCACACCCAAAAACACGCATGCGCACAGTTCCGTGACAGTGTCAAGTCAGGCATAAGCTCTAGAACTAAGCATAGTCAATAAATTTATTTTATAAATAAAATAAGAACTGGTTATAAGAACAGTTTGAGAATATTATCATTTGATAGCTCAACAGACAGTAGACAGTAGAACATCATCCTACATTTAAATACAACAAATGAATTTTCCAATTCAATATTGGATCACACACAATGCCTGCTGTATAACATTTGATGTGGTCATTTTCAGCACCAAAAGAATATATACTGTAAGTACTCATAAAAATATTGTTCTCAACATATATGTGACTCTTACGTTACTTCCTACACCCATAATGATGTCCTAAAATTGTCACAGTAACAGTTTACCTCAGACACCTATGTTTTGAACCACTTGGTTTTCAAGAGACGGCAGCATTTTCTTTTCTTTTCAAAGTGGATAATCATGAGTGATCTCTTCCATTAGTAATATTTATAACTTTTTGAATGGTTCAAAAATCTTGGAAATGCACTGTGACTCTCTCCCCATGGGATCTCGGAGAAGCCCTAAATGTAATATAACAATGTCAGCAAAGAGAAAAATTACAACAACAACAACAACAATGTAATTCGAGGGCTCAAGGTTTGAATGCAGATGCAGAGAAAACACAGTCCAAAGCTAAAATACACACACACACACACACACACACACACGAACAACCCAACAGTCAATAAATATGAAAAAGGGCAGACAAGCTATGAATGTTCAAAACACTGCAGTAAACAACAAAACAGACCACAAAAACTGGCAAAAGCCAGTAACAAATGGCTTGACACAGAAAATACAAATGGTCCAGACATGCTCAATTGAAATTAATGCCATGACCTTACAGGGAATGCGAGCATAGGGAAGTCTTTATAGTTTCTGGTGATTACACTGAATGTGAAACACAACAGTGGGACCAGTAATCAATAGGCCAAGGAGGCTGAACGCAGATATTCCTGGGTGGTGGTGAATAAACATTAACAACAACAACAATAATAATAACAAATGACTACTAAACTATACATGTGTCTCCCCCCCCATCCCCCTCGTGTTACACCTAAAGCTACAACAACAAAACCAATACCAGATTACATTTTCCAACATTATTAGAGTCCAATTGTTTATATCTTGGTCTTGTGACAAATATTTGTTATAAATCATTCATATTTATGAATGTTTACTTTATACTTCACTTTTTCCTAATAATGTCTGCATTATATTTGCTATCTAACTATTCCACTATTACAGTGATGTAATACTAGTATCAACTTTATTTAAATTTGGCTTTAAACTGTGTGTATATCCTAATAGCAAATAATTATTTGTGAACACATCTCTTTTTGCAAGCTTTTATCTTCAAATTAATTTCAGTTATGCACATGAGTTCACACATGACAATGTTCTATACTAATCCTCTGAAAGTGCAGAAGCGGTGCTATGTAGAGCAGCTATTATTATTTTGTGATTCATCAAACTGATTGAGCTATAATTTAACATTCTTGTCTTGTGAGGCTTGACCTCCTGGTGGTCCTCAGAAGATGCATTTGTGCACTGTCGCCATATGTAATTACTGACGGACTCACCCCTGCATCGGTGGTGCATTGAAAAACCTATTCTGTGCTGTGTTCAATACATATCGAGCTTAAAATGGATCTTTTACAAAGGCCAAGTGAATTCTGGATCTTACTGAGTCTCCAGCACAGCTAATCAAATGAAATTAATCTTCATTATGTGATTGTATAGCTGCTATAATGCACTTCAGGGCCCAAAACATTATTACGCCCTGTGGTACACTCTACTGCTCTTTAAAGGGTGCTAGCTGCTCTATATGTGCATCAGTGCATGCAATCTACAAGCAAGGACAAGATAAACTGGCTAACGCCTCTTTTTTTTGCCACATCTCCCACATTATGATATCTCCCATATTACACACAGAGAAATTTTAAACAGGAATAATACTCATATTTTTTGTATGACACATCAAGGAGCATCGAGTGAAATAGAATCAAGTGATAATAGAATGGACCTCCAAATGCATCAGTAATAAATTATTTTGTTTTTTGGGTGAAGGGGAAGGGGTTGCAAAGTCATTATTTAAAGCATTTTTATATCTTTGAATCATGGCTATTTAACTGTTTTAGCAGTTAAAGTATACTGATCTTTGAACCAGTTTAATCAGTTTTTAGTTTAGCACAATATATCTTCATGCAATTTTTATCATCTATATTATACATGAATGGACGTGGAGCACAATATGCAAATTTGTCAATAGATAGACCTTCCGAGGGAGGGTAAGCGGCACAGTGCAGGCAAATAATGTACGGGTACAGGAAGGTATGACTGTTGGAACATGGCTATTTTATCATCAGAGGTCAAGTTAAAAGTACCATTAATCAGAGAGGGGTTTACAGGCTGTGAATTCCAGGTGATGGAATAGATGTGGATAGATAGGGGGCTTGGCACCTGTGGAAGGGGTGGCCAGAGAAAGGCAGAGGGCAGGCTATGGGAGATGAAGAGCCATAGATGCGATGCAGGACGGAGACGATTGAGCCCTGAAGAAAAATGGGGTGAGAAGAGTTGCATGGAGGTGAGAGGACACTATAGAGACTGATGTGCACCCTGTAGTCATGGGGTATTATTAGGGCAGTACAGAAGATGATGAAAGCATGTTTTCTACGGCCATGTGAAGGCTCCAGTGTGATAGGAACATAAGGAACCCTGGGAAATTGGGGACAATTCAGTGAATTACATGATAAGCATAGTGCATAAAAAGATGTATGTGTGGTGTCCATAAAAAACAAAACATAAAACCAATGAAATACTGAATGGCAAACAGAAAGCTGGTCAATTACAAAATTACAAATTATTAGTTGCAAACGATCAAGGCATTCTGCCCAAAAGCCTGGTGGCTCTGCTGAGTAGTAGTGCTTTAGTCTCAGTCACAGACATTCCTCCAAGATGAGTTTTGCAGGACTAGTTGGGTCAGAACTACAGGTGAACCTTACATCGTGAACATTTTTAAGTGACCATAACATTCAATTTAATTTCATCTTAAAACTCTGTTGCCCAAACCTACAACCCTTTCAGCATCACAGCCCTGAGCTTAGTTGACCATGGTCTCCATATCGCAGAAATTGCTTTAAAAGTCATTATTAGAACATATACAGCATAATCACTGTTTATATTTTGTTATTTATATATGATGTTTATGGAACATTAGCTGTTTATTTTTTAGGACTGCTGTCACCCTGTGCATTATTCATTTAACTGTCTTGCCACAGGTACCTGTCTTGCCACAGCTGTCTAGTGCCAGCTAACTTCACCTCATGAGATCCATCCATTTTCTCACTTATCTGAATCCATCTCTGAATCAGCTAAGTCCATATTTTCTCCATTCTGTTGAAGTGGGTGACCAGTATTTTTAAATGGCATCTCAACTAGTTTACGTCTGTGAATAGTGATTAAAAATAGAAATTTAAAGAAATGTCTAACTCTAAGGCACTGTTAGGCCTCCTCTACCAAATTAAAAAAAGTTACTCAAACCTTTCCCACAGAATCATAAAATCGCACCTCCTATGATGTCAAATGGTAACCAATCAGTAGTGTTAATGTAATCTTGTATGACCCAATTAGATAAAATATATTAAAGTCAATAGTTTATGACTTCGAGAAATTCGGAATTAAAATGACTGTCCAATTACCTCACTCATCCTAGGATGTGATAACTTTGTTGCAAAGTTCATTTTAAGAACATGAGGTAGAACGTAGTATGAAATGTAAGATTATTTTCCTTTATATAATTAATTTGTGGTGGACATAGAATGTCCTGAAGGAATCCTCCCCGTAATAAAAACAGAGGCCTTGGAATACTGTATGCCCTTTGCATATACCTTTATATGATAAAGGTTCGACTCCTTAATCGACTCCAGATGAGAGGGCATGAATAATTTCAAGAACTGCAGAAATCAAGTATTCAAGAATCAAACTTTTCTTTTTGAACTAAGCCAATAGCCTCCCGCCAAGTGGTTAAAACAGGCTGAATTATTCCTGAATCATTATAAAAGCAAGGATGCACTGATATCGAAGTCTTGCGGATCAAGAAGCCTAGTCATTTCACTGTCATTGGCGTACATCGCTTATACACTGTTGAGCCAGCAACACAATGGGAAACTCTCTCTGTGCCATCCAGACAGTTCGGCAGGGAACGGCACTCTCAGTGCCATCCAGATACGCTGATGAAGCACAGACAGTCTCTGTGTCATCCAGATGGTTTAACGAAGCCCAGACACTCTGTGCCATCCAGACAGTTCGGCTGGGAATGCCACTCTCTCAGTGCCATCCAGACGGTGTGACATGGTCGAGCCCAATACGAGTTTCAGAAGTAGTTTTGTTTACATTACCAGCTGGTATCTATAGTTAATCTTACTGTTTACACATCATAATTGGATCAGTTAACCCTTTCCTCTCATCTGCTTTGCCACCTCTTTACTACTCCTTTCTCAGATTGTCACACAAGTTTCACAGTTTGTGTGTGTGTGTGTCCTCCAGTTATGCATTTAGTCTATCACCATGAATCTTATTTGTAAATATAGTTTTCCTTTGTTGATCATTGTTGGTCTGAGGCCACCTGCATGGTTAATAATATTGCATAGCTGCATAAACATGAATGCAGGGTTAATTTGGGTTTTTTTTTTGTTATGTTTGTGTACAATAAGTGATTTAGGGAACTCAATACATCTGGTCATTAATAGAGTCGTAGTCAATGATGTGTATGCATGTTATTCTAGCTTTATTAAACAAACATATGCTTAGTTAAAACACTTGTTTGAGTCGAGAGTCATATCCTAATTTTTGGTAGACGGGAAATAATCACATTATCAAACTGGCAACTTTAATCATTAATCATTAAACAATTATGATTGACAGTTTTACATCATTCAACTTGTACCCATGTTTTGTCATTTCTCTTTTGTTGTTCATTTTATTTGCCAGTATGTAGTTGGTTGCAGTTCATCATAAGAATAGATGAGTCTCAGTTGGCAAACTCCAGTAGAGTAGTTCCACCAATTACTCATCATGCTGTTGATGTTCTCCTTCTCTTTCAGCAATTTGCTCTCTGTGCATCATTCTTCTGCATCATCCTCAGCTGCAAGTTCTGCCTCTGTTGGGTTCTGTCATTCTGTCAGGTTCAAAAGTCACTGCATGGAGGTTTAGCTTGCTTTTGCTCCAGAGGCTACACTCTTCCTCAATAGAACTATCATATTTGTGAATATGAGTAATATCTTTTTTTCTGTGTTACTATTTCTGTTGATATCTTCTTTGATATTCTACTTTTCTTTTGCATGTGAGCTATCACCACTGGCCAGGAAAGGGCAGGACAGGTTACATTTATTTTGGATCCCTTTTTGGCCATTTTTATACACGTTTTATACTACATTGTAATGCAGAGTGAATGACAGAGGGATGCAATCGCTGAGAGGACCAAAATTCATTAAGGGCAAATCCAGATTCAGGGTCATTAAGTCGGTCCAGGTCAAAATAGCAGCACCAGGTCAAGTCAAAATACCAGCACATACAGTTCCAGAAACAAAGCAAGAGTACATGGTGACAAAAAGAAAAGCAACAACTTGAAATGAAACAATAATCAAACAGGATAACCAAGAGAGAAACAACTGATACAGGCTAAGGATGCGGCACACAAAACACGATAGGCTAGAACAAACAGGCAGCTTGAAAACAACAAAGACAATTGTACAGTGACCAGTAGGAAAACTAAGGAAACACTGAGTGTAAATACACAGGCTAATAAGAACTAAACAAGACAGAGGTTAAACTCATGAGGGGCGAAGAACTCAATAAAGTCAAGGAAGCTAATCAACACAAAGGTAGAAACCATAGAAACATGATGCATGGAGGCTACCAAATTTGACACACGTAAACAAGGACTGTTTACATATCTTTCTTTCACCACATGGACGTCACTTTCCTAGCACACACAAACTCCCCCTATTTCAGAAAGATTTCTAACAAGGATGTCATTGCCAGGCTCTAAAGAGAGTTTTTCATGCGCTCTGGTTGTAAGGCTTTCTCTTTCTTGTGGTTTTCAGTGCAGTATTATATGCTTACTGCATTGAGGCTTTCCATTTTTCAGCATATCCTCCATGAAGCTTTGAGCTTTGATTTTTCTCCCCTGGAAATATAAGGTGCGTGAGCCGTAAAAGGCGTAAGAATGGAGGACATCCCATTACTTCATGAACTGTTAAATTGTGCATCTGCAACTCTATTAAGGTAATCCATCCAATTTGTTTTTTGTGTCTTTTCAAGCATTCTGTGCATACTTACCAATGCTCTGTTAAAACGCTCTCCTGGATTTGTCTGCAGGTGTCATTGGGAGTGCTGGATCCCACTATAGCCCCGTAAATTCCCAAACAGTTTCAATGGACATCCAAATTGCTGTATGAAATCATGAAAGATCTTATGCATTTCAGTCTTGCCAGATTGGCTTTGGGTTACATATGCTTATGCAAACTTAGTAAAATGATCCCCAATTACTAAGATGTATTCCACTCCACCCTCACTTCTCTCAAGGTACAGGTAGTCAGTTGAGATCATTCTGAATGGTGCAGATATGGCAATGTTTTAGTAATTCTGTTTTGGATAACTTTTCTTTAGGCAAGGTCAGACTTTAGTCACATAATGGTCTAATCTTCTCTAACATGTTTGGCCAAAAACAAAAAAAAAACATTCTCTGTTGAACATTTTATCTGCCGCGACCCATTTTCTCATGAAGTTCCTTGTAAATGACTGAGATTTGGAAGTCAGCTGACATTTCAGAATTCCATCCTCTCCTATTTGCAGATGTGACCACTGTCTCAGCAGATGTTTCACTGATGTACTTTCTTTCATATTATATTTGTGTCTTACCCACTCACTTTCATTGTGATTTCTCTGCTGATCACTGGATCTTGTCTTTGTGACATTTCTTCTACTGTCATGGATTTGACAGACACTGATAAAGTCTCTGTTTCAGGGAGAACACTCACAGTACAAGTGATTGCACATATCTCTGCCTACTCTGCTCAGAGCTTAGAGTCCTTTTTCTAAAGCAGACAAAGAACATCTTAGTTGGCATTCCTGTGTAAAACCTTTCACAGTGTTTTCTATCTTTGTTATCCCTCTTGAGAGGAAGTTATCATTTTTGTTAGTAGTTTCAGGCCTGTTCGTTGAAGTCAGTCTGTAATCAGATGACTCTTCAACCCAGTGTCCCAGTGTCCCAGTGTGATGGTGGATGCTTAAACATTCTATGGTCACAACATTTCTTGTTTATCTGAGACTTGCTTGTCTACTTCTCAGTCTTTGGGTGTTAAAAAAAAGCTTATACACAGGACATTCTTGAGAAGTAAGCAACTTTGGCTCCATAGTAACTCAGGAAGCCAACTTGCTGATGGTTGGTTCTTATGATGGTCTTTAGTTTCTCATTTGTGAGGGCTTGGATAGCTTCAACCTCCTTGGAGTCCATCTAATACCAATTATCAAAAATCACCCTTACTTCATGTAGAACACATCACTTTTGAAGAAATCACACTTCTTGTCTCTGGGCTCTCATTTCATTTGAATAAACATCCATTTTAAATGGCTTATCATAATCAGGTATGGCCAAGACTGGAGAACTACTTAACAACAGTTTCAGAGTCAACTCAGGGTCAGTAAGGAGCAACATAAGTACTGAAAAGATTTTACACAAACATTTTTAGAGGTTTAATCACAAAATTGGAACATGGCATTAGAGTTGGAATGGCCTCAAGGAACCGAAAACTAGCAGACGTTAGTAAAAATTTAATTGGTCTTGGTAAGGGTCCCATTTAGTCAGTTATGATTTGGTCAAAGAGCTCACTCATTATGTGAATGGAGTCAGATACAGAAGGCTTCTGACTTTCCTATCACTGCTCTAAACATCTAGGAACGGGTGGGGGGGTTCACATATAGGGTGATGTAGAAGTACTAAAAAACAGTTTTGTGGGTCATACCTTCTGTTCATTGGGGAGGAGAACAATCCATGAACTGCTTCAGAAACATGAGCTCCTTGAGCTGATCCAAACTCTGGCTAACAGCACACCACATGTCAAGTAAACCCCACAAAAGTTTGGCTGGAAGTTTTTTCTAAGCCACAGAAACTTTATCTATAAGCCTCTGATACTGGCCCACTTGTCCTAAGAACTGAGGTCTTCACAATACTGTAATCCATGCTTTGGGCCCCAAAGTAAAGGTTGAACATGCTTCCTGAACTGTTCTACTTACTTTGCACCGTAATACAAGTGACAGAACATGTTGAGGCCAGTTTAGTGGCTACATGCTCATACACTGGCAAATAAGCATCCAGTTTATTTTCCCTGATATGCAGGCACCAAAATGATGCTGTGGATATCAGATGGGTTGCTGCTTTCTGGTGGACTCTTGGTCAGGACAAATGAAGACATTAGGGTAGCAGGCACATCCCCACCACAGCCACATGAAGAGAGCTGAATTTCTGAGACCATAGAACAGTCTTTCCATTCTCTTGTTCTGTCCTCTGTAAGGCAGGTTCTTTATTAGCCATTTTTTGCAAAGAAGAGAAAGAATTTAGTTAAGCACAGCCATGCACAACAACACAACACACCTCTACCCACAAGAGGAATAAACATGCCAGGTTAAAAAAAAAGCAAAAGAACAAAAAGGAAGAGACAAGCCCTTGGTTTGTCAGGGGCTACCCAGTCAATGGTAGGCTGTAACAAAAAAAGGGGAAAATGGTGGACGGGTACATGTGTAAACAGCTGTAGCAAATGGTATGAACCAGATAGTAAACATGAACAGAGTTTCAGAAAAGCATAAATGGGTTGGTGTAATCCAAATCAACATGAAAGACATACACACACCAGTCAGGATCTCAGGATGGTCAATGGCAAAAACACTAATTGTACAAATGTTTCCTACCCAACCTGACACAACACAAAAGGAAACAAAAGACAACATCTTACCTAACTCCTTTATTAACTACTAAACACACTTAGAAAGAGCAAAACCCAACAGAAACCACCATCAACCTTGCACTTGACCTGGCTGATAATATGCAACGGTGTATATATATACACATTCAACGTTATACAACAGTCCATATACACAGTTTTGAATGGTTTGGAATTTGACCCAGGACGTCAGAGGAATTTGACCTAGGTTTTCTGCAAATATAAAAACTCGAGCACAGCAGTCAGATGTAGCAGCATGCAAAACCATTATCATGGGCAAAAGTGACAATTGACTGTTATCCAAAAGGACATGCTATTTTCTCTTCCGGCTTTCACGAGAGGCGGTCGCACTATCTCTTGCTCCTGCGCTTCCCCTGTTCCCTGGTGTTTCTGCTCAGCTTCTTTGTCTCGTCTCAGGACCCTGACGCTGCTCTTCGAATTTAACGAAGAAAATGGAATTGATCAAGTGGTCTCTCAACGCAATTGATACTCTTTTTTCCACTAGGAGTCATGGGGCGGGAGAACCCGCATGTCCAGCCGGAACGTTCTCGGCTGGATATGTGCTTGACTCGTGGGCGGCGTGGCGGGGTTTGTGTCTCGCGCCTCTCTCCTGGAAGATATTGAGGACGTGTACTTATTCGGAACTTTGATCACTGGGTTTCTGCTGATTGGCCTGGGCGTTGCCCTGGTGTATCGGGAAATTAAAAGAGTGGGGTCAGTTATCGAACGCCCACGGAAATTGCCAAACATGATTGATGCGATGGGCAGAGCTGTCGGGACACAACAGGTGACTTTCGGTAAAAGCATGGATTCTATCATGGAGGGACTCCAAGCTCTGCATGTGAAGTTGGATCAGTTGGGAGACCGCTAACCTAAAAGGAGCTGCTCGTGCTCCAAAACGGGCTCCTTGCTAAATTCTTGTGTTATCGCTTATCTACATTGGCGCCCCAACAAATTTCTCCCTGAAGGTCGTCGTCTTGGTTACTGCTCCTTCCCCAACTCAAAGACTGTCAGAGGAGGGCTCTCGCCTTACATCGCGAACTCTGGCACAACTTGGGCCGGGCCTCTGGCTCCCCCCCTGGCAGATGAACACGCCTCTCACTGCTTGATGTCTGTGTCTGATGCTTGTGCTGTGGGGATTTTTGCATGCTCATAGACTGTTGTCCTGTTTGAGAACAATCTGTGATCATATTTTTTGTCTCCTCCCAATGTTTATCTTTCTATGTTCTTCCTTAATCTGCGAAACGGCGGCGCGTTTCGATGCAGCGGCCGCTCCGAGGTCCCGGTGCTTTACACTGAGGCCCCGGGGGAACGTATTTCGTCGCCTTGTACTTGTACATTGTGATGATAAATAAACATTCCTTGATTCCTTGATTCCTAGTAGGGTACTGGACAAAGGGTGGTAGCAGCTCAGAAACCACTAATGTCATAGTATGTTCTAGAGCTACCATAGTGAAAGTGTACAGAAATTGGACTTCTTGTCCAGCGAGCGAGGACCACTGATGCCAGAGGGAAACGACTACAGCGAGTGGTGCAGAGCAAGCGCCACAGTGGACGACTTAACCTCTGGAATGAACAAAGAAGCAGCGAGGAAAGTGTCAAAGATCATCACTTAGTGAATACTGTTATGTCTGGACCAGTGAAGCAGATGCATGGTTAAGACTCCAGCGTTAACCAGGGTTCATCATCAATGTCACCTCCAGTTGGCACTGTAAAATGGGATACTAAACATTGAAGGTTTGGAAAAAACATGGTCTTTGACGAAGATTCATGCTGCATAAAGTGATTCTAGACATGTTTGACACCTTTTCAAAAAAAAAAAAATGAGAGATGATGAGAGCACAGGTCACTTTCCTTGAATGGTCACATAGTGAGTGAAGGTGGGCAAAGCATAAAAAACAATAGACCCCTGCTGTGCTCTAGGCACTTAAGCCGTTACTTTGCAGAGTATACGATCGTGACTCCGTTTGGTGCATTTCATGAAGTCATGGATATTGTTTAACATTTGTGGACATCATAGAAATGAAAAGGCTTACCTAAGCTGATGTTCATGAGGAGTTAAGTGCAATGATGAGCTTGAAGCTGAGGCTGATGGTCCAATGGCTGCCAGCGTGCAATCCAAGAAGAATGCACTCGTGCATGGAATTGATGACGTGCTCAAAAAAATGAGTCTAATGTTTGTGCATGAGAGAATGCACTAATGTTAATTTACAGTGTTACAGCATTAGAACCCACATTTTACTTTGAGCTCAAATTGTGAACAAAGCTTGTGAATACAAAGCTTTCTTAGCTGTAGTGTCATTTTGAGTTAATCCTCTGATCACATTGAATCCAATCTCCCATTACTCTCACGTGAACTAATACTCACCAACACTAGGACTGGTAATTGTATGCTACTGTTACAAGCTGATTATAACCTCTATCCAACCCTCGTTGGGCATATTTGTCCCATTGGCCACTGTGAGGTTCAGTTTTACTTCATCAAGTAAATCTGCAACTGGCCTATAATTTCCACATCTGACAGTAATTTTGTTTTCCAATTTGAACCTACAATTGATACTTGAGATCCAGTGTCCTGCATCCTTGAGCAGTGGATTCCTCCAAAACAATGTTGAATTCTTCACAGATAACCTTGTTTCCTGCATCAACTTTTTCTAAGTGTGTTTGCTTTGGGGGGTGTTGAATTCCTCCCTTTTTGAAGGAACCTGCTGTGTATTTTCTCCACTCTCTTTATTACCTCCGCCCTCCTTCCTCCAAGTTTGTCAGTAGTTTGTGTTTCCTCTCTACCTCCAGGTTATACACTTAGATTCTCATCCTCAGTGACTGGATCCTACAGGGAAGGTTTGAGATCTGCACAAATTGAATTATTCTGGAGCACTGTCATCACAGTCTGCAAAAACTGTCATTGTATTAGTTCAGTATTATATTTTAGTCTATGTTTGCTAATTTAGATGCAACTTCTCAAACCCTGCAATAAACTGTCAGCATCCTCACAACTTTTCGTACCTCTCGGAAACCAACTCTTCCAAGATATTTTGCTCTCTGTCATTACCACTACACACTTGACCCCCTACACACTAACTAAAACATATCTTTCTGCTTTCTATTCTTACCTCTTTTCAAGTAAGAATAAAAAGAGGTTTATTCTCTTCTCTTTGATCCATATGCTGATCAAAGATCAACCATCTACAAGACTGCTGCAATGTGCTAGATTAGTGTGATTTATATCTGATTGGCTGCTGCTGTTCAATTTTCATCAAGACTTTACCAAAATCACATCATCACTCTTGGATGTCACACAATTTTGTCAAACGTAAGAGTGACAAAACTCAGTACTGCCGTCTCCCCTTCTCCTTCTGTCCCTAACTTTATTTTTGCCAGATTGTCAGACTTGCTCAAGGAATGAAGTTATACAGAGGGTAAAAACATTCAAATCATTAAGTATAGTCTGATGGCAAAGGGTAATCCAAAATCCAGACAAATGGTCAAAATATGATAAAGCCAAAAAACACACATACAGTATCTAGAAGGTTCAGAAGTAAGAGAGTAATCCAAATTGTTGACAGGTAGAGATTAAAAATACAAACAACACAGAAAAGGTGAATAGCTCAAACACAGGGAAGCACAGACAACACTGCAAACTCTTACTGTGACAGAGAGTTTTAAACATAAACAGGTACGGTAAGTACTCTTGCAAAGAACGGATGTGTAATTGGGCATGCTGGATGAGGAAAGCAGGAAGCAGAGGTAACAGATTTTATCTGTCTCTTCCTGTTGCTGAATCATTTGTTCTTCAGTCTAAAAATACTTTACAGCTGCTTTCTGATTTTTGGGATCTCAACAAATAGTTGTTTATTTTTCTCTGAGAACATGAGGGATCACTGAATTCACACAAGTGGGTGTGCATTTCTATCCAGCTTGCAAGTCAGTCCTAGCTAAGGGATTAAAACTTGTATTATATTATTCAGTTACGCCAACACATTTTCTTGCCTTGCTTTGGAACATATTTTATGTTGAACAATGTGGTGATGCAGTTGGAACCACATGAGTATCTAATAAACTATTTGAATTACTACACAGTGAGTCTGTAAACCCATGTGGAGATACTACTGGGAGGTGAAACATCTCTGGTCATTTATATGTACTCCTTTCTTTCATTGTTGGTAAATGTAATCAGTTTATTGAGTAACTGATTAATATGGTGAAGATACCATGCTTTAAACTCAAAGAGTACAAACATTATGGATAAACCAAATGTAGGTAATGAGTATAATCACCTTTGTTCATATTGTTAATTCTTTTCAGTTTTCCCTCTCTGTTACTTTGTTAGTATAGTTATAATTTGTAACTATAGTTCTTATGTTTGATGTTAAGTGGATCTCTACACTTCCTCTTCCTTTTGTAAGATTGGATTTCGCATGCAGTGTGCGGAGCGTGCATATGTGGGCAGATCGTAAGATAGGTAAGTAAACCAGTAAGTACGCCATTGAATTGGATGGGTTGTTTACTACCACAGACATTGTTTTTCTCTTATCATAACATTTAACTTATTGATTGCTATCATTATGTACACAGCATTTTAAAACTGTGACGGGCAGAGAGTGTGAACAAATAAGGAAGCGATCACGCCAAGTCTCAGAGAAAAAGAGGGGTTTAATGAATAACGTGCGCAAACCAAAAACCCATGCACTTGACCCCGATTAAGGATACAATAGCCAGCAGTCAACTGACACTAAGACAAGACATATATAGACAGACAAACGACCATCAGGTGCGGGGGATGATAAGCCCCGCCCACCTGAGGGACGCACACAACGCAACAACAACAGGACAACTGCCGCTGTACAGTAGGCGACCTGTAGGGGGAGCCTCCCTCACCGTGACAAAAACAATAACAAAAAATATTTCTAAAATAAATTACCTACTCCAGAAATACTTTGAGCTTTGTATACCTAATCATTTTTAACATGAATTTAATAAAAATTAGCTAAATATTTCCACTTTTCCATGCAAAAATGTTATTAACCTAAATAAAATAAATACTTTTTTTAACTTTATCACTATTCATTATGGTATTTTTGCTTGTAAGTAGTGTGGATCAGTATTATACTAAATTTACAGTGTAGGTAGGTAATAATAGAGTGAAATAATATAACTGAAAATTTGAACAATGAGACAGAATGTCTGGCCTCGCAAATAGTGAACTATATTAGCAGAGAGGGAACTGATTCAGACATGGTCCTGATTTGACACTTTGACAATTTTTTTCTGTCAGGATTTGTTTAGGATTATGGTCTCTTTAGATTATGGCCTAATGTAGTAGCAACAGGATTATTTCCATGGAAACAACACAATACTTTTGGTAGTTGTTGTAGCCAAAAGCATCCACAGAATGCTGCATCTGTAAACTTTGATTATTGGATTCTTGCATCCTTTGATTAATCAAATTCAGATGTACATATCATCAGATTAAAATTGACATTCTATGTTCAGTCCAGAGTCAAAGCAACAAAAATTTTTTCAGTGTTTCATGATTTATGGCACTGCGTCTCTGGCTGTTTTGAATCAGTCAGCCTTGTAAACTGAAATATGGTTTCATGTTTTCATTCTTCAATGGCCAGCCCAATTTCAAATACATAATGAAGATTTGTTAAGGCTGCAATAGGAAATAAAACTTCATTTTCTATAGTGCTAAGAATTTTACCATAATTAAGCTTTACAAAACAGGCATCTCAACACATTTCTTTCTTATATTGAAGACATTATAACTAATTTTTGGATAAACTATAAGACACTTTGCTTAATTGTATTTCTGACGTAGACATTTGCTCCATCTTTGTGGGATGAAAACAGTTCCCATGGTATAGCAGTGGGAGAAATGGCTGCCAGAATAGCACCTTACTTGAAAGGAGCATTTTGTGGGTAGGAAACATCTTGTTGATTTCCCAGGGCACTGCAGCAGAACACTCCAGTCCGTGTAAAATGACAAACAAACAAGTCTTCTGGGTCCCTCTTGAATACCGCACAAACACAAACTATGATAAAAACTCATTTTGCCCAAGGTGGTCCTCATCTGCCCCAAACTGGAGCAATAAATTGGCAAATATCTTC
Source organism: Brachyhypopomus occidentalis (assembly GCA_020368025.1). Lineage (NCBI taxonomy): Eukaryota > Metazoa > Chordata > Actinopteri > Gymnotiformes > Hypopomidae > Brachyhypopomus > Brachyhypopomus occidentalis. The sequence continues at coordinate 4,460,840 of JAGXOD010000025.1, read as the reverse complement.
AAATATTCTGAGTTTTGGAAACATGCAGTTTACATATCACTACAGGGATAGTCACATTCCACAAGGGCTGTTCAAAAATATCAGTAAGGTCTTCTGTTTACATGACTGTAACAAATGCAAATGTAAGGCAAACAAACAAACAACAGCAATAAACATAATAGCAGGAGAGAGGTCTTAAAGACTTTACAAAGGTGCCATTTTTAAATGGCACGTGTACTTTATAATTTAGTAATTTCAGGAGTCATGACAACTATCAAACAATTATTTACTCATTACTCATTTAGCTCAGGCAAAGCAGGACACATTCTTGGGGACCATGTGGCTGGCTAATTTCTTTAATAAATAACTTACCTAGCTGACAGATTTACTCATTATGTCTTAATGCTTTCCGAACAGTCACAGAGAATATTTAGGTCAGTAAGGATTAATCAGCTTTCTGAGACTGATACACCAGGTGTCAGAGTAATCTAGGCAGGTAGACAGCAGAGGTCAGTACAATATTCTAATGCTGAGGATCAGAAGCAGTCTTCCTGACTCTACTGGGCAGACCTCTACTGGGCAGGCTTCCACTCCCCATGAGCAAGTCTATATCATTCCATGCTTACATAGAATATCTATGATTGGCCCTGTCCTCATTCCTCATTGTGGGTCACATAAATAAGTCATTATGGCAATACATCATCATGAAAGTGCTGAAGACTGTGTCTGGACTTCACATTGTCTTCATTTGAGAATGTGAAGAGTTTTGAGGAAAAATACGAATCTTTCGTTCCACTTTACAGCCATTTATATTCTCTGTTGGTTTTACAAGTACTTTGAAATCAAATTTGCTCTCCACAGACCTCATCCACATGGTTTAACAAGCTGCTGTAATGGTGTCCCCTCGTCATGTGACCTCTTTATTTATTTTCCAGTCATTCTTGTCTACGATCTTTGTTTTCGTCTCCTTGGCTCCACCCCATTCATGTTCAACCCCGCCCACCTGTGTGTCACTGGTACTTTCCATCCATTTCCCCCCAATCTCAACCTGCATTTATTCCTCCCTGTTTCCATTTTTGATTTTTGTATTTGTCAGCTGTCGTGAAGTAGATGTTTCATGTGTGGTTGACTGATAGTTTTACTGCATGTACTAAAGAACAATACACGGCACAAGTGTTAACCTGTTAATATTACATGCATTTATTAAGTGTGGTTTTGGTTAGTTGTGGTTTTCAGTTTAACATTTTAGCTACATTCATGAGGGTGCTTGCACCTGTATACTTTGCTTATATTTGCAACAATTGTAACTGCCAGTAAAATGACTCGGCAGATGTGTGGAAGCAGCATGATTATACTGAAATACTACAGACTTAATAAAGGATAAAAAGTGTTTGTAATCAAGGAGCAGCAGGTGTGTACAACACAGTGTGACAGTCACCTGAGCTCTTTACAGATAGCAGATGAAAAAGCACCCCCAAACAAGCAATAAATAGGGACACAGACGATCAAAGTTTCCTTTTTAAATGAATGCTGGCTTTGATATTTTTCAGAGGGATTGTTAAGGGTTAAAGTGTTGCAAGAGTATGACAATGATCATCTATTTAAGGTTAAGGAACTGGACCAGTCATCAGAAGGTTGCCAGTTCAAGCCCCAACATTGCCAAGTTACCACTTGGGTCCATGAGCACGGCCCTTAACACGAAATTGCTTAAATTGTTCTTGGTCTCAATTGTATGTTGCTTTGGATAAAAGAGTCTGCTAAATGTAGTGAAAAATGTGTTTAACTGTAAGCTGAAAGCACCAATAGCATACTGTAAAACGAAGAGCAAAGCAGTGTAATTCTGTTGGCCCCTGTAATATGGAAGATCAGAAATATTTGAAAAAAGTCACATGCACAATGGGAAACGCACACAGCCGCATCTGATGTAATATTTTATTCTTCCCGTATTAGTACAGAAATGCGTTGTGCTGTCTTTCCACAGCTCAACCCCTCTGCATAGGAAGGGCATTAGGCTCTGTACTGGCATACTGCTAATGATTCAGAAAATGCAGCCAGACACTTTCTCTCCACAGGAGGCCTGCAACGGCTGCCATTAACATTCTCGATGCTCTGGTTAATAAGCAGCTTGGCCACTTAAAATGCAGGCCTCATCAAATCCACCAATTAATTTGTTTAGTATAACCTTGATGGGAAACATTTATTCTAATAAAAGCTTTTCGTCCAAAGGCATAGTGGGAATACATTACTGGGATGAAAACGTGCCAAAAATTCTCAAACTTTTTATGGTGTGATGAAAATGTTTAAAAAAATCAAATGATGAATGACATGAAGGGTGGTAATTAAGCACCGTGAGCAAGCATTGCATTTGATCATAAACATGAAAAGAAAAGGTCTTCTATCTCTGTTTCTGTTACATGTGCTGGTGACAGTTCAGCGATTCATGCCTTTTAATGGGCTGTTATTTTCATCTTACTTGGGAAATGTCATGTCCATCTCCCCACTGCTTAAGAGCTCCTAACACTTCTACTCAGAGGTGTCCTGTCAACCTAAAAGCTCCAGCTCACTGTGATAACACAATCAATAAAATGGCCGAACTATTTCTTCTTTTACTGAGACCAAAGCACTGGACATTGTAAAATGGCAACAGACACGTGTGTAAATGATCCATGACAACAAAAAACAGGATTTTTTTACATCATGTTGGAGCAACTTGCTTGTTATTAAAACATCTTACTATGGCTATTAGACTTTTCCCCACAACTCTCTTAATCTGAATATACATTTGTTTTATTTTAGGATATTCATTTTTATTTATGGAATGTTGTCTCTCTGTACTTTCTGTAGGGAAACTTTGGGTTTTGAGCATTATATAAATTAAATTAGGAATTATGCTGTGATCATTAGAATAAAAATAATTTTTGCAAGTGACACTGTTGTAAAGTACTGTTGTATACTGTTGTATGACTTTTATAAAGCAGCTCACAACAGATAAGTGTTGTTGAGAGCACAGCACAGTCATTTGCTTTATGCACAATTTATTTAGCAATCTCCTGGTCCCAGTGGGAAGGGGAATTTGGGCCAGAGCTCACAGCCAACTCTGAAGGGAATCCGTTGCTTCTGGGGCATTGGACACATGCATGGGATACTATAGGGCAGGAAATAGAATGGGAATGATGCAGGTGGGGGAGGGGGGCATGGTAAATGAAGTGTCTTACATAATCCACACTGTTAGCAAATCTATGTCCACACATAACTAAATATATACAGTATCTTCAGATCAGCTCTCATGGTATCAGTCCTGGGACCACACCTGAAAATAAATGCATCCTAGAATGAACTTGTAAACACAGTGTAACTAAACAGAATCACTGGGGAAAGTGTCTCGTTTACTGGCATCAGAATTCAAAAATTCTGAACATAATAAAGTTACAGGTTTTGACCTAGGTTCTACCACTGTGCCAGTGTGCTAACCAGATGTTATGTGAAACATATTGTGAGCTGTTTAAGAAGGAGAAGTGTTGTGAATAGTGTTGGCTAGTTTTAAGCCAAAACCATGATTCACATACAATTACATGAAGACTGGACAATTCCCTCCCAAAAGTGTAACAAAATAACAAAATATGTTATTAAGCTGAACCAAAATAGGCAATGTGCTGTTTCACTATAATGATAGTGTCTAGATAAAAAGAAATACATAGAAGCAGGAGCAACTGCTGTAATATCAATATATAATCACTGGACACTTTATTAGGTACCCTTTGCTAGCATTGGGTTGGATGCCCTTTTCCTCTCAGAACTGCCTTAATTCTTCGTAGACTACATTCGGCAAGGTGCTGAAAACATTCCTCAGAGACTTTGGTCCATATTGACACGATAGCATCATGCAGTTCTGGACATTTGTAAGATGCACACTCATGATGCAAATCTTCCGTTCCACCACATCCCAAAGGTGATTACTGGATTTAGATCTGGTGACTGTGGAGGCAATTGTAGAGGCAAAGTTCAGTGAACTCATTGTCATGTTGAAAAAAACAGTCTGATATGATTTGAGCTTTGTGACATGTTATTCTGTCCTGCTGGAGGCAGCCATCAGTCGATCAGAAGTGGTCATAAAAGGACAGCAACATGCTTAGAAAAGCTGGGGCATTTAAATGATGCTCAGCTGGGATTAAGGGGCCCAAAGAGAGGCAAGAAAATATCCCCTACAGCATTGCACCACCAGCAGTGGCCTGAACAGTTGACACAAAGGAGGTTGAATCCAGGCTTTTATATTCTTTATGGAAAATTATGACACTACCATCTGAATGTCACAGCAGAACCTGAAACTCATCAGACCAGGCAACATTTTCCCAATCTTCTGTTGTCCAATTTTGGTGAGCCCGTACCCTCAGTTGCCTGTTCTTACCTGACAGGAGTGGCACCAACTGTGACCTTCTGCTGTAACCCATCTGCTTCCAGGTTCGACGTGTTGTGCATTCTGAGATCCTGTTCTTCATACCTCGGTTATGACAAGTAGTTATTTGAGTAACCATTGCCGTTCTATCAGCTCGAACCAGTCCGGCCATTCTCCTTTGACCTCTCGCATCAACAAGGCATTTTCACCCAGAGAACAGACACTCACAGGATATTTTCTCTTTTTAGACCATTTTCTGTAAACCATAAAGAAGATTGCAGGTGAAAATCCCAGTAGATCAGCAGTTTCTGAAATACTCAGTCCAGCCCCTCTAGCATCAATAGCCATTCAATGCTCTAAGTCACTTAAATCACCTTTCTTCAGTTTGAACTTTAGCAGGTAGTCTAGACCATGTCTCTATGCCTAAATGCACTGAGTTGCAGCCAAGTGACTAGTGTACAGGTGTACCTAATAAAGTGGCCGGCAAAGTACACACAATTCCAGTGATGCCAAGCACCAATTTTAAACAGAACACCTGTTGCTTTTTTGGATGTGACCTCTACCACTCTCATCAAGTAAACGCTTCTTGTATCAGTGAACATGTTTTGTGGTACTGCAATGGTATCAGTATTAAATGCACCTTGTATTTGTGTACTAATGAAGAGCAGAAATTTTGACTGCAAACATAAGTGCACTGTTTAGACGCTGCTGCTGGGGGTTTACTCTAATTCCCTCCGATTTTTACTGATGCCTGCAAAAGCCGCTTGACTGCCAACAGCTCCGCCTGGTGGAGAATCTTTAGCTTGCTAAATGAGAGTGAGTGAGCAAGTGAAGCACAACTAAACACATGGCAAACTGTGTGGATCTTGCAGCCCCTGAACAATAACTGAAGGCATTTCTGCCATTTGGGAAATCAAGCACTACCAGATTTGTTGAGTAAAAGTCATGAAAACCTGAAGAAGATCCAAAACATAACCTGATGTAGGTGAGTTCGAAGGCATCCTCACCAGTCAGAATTTTCGATATTTTAATTCGAATGTAATATTTCTGGTGTATGATTAAAGTACAGAGAAATTTTCATGCATCATGGTTTCTTGTTACAACTTTTGTTCAACCTTAAATTGTGCAAACGATGTTTTTTTCTTTGCATTCATTCCATTCAATTCCATTTATATAAATTTATTTGGTCCAGCATTTATAGTGTCATGTAAAAAAATAACAAAAACTACAACTGCAGTTTCATGAACAGCTCAGTATATTTTATTTTAAGAAACAGTAATAGGAGCTGGGTCTATGGGGGCAACATGGATTATTTTTGTTGCCAGAAGATCAACCAACAATAACCAATAATTCCACCCCAAAATAAAACCTCTAATCTATACAATTCACACGAATGGCCTATTCAACATTCAAACAGCAAGTTTCAAAGAAAGATGACATGTTTCCATGTACCGAGGGCAAAAATTGGCCACACAAACACAAAAGCAATGTGGACAGCCAAACTAGCCAAACTAATGATCCACTGCTGGGGGCATATAGAGGCAATGTATATTCATGGACAAAAACAACAGCTGTTGGGATGATCTGAGTCACTATTAACATGCTGATGGAAACTCACTTGTTCAATTGTATCTAGGAACTAGCTTGAAACTGACCTTAAAGACATCCTGGGTGATTTAAAAACGTCATTATCGTCAGGAGCCTAACCTTAACCCTTCAGCATATGTATGCATGTGAACATGGTGCAACAATCAACATAGAAAACCAGAGATGAGAAAGCATTGAGGGTTCTTCAGTAGCAAAGGCCCCTCAGGCAAATGACTGCATGTTTCAAAACTCTAACCTTCACAGGGGAGAATCTTCACTTTATTTACAATTTAGCATTTGTGCTTCACATAATTTGTCAGGTAGAATAGTAATTTGAAACGTAACCAATAGCAGCAAGCAAAATCTTTCAATGTTTTAAGTATTAGTCTAGCAAAATCTACAGAGCCATGTGCCAAAAGGTGCTGATTTTTTCATTTGGATGACAGACAGAATTGCCCTTCCTGCCTAAAGTGTAATTTATTATTACAAGCAATGGTTGCCTGTCAGGGTTTGCAGGAGAAGCAGAGTTGAGTCCGTGTTACATGAAACTCTAGGTTTAATGAAAAAGGAATAGAATACAAACCAGAAAAAGAATACAAAAACAAAGTTGTAAACAGGCAAAGGTCAAATCAGAATTAAAGGGCAGACAAAGGCAGTGGTGAAGGAAAAGACAGAGGGAAACCAGTAATACAGAAACTAAGTAACCAAAACAGCACCATCCATACTCTTATGCTTCCACCTTTGACCTCCCGTCTAGGTCAGGGATGAAGAGCAGCAACAACAGCTTCTCCGGTGGTGAGACTGTATGTCCACACAAGGTTATGGTGGAAATAGGCGATTTCATACAATGAGCTGATAACTGTATTTACAACACACAGTCAACCAACCACAATGGCAAAGTGAGATTTTACAATGTGTGAAGAATGTTCAAACCAAAGCTAAGAAAGAACATGGAAATTGCAAGTATCATGCCTAATTCTGAAGAACAGCGCAATTATAATTGACTAAGATAATCTTCACTACACAAAGATACAGGGATGGGCACCTGACTAATTACCTATTTTGTCTAGACAAATGTGGTCAAACTTATGTCGTGGACAATGCAAGTGCACACATTCTAACCTGATTTAAATCCAAGTAGACTGTTGGCCTGGGGGTGGTAGCCAGAAATGACATTTACCCTTAACATCTCTAGGAATACTCACCAGACCTGGGAGGTGCATTGGGGACCCTGGTCAGACAAGATGTCCTCAGAAATTCTGTAGAAATGGAAAACCTGCTGTCCTGAGAAATTCTGTAGAAATGGAAAACCTGCTGGAATAGGCATCAAAGGTGGAGAGGAGGGAAGGGATGTTTGGTAAGGACAGTGCTGTTGCCCTGGGATGGTGATATGGGATTAGGGGTGTTATGGGTCAGACAACTTTATCAGTGGAGTCCTGGAGGTTTTTAACTGAGAACTGATGGAGGAGGACAAAACAAGTTCCTGGACATGATCTTCAACCAGTATATATGTAACAGGAGCTGCATGGTATTAACCTCACCAAGATGTTACATGCTCAGGAAATGACAGGGAGTAGAACAGAATGCCATCTATATAAGCAACAACAAAATGGCCAGACGTTTCTGCGCCATTGAAAAACAATTAGAAAATGGATGAATCCATATGGCATTACCAAATTTTCAATGTCTAGATGTTGTGACATCTTCCACTCATATCCCTCCTTAATGCTCAGTAAGTCCTTTGAGCTGTTCTAGGGCTAAGAGACATAGAGGCAAGAGGTAGGGATACTTGATAGTGAACATGTTTAGGCCCTGGTAGTCGATGCATGGACAGATGTCGTCATCCTTCTGAACAAAGGAGAAACTGGAAGCTGCCAGGGATTTAGATTGCCTTATGTTATTCTGTGCTAAATTCTTAGAGATATAATCCTTGTTCTTGTTGAGTGACAGATGGTAAGGTCTGGATCCAGGAGCACTCTCTAATAATAATCCAACCGTGACAAGATATCGAGAGATGCAGTGTACTCAGAAGCAAATCATGAGCTCTGTGACAGGGAGATTGTAACTCCCCACTGGCATTACCTTTACAAAAATGATCAAAAACTGATCTAAAATAGACAACAAAATGTTAAAAGTCCCTGGTTAGTCCCTTTATCCACAGGGAAATGATCAGCAGGATGTATGAAACATCATACAGAGAATGTTGTGTGAAATACCACATGCTTTGCAGGAAAAAAGCCACAACACCCAGATGGACTAATGTTGTACTTGTCAGGCAAAGTCATCCAGAGAAGAGGAACAGAACTGACTGAAGGAGGACAAAGGGCAGGAAGTTTAGGGAGCAGCAAGCACATGAAGCAAGCAGTGAGATATGGCAAATCAGTTTGGTAACCAGAGGGATGAGCGCAGCTACCTGTCATGTCTACTTATTGACCTCATCAACCTTACTGCCCAGTGACCCACAGATGGTGTTGGACCAGCAACTGTCCATATAACCCCCTCCCACAACAGTATCCAACAAGGAACCAGAACAGACCGACTCCATAGGGCAGTCTTCTGTCAGGCTGCGTAGTAGAAGCACTTATATAAAACAGCAGGTTTAATTTTAAAAATGGCAGACAAACCAGAAGGAGAGTGTAAAACCAAAGTTTCAAACAAGCACACATCAAAAACAGAACAGAATTCATTCACACAAAATAGAAGGGCAAGGCAAAAATCAAGGAAATCCATAATCCAGGCACTAAGTCTGGATCAGAACACTAAACTAACACACAGGGAATAAACAGCTTAGAATGCATTAGAAAATACCTAATAAGACTGCTCAATGACAAAGTTAAACAGAGGGGTTTAAATACACTGGGGATTGACAAGAGAATTGACAACAAGTGGACAGGGGAATTTGAACAAAAGAGGTCAACAGGATGATCATGAGAAATAAAGTCAATTACAGGCATGTTGGGGGGGAAGTCTTGCAGCAACTACCCACAGCAAATTATCTAATCATCTATTGCTTTTAAATATGTGTAACAAAATACCAAGCAAAATGAATTTTCCCATTTTCTATATTTCCTTATAAATAATTCTGTAATCTCTTGCATGCCTCTGTAATCAATGTTGAAGTTCTTGATTGCTTTCAACAGACATAGACATTGAATTAGTCCACTTAGCATGCAGTGAAGGAAAGCAAGACATGACCTTATTGAAAACTTTTATGGACCATGATGTAGTTTTCACAGATTACTTAGTTATTAGTTATTATCACTAATAGCTTCATCAGTGTTGGTATGTGGTCAAAGTTATCACTAATAATCAATAAAGATCGATAGTAAGTGGTTGATAGGAAGCAGCACATGTCTGACTCCCAGCCCATCAGCACAGGCTCCCTACAAAGGCTGTGTCCTTTCTCGCCTACTCTTCTCGCTGTACACAAACAAGTGTGCCTCTAGCCACGAGTCATGCAAACTCCTGAAGTTTGCTGATGGCACCATCCTCGTTGGTCTAATGTCCACCTACAGGGGGGAGATTGACAAATGTATATACTGATGAGGCCAAACACACTGCTGCTCAACTCTTTGAAGACAGAGGAGATGGTTATGGACATTTCAAAGGATGTCAAGGCACAACAATGGATGTTCTTCCCGTGTCAGTTGAAGAAGTTCAACACGCTGCTGTCATCGAGTCCATACTCACCTCTTCCATCACCATTTTGTACACTGCTCCAACTGCCAATGACCAGGGCAGACCATAGTGTATCATTCACTCTACTGAGAGGGTGATTAGCTGCAAACAACCATCCCTCCAGGACACGCATGCTTCAAGAATACTGAGGCAAGCAGGCAAGATCATAATTGACTACTCATATCCTGGACATGACATCTTCAAAACATTCCCCTCTGGCAAGAGGCTGAGGTCTCTTGCCACAACCTCAGCCTAATCAAAAAGATCCCCCACTGACATAAGTGTATTGCACAGTGATTATATTGCACATCTACCTATTACATAGCACACACACACACAATTCGAGGTAAGTAACTGCAGTGTACTTAGGTAAGATACGTAGAGATATAAAAATTGTAGTAAAGCACACAAAGTTTCCAGGTCCTTCATCAGCTGTGCAAGCAAAGTGCTTCTGATTTAATAGGAGGAGGAACCAGTATATATATGTATATAAATGTAGATGTTTAAATCATCTCATTCATTCCATGGGGTTCTAAAGAGTGTAGATCAGTTCTTTTTCACTGAATTTCTTAAATTCATTGCTGCCATAGCAACAACTGCCTATGCAAACATTTGTCATTAATACAATGTCCAATGCAATGTTAGTATTACAAATGTATCTATCTTTGCCTTACCCTCACAAAACTGTATTTGTTTTTCTCTAATATGGTAAATTTAACAAAACAGTGGTGGTTTACCATATCTGTCAAGATAAAAATAAGTATTGATTTTATATGTTAATGCTTATAAGTTGTTAAAGTCCCTATGCAAAAAAATTACGGAATATAACAGTTACGGAATTATATATAATAATAATAATATTATATAATTTATATATAATATATATTCCGTAACTGTCCATTAATATGTCATTGGGGGTTAAAGTATAATAATGACAAAAAGTCTATTTGAGTCCAGTACTGTTAGCTTTTATAGCTATTGTGCATTTGCAACATGAGCTTCATATACTTCAACTTCATTGCTAAGAGCATCATTTGTCTTAAGTGTCAGATAAACTTGACATTAAAGACTGTCTGTGCACTGCCCTGGTGGAGATGGTTCAAAGTTCAGCATATGTTTTTAGGTTCAATTATTAGTGTCAATCATTTATTGTAAATGTAAAAAATATTATAATGTAAATATTTTCCTGATTAAAATAAATAAATAAATGATCGCATTAGTCATTCTGCAACTTTAGTTTCAGAAATGGAGTGAGCAAAAAGCACAAAAGGAATATGTACATCAGTGTTTGATGAACATAATCACATCTTTACCTTGTTACTTGCTGTTTTGTTAACTCTGCTATGTGATGATGAGGTTGTGATTTAAATAGCTTGAAGATTAAAGAAAATTGCTTTTTATTTGATGACTCCAGGTAATTCATCCTGTTCATTGTGTATACGCTTTTATAGTCTTCAGTTATGTTGTTTTTCTCATTTTTCTGCTGGGTTTTGTATTAGTTATAGATCCATTGTAGTACTGATGTTTGAATGATCTCACTCTTAGCTAAACGATCCGGTTGATTAATCCCGTGTCTTTCGAAAGAACACATATGGTTTTAATTATTGTTAAATTATTTTATTTTGCCTCCCACCCAGATTATACATGTTGCTGAATTAAAGCTCTGACTCCTTGCAATAACCAATCCAAGAATGATTAATTTGTTAAATTATATTTAGCAGAAGCCTTGACCTTTGACACAGTGGCTTTTTGTAAGTAGGAACTTTCTAAAACAGGATTGGGCTTGCTGTGTTTGGCCAGGACAAAATAGACTTCAAAAAGCACAGTGTTTTTACACTGACCACACAATAGTGTAACAACTCTAGGAATGATGAAATAATTAGATAATTGTTGATATCTGCTTTATGTATTTTGGAGGTACATTAACTGATACATACATTTTCAAAATGCATTATTTGCTGTCTTTATCACTGGTATAAACAAAATAAACTTAAAATAAAGGGCGAAGTAAAATCCTCTGCAACAGTAATTTATTCATTGGTGATACTGAGAGGAATAATTAATACTTGTTTTGTTCCCTGCCACTAATAATTTGTATTAATCGGATTTCCCCAATGAGACTCTTTTTTCTTATATCTCTGGCATGATATAAATCCCAAAATGGCACTTCCAACACATTATTTGACAGGCTCCCCAATCATTTGTTTCCCATGATAGACAATGTGAAAAAAAATATACTTTTAGTAACCTTCACTTCCTTGTAACTTATCACCAACCTCACACATATTGCCTGGAGTGCATGCTCTAATTTATGATCTAAACCCTCAGTATGTATTAATACATATTGAAATGTCACAATACTGCACCCCAGGGGCAATCAGCCCATCTCTTCAATTTGAATTCATGTGAGCATTTCTAGTGCGCTCAAGAGAGACCAAATGTATCATACACGTGAACACACTCACAAGAGCATCTAAAATGAGTGCCTGGGTGATGAATATCTTCAGATTGTTTTTAGAGGCAAATTGTTTCATTGACTTGCCCTGCCTTAGCTCTACCTTATAGAGAAAGAGAAGCAAGGACAAAACTTTAAAGAAGATCAACCTTGACAAAAGTCTTGGTAATTTTAACAATCATTTTATTGCAATGCAATATTTTGCAAAAAAAAAAAAAAAACCCAAATCAGATCTGAATTATCCACACAGTGGTATATTTGATCTGTTCTTTTCAGGAGTTCTTTCTTTTATATAATTGAATGAGCATAAATAGAAGTTAAATATAATCTTTAAATTGCTATTTACTAAACATTTTAGACTTTTTTGTGAGGTGATTGTACTGTCAATAACTAATTTATCCTGGATTATATGTTTTATTTGCCAATATTGTTTTTTAATGGCATGCTTTCTTTTTGCATAGTTTTGTTGGAAATGTTGTTTCACCACTGCTATTAGCCATATAATTCTGTTGTATAAGATAAATGCAGATCCTGTATGTATCTGAAACCAAATTCTCAGTTTTGACTCTTTTAAACTCAGAAGTATCTCATGTCTAATATTTGTCTAGTGCTGTTTCTCCAAAGCAATTTTAGGAGAAACATCTGTTGATTACTAAATGAAACATAAGTGAGTACCACAAATTAGCCATCTCAGACATCAAAGAGCAACATTTGAGCAATAAAATGTTGCTCTGGGCAATAATATTAGCGCTCAAATCATCAGTCATGCAGTATCCCTACATATATGTTCTTTAAACCTTAATATTTCTAAAAAACATATTCAGTGCAACCAAAGGCAGATTCATTATTTGACCCTTTGAGATGAGTCCTTGTGAATAAATAGAGGTCTGCTTAATCTCAGGCCAGGATTCCTTTTACCTGAGATAAGTTGTCTTCTCATATGAGAGTGAGGTCGAATTAAAGGACATTGGTTGTGTATACTGAGCAGTCATACTCTACTGTGACATAATCCTTTAAAAAACATAATATATATATATATATATAGTATATATATATATATAGTATATAATATATATATATACAGTATATATTATTGGTGTTCTTTATTAAAATTAACAGAATTAAATAATCTTATTTAATTAAGAAAATAAATAATATAACCTAAAAACAGCATTGCTTATTGGCCTGTTAACTGATCATATTTGTAAATCAAGTACCATGTGGTCTCTCATTAAAGAACTACATAAATTATTGATTTCAGTCTTCTCACATGTCTTTAGATCTATGTCAAATAGATCTTATCATCATACTGCAGATCCATGTGCACATGGTAATCGCCTATTGTAATGTTCATTTTCTTCTGTGTCTTCTGTGAAACACTTCTACTGCACTCATGGATAAAACACCTCAAGTAGAGGCATTGATGGAGGACAATTGTAAAATGTGCCATGAATCCTGATGGGTCATAAATGACTTCTGACTGAAGTTAAATTTTCTAATGGGTACATGCTGTACTAGAGGACTGTCTAATAAGGACTGCATTTAGAGGCCAGCCAGAGGAACCCCAAAGCAATTCTTTGGTAATTTGCTGTGTGGAATAAGATGCTTCTCTGCAAGCTGGGGCTGATTGGACTGAATGGGACCTCACTTGCCTCACAAGGCAGGACGGCACTGGACAGAATCTCATTTAGCTCAACATTTTGTGTATATCAAGCAGCTTGCTTTTTGCCTTTTCTGTTTAATACCATGATGACTGAATTGCGTTATTTAGATAAAAAAAATATGACTTGCGTTGTTAATATTGCATTGTTGTGCTTTTACTGTTACATTGATACACTTTGTCACATCATAACAATAATTCCAAGCTGCTGTTTTTGGTAACCATGTATGTGTTTCATTTATTTATAAAAGTTCAGTCTCCTGGCCTGTTGAATGTTTAGCTTTTTGGCTTCATTTCTTCCATGAAGACCACTTCTCCAAACTAGATGGATGTACTGGGTCCAACTGGTTTCTTCCAGTTCTGACCCGATTTCGGAGAGAAGTATGATGTATCTTTCATCTGCTGCAGTAAATTTCATTGTCATGTTACACAGTATGCAGATGATGGATCTGAAAAAACACAGTTCACAACCAAGGACTTCTTGTGGATTGACATCAGTAGTGGTTTGAGAACTTCACAGAATTGTTTAGCAGCAGAAAGAAAATCTCATCCATGCTACCATTGTTGCATATTTCCCTATTTTCCCCATACATTCCCTATTTGTTGATCAACTGTTTCTACACTGAAGTCCTCTGAACCACAGTGAGACTGCCTGTTGTAGGCAATCTATACCTCCCTATCTATTTACTTTCTAGTTCTTTTCCATGTGCTTCATTTTTTGGTTTCTATGTTCTGCGCTCTTGTGTACTTTTTCATTCTGTATTTGTTTTAATCTGTTTCTTGTTTAGCTCTCATTGTTGTTTAATGTATATTGTGTTTCTGCTTGTGCTTTGTGATTACTTCTTTGTGTTTTGTTTTCCGGGATCTTTGTATGTAGTTCATATCTTGCTTTCTGTTTTGTTATTCATTCCAGTACGGTTCATCTTGGCCATATTGCATTAAAATACTGTGTTGTAGATCTCATCGACAATGCTAATATTCATACATCTACTCCTAGTTACCAAATGGGGGGTGGGGCGGCTGGGCGCTTATCCAGGTGAGTTGTCTGCTCAGTTAACAGATTCTTTACTGGACACATGGTTATGTGTTCAGTTTGTTATAAAGTATTGCCATGTTTACCCTATGCAAACCAGTCCAAGTGGTTCTCGTATGCTAGCACTGTGTTCTGACCCACTTTGCTCTACTGTTGGTCTTTTCCTTCCTGTTTTTCATTATTCTGTATTGTTTGTTTTGGCTTTCTGAGCTGGACTGATTTGTGAACTGTGTTTGTGGTACTTCTATATGTGCTGTTTGCCCATCATGTTATTGACATGTGCTTGTTGTCTCACTCTGGATTTGGATTACTCTTCTGTGATAAAAATAATCTCATTCACTTTTAATATCAAACAGCTTTAATCAGGAAAAACGATCTCCTTAGGGGTTGATTTTTTCACCAATTAAACAAAAACCTCAGCAAATATAGAATGTCAATATCATCAACGCAAATACTGTGAAGTAAAAAATAAGCATTCTTTCTCATCTATTGAATGATCAGTCACTCTTCATTTACTGCTTTCACCACATCAGTGTCCTTTTTGTTGATTCAGAATACAATTTCCCTTCGATTACCAATACATTTTCTTCAGAAAACATAAGTATATGCCATTTTGACTTTCATCCTTAACCAAATGTTGTTACAGTAAAGTACAACAAAGACCTATCAAGTTGAAAATCTAAGTTGTTGCATGCATTGAACAGTAATTTGGTGATTATGTTGTAGACATTATAATAATTGCAAAATAAATAATTCTGGCATTTTACTTACTTCAGTGTTGAAATATCAACTTCAGTGTAAGAGGGAGATGTGCATCCAGGAAAGTTTGCAAGTTGTATGACGTCATGGCCCGATGGTCAGACCTATTTAAACATTTACTATCCAGTGGCATTGCAAGGTTAAACAATAAGACCTAATGACTATGGAAATACAATACATGTCTTACAAGAAAAGAAATTCAGGTTTGTTTTTTGAAGATGTAATTTAGCAACAGTGGGCCTTACAGGGTTTTAGTCTATGGCATGTTGTTGGCACAGTGGCTATAGTGAATTTCAGTAATGATCATTTCTAGTGGAACATAAAAGCAACAATTGATTCGATCCCTTACAAAACACACCAATATGGTAATCACAGCACATGTAATAAATTGGTGCTGATGTGGTCCTTGTCTGAGCAACAGAATGGCTTTTTTTTCATATTGGAACGCCCTTTTCAGAGGGTGTACTGATCGTTCTGCACAACCTTTTGTTCTTTCAAGTAATAAAGCTGAATATTGATTAACCGGCAGTAGACAGTTACCTTTTACCTTTTTCTCTGTTCATTTGGTCCTTGTTCCACCAGGAACCATCTCAAAGGAAGCTGCATCAAGGCAGCCATTCTATGGCACAAAACACATCGCTGACCTCACAATATATTGGTCACAATATTGACCAGAGCACTTTTGGAGACAGTACAGATAGTATTGACTTGCCATTTGCCCACTGATATGTGGCGGTTTAAGTGATCAGTGAGAAATGTGTACCTACTTATAGAACTGAACTAGGGTGGATGACTCTCCATCTGCCAAAATAATGAGAAGTGGTTAATGTGATTTTCAGGTACATATGGGATGGATGCTGTTCTGTACAGCCAAAAATGTACCAAAAATGTACCAGTTTCCATTATCAACTGCCAGTATCAAAACTTCCCAAATCCTGCAGAAAATAAAGAAATTCCCCACACCAAATGTGTCAGTTTAACAACAATCCAAATATTGAGTGACAGACCAACCATTGTAGAGCTAGGTCTATCATATTGTAGAGAGGACTTAATCGTAATAGTGCTAACTATAGGTGTTTTGTATTGAAATAATGCATATATCACATCACACTGGCAGATATTAATTTAAATGCAATCCCCAGAACATTTTTACGTAACTCATCAATAACAATACAATAATAAGTGCAATAATTCACGTCACTGGTTTGCTTGTATATTTAAAGCAACTTGATAAATAGTTTTTGTCAGGCTAGGAGAAAGGCTGATTGCCTCTATAATGTCTTGTAATTTCTTATTTCTTTTGGCATTGCTGACAAACTCTTATTTCCCAGACTCCTTGTGTAACATGCAGATTATTGTATATGCGGGCTGGAAGTAACTGATCTCAGCTCACTTATTTTCAACAAACCAATTGCCCCAGTAGCGAATGGATCACACGTAGCAACAGCAGCACTGTAGACCTAGTCAGACAGAACACCTGAGGATACTTTACCGTAGTGAGCTACCCTGAGACGTCTGTGTCAAAGAACATCGAGAGTAAATGCTATCTGAATATTTTCCTTCACATGTCGGTTGTCACACTGAGCTGCATGATCGCCACCCTATCTCACAGTGCTTTGACCTTCACACCATGCAATGTATGCTAATAGCAAACATATTCAGCATATTAGTAAAATGTGTAGCCTCTGGAAAAAAAATCTAATGAATCATCTGTACGTCTGCGGTATAATGAGAATATTGATGGGTATATAAAATTGCCATTATCTGCTGACTGACAGCTCACAAAAGGTCACAGATCTTTTCATCAGACTGCATGGTGTCTGGTTTGCTCTGTATTTCTCTGTAAGAGAATGAAACATGAATGGGACTGAATGGACCAAAGTAGGAAATAGGAACTGAATAGGGAACACTCATATAATAATGACTGAAAGTAAATGACCTCTGCAGAATAGGTTTGAGAACAGATATTTTCAACTGCATTACAGACTAAAGATTGTTAAAGCTATTAATTATTAGTGCCGCCAAAGGATCTTGTCATTATATCCGAGAAGCACAAGAAAACTCTCTAGAAGTAATACTCTGAAAGACATTTTCTTTTCCTACTAAAGTTCTAGCTATCAAAAAAAAAATTTAATCTAGAAACAATTTGCATATCACATAAGGTATGGCCCTGAATGACCCAGATATGGTTATATTTATAGTGTTTAGCAGATGCTTTTTTCTAAAGCAACTTACAATTGTGACCATGTACAAGCTGAGCAATGATATCGATATGGGAGCCCGATATCGCTACTGTGATGATAATGAGGTTTGAACTCATAACCTTTTGATTACTAGTTCAATACCTTAAATGTTGAGCCAGTCTGAGGTGAACAACACACGTGATGAGCTATGTCAGCAAAAAACAGTTATTTTGACAGTTACGTAGATTTAAAACAGATCTAAAATACTGTCATATTTGGGAATATCTTGCCACTTTCATGTTATCTTAACATGGTATCTTAATATATCTTAACAAGCGTAACATTTGGTATGTAATGTCTGTAATGGCGGCCCTTTAAATTTTCGTCTTTCTTTTTCTATCTTCCTTTTTTAAATGTATTTATTCATTTTTTGACTTGGGCCAAAGTAAAAAAGAACAATAAATATCCTGGAAGGCTGTAACTTCTACAAGTGTAAAATCCAACCATATAGGAAACATAAAAATGGATAAAATACACACCTCAGAAGAAACTAATCTAGGAAAAGAGGCAGCACATCAAAGGAAGAAACACAGCTGAGCACACAGCTACCACCGCCCTCTCCTGTGCAATTTCAGGCTCATCATTACAAAATGACACCAACACCTCCCAGCCTGCCCTCTAGAACGTCGCATTAGCCCTTATTGTAGACCTAATAGGTAAAAAAAATCAAAACCCCAATAATAACTGTGCTAGTCTTCTGTGTCTTTTTGTTTTAGATATGTTAAACAAATCACAGGTGAAAATCTCAAAGATTATGGCAGAGGGCAGCACAGTTACTACTGAATAAAAAGAATAAATGTATTGATTGTCATAACATACCAGAATGCTAATTTAACAAATGCCATTTGCTTTATGAAAGGAAATTAATACGCCGTGCTTTCACTTACAGTTGCTGATGTTATCGTTAAGGATTTAAATTAGGACAGTGGGCTGTCTCAGATTAATATTTTCAAATTAAATATACATTTCCTTATAAAATTATGCCATTGCTTAACAAACTGTAATGTAATAATGTTAATCTATCTGTTTCATTATTATTTTATCAAACTCCTATATCATGTTTAATATTATTACAGTTTTGCCAAGTGGTATCGCTTCCTGATAGGAAACATATGTATCTTATAATTACATCATATATATACAAATTAATGAAAAAGTCTGAAAGACTTAGTAAATAATGCAACAATAATTATAGAGTTACATGATGTTTTAATAACAATTTATCTACAAAACATACTGACATCACTGTATTCTGTCCAAGGAATTGAGTGCACTTTCACTGAAGCAAAATGACATAGAAAAGTTACAATCATACCATTTTATGTAAAAGGTCCCTCCTGTGGTCTCAGTGCCACACTGTAGAGGTAAAATGTCTGATCTGCTTTTAGTACACTTCTCTAGTTGTGAATGGGAATTTGTGAAATATCAGAGTCAATAATTTACTTAGTTTATTATGAATCCATAACTTTTCTTTCTCTTTGCAACTCTGGTTCATGCAGTCTTCTCTGTGTGTATGAAAGTATTTTACAGCCACATGGAACTTTAGCTGTTAGCTACACAGTTTAGTCGTCTCGTAATCCAGAGTGTTTGGGAGTCGAGTGCTGAAGGCCTGGAGAGAAGAATGAATGCGCACCACCTCATTGGCTGTGAGCTTGAGGCGGTGGCGCAACAGGCAAGAGAACAGGTCCAGGGGCTGCTGGCCCGGGGGGGAGAGGCGGTTCACCCGGTCCCGGATCTCCAGCAGCTGCAGCAGGGCTGAATCCTGTGAGCCGTGCGTGTACGGGTAGTCCAGCTGCAGGATCAAGTCCCGAATGGCCTCCGGGTCGAAATGCATACTGTAACCAAACACTTGTATGCTGTTGATCTTCATGTAGCCCAAGTTCCTGGAGGGGTCGCTCATTTCCAGTGGCTCCAAGTAAACACTCTCGTTGGCGCCGACACCCGCCGCTTTGATGCGGCTCCGCAGGTAAATGTGAATTGTCTCAAAGAAAGTCTTCCACTTGTTGCCCAGAGTCAGCGTCCAGTTAAAACACTCCAGTGGAAGGTCCAATTTAGTGGACTGCCAGTCTGGGAAATCGTTCTCATTCACAGGCATCAGCCAGCTCTCTGAGTGACTCCCGCCAAAAGGATTGATAAAGAGGGTAAGTGCAGGCTCCAGGGTGCTGTTTTTAGTAAGGCAGATCTGGAGGGAGACGCCCAGGAGCATGTGCACCAGGTTGGATTTGTATTTGTTGCTCTTAAGTGTGAGGAGCATCCTCTTCCTCCACGAGGGGTCGAACCAGCTGTTCAGACGCATGTCATTGCTAATGAAGATGGCGTGGACCTCTAGGCGACGGTCAGCCCTCTGCAAGAGATAGCGCAGCTCCAGGTCCTGCAGGTCAGTTTCAAAGCCCAAGTAGTTCTCTGTGGAGTCAGCCACCATTGGTCGACAGGAGCCCTGACTTAGCATGTAGCCAGCGTTGCAGCTGCCGCAGCGGGTGTGGTTGTCGCTGGCACATGTGACACAGGCTGGACCCTCTCCGGTGGAGCATGGTGTGGGCACCTGGCATGAGTTCTGCTCATATGCACAAATGCACATGTGCAGCTCCTCTGAAAAGAAGCCCAACTGGTTGTTCTCTGAGCAGTACAGTAATGACTGGAAGTAGTTCAGCCAGTATGACCGTGGCCTACATTTAAAGAAAGAGAGGATGGAGTTCAGTAAGTGAATGCACTAATGTGTTAAAAGTGGAGCTCCAGTCCACATGTGGCTGTATGCCAGAGGCAAACGAATAGAGGTACAAAATATTTGTATTAATAATTACAGTTTCACTTGCTTTGGGAGGAGAATTAAAACAGTGCTGGGGTATATAATGTAGGGGTAGTTATGACATTTTCCAAATGTAGTACTTCAACATTTTTGGGAGTCAAAAGCAAGGTATTTAGTTTTTATATTGCATTTATAATATTACTGACTCATGGCTCAGATTTTGTTTTTTTATTTTTTTTACAGAACACTTGTCAAACATCATTGTCATGCCAATACTGCACAGATTGTAACAGAATGTTACATTAGACTAGTAATGACGAGTAGCAGCATTTGTCGCACTACAGTTCACTGTTAATTACCTGCTCTAGTTCTGTAGAATTCCCTATTTTTTTAGTTAAACTTAATTTGGCCTCAACCAAAGGCCAAAATTAGCTCTAACTTCCTCTTTCCTACTCCTGGGTTTAATCTGAACTGTTATCTGTCAGCAGGTTGTCAGCCCAGAGAAACTGGCCTGTGGCCTGAAATTCAGCACTGACAAACATTCATCTCCCCAGTCCCTAAAGATTTCAGTGTAAAATATGTCCAATTTTCAGCCACCAGCACATAATTTATTTACAAAATCTGGAGAAGCCCAGATATGATCTCACTCCTGCTTTAAACATTGGTCTACACTTCAGCACTCGAATAAAGAAATGACAAGGCTGATGTGCTCACCTTTCACGTGGCAAGTTGATGAGGGGCTGTTTTTGACACCTCTTGCTGAGACTGAAGAGCTTGTACACCACTCGCTGGGCCCTCCTGAAGAGGCTCTTCATGCTGCTCTCCAGAAGCTCATAGCGCCGCTGGAATGTGCCATCCAGGAGCCACAAGTTCTGGATTGCTGAGGCGTTGAGAAAGAGATTCTGAGGCAGCCTCGTCAGGAACATCTTGAACTCATCTGTTGACAATAATAGAAATTTGTTATCTCCCTCTCTCCCACTGTCTCTGTGACATATCTCAAAGTAAAACATAAATGGACAAGGCCCTGGTCGTAAGGACCTAAGCAACATTTTCTTGCTGTTCCCCACAGCAGCAAGAGAAAACAACCATTCCACCCACAAGCAGCAAAGTAACCCCCAACCCCCCAATATATTCTCTATGGAAACACACAAGCATTTAATTTTAGCCAGTGGAGCAGAACATTGGATGTCTTTCATATTCCTCACCAAAGGGCACATTAATGTTACCTGAGAAACTACTTATGCCTCCACTCCCTGCACTTTCTCCTAGCTCTTATACACTGCAGAAGTAATTGCACTCATAGATATTTTAGGAAGGTAAAAAAAGAGATGAAGGTATGTGAAAGAAAATGTAATCAATTTTAATTATATTCCAGCACTAATGGTTATTGCAGGGTGACCTTATCAAACAATGATAGCTAAATATTGTATTAGTGATCTCATTCATACATTGGCACCAGTGAGATGGGAAATGCTCCACTGTTAATAAAGGCATTTTAGAGGTCATTCACACTTTAAATATTGTAAACTATTCACTTGATGTCATTAATATTTACTCAATCTTGCTGATAAATCATGTTATGAGGATAGCTTCATATCATAGCTTAGCAGCTTTAATTGCATTACATGTGATTAATTTGTTTTGACTGCATTTGCTATAGTTCTTCATACCTCCCTAGTATGGAACATAGAGAATGAAAGTCATATCTTACCTGAATCTTGAAATTCTTTATACAGGAGGGCCCATGATTCAGAGATTCGAAGGAGGCTCTCTTCCATTGTTTGGATATCCATGTAGGGACAGTTGCATTCTGGGAATTTAGGGTCACACTTGCACCAGCAGTCATTGTTTCGGCAGACAAAGTCTCCCTCTCCATTGCACGCAATGTAACTAAGAGCTGCTTGCACAAATGTGTCTCTGAGGTAGTCTGGTAGAATGACCTGCAAACCTTCAATTAAAGAAACCAGAAAAGTGTTGGGGAAGGCGATGTAAACATCTGGTCTTATATACATCTAATATGATGCAGTTAACACATCATTATTCTGCACAATATACTAATCAACATATCAGTATCAATCAAAAGGTTCAGCTATGTCCAGTGAAAGTAATGAAACAGTGTCTGACATAATATTTGAAAGCATCTCTGAATATGCCGGGACAGACATGTTGAGACATGAGACATGTTAAATTCTGTCCCCACTAATGCAACCCTAAAACATGACATTGCCTCTCACATGATGGATGGCGGATACTCCACACATGCAGAATGCTAAACCTCTCTGTGTCTTACAAATAGATTGTAGTGCAACTCAGTATTTTTTATTTTTTTTGACCTACTGGTCCACAAGACTGACCTTCCACTTCTCAAACATTCAGTCATTTTTCTTTTTGGAACAGGAGAACCTCTTCATCTTATTGAACCGGAGGCAAGCAGTAGTTTCTCTAATGGAATTCTTTCAAATACATCAATTTCATTTAGTTTTCAATGAACAGTTTATATTGAAATGTTTATTCTTCTAGTGGTTTGTATCTGTGTTTGTTTTGAAGGAGCAGGTAATCTCTGGATTTGTAGCCTTAAAATAACTTTTTACTCCTCATTCTGAGGTAAGACTTGCCTAATCTTGTTCAGTCTTCATGATTAACATTTTCTTTAAATAATGTAATGGCAGTTACAATTTCTTGTTTTGTGAATTATCTTACAGACATAACCACCTCTTTTTATGTGATTATCTGAGTATTATTTTCCCAGTTTTCCCAGTCTAAGAAAACAAAGAAAACGAAACTTATTTTGATAGCTGAAATCACGGTCCTCAGTCTAAAAATACTTGCTGACAAAAAGGTGAACTGCTATTTATCTCAGAAAGCAACAAAAATAATTTTTTGTTATATATGCCATAACATATTTTTATATACATTCAATACATTTTAACCTCAAACTGCAATTGCCACCTTATTTTCATTTAGCGATTTTTACAAATAGAATTAGAAAAGATTTCATTGCTAAACAGATTTGACATTATAAAATATTAAGGAAATAAACAAAAGCTAATCACAAAACATGATTTAAAGCAGATGTAGTAAAAGTTACAGTTTTATTTTTCAAATAAGCAATACATTTGTGGAGTCAGATTTTTATGAGCCTTTAATCTTTGGGTCAATTAAAAGACGCCATCTTGCTGTCATTCTTCATACGATTATTACAGAAATGTTCACATTCATGGTTTGTATCCATAAGCAGGAAATATGGCCGCTTTTATTACAATGTATTAAAACTATTTATTAAATTGTAAGTTTTGCTATGAACACCAAATATTTTAATTGAATATAACAAGATAGATATAACGCATTTGTCATTTTATGTATTTCTGGGAAAAAGCATTTCGTAACCATATAGCTTTTTAGACGTTGACCTTGTTTTAGAGTCTAGATATTGGGTAGGTGGGTTGGGAAAAAGACTTGGGGCTCAGCGCTGCACTAGAACTTTTCCAAGTGACAGTAATGCTAAAGCACAGTTTTAATAAACCTGATATGGAAAAAAAATAATTTGTGGCTGGCATGGAAGCATTTGGGACTTACTGGTATTGCTCCTGGCATTGGGCTAGCTGAAGTTAAAGTCTGTTCAAGTAGTAGAAAAGTGCTATTTAATGAGCAGCCCAATTATTTGACCACTTTCTCCCTTTCCATGTAATGAAATGCTGTGGACTTTGGACCAGCCTCTCTGAGTTCTTCTGTGTGTTGATCATTTTCTGGCACATAAAATGCACCTTATGTGATTATAGACTAGCTAACCCAGTTGTCCTGTTGACTGGATGGCTAATCTCGAGGTCATCCACCTGTTTACTGCTGTTATTATTTTTAATTTACGTAACAGTTTGGTTTGCTTGCTTTTGGGAACCAAAAGAGGGCTGAGGAGAAGGCACATATAAAATTAATATTTATTTAGGTTTTTTAGACAAGGTTTAATCATGTTGTTTAATCATGCTGTTTAATAATAATAAATTATATTATAAATTGCAAAATGTATATATTTTTCATTTGTCTCTAAGTTAAACTCAAATGACCAAATGCAAATGTTTTTTAAAACCCTCCAAAAATAGATACACAAATCACAAATCTTCACAAATAAATCTTGATTAAAGTTCCTTGAACAAATAGCAAAAATATGTTTGTTTCTTAAGCTAACTTGTACATTTGATGTAGTACTGCTGTAATACACAATGTACAAATCAATACACTATCACAATCTAATAATACAATGCACAGGAAATTACCTTGCAGGTGGACTTTGTTTTCAGGGCTCTGAACCAGTACAGAGCTAACAGAATCAAGGTTGTCATAGTTACTGCAACCAAGAGGGCCAGTCCTTGTTTCAGTTACCTGGGCAACAAAAAGACATACCATAGAATTTTGGTTTAAACATTCACACAGGGACCGTTTGTTACTTTATTTGGAATACCACATGTGATGCCCCTTCAAGTGAAGCATTTAATATCACCAGTGCAGTGAAAAACATACAAAAATTAGCTTTCACCATGAGGACTTTGTGTGCTTGCAAAGTCACTAGTGCTACTCACTGTGATTGCATGACGTGATGATCTACTTAAAGATAATCACCTACTTCACTAAATCAGTTCAAGGTGAGACGCTTACACGCTACCATGTACGATTTATCCATCTTTTCCTTCTACCGCAAGCATTAAATTGATTTACTCCCTTGTTTGACATTTCCAGCATTTGTAAAGAAAATGACTGCTTATTTCTCTGATCTGTTCAAAAGATTGCTAGATTTGAGCATGGTGTTGGCATTGGTAAGGCTTCTTACTGCCATATTGACTGAGGGATATCACTTTACCATTACTCCAACAGTGTTTCTTCTGTCTGTCAGTGGGGCTAGCTGGCACACTCTCTGCATTTGTATTATGAGATCACATGCTTCATTTTTGCTTTCTCATCCTCCTGTCTTCATGACACGGTGAAGCACACCTAATTGATTCACATTCTCGAATGGAATGGAATCTTTTCCAGGCCAACAGTCAGATAAGGTAAGACAAGCCTGGCTTCTGCCACTCCGTCACTCACCCATTGAGCAGTGCGGTGGTACTAAAAGGTGCACATGTGCACAGCCATGCGCATAAGGGGAATAAACCTCCATGTTGTCTTAGAGCATGAGACCTGCTCTAACAACAAATTTCGACCTTTTAAAGTACATGTTGCATTGGGTATTGAAGATCACAGTCCCATGACTAAAAGACTAACGTAATACCTTCATTTTCACTTTCCATGATGTTTGCATGATTGCATGGCAAATCAGAAAAGCTGCAGGGTTGGTGAGAGAGAAAGGTGGGTGGAAGATAAAGTCATATTAGATGAATATCTAGTCATATTAGATGAATATTAGATGAATATCTAGTGCCAAAGGACACCCCATTACAAAGAAAATCTTATAGCAAAGCATGCCAAGTTACATTATCTATACAGATGACAGCTGTTATTCAAACTTTTATTTATTAACTTTCTGCAAAATGATACATTATTTCCCACTTGGACCTGTGTGACAGTCTGTTGTTCTGTCTTAACATATGGCGTGAACATCCTGCAGCTGATTTCCTGAGTGCAGCTGTCTTTGGATTCAATACATTTTGGCACTAAATAGATTTTGGCACTAAAACAGTTAAATCTGCTGTGGTACCTCTGTTCAACCAAACCGCTAAGTGCTTACAGTCATACACTGCATAACTTGCAAGTCCATCTGACATAGCTGAGTGCCTGCCAGTGGACAAAGCTGTAGTTTCCTTATGCAGGTTAGTATTGCATGTCCATTTGTGCCTTTCTGTTTGTAAAGATATATATAAAGGTGCCTATAATTAAAAAATTACCATCCGTGGTTTTTGCCTTTCATTCTTTATTCAAGGCTACAGAAATGCAGCCCTGCAGACTCAACACAAGAGCCAAGTGTTTTGCAAAAGCAAATCAACAAAGCGGTGGGGCCGCACGCCTGCTGCTTTAAAGCTGTGCCCTGGTGTGCCTAACAGTAGGTACCAGGGTTACGCCTTCACTGGCAGGTTTGCAGGGTAGCGTGGCTGATTTGGCAAAGCATCAAATCACGAACAAAATGATTCCTGCCGCTCACAGAACAACATGAATCTTTCCACATTAGGCAAACAGTCTGTGCAGAACCGGTGCTGGTGGGAAGTGTCCTGACTTTCTGAAGGTGCTCCTTTATTTCATTTTAGTTCTTTTTTTCCCTTCCACCCTGAGGCCCAGAACACCAGCTCGCTAACAGGCTTTTCCTCAAAAATGAGCTGCTAAATTTCTCCTCTGCGGAGCCCAGCGGGGAGGAGCCAGGAGTCTCATCCCACACTCCAGTCTCATTCAATTTGGAATTCATACAGCAGAACATTCGCTTCTGCCTGTCCCATGAAGAAGGCGGCGCGGGTCAGCGCCCTGTGGAAATGGCGCATGTGTCTGAGGCCCCTGCTGCTTCTATGATTCATTCTCCTCCACTGAAGGAGCTGCACCACCGCCCACCACCCCACCCCACCACCCCCATGCTGCTCCTGTCACTCAACCAGCACCTGGGCTTTCCTCACAAGAGCGAGTGCCTCGAGCGTGCTACCCAGAACGAGCAACAGACAAACAGTCCTCGACATCTGTGATCCGCTCTCCCAGCTGTAATGAAAATGTCTACGTTCCACAAACAGGGATGCGCTGAGGTAAGGCGCCCCTGTATGTAATGAAACAGGGAGGGACAGTGAGGGGTAGCCCCAGAACAGGCACATGACTCCAAGCTGCTGGGACGGAGTAAACGCAGCTGTTTAGAGGATTTACCTTTTGCTTGGCCAATTCGCTGTGCTGCAGAACTGCACATTATGTATTTAACGCAGTTTTCTTGCAATTCAAAAGAAAAGGGGAAAAAAAAACTATTTAATCCTATATGTACTGATGCCAGTTTACAATGTCAGAAAGTCCGAATGCATGTGGGAGTTGAATAGTGAGAGGAGAAGTTTTAAAGATCTAATCTTACAAACAAGGAAACATTATTGGAATGAAGGTATCACTGCATACGAATTGGATATAGAGCTAATGTAGTGTCCTAATAGTATAATATCAATGCCGTCAGGATAAGGTAATTGTCAATAGCGACTTCATTAGCACATGTAAAACCTTAATAGTTCTTAATGCCCACGCATATGACACTTTATATCGCAGCTGTACCCCAGAGATCCCCACACTGTTTGTGGCAAAGTGCATTGATGACAATGCACTAATGATAAGTGTGTGTTTGGCACTGGTCACCGAGACGCCTGTGATATCTTCTCATCCGGAGAGATGAATGCTGACCCACCTTGATGGCAGTGGAGGCGATCTGGAGGTGGTGCAGCTTGCGCAGTGTGCTCTCACGATCTATGAAGTAGGAGGCAGCCAGCTGGTGGAGGGCCTCCAGAGTGACGGCCGTGCTGTTGCTGGTGTAGTCGCTCACCTCTGCTTTCTTGCTAAGCTTTCTCTTATCCACGAATATGGTTAGAGCCTCTTCTCCTGAAGGAGAAAGGAGAAAATTACTGACATCTGCCAAGCTGTTTTTGCAATGACCACTCTTACAAGAATGTCACGTTTTCATGGTTGTGTGAGACGGTTATTTGTAGTGGTATACCTTAAGTAAGAAATTACATACAGTCCTTATATGTGACTGAAATGTACTGTGGTACTGTTTTGCATAATATGTGTTGATACATAGTGATGGACAGGTCTGCTACATGCTGCTCCAACAGAAGATGTCTTCTCTTATCAGTGGAGAGAAGTAAGGTGAATATAATGAGTTTTTGATTTGTAGTTGTCATAAATGCATTTGAACGGAATAAACTGAATGTTCTCTTCAATGAAATATATTCTATTGTGATATCTCTTTCCATTCTTTCTATTTTCTCTAAGACTTTTTACATCATAAGGCTCCTTTTCTAAGCTTAAGCTATCTCCATATTTCAGAACAATCATACCTATATATTTTTACTTCATGAATAAGATAAGTTCCAGTTTAGGCTCGGATATTCAAGGCAGAGACTCTTTGTTGTCACATTCTTGCATGTGCACAATATTGCTTTACCCAAGCAAAGGAGGTCACATGCACGAGTTGTACGCCTCCTGGAGTTTTGCATAACATGGGATACGCGTGCATGTAAGTGCAGCCTTCTGAAAGCTGAGAATGATGTGCGGTAATCGACAAGTGTGGGTCTCACAGTGGAGAATTATTTCAGACATGAATCTAGGCTTTGTTGCCAAAAGAATCCTGTCTCTGTTACTTCGAAGCTATGTAGCTGCACCTGCCTCCCACACTACACTCCACTCTGGGTAAATATAGGGCACTGGGAAACAATGCATGTCACCAGTCTTTCCCTGGTTTAACCTAGTACAAACTACAAGAGAAATACACATGAGCACAGACTGTATTGCTTTTTGTGTTACAAGACTGTTTGTGTTTTTCTGTCTCTTTCAATACCAACCAGAGAGTACACGCATATATGGTTAAAGCTGCCTACAATGATTCACACCCATGCTGCAATAACATATAGAATCCATATAGAAATGGAATGTCTTTTGTTTATTCCTCTGTGTGAAAATTGTGTGTCTGTTCTTATATTCTTATGATATGGCTTAGAGCAGCATGTCTACCTCCTAGTGTTGCTGAGAGGAGAAAGTGAGTCCCATATTTCTTGATCAGGTTGTCAGTAATTAGCTGGACGGAGGGTCTGCGTCCCAAGAGTCGAATGTTCCGGATAAACTCGGGAGTGAGGGGTAAGGGGGTGTCCAGGAAGTCCCTCCGCTCCACAGCCAGGTTATTCACTTTCCAGCGGCCAAACTCCCTGTAAGAGGATAAAAGATGCAGTAAACAAGCCTGCCTGCAGTGATCTGTTTTTATGAACACAGCTCTACTTCTGTAGGGGCCAAGGGGAAAGGTGAGTGTAGCACATAACTGCTGCCAGACTGCTTCATTGGTTTTAAGTTCCAAGAGCAGGTTCCATTAGCAGGAGGAAGACCACACAGAGGGAGATGACTTGGAACTTAGTGCCCAAAGGTGCTCCGCTTAATAAAGCCATCATAGAAATCTGCACTGACAGGAAGACCCATAGACATCTGTCTAGTGATGACATCCACAGCATTTTATAATGGTAAAAGTAAGGAGAGGTTCTCAGAAATGTTTCACACATGAAGACTAACAATCTCTTAGGATGCACACATATTGGAAACAGTGACCATACATTGGAAATTATTTACAAAGAATATAATGAGTTTTATTGTGAAATTATTGTGAACACTTCTGACTGAAAAGATTTCGCTACTTCAAATTTATTCAATGTCATAAATGACTCTTAATAGCTTTTTTCCTACTATGGGATGCATTAAGCTGATTGCATGAAAGGTATATTTTGCATCCAGGTTGAAGCAATTAAATAAGCAAGCTCTTTTTGTCACCCCTTCACTTTCCACTTTATTCCTTATCTCCTTCTCACCTCTCCCCATCAAGTGGAATCACCCATAAATAAAAGAAAACCCAAGCATTTTCAGAGGCTAATAAGATCTCCTTGCCATGAATCTCACACATCCTTGGAGCACTCACCAATGAGGGCACATTCCCCTCTTGCCTTTAGTCATCTGAAAAAATGGCGGGCAGCCTCATACCCATGTGATGGATGGAGCTGATATGACCTTTTGAAAGGAGATCTATCACTTTAAATCAGAAGTAATGACAGGGGCCTCCTGACCAGATGCTTGATTGATTCATTCCAGAAAATGCACTTAATTCCATCTGCTGTTTTGCAATTCATAAAAGGTAAAACAGAATTACATGTAATCGCATTAGGATTAAAGTACACACTACTGTCTGCTACAAGCTGCTTTGTTCTGGACGTTTCATATAACTGCTGAAAATATATAACTAAAAAATATATAACTGCTGTGAACCAGTCAATGTACCTGGCATGAGCCATTACATCAGATGGGACAGGGACTAGTGGCTTTGTGAAATTTGATGATTTATCTCAATTTCACATGGCACTATCATAAGCCACATCTTCAGCTAGACTGGCAGAGCTGGGGTGGGAGCTATTGCTAGCCCTCAGCAGTTCAAAGGTTCTGAGCTAGCCCTCAGCAGTTCAAAGGTTCCCTGGAATGTAGGAATAGAAGGAGAAAATCCTCCCTGTCATTTTGTTCCTCAGCTTCTGCTGAGCATGATAAGCTTGCCTTTTCTTATCTTAAACCTTTGTGAGTCCTCATGGCTCTAACCCCTAACAGGGAGAGAAAGCAGGTTATTGGCTACTCTATGAATCACTTCCTGGAGCTACATAAGATGGTTATCATAACCATCATCAGTCTCAACTCCATTACCAATCTATCAGTCTCCACTGCTGACACTTCCACTGGCACATTTTTATACCATGCTAAAGGCATTTTTTACTACACTAACACTACTTAATTGATTTTCTCTGCTTTCTCATAAATGCATGCAATTATTAAAAAAAAAAAAAAAAAAAACACAAAAAACAAAATACAAAACAAGGTGTTAGTAGCTAAAATTCAGCTTTTGCTCCATCTTTGAGATGAGGATGATCAAAAAAAAGATTATGAATCTCTTTAATAAGTGTAACTCATAAAAATAGATAGCATTTTGTGACATGACCTTTAAAAAGCAATTTGGAGCTAAATTCCCCACTTATGTTAGACAGGGAACTGTGAATATTTTATCTTCATGTGTTCATCGGTGTCTATGGCAACAACCCTTTGGCAATGCATCAATTAAGCAGGTGGTGCACAGAAAGCTCATCTTTAGCTGTTATGAGCATAGCATCTTTTTCCAACAAACACTCTTCATGCGATCCCCGTAAACAAGGATGGCCATTTGTGAGAAAGAGCTCATTAAAATTCTTTCAAATTCAATCAAGTGAAAAGGTGGAAAATTGAAGGAGGGATGAGATGTTGCACTTTCATTACCCGGACATTGCTATTACACACCATTGTAACTAGAAGGACCACTTCTGGTAATTCATCTTCTCTGTGTCATTGAAGATTATTAAAATTTGGCAGAACAACAATGCCATGCTTGGAGGAAAAGCTGGCTGTGAAAATAATACTGTCACTTTTAATCTTTCCTGGTATGTTATGCACTGAAATTATCAGCACGTTAATAGAGTGGGGATGGGTGGAGAAGTTTGTGTTAAAGCGCTGCTCAGGTTCTGTGCCATAGAAGTTATACAGAAGAGCTTGGCATTGAGACCTCTGCATTGCATAAGAACAACATGAGACTTCTCCTGCAGAGACACTAACCTGTGAAACATTATCATCTGCATGATTCTGTTTTATCTGCTCACATTTACCCTACAATGAACCGAGCTGGCGCGTGGAAATCAGGGGAATCTGATTGCATTGATTGCCTGTCTATTTGCCAGCAAGTGGCATAAAAACAAGGCTGTGAACAGACCACAGCCACCAATACAATCTGACACCTTTACTGGGAAACGGCATTCAGATATTAACAGCATTGGCTTGCTTATTATCTGCACCTTATGATCCTTTTTGTACCCCAATAACTAAAAACTGAAGCAATCGCTGTGGATCAAGTGAGACTAACGTGAATTCAGCACCTGCAAAGATAAAATAAAGCCGGCGCTCATACAAGCTCTCTATGCTGGCATGATGTCACTACTCTGTCAAGGAGTGATTGTAATCGTCCCTGTCTCCAACACAACCATGCTGATAACAGGAGTCTCTCAAGGGAATCATGATAATGCAGAGTAATAAGCATTAAGAACCCACTAATCGCATGGACACGTCAGACTATTAATCTTGCAAAGTATAAAGTGAAAATTCTGATGCAAAGTGGTTGCTGGCCTGCAAAAAATTCC
Organism: Brachyhypopomus occidentalis; assembly: GCA_020368025.1. NCBI lineage: Eukaryota > Metazoa > Chordata > Actinopteri > Gymnotiformes > Hypopomidae > Brachyhypopomus > Brachyhypopomus occidentalis. Next base: position 4,428,413 of record JAGXOD010000025.1, on the reverse strand, counting down.
AGTGTTTTAAAAGTGAGCCAATCATAGGAGTCATGGAGAAGTTCCTACAAATCCATAGATGTCAGCTGTAGCTGCTAAGAGGAATATTCAATGTCTATCCCTGCAATGACGGATATGGTTTATGATGCATTGCCACTAATTTAAGTGCACGAGTGTACACTTGTGCTCTAGCGAATAATTCGTTTAGCTGTGCAGAAGTCAACAAATCTTTATCTCTTCACAACGGCAGAATATTCGTGTTCCTGCAAGGCTCAGATATGAATGATGCATAAATATGGAAGACATGGAGAAAAATCATAATTCATTAAAAACACAAAAAACAACTACAACTGCAGAGGTCATTATCAAGACATCAAGTTGACACATTTGATTGTTTGATTGTTGATTCCACTTTCAGCATTTGTCAGATGCTGTTATCCAGAACAACTTAAATATTTACTATTATGACTATGTGCCTCCTTATTCCACCTGCTACACCATGTGAGCGACAGGAGCACTAATGAATTAATAAACATGCTGCTGAGTGACTGCTGAAATATACATCACATGCTTGGTTCTGGCAATAGCAATTTATAAAGCAGACGTGAAGAGCCTCATCGTGGCATTTGCTGTGAAGCAAGCATGAATGCTGAGTGTTCAGGTGTCGTTTTCTGCTCTTCTGGCCTTCGGATGTTCTTTAATGTAGATCAGTGATTGTGATCGCAGGTTGTTGAGGCCAGACGTACGTCAAAATGTCACTCTCTGAGGCTCCACATCACCAAAAGCATTGAGAATAATGCCAGAATTATAATAAATTTCACTGAAGTCAGCACTTTGACACAACAGACGCTTGCTACATGAAATAACCATGTTAATACATAAATATTCAGATTTATTGTTATCATCTTATTGAAGAAGATCAAAATCTACACTGTATTTGTTAATTATTATTTCACACACTTTATACAGAACATATAGCAGTACTATACTGTATATATAATAACAATATTAATATATAGTAACCGTAATATAACATTACAGTTATAATGCACACCTGCTTGTGTATTCGAACTTCTGTATTTATTACTCTGTAAAACAAGATATTGTGCATTCATAAGCTACTTTATACTTTATTCTTTATTATATTACTTTATTATTTATAGAAACATCTACCTTGTAATTGCCCTCATGAGGCATTTTATTACATACATCTACCATGCAGGTGCATATTATAAGTGCGGTTATAGACTCAACCTAAGACCCCTGCTGACCAGATATTATCTTGGTGACAGACCATGCTCATCTCCAGATAGTATTAAAAGTGTTGTGTGATAACATTGTATTGTGGGTGTTGGGATGGTACACGTTTATCAGGCACATGAGTGTTGCTGGGGTTTTACCATTTGTTATTGTCACTACTGAATTTTGGAGTTCTGGAATGGGCTTCCAACCAAAAATACTCATCCTGTAGTGGCCGTATGGTTAGAAACTGATCACTGAGAACATGAAGGGCACTGATGAATGACTCTATCTAGAGAAAGATACACACACGCCCACATGTTGGTGATTTGTTTGGAATGTAAGAATAAAGACTAAAGGCACGTGATATCCTACATAATTAAATGTAGGAGGGATGTCATTTGTGCTGTATTCAGGGGTCAGTCACAATATTCACAATGCAATAAGGGACCAGCTGTTCTTTTTGAAAGGTATTAATCAAACTAGGAAAATTTGGAAATAAGAGCCAACCAAGTCCTATGTACTTCAGGAACCACAGGAGTCGTCACCCAAGACCCTCAAACAAACCACAACAAGCCTTTCAGAATTAAAGTTAAATAATTGAATGGGTATGTGGCTTTTCTTAAACATCTTCAGGGGAAACACTGTTTAAACAATTAGTTCACATCGTTCACAAAAAAATGGAGAAATCAGTACCATAAATAAAAAAAAGAAATGTGCATGAGTTTACATCATTCTGTGTTAGGCTTAAGGCTGTGTACATACAGTAAGCTTATGAAACATTCAATCTTCAGCCGCAGATCCATCAGGTAGAACCATACATAAAAGTTCCATTTCAAACCAACCTAGCATGCCATGTTGTCATTTCATTACAATTTAAAATTGGTTCTGTGCACAGAGGCATGTGGACAGAGGCAGGCAGAAGTCTAGGGATATTAGGTCCAGCAGCTCTGTGTAGCACTTAATTGAACTTTAATGAACTATGCTGAATTTGACCCTGGGTTGTTAAAGTGACGTTATCGAAGTGGTGCCACAGACACCATGCATGCAAGCTTCTAGAACCCTTTGAATTACACACAAGCTTCTAGAACCCTTTGAATTACACGCAAGCTTCTAGAAGTCTTTGAATTCGAATGTAGTTGTTTCCTAGCATGTAGGCTCTCTCTTTTACACATTGTACAGAAGAAACTAATCTGTAAGGCCTAAACTTGAACACAGCTTTAGTAATAGCCCTGCAACCTGCTTTCACAATGCATGTAGCTGGATGTGCTGGTTAAACATTTATCAAGAGGAAATAAGAGGGTGCCTGCACATAGCTTCCATTAGGTTTCAGGGCTCCCTTGCCAAGGACAGTCACAGTCTAAACTCAATGTAAGGCTGGTCTGCTGAGTATATCATTAACAGGCTTCGCTTATCACCAAGAACTACTAAAAACTGTTTTTCACAAGCATTTGAGTACAGCTAATTCACTTGTAATTTTTAATGTTTTCAGCAAAACTATTATTACATCTCTGGACTGACATGTTGGGGATAAACAGTAGACCATGGCCTGTCATATAATTTATACTTCTCACGGGGTACAGATGATTGTGTAAACATGCTGCTTCTCTTGAGCAAATGCCTTCAGGACCACCATTAAACTAGCCATATAATAATAAAGCTGAGTGTGCCATGGTAAACACTTTTGGAGTGCTGACTTCATCAGGAAGTCTCAGTAGCTACTATGTCTAACAAAGACAAGAAGGTGCACCCAAACACACCCCCGACACACAAATACACTTTTATAATGTATTTAAAGACAGTCTGTGCCATGGTAGTTGAAGTAGAATATTAGATAGTGTAAGAGTGTAGTGTTAACAATTGAATAACTCATCTTATGATAATTTATCAAGTGGTGTATGGCATGTCACAAAAGCACATGTGCCGTGTTATTACAGCACTGTAGCACTGAAAATGCTGTGGATTATGTTGTCTTGAATTCGAGGCAGTACAATATTCCCTGAACAACTCTGGTATAAATCCACCATCTTGAGGGTCATCAATATTTTTTTTCTGGCAAAACACAGGCACATAGAAGAAGGTGACTTGTAAATCAAGCCTCCCAAACTCATACTATTCAAACTCAATTTTTGTTGATGGTACAGAATGGTTAGAAATCAGCAAGTCTAAACAAAGGCACTGACACCCCTTTGATGTGTCATTTTAATTAATTTTCAATTAATATGACAGAATGGACTCAAATGCGCTTTTTAATATCTATTGTGGTTTAAAGTCTTTACTTGTTTGTGATGGCTGGACACTCCGTCTAGATCAGCAACTTCTCTGAAAGCAGCTAAAATTAGGGATGGATTGTGTGAAATTCAAAGGTTAAGGCAGTTTGCTCTTTGGTTTGTTGAGAAAGCAACGGAATCAGTACAAACAACCACATATCAAATCCAAAATGTGTTTTTTCCAATAACCAGACATAATTTTAAAGCTCTGATTCCAGGAGATCGTTGGTATACTGGCTTCATTTTGTTAATAGACACCATAGTTCACTACGTCTTCCATATTAATAGATTTATTTCTGAGCAACATGAGTTTTCAGTCATGAAGATAAGGGTGATCATTTTACTTAAACCTTAGCTGAATATTAAAAATATTGACATTGATAGATCATTATAAACTTGGAATTACTAAGGTCACTACACTTATCTGAACAGATGATAGCAAGCTCCTTAATTGGCCAAATTTACATAAAAAAATTGGCAGGCATTATTATCTTGAGTATCAAAGCTTGGGACTGCTAGCATCTTGCTCTTGCAAAGACGCTACAGGCTTCCATCAAGGACCACTAGAAGTATGCATATTATGTTTGTGTGCCTTACCTGTATATTTTGTACCGGGTGCAAAAGCCCTGGCGGTTTCTCTCCACAAATTCAGCATATTCCTGGGAGTGGTGAAAGGGGCCCTTGTCTGAGAGCAGCCAGTCCAGGGGCCCAGTTGGTCCCTGTTCAGCTAGAGCGGCAGAAGCAGCCAGCCAGCAGTGGAGGCTGAGAGACAACACCTTCTTCCACAGAGCCATTGGGAAGCCAAGCAGCGCGGGCTTCAGCAGCACAGACACTGAGGTAAGGGCACACTCCGCCACTCAGAATGGGACAAAAACATGGCCTCCTGTCCCAGAATGTACACCTACACATACAGACCCACCCACACACACACACACACACACAAAACAAGCAATTAGCCAAAAAATTGTCCACCTTCCTTAAGGCTATAAACAGTGCCTCAGGACAACAGACAGATCTTCTGAATTGGAGTGAGGAGAAAGATTGTTCATTTTGGGAATAGTCTCTTTATCAAAAAGTGAGAATAAAAGGTTAAAAAAAGGTCACTTAAAAGGTTTTCTGTGGATAATGATTGTTTTTTTTCTCCCAGAGGAACACAAAAGTATTATAATACAATTTCAGTTTATAATTGTACTACCAACTCTCATGGTAGGATTATGCTAACATATATGTTCAGTGTATCCACTGAAATGACACAAATTACATTCAATTATTAAAATTAAATAAATAAATAGCTAAATAAATAAATCCACCACAAACTAATACACATTACTCAGACTACAGTCTATTCTTTAAAATACAGTGCCTCAGAATCATTGGCTCCATTGATAAAGATAACAAAAAATGGATGGGCTTTCCTAGAATAACTAAATTGACATACCATGATACATTCATATTTTACCTTTTTTATTTTGTACCATTGGATACTCATAAATAATTTTTCATTGTGGCTATACATAAGGTGAAGTGCAGGCCAAAACCGCTTAGTCATTTATTAAAATCAGGAAAGGTGAATGCATACAAAAGTGTGACAAATGGTTAGTGACCTTCATAAATCAGGCTCCAGTTGTACTACTTGTCCTTACTATTATGACAATAAACAAGACGTTTCAGAGTACGCAGTTTATCAAAAGGAAAGGAGCAGATTCTGTGTCAAATCTGCTGAAGGAAGACATAAGGGCAGTTAAAAGGCAAGCTTTGCCCCATTGCACAGTGATCATGGTTTAAGGGGCAAAAATCCAGAGACATTGGCCTCATCCTGGAAAGTCTAAAACTGCAATTAGATACAAACTCTTTGCATACATATTATTTGGTAGGCTTGCCAAGAGAAATACAGTGTTGTCAGAGAACCACAAACATACATAATATGTCCAAAGGCATGCAGATACCTGACCATGTGACTATATGAGCGATGTTAGACAGGAAGGCCTGGCGCACAATCGATCTTCCAATTCATCCCAAGGGTCTTCAGTGGGGTTAAGGTCAGGGCTCAGTGTGATTGATCACTCTAGAGAGCACATTTCCAGTGCTCCAGAATCCATTGGCAGCAGGCTTTAAACAACTCCAGCCAGTGCTTGGCACTGTACATAGTTTGGAGCTCTGTAGTGAGTGATGCACAGGATACAAGATTTTTGTGCGATATATACACTTCAGCAACTGGCGAGTGAGTTTGGGTTGACCGGAGCAGACCAAGCAGGGCAGAAAATTCACAAAGTGACTTGTGTCAAAAGATGGAATCCTATGGACACTGTCAAGTTTAAAATTACAAACATCAGTTCTTCAGTACAAGCCAGTCCACTGCAAAAGTTTATCTAAGGATATTGTGTGTTTATGTGTTTGATTTTATTCACCTGTTAACGATGGGTGTGGCTGAAACCTGTACTCAGTAATTAGGAGTGATGTTCTCATACTTTAGACGATATACTGTAAAAGCCTGGAGTCCACTAAATATGGCTTGAGCTTTGATGGGTAGTAGGTTGTCCGGTCAGCTGAAAAAAAACCCCAAATTCTAGAAGGTATTATCATAGGTTTTAAAAATTAGTCATGGATTACAGAAGCATGAAAGTGACCTGGGTCAAGAGTGTGATTGTTTTTCTTCAAAGGGCCATGGGAAAATGTTGTTAAGATACATGACTGTATGGACTGCAAAACATGCCAACAGGTTTTAGTTCTATCTGACTGGAAGTCTAATGCTCAATCTTCTAGCAAGACAATGATCCAAAACATGCCACAAAATCCAGACAAACGATGGTTCATTGACCACAGAATAAAGCTTCTGCAGCACTCTTCCCAATCCCCTGACCTAAGCCCCGCAGAAAACCTGTGAGCTGAGCTCAAGGGAAGAGCTGACAAGCTAGAACCAGGGACTGAGAAATCTGGAGAGATTCTATGCGCATTAGGTTGTCTCTGGTGCTGGCTTTATATGTGTTCTTTAATGACATCCAGCAGACAATATAAAAGGAGACTCCTCACAAGGTAAAAGTATATTTTGAAATGAATTTGACCAGAAACGTTGCTGGTCAATAATATCAATAATGATGTTTAATACAATAAAAAGCATGTAATGCTCCCACCACCTCTATCTGTAACCTGTTTTCTTTTTTTCTTGCTGTTCTACCTTTTCTTCCAGTCCTGTCATCTCTGCTTTTCTTTTTTTGCCAAGTGTCGTCAATCAGTTCCTGAAGCCATGACTGAAGCAGATGTTGGAAAAGAGGCTCATTACTGTATTATGATGACAACTGATGTCTGCCATGTGACCAGATGTGTGGGCGGTTCTCAGCCCTCTAATATCGTGCGGTATATATAAGGACACCTAGAGTTTATTAGAGGTGTTTAAGCCACAATGAGGCTCTTTTGGTCTAAATTCTCTTTTTCCTGTTGATTCACATTACTGAAGGCATGACACTTCATATGCTGCATTGTGCACTGAATTAATAAGTAAAAGATTCTAGCATTTTTTAGAATGCCTGTTATTCATCCAGGGGTTTAATATTTTGTAGGCTTACTTAATTGATGCTGACTAGAGTGGCATCAATTTACATGTAATTTAGCTCTGAAAGCTTCCTGATTATAGGGCTTTTAACTAGAGCCAAGCAGTAAGTGGCCCCAGCAACAGAATATATCACCAATGGACCAAATAGGATAGAGTACATCAATGCTTGGGTTTCACCATTAAGACTATAATTAACCATATAATCCCAAGAGTACTATTATGACCAAATTTCAATACACTGATAAAAATTCAGTGCTGACATTTATCACATGGTAATGGTGCTGTCTAATGTAGAACCTGCCAATTTCATAAGAAATATTCAGGCTAAAATTTTAATTGCATCAGAAACATGCAGGACTCCCTGGTGTTCAACTCATGGCCTTTATCCTCGTTTAAGTCTTCTTTCGTATGCCGTGCTTCTAAGCTCCCGTCTCTCATAAAACCCCACAACGTAATAGTCTGATAAGCAGATCCATAACAGGTTGAACACAGCTCCAATCTGGCCTACAACGCTTCTGCTGTGATTACGGCAGATTTAAAAGCTGGCCTTTTTTTGCTGCATGACATCCAATTCTTCAACATAGACATCCGCAGTCCTCCATGCATAACGATGAGCCTGCTCCAATGAAACACAAGCACTCAGCAGGGATTGCGGAACGCAGCGTTACTTCAATGCTACGGTGAGCCGCAGAAAAAGGGGTCTTTCAAATGCCAGCTCCTGCTACATTTCAACAGCCACTTCTTCTGTCTTCTTTTCGCACTGCCTTGTGTAGCAATTCGGTGTCCCTCTGCTCTTGTGCCAAATCACTGTTTATATGGCGCTCTGGAGAGCTTAGCATTGATATTCTATTTGAAGAATTCTTTTTTTTTAAATGTTTTCTTAATGTTAGTTCTACAGAGCAATTTAGAAAAGTATCTGGAGAAAAAAACAGCAAATGTCACTATTTTAAAGATTAAAAAATGACAAAAAACCTGGATGACAGTACAATGCAACTTAGCATTACACACTGTGTTAGGCAAACTGATGTGGAAAATATGCTATGAGAGGGAATAAGATTTACTTCAAATTTCCACCACAGATACATCCTAGTTTCATGCATCTGTGGACATTCATCACTCTAGGAAAACTTGTGCAATCTGCACATTGAACGTTGCTTTCTTGCTTAGCTATTTTCTCAGATAATCCTGGTGTGCTGATTCAGGAAACCTTTCTCCTGGCACAGTTCCACTCTTACGCTCTGTCTTCAAAGTTCAAAAGAACGCATAATTATTTGTTTAACCAGAGCTGCTGTTCCTTAATAGAATGAATACAACTACATATGGAGACAATGAGAACTGAACTGCAGAAGCACAGTCAGTGGTGTTTACCTGATTCATCTTGAACTGGATGCAGTATGATTAACTGTAATTGTAGGAATTGCTCTCTCTTCTTATGCAGTAGTTTGTAATAACACTACCATAAACAACAAAATACTTCAGGTACTGTAAGAATGAGTTTGGAGGCTCTAGAAATGCCAGACACTCTCCCCTCCCCAAAGTCAAAACAAATCTCATGGCTATTAGAATTATACCCAAAAGCACTTGTGCATTCAAACACAATTCTGCAAACCATGGGCCTGAAATACTGGGCAGAGATGCCATTAAGAGCCAGATTTGTTTGCTTGCTGCTCAGAGCAACCAAGAAGATCATTAAAAATGCATGACAGACTTGAGAGATGGATGTCTGATTGCACAATTTACACTATAAAATACAGACCCATGTAAAGAACTCTCTGTAAAGGCATGAATGAGTAAATGGGAAAGAAACCAAATAAAAACCAAGAACATGGGAAAAGGGTGCATGCACATAAATTATTCTCAGAAAATAATGAAGCAACTATCATAACATCATTAACATTTGAGCTACACTAGAAACTAAAAAAACATTTTTTAAATGTGCTCAAAATTTATTTATGAATACATAAATGTATATTAATTTGTGCCTTGCTTCATGACAACTTTCATGCTAACTTTATGTTTGGAGAGCATTTATATCTGTGTGGCAAGGCTTCCACTGACCAATGTAATGCTCTGTAATTTGTCATGTAAATTGTACCTATGACAAGGTCCTGTGTCCTTACCTAGAGGGTTAAATCATTTTGAGAATACAGCTATTTCCAGTTATAAGAGGGAATCGTAATGGTAGTCAAAATGACACAAGGGCATTTTAAATAGCTCACTGTTTTGTTCTGTTTGCAGAAGCACTCATTAAGTTGTACTTTCAGATTAAAGACAGACAGACAGATTAAAGACAGACAGAGAAAGTTCTGAATTCATTTGACAAAAGAAGAAAGTGCTTATAAAAGAAGAAGTTGCTTTGCACATTTTTGTCATTCATACAGAAATGTACAAATAATCTGAACTGCATAAGAGATAAAGAAACCAAAGAGACAAAAGTATGCACAGAAATGTGGTGTACATCTGCACCAGAGAGGTAAAATAAATTTTAGACAGGGTAGTAAATTACAAAACACACCCTCGCGCACACAAAGGCTGAAAATCTTAAAAGCATGTGCTTATTAATAATCAATATAATTATAACATGGATTTAGGGCAATGCCTTCTGTGTGCATATTAAAATGGGTCAGAGCTTGATATATATATATATATATATATATATATATATATATATATATATATATATATATATATATATATATATAGAGAGAGAGAGAGAGAGAGAGAGAGACAGACAGAGAGAGAGAGAGCTTGGCTTTACATATCATTGTGCTATAATGCATTTTTTGTCATTTATGTATTATGTTGATAGTGCTCAAACTCTTTTGTGTTACTTCTGGAAAAAGATGATTAGTTTTCACATCAGACAGGCCTTAATTAAAATCTGCAGTAGACAGGCGATACATAAACATGAGAGACCACTGCTGCCCCATGCTCATCGACAGCACTGCTCACTCATGTCCTAATGGCATGGAATGGTTCTTTACCTTCACCTTGCATGGCAGATAAACATTCATTCCACTGTCAGATTAATTGCATGCACAGCTACATGGCCTTGAATAATGGGATTTGGGAACTCCCAAACCTGAGTTCTCTATGGAACTTCCCACTGGTCGTACTTAGAGGCGAGACTGAAGTGTGTTGGGCACTCTGGACTCTGAGCATCTGTTCGGGTCTTTGATATGAAAGCTCTTCCAAGGTGCTGAGGTTTGACTTAACTCTGCTCTGGAAATATGCAAATGGACCTACCTTTTTTAACGATATTTCCTTTTTCAAGTATGTCTGATGAGAGTGGGTGTAGGGTGTTGGATGTGTGAGAGGAGACGCTGATTAAAAGGTTTCACTGGAAGCCCTTCAACAGGATCCAGTATGTAATTCTGACATTTTAAAGCCTGTCTTCAAGCCACCCCAAGATCCATCTTCAAAGTCAGCTACAGGAACTGATAAACTTTACATCCTCCCTTCTGTGCTGAGCAACAAGTTTTTGCTCCTAATTAACCCTCTTATCATGTAGCCCATGACAGTAAACAGTAACGTTCATTAAGTTGCGGGGTAACAATCTTTTGTAAAAATAAAATGACTGCAAGTCATAATTATTTATGTAGTACTAATGAGTTAAAAAAGAGGTGTAGAAAGAGACATAAGGTGGGAAACTTGTAGTGCATCAAAGAGAATATAAAAGGCAACAAAATAAATATGAAACAAATATAAATAAAACAAAACTCTTAGTGACTAGTATGCAGGACTGAAATCCATTGCATCATGCAATGAATACTGCATCAGACATTGAGTCTACTCTTGCTGTATCTTTGAAAAACAGAATAGTTTTTGAGACCAAAAAATAACTGTTACAGCTCAAATGAAAAACAAAATTCAGATTTCCATGAACTCAGTAAGGGCAGATGTTCTTAACATTAGTTACAAACTGCTAGTATGCATAGCAAGTAGGCTGAGGGCATAGGGGAGAGCGAAATGGAAGAATGTTTTATTTCTGAATAAAAGGGACTTTTAATACATATTTGGATTTAATGTTACTGTAAGACCAGACATACTTTTCATGCTGTGAGCAGAATAGGCCCTGTTCAAATTCTATCGTTTTCTCTTAGATGTATCAACAGGCACCACTTTATAAAGTGTATAATGAATTAACTCTTGCTTTAGATCTTGTGAAGATTGGTAAAAAGGTAGTTTGAATGTCTTTGTGTGATACAGATTCCCTTATCTTGTCTGTAAATTTATACTTACAGATACTGTTATAAAGACAATTTATCTGCATGTAAAGCTTGCGTTTAGATTTAATCAATTAACCATGACTGTAAAACAGAGGAGATCATTGAATTAAAATGTGCGCAATCTGAATTAAACTCAATAAAACGCAACAAAGAATAGATTACAAATTCCGTAAAAATCTCTCTTGAAATGTGAATGTAAGGAGAGGTGGAGTGGGAAGAAAAGATGCCGTTTTATTGCTCTCTTGCTCGTAAAGTTCTCACTTTTACATTTTTATTTGGCCACATATCACTGGGTGGCTTAGAGCAGTGCAACGGAAAGGCATGTATAAATGCCAGTAAAGCATACATAGATCTTCCTTAAAAATGGAAGGAGTGCATCCTTGTGCACCTGGTGTAAGAGGCCTACAGGGTCTCCCTAAAACAGACTACAATTGAAGTTTAGGGTTGTTTTGTAACACAGTGGACAAACATGCGAATAATTTTGTGTGTGTTAAAAAATTTACTACTTGGAATGGAATGTAGTTGAACAGCCTTGCAGTGAAGTTTAAAACCTCTGGGATTAGTCATTATAATTGCACACAAATAAGTAAACAAATAAATCCAAAGCTCTAATCAGTAAAGCAATCTTCCTAAGCCTCTTTTTCCTCTTGCACATATCGCATTAGGCCCAGAGTCAGGACAGATTCGGTGATCTGCCAGTTTTCTTCATTTTCATAAAATAATGAGCTATGGCTGCTCATCTCAAAGCCTCTCACATGCTCAGGCCTGCCCGCCTACTGTACGCTCAGCCAATCACTCTCCGGTGCCTGCGATCTCTGATGCAGTACAATAGCTGTACCAGAACACGAGCGCATGAGTCATTCATTAATCTGAGGACTTGTTAGGGAGCCACTTTACCTGCAGATAGCCATTTGAAGAAAAAAGGTTCCGCTGAGGCACAGCGTGGCACATTCACTTGACTGAGGGAGATATTTGTCAGGCTCCCCTACCTTCTGATCTCTGGCTCCATTACACATTTGGATGGGCTGAATGAACCATTGAGAACAAGTGGGCAGGATCAGATACCAGTGTTTGTGCATGCTGTTTTAATGCTCTGTAGAAAGACATTCAAAACGTAGCTATCTGTGTTGGAAAACCCACAGACAGAAACACATCAAAAATCTGAAAGAAGCTGTATTTGTCAACATGGAGAGCTATGATATATAAAACTATAAAACAGACTAACAGACTTAAACTCCCACTACATGCCTTCATCACTGGTTTGCCATCAAATATAACCATTTAAAAAAAACTGCATTCTCTAACCATATTATTAGACACCTTGTAGATGCACATAGAGGTTTATAGTTAGAGAATATTCTGTATTTGTGCCATAAATAATTTGAGTCAGACATGTTCTGATTTTGATCCGTGTTCAGTTCCTATACAAAGGGCTGCTTTTGGCTGAACAACTCTGGGTGGCAGACCACACCCCATATGTGTAAAAACTCCAATAACGTTGGTAGTTCTGATACACTTGTATCAGCTACCATGACAGTGGCACTGCTGTGTTGAAAATGTACCTCCAACCAAATAACATACAGTCAGCAATGGTCCTCTGACCATGAAATTAACCTTTGATATATGAGGTATAAGGATGGCAGACACACAGTGCACAAAATCAGAAAGACTATAGTCTATAAATGCACACTTGCAAAGGCTGGAGTAGTATGCTTAATGAAGTGAGAGTATATGAATTGTTGAAGGCCTTTTAAAAAACTTTCAGTATAATATGGACACACACGTACATACACGTACACACACACACACACACACACACACACATTTGAAAGAGCAGAGCAGTCATGTCATGCTCTAAGCCCTGTATTGTGCAGGCTTTGAAGTTGGATCAGGAGGATGTTGAACAGTGTGCCCACTGTGGGTAATAAACAGACACATAACAGAGCTCTGCTAAAATCCTCACAGGGCATTGGCTTCTATGCTCTTCCCCTTGGTCAGAGACTTCCAAGCACTGTGCTGCAGCACAGTTACTCCATCTGTGACAAACCGAGCTGATATACTGCACAATATCTCACCAGGTCTCACTGTGAGGCATCCCAGAGCTGCCAATAAATACAGTCCACATGATTTACGACTCTTCCATTCATTCTCCACGGAAATCATATCTTTCAATATAATGCAGAAAAAAATTATTCAGCAAGAATGGGTTTCCGTAGATCTGAACATTACATGAATATGTTTACTGTGTATTGTAGCTTCATATAACTAGAACCAGATTTCAATCATATAGTTATTGTTCTTTGTAGGACCTATTGGTAATCACTGCTGATGACAATGATAACTTTCATTGAGGCTTAAAGGAATTCATTTAAATGGGTCCATCACTGGACAAATGGTTTGTGAACAGATTTCTGCTGGAACTTCATGCATCACTAACATCTGACACAACACAACATTCACCTCAAAGCTCCTCACTGTTGGGATATTTGGGGGGTAAATAACCAACCCTGAAAGTTCTCATGTGTGCGTGTGTGTGTATGTGTGTGTGTGTGTGAGAGAGAGAGAGATAGAGAGAGAGAGGGAGAGTAAGGGAGAGAGTGAGAGACAGACAGACAGACAGACAGACAGACAGACAGGCAGAGAAAGACTACAAATGTATAAACGTTCTTGGGCGATTATAGGTGCAGTTCCGTAGCTCAGGTAAAGCGTATAATAGGCTTAATGTTTTCCCGGATGGCTGCCCATTGCTCATGTGGATACATCGCTGTGAGAAAACAGAAATCATGCAACATAAACTTACAAAGTACAGTATGGTTATACGCACGGTGGATTCAGTATTCAACCCCGATAGACTGATAGAAAAGCAAAAAAACAAACAAGCAAAACAAAAAAAATCCTCGTAACTCACCACGTCAAAGAGCAGTATTCAAAGTTCAGCAAATGGACCACGTCCCATTCCTCGTTGAAATTTGCAGATCAGCTGTTTCCAACGCGACCAAATTCATCATATGATTATTTTGCTTCATAAACTGAATCGCATACGCATGGAACTGATGGAAATGATTTAGTATTACATATAAGCCCAGCAAAAGTCGATCAGCTTCACGAGAATTCAATCCGTGCTAGTTCCTTAGTCCACTGATGAACTTCTGTAACAAATTGCTTCCATTATCAAACGCGTATGAGGTTATCCGATTGTTATTTCAATGTTCCTCGAAGCGGATTCAGTGACCTTTAGTCACAGTGACATGCCAAAATTACATCCTTTAGCGAGAGAATTAGAAATTGACTCTCGGTCAAACAATTAAGGGATAACGTAAGGATGCAATCCAAAATGTACATCTACGACGGACTGCGACACGGTAATGCTTTACAGTGCGAAATATAACTGTCTATGAACGGCGGTTAAATTCCTTTATAAAGTCAACGACAACTGTGGTCTGCTTGACCCTCCTACTCCGCATCGTCGTCTGTGTGTGTGTGTCAGTGTGTGAGGGAACCAGATTTCAATGGACAGCCGCTAGTAGACACGGATGCCTTGCTTCTTTGCTGCCCCCTCTCTCACTCAGTCACATGTTTAAAACACAAGTAGTCCTCTGTAATGGCTTTTTGGAGGATATGCTTAAGACCGTTGACGAGGCGGGAATGATAACTACATTCGAACCGAAAGACTCTTTCTTCAGGAATAAGCAATGCTTTGACCCTTAATCACCAAGTGTACAATATTTAGACGTAATATAGCGGAATTCCTAACTATACCCCCCAAATACATTTAAAATAGTTTTAATATTATTAAGGATGGCGGACTCTGTGTGCCAGAATTGTACCAGCCGTGTACCAAAACGTGACCGAACTACTACTAAATGTAAGTGTTATTTAGAAGTTAACTTTGTCAAAGATAAACGACAAACTTTACTACTAACCAGCTACTCTATCGTGGGTGCTGCAGTCCCTGCTCTGAACATCTGTGCAAAGTTCAGACACGGGTAATAAAAACTTTCCCAATTGATTGATTTCTTCCCAATGCATCAGTTTATGTTCTCAAATTAATGTGAAAGATCATAATAAAGCAGGAAAGGTAAAAAAGCATGCATGCATAATGTTCTCTTAGATAATCTTAGGCAATGTTCTCAGCTGCTTGAGAACATTAATTAAAAAACCTGCAATGTTCAGAATGAGCACTGCTTTTACCAACAGACACATTGCACAAATCCAACACCGAGGTTAGCAAAGAGGGACTGTTTGTCTTGTGGTGATTTGCAGGAACACCGATCTGTGTCGTGGGTGTTATCAGAGAGCAGATCGTGATAGATGGACAAAAGCCACAGTGAACCCTCTCAGGACTCTCTGCAGAAATGGGAACTGTCTGTGGTGCTGAAACCATGCTACACATACAGGTCCCCAGTAAAAATGAATTGTATGATTTCACATGGCTTATTTCCCTATTTGAGAATAGTGTTTTACTGTAGATAAGGAAAAACAATTGTAAACAAGATACATTACCTTGAGATGCAATTGTATATTAACTGTACACCATGTTATAGTTTGTGGTCTAGAGGATAATTCTATGCAGTTAATTCAAAATGTGTCTGATGTACATCATTTATATCACATTACTATGTGAAACAAGTATAGGTAAAAGAGAAAACCAAATGATTTATAAATCGTTATCATCTTATTTCAGCAAAAACGTGATCTTGTGGCCTGAGGGTCTCTTTTAAATCAATATACTTCTCTTTGTGCTTGATGACAAAGCAAATGCAAATTGATAGATCCCACACACAGTAAGCACTTTAATAGGTAGCACATCAAGATAAATGGTTGAGGTGTGCTTTATTCTTTCCTTTCACCAGATGGTAGACTGGCTGTGATAAATAGACATGTTAAGTAGTCTCCTAGTCCTGGCTCTTTTGATGCCAGTGCTCTTACGCGAACATACCATCAGTCACGTCAATGTCTGCTGTGACATTGAAACTTTTAAGACAACTGATCAAAGTATTCACCCTAATTTACTTTCAGGGGTTTCAGTTTAATTTACTTCATCTGCATGGGATGTTCATAATAGAACACAGCACCCACTACTTATGTTCTAGATTTGATTTTTGGATTTGCAAGTGGTATAAGAATCGAATTGAGTTCTTCCTTTCTCCCTGAGCACACCAGATCTACTGCAGAGTTGGAAAACTTTTTCTAGTCAGTCTAGTTTGATACTTTCCAAATCCCATTTAATTTGACCTTGCTTTTCCTCACTATCCCTGGGTGAATACAGGGGACACTTTCAGATGACTCCATTCCATGAGCTGGCAAAATGAATTTGGCTCTGTTGTACTAAGCTCTGTGTGAGAGGAGCAGGGAGAGAGCAAGATGCAAGTGCATGCTTGGAGTGTCTTTATTCTCCGTAAATGCAAACATAGAAGCACAGCTGTGAGCTGGATGGAAAGCAAAAGGGGAAAAATAAAGCACTGGCAGTTCAAACTTGAGGCATTCAGACAAAGCATAGCAGCAGTAGGTGAGCATTCCTGTGGACTTAAACAGAAGAGAATCAATCAATAATTAAGGGATTGGAAACAGGGAAGGTGCAGAGCGTGTGTGGCATTCGGCATGTCCCTCAGGCAGGGCGCCTTGAGTAACAGTACAAACCCCTACGGTCCTGCAGGGCCTTTCTCGACAACGGGGAGCAGACCATCACATTGGGGTTTCCCAGGAGTTCCCACCACACTCAGGAGGTGAATTGAACCCACTGGTCCAAAACAATACCTTCTGGCATTAGGAACTGTCAGAAGATGTGCTGGAAGGTCAGTTGTCTTGAGTGTGGTGGGAAGCGCCAGGAGGGGAGCGACCTGGACCATCTTTGAAAAGCGCTCGACCTTGATATGAATTACGGTGTTTGCCTTGGAGGCCAGGAGATCTGTGATTGCGTCTCTGTGCATGACAAGACATGCTGTGCATCACTTGCCACCCGTAATGTACTCAGTAGCTGGGAGGTCGACTCCCAGTGTGTGTCCAGTGTGGCAGTGTGCCTAGCGGATCGAATTGTGCAGAACCACAGAGGGACATAGGAGGCCTCCTTGAAGGCCTTCCTCATGGCGCACAGGTCCCAAGCACCTGACTGTATGTGGGAGTCAGCTTCAATGAAAAAGCCACTGACTTTAATTTTGCTTTTTCACCTATCCACTGCGACAACATGCCCCACACTCCGACATTGGTACCATAGTGCAGATGAAGGCTGCTTTAAATGCAGAGGCAGCCTCTGTCACTGCAAGGGTTCACCTCAGTCAGGGTGCTTGGCTGTGCAGGAGGTCTGTCAGGGGCTTAGCCAGGGTGCTGAACAATCACCTGAACCATGATAGAAATTGGCAAATCCAAGGAACCTTTGCTAATGGCATATCTGCCGATGTGGCCATTTGGTCACCGCCTCCACATTCCCAGGCTGCATCTGAAATGCAGGACTTCCTGATGATGAAGCCTGAGATGTTCACCTCACATTGGTGAAACATGCACTTTAAATTATTATGGAGAAGAGTGACCTCATTGATGTGTGCCTGATAAACAGAAGGTGCTGTGGCAAGGCACAGTAAGGACGGATGAGGTACTCATAGGGTCCTGAAGCTATGCTACAAGCAATCTTCTGTCCATCTCCTTTATTTGCTCTAAACAGGTTATAGGCACGTGTAGATTCAGTTTGGTGAAGAATCATGTCCTCTACCTGTCTTTATTTACAAAGAAGATGTTGTAACCCTGTGCTAATGTGCTCCATCACCTGCTTCTCTTCCTGGGACAGCAGATAGATGGGGGCACAGTCATACTAACAGTGAGGAAGGACCTGGGTGTTCTTGGTTAAATACATCTGCCAGGTCCTGGCATGGAGCAGGGATGGGGATGTTGTTGTGCACTTCCGGGCTTTCTACCAAGTTGGACAGGAGAGGCACAGCCTATTTTGCAAGCAGTATTTTTAGCAGGAGGGAGCCCAGTACTTGATGCGACTATAGGACCAGGAAATCTGTGGGTTATGTGAACATAACCACAGAAGCCTTTATGTAATGGGATGGGATGGGGAGCAGAATAAATAAAAAGAAAGTTATTTGGTGAGAGTGGCATCAGTTCGCAACCAGACGTGGGGAGTGACGTGTGATTTGTCCCAGGCCCACTGGATCTCCATCAAGTGCAT
Source organism: Brachyhypopomus occidentalis (assembly GCA_020368025.1). Lineage (NCBI taxonomy): Eukaryota > Metazoa > Chordata > Actinopteri > Gymnotiformes > Hypopomidae > Brachyhypopomus > Brachyhypopomus occidentalis. Next base: position 4,409,978 of record JAGXOD010000025.1, on the reverse strand, counting down.
TTACACACAGCAGGAATGGCAAGGGAATCGGCTTGATCCTCAGTTTGATCCGCAGTTGAGGATCAGCTCACCAAAGGGAGCAATCCTTGTCCAGGATGTGGTCCTACATAATGGCAAGATCCTGTTTGTACAGCAGGGCTCGACCACAGACTTTACATCGATGTGTATGGTGGAACACAGCATTACATTCCTGGTCTAAGTCAGTGTCGTCCAACTGTGTCGGAGAGGAGCAGGACACCAGTGCATTCCACCAGGACTTAGCCATCCCCGTGAGCTGGCTGATGACAAATGCCACCTTAGCATGGTCAGGCAGGTGGGACTGGTAGGGCAAATTCAGCTCATGATGTACCATGAACTCCTCACAGCCTCCCTGTCCAAAGATCACAGGGTCAGCAATGTGGCACTGTACCCCACTCGACTGCCAAGGGACTCTGGTGCTCACCAGCCTGGCTTGGTAAACTCATGCAGCGGGCAACGTGGTTAGCCATGGACTGGAGCAAGTTCCTGCTGCTGCTAAGTTGGAGCAGTGTCCTGGAATAAAAGGACCTCAGTCCAGTGTGGTGTACTCGCTGTGCTCCTGTCTGGTGACTGTGCATTCTGTGACAGGTACAGGGAGGAAGAGGCAAGTGCATGTTTGGAGTGTCTTTATTCTTCATAAATGCAAACAAAAAAGCCCGGCGGCGAGCCAGCTAGAAAGCGAAAGGCGAGAAAAAAGGTACTGGCAGTTCGAACTCAAGGCACTGAGACCCAGCAGAGCAGCAGTAAACACTCAGGGCATCTAGTTCACAACAGCGAGGGAACACTGTGCAGCAGTAGACAAGCATTCCTGTGGGCTTAAATAGGAGAGAAACAAAAATGCCAAATGAAGGACAGGTGAAGGCTATCAATAATCAGGGAATTGGGAACATGGAACAATGTGTGTGTGTGTGTGTGTGTGGCAATGAGTGGGTGTGCCCCTTAAACTGGGTGCCTAGAGAACTACAACACTGTGCTTTACCCCTGCTCTATTTGTCCAGACTCGATAATTTACTGAAAACTACCAACAAGGCAGTTAGTAACTGTTTTACATTTAAATATGCCAGAATTATTCACCACCCTCAGAAGTGAGGGGAAATATACAGGATTGTATTAATGTGTGCTATCTACATTTCTGATTGTCTGCTATAGTGGCATAGTATTCAAATGAAATTTGCAATGTGATCATTATCAGGGGCTGAATTATGACTAAAGTTTAACAAACCTTAGTTATTCAATGGGGCACTGGGGTGTTAAGCAAAAACTTTTTTTATTGTTGTAAATAGTTCCTCTCTTTTTATGTGCCATTCTCATTCCTATATCCTAAAGATGTTTCTATTGATTTTGGTATTAAGTTTCCATTGCTAAGAAAATTCAGTATACTTGGCTCTGGGGGTGTGATTTCTGTGTTGTTAAAGCTTATCTGAATGAACTACTACACACAGAAACCTTGTAATACCTGTATGGTGTTGCAAGATCTTTTATTCAACATTAAAATATGACTTAAGTAAAGTGATAAAAGACATTTCAAGCCATGCAGATCCAGTGCTAATCTCATTGTTCAGTGAGGTGGTAGTTGATTTCAGTGGGTTCCCACAATGGGAAAACACTAAACACATTGTGCCTGAGGCAGCTGGGTCAAACTCAGTATCCAACTGATATAATAGGTTGTTCTAATAACTGCTTTACTACCAAACAGACAAGGCCACCCTACTGAATTAGACCCATTAAATTTTGCATAATCCCTTGCTTTCACATTTTTCAATAGGAGAACAAAATTTGTTCGACATTGTTAAAAAAAAACGGTGGCACTAATATGGCAATGTTGTGTATTAAAATTCAGGTGTTTAAGCCATTAATGCGGAAAAGGGTCAATTGAGATACACCTCACAAGAGGCTTTTTTTCCAGACTGAAGAGAGTTAATGATTCATTAAAAATGTTTAAAAGCTTTTCTAATCGCCCTATTGGCAGCTTTATTCTCTCCTGTTCCCACTTTTCAGAATGCATTTTTTTAAATATCAATTAATCTTTAAATACATTAAAGGTGTAAATTAGAATTACTGCATTCTAAGTAAATTACAACATCCATAATCAGGACGGGTTTTCAGGTTCAGGTTTCAAGCAAATTTCAGGTTCACCATTTTTGTTCAGTGCTGAGTGGGACCATCATGCAGCATTGATTTCTCAAGATTAAGGAGATGGTGTAGCTGAGACTGAAATGGCTGAGGCTCACATGTCCTACCTGGCAAATATTTGCTATCTATCCCAAATCATCCTCTCAGAGAAATAAAAAACAAATGTCTGGCTACCTCTGCATATATGGTTTCTGAGACAAGCAATCTTATTTTCTCCCTTTTTTGTGAAAATGGGAGTTTGGGGATTTCTGTCAGATCCCTGGTTTAACCGCTATTGGTAAAATCCATATTTTTGGACAGCCACTTAACACTTAATTTAACTCGGGTTATACAATAGAATAACTTCTGTACCACCGCATCTGGTCTTTTGGTCCTTACATCAAGAGGCCACAACTAATGCCAAACATAAGCTGCCTTGCAGAGAACCAGACAAAAGACATACAGTGTGTGAATTCACTTACACTTGAAGCTGCACATATAAATCCACTTCCTTCTTTTGTATTCCAGAGGCTAATTGGATAAATCTCTGAGGAGCAGGATGACAGGGGTGATTCAGGGACATAAGACTGACTACTTGGTGACAGTATTGGGGAAGGCTAGGGGAAAAAGTGCATGACTCAGCATATTATATTGCACCATTAAAATTCAATTTATAGCCAGGTTCAGTCACACCTCTGCTTTCAAGTAATATGAAGGCTGCTAGCTGCCCATCAGAGATGTGGTGAACACTGCAAATTTACACATTTCAGTGCAGAATAGTGAGTTATTGACCTCATCTCTACCCCAGCACTGCTCTTCAGCTGGCTAGATCTGTAGAGCCCTATTGGTTGATGGTGACGTTTTAGGAATGACCTCATAAATATGTATGGCAGAAGATAAATGGAAAGACTGTTTTCAGATACAATTATATACATCCATTACAATTTTAACATCTTAACATTACGTCCCATGGAAATCAAATGATTCATAAAGATAATTTAACAACAGCAACAACCAGTAACCTGAAGACATTCTGAAGTTTTATCTGGGTTATGTATACTAAAACTGTATGAATGATGGCAACATTACTGTACTATACTATACTATACTATATATATTATATGTTATATATATATTCTATACTATATATATGAGCTCTTAAAGCATCAGGAAAAGTAACCTAAAATACCTTTTTTTGTTTTTTCATGGTCTGCATTTGTTTTGTATGTATTTCTGGATTCATTTGCTTGTATTTGGTGGCAAACTAGATGGGACACCCAGTCTGCAGCAAGGGGAAATGTATGCAGCAATGACCATTGTTTCCACTCTGTCTCTCAGCTGGTCACCTTTCCTGTTATTGAAATGGCATGTGGGAATGTTAAGGAAACTCTGATTGACAGCACTGTTAAATTACTGTGAAATTTCGGGAGAGGTTGTTCCACAAGGGAAGACTGGCGGTAATTCTCCTCAAATCAGCCACAGGCATTCCCATGTTCCTCTGGCGTAAATTAACAGTTCTAAAACAGCCCCATGAGCCTGGTGCTAAACAAAAACGAACGTGGCTAATGCCAAGTTAATTAACACAGACCCAGATGCTCAGCCTTCTGAATACTTGTACCGCCAAACAGGGAATATTCCACTCCAGATATGTTTATTTTGACGCTAATGCCTTGTTGTCAGTGGGACAGGCAGTGTTAGCTCTCCTCAGCTGCTTTGCTCATTTGGTTTTACCCGATTGCATCTCTTGAACTGCGTGATTAAATTCAACATCCTGGCATCTGAGGACACCAGTGGCAGTCTGATTAATATTGGTAGCAGAGTCTGTCAGTGGAGGAACTGAAATTAAAAGTGAAACTTCAGTCAATGGCAGAAGAAATCAAGGTCAAAGTAAAAAAATCTTTAGGTTAAATCTGTGCATCTTCATGCAAAAATGACACTTCCTTTAGTAGTGGGGCTGATGCACTGCACACTGCACACTGCACACTGCACACTGCACAATGAAGTTAGAACAATACAGTTTTAAATGATGTTTAAAATAATCAGCATTATTGTCTGCCACTAAACAACTGTGTAAACAGTTTCTATATAGCATTTATATTGTCTGTTATATTATCTGTTGTCACATTATCCACTAATTATATATATATATATATATATATATATATATATATATATATATATATATATATATATATATATAGTCTGCTATGGTGTCACTCCATTGGAAGCCTCCATACGGTGGTGGCAGAGCATGTGCATTTTGTTTTGTTCACATGTTCTCTGTTTTGGTTTCTTGCCACATCTCCCTCGGGTGGTGGGTATTGTTCCTAACTGACCACACCAGCTTGGGGTTATTATGCTATTATGCTAATTCCTTTTAAAACACTTTCTGTGTATGTGACTGTTGGTCACATTATATTACTATTACTTGGCTTTCTTTAGTTCTGGTTAGTGTACGTTTTGTTATTCGCTTGTTATTTGCATCCTCCATTTTCTTGCACACTTGTGTCAATTATTATCCATATTATTATTATTATTGTTATTATTAATGTCCATCCACCCATTCATCCATTATCTTTGCCACTTAATCCCGCTAGTCATGGTCACGGGGGGGTGTGGGGGACTGGAGCCAATCCCAGCATCATTGGGTGAAGGCAGGGTACACCATGGGCAGGTCGCCAGTCCACCACATGGCCAACACACACGCACACCTATGGGCAATTCAGAGTGACCAATCAACCTAACAGACATGTCTTTGGACTGTGGGAGGAAACCCACACAGGCACAGGGAGAACATGCAAACTACACACAGAGCAGACTGGACCGGACCGAGAATCGAACCCAGACCACCTTGCTGTGAGGCGACAGTGCTAACCACCACACCACCATGCCACCTATTATTTTTATTATTATTATTATTGTTATTATTATTATTATTATATGAGAATATCTTAGCTCAAACTGATGTCAGTTATTGACACAAATAAATAGACTCATGGTAATTGCAATAGAATTGCATATATACATGTATATAATGTTCAAAATAAAACCTTGTATAGCAAATATTTTATATTATAAGCCAAGTGTGTGACTACCGAGAACAGAGGAGCTATGAAGAGAACTATTAGTTGTTAGTGGTCCACGTTTACCCCTTATAGCATAGCTGGTTTTTCTTCACTTTACTGTCTTTCCACAGGAAGATTTGACATCCCATGTTCTTTCTAAAATGGTCTGCGATATGGACATATCTGGAGTGTACATTCAGATTGGAGTAGTGGGCAGGTCATATTCTCTTTTAGACAGTGGTACATCATGCATAGAAAATTTGAAAAAATGATTTATGTGAAAAGAATGACTTGTACATTCCATTACTATAGGAAAGTGTATTGCAGTTCTTTATCCAAGATGGTTGAATGCAGAAGGTGGCAAATTTGGTTCTTGACATGTGTAAAATGGTAATGGTAATTGTACCATTTTAACGCAGTATTGAAGCTGCTGTCGTCTAATGCATGATTCCGTTCCCTCCACCTCCAACAACCTCCACTTACCTTTATAATTTATATGAATGTCATTATGGTGAGAAATCGGGCTCAGCGGGAAACATTTTCTCAGTGTGTTTGCTCCGATGCCAGTAATGATGCAGTGGTGTGCAAAGCACCTTCAAATGTCTTTCAAAATCATGATACACAAATGTTTCAGCATGGTCTTACATGTGCTGGATGGTAATGGTCATTGTCCACCTTTCTGAAGAGAAAAAACTCAGATAATTTAGATAAAAATCAAGCCTGCCTCTTTACCATTCATCAAATGACTGGTGTAATTGAAAAGAGATAACATTGTGTATGCATTAGTTTTTATTTTTTTCACAACTGTTTTTCTTTTTTTAAAGAGATAATTAAAGGTCAAACAAGTGACCATGGAAACATTTTGGAAATCTCAGCTGAAGATAGCTGATACCTGTTACATAATATTTTAATTGACTTTGCTTTGCATGCCAACTCTATGCAATTATATTAGAGACAGGGGGCCACAGAGTGAAATGTTCCCTGCCTGCACAGTACCAGCAAATGCATAGAAGACCCCTACCTCCCCAGTATAATAATAAAATCAAATTGGGGTTCTTTGAGATGAGTAAGTTATTTTAAATGTAAAGAACCTTCTGAACAATCCTAAGCCACACTCACAGAATGTTACTTTCATTATTAGGTATAGGCTGGCTGGTCTGAGCATTTCCTATATAGATTATCATGGTTTTCTGTACTCTTGCTAAATTGGAATGGACAGTGTTTCCTTCCTTCACAGAAACACTCTGCAAATTCTGTTGCTCAGCATTCAGCATTCAGCATGTTCAGCATTCAGCATTCAGCATTCAGCATGTTCAGCATTCAGCATTCCTTCAGTGTTTTTTAAAAACAAACACATATTTGTCATTTAAGTTGGGCAAAACAGCTCTGGGTTGCTATATTCTCTCCTCCATAGTTTTTGTCACAGGATTGCTCTGAAAACCACATTGTTCATTGAGCAAATATCCTGGTGTGTGCTTGGCAAGGAGATTAAATCCAGAAAAATATTTATTACCACCGTGACTTTTTAAAACGGTGGTAATCGTCCGCACTTATTGGAATCATAAAATTGTAAAACAGAATTACATTACCTGGTCAGAATAACTTCCTCTCAGTACGCATTTCATTGGTTAGTCAACCTTTATCACTGAAACTGTAATGACAGCAATATTGTTTGAGCAATTTCTAATTCAAGCTAAAAGGGAGAAAAACAGGCATATCTGATCCCTTTCAGGTATTTTGAAACTGAAAGAGATTAGTGTAGTGTGTGTGTATGTTAGACTGGAGCGGTTGTAGTCTAATGCCTGATTTATTGCTCTTGTAGCAGTAATAAATCTTTACATTTTCATATGGATTTCATGATATTATGAAATAGAATCTATTGGGAAACATTCTCCACAATTTGTTGACTTAGATGTCGGTAATCACAGGCACCTAATGAAGCTAAAATATGTCTGCTTTTTACCCTTACGGAAGAACGTACACCATTGATTTCTGCAGGGCACAATCAATCAGTCTGTCTACTTTAATTGAGAACCATGCATCACCTACTGGACACAGGATATGAAGGCTTCCTCTGAGACATGCACGCAAAGCCAGCTCTCATACCTTTTGCAAACTGCTGCTCATGCAACATCCTAGGGCAGCTGGCCGTGCTCAGAGTAGTGCACTGACTGCCCCGCTTGGTGTGTGTGACCTGGCGGATGCCCAAGATTGGCGACACTGCTGTAGATCAATAAGAAGGAAACAATTTTTCCCATATTTCCAATCCGTTTGTAACCCCATCGTTCAACACCATAGCACATGCCTAGAAGTGGTGGAGTCTTGACTTTGGTCTAAATCGTTTGTAGTGTACTTACTTTCCAGGGTCTGTCTTGAACTATGCATGAATTGTGTTATGATGGCAAAAGAAAACACAAGGTCAAGTTTCCAAAAGCATCACAGATGATCATGGCTTTGGCTCCGATGCTCATCCCAGATCAGTAATAAGTAAATCTAGAAATGGATATAGCAAGGTTAAGATTCTTTCAGGTAGATGTATTCACTTTCTGTACTAATATAATTGAAAAATTGGCTGCAGTCATGAAGTTCTTCAGTGTTGATTAGGTAGACAAAGATTAAAATTACTTATTACACTTCTGATGGCTTCTTAGAGTGCTTTTTAATGCTTGTGGATTATAAATAGGCCACTCTGTGATAAAACACCCTCTTCATGCCATATCTGTTTCTGATATATACTGAGTGTGATTTAAAACCACATTTGAAAAAAAACAAACAATAATAATGAAACACCTGAAAATAAAACAAAATACTTTATGATTCTAATGTGGTGGTAATAAAAATGTGCTATTCCCTTCTGCTCTTACAGCTCAAACTAAACAATAATTCTCCTTATTCCTTGAAGTACACTTTGTGTAATACTTTTGTGGTGCATATTCAGAATTTGGTGGTTGTTCTGAACAACAATTGAGCCACCTTATCATTGCTAGGGGTTTCACAGAAGTATCTGCTTTCTGATTTAGCATACTCTCTTCTAAATGATGGGGAAATTATTTTTTGTTTGTTTAAAAAGACGAGGTCACAAATATCAAAGCCACAACTAGCATTTTACAAGCTTTTAAAAACTTCATTGTGCACTGCAGCAACGAATTGCCAAAGAATACTTAACCTTTCTGCTCTGCTTGTGAAATATAAATTGGAAGTCGTTTGTGTGTGTCTGCTTCTTCCTCACTGAGAGATTAATAGGCCTTAATGGATCACAGCTATTTAACTGTAAACAAATTGTTTAAAGACATGTGATTTTGTGATGCTTTTGATGGAGTCTTATGCTTATGACAGTTTGTAATGGATTTTCAGAAAGTTCACAAGAAGCATAGCCTTTTGTCATTTTTTATTTATTTATTCATTGTTTGTTTGTTTGTTTTAGTTTGGGTTTGTTTGTTTTCTCATATTTACGTCCTATTTATGATCCTCTGGGGTTTATCTCTGTCCTTTCTAAGTTGAAGAATGTGTTGGTTAGGCTTAGAGGAAGGGAATGGAGAAGTTCCTCTGACTCTGGTTCTGTAATGGCCATCAACACATCTGTCATTACCAAATCACCAACATGCAATAGATAAAAAAAGAAAAGAAATTGTCACTAGGAACACTATGCATATCTAAATGTCTGTCTGTCAATTTGGTTAGCTGGATTACATACAACAATTTGAATAAAATTATGTGGCATTACTTACTATGGATATAAAATTGGAATTTCAATGTTGAGAGATAATATGCTTTTTTCTGACTTTGTCTGGTTCCCAGGACTCTACCTAGAATCCAGTGTCAACAGTAGCACATCAAGGAGCTAAAGCATCAGTCCTCTATTGTCGTTCATGGCAGAACATTAACCAGTGCCAATGAAAGCACTGTGACTTTGGAGCAGATGGCATGAGAAAAGAGGAGGAACAGATCCCAACCTAACTCTTATTTCTGCTCCTGCATTTCAATTGGTCTCCATCACTTTCATCCCCCTCTGAGAGTAGATCCTTGCGCAAGGCATCACGCTCACTGCAGGTTACCCCTCTTCCAAGAAAAAAATTAATATTTTCAACCAGTAACTTATGTTAATTTGTTGGCTCCAGCTACATTAATCAGCAGTGTTTTGGACTGCAATATCAGAGCCATCATCTTGTTAAAACCTGCATCCTACTGACAGAATTTAATATACATGCAAGTTGGAGGGCAGCAGAGACTGATCCAAAACATTATGAAATATGAACACAAAATCGACTTTCTATTCTCACTCCATGCATACATTATTATTTATATTATATATATAATATATATATATATATATATATATATATATATATATCTAAAGCATATAAAGCATTATAATGTTGTAAAACAGTAAAATGCTTGATCTTAGATGATCTTTTTTAATGTTTTACTTGCATTATCATTAATCTAAAGGTGTGTATGCTGTATACTATACAATCACACAAACACTGCAGAATTAATATCATGTTTTGGTAGTTCTATGCTCACAGTGGGTAAATAAAAGCGCACTTCTCCATACTGCATGTTGCTTTTGTATTCTTTCAGATGTTTCTACAGATTACCAATTAGAAAAAACCACAGTAGCTGAAAATACAGATGACCAGTTAGCAAACATTTATAGTTTACTAAACAGATTTACATGTATTCAAGTGCAGGACTGAGTAATACCTGTGATGTGCTACTAATGTCAGCAGTGTGTAAGAAGTGACAAGAAGAATACGAATAATGCTCAGTTCTGCTATCTTAAGAGACTGATCACATGATGCTTCTTCAGACTCTGAGCTTCTTTCCCTGAGGTGCTGTCATGTTGTATGGAAGGCAAGAAAGAAAAAAACAAGTGGTAAGGGCTTGAACAAAAATAGGCAAAGGGTTTGATTGATGTCTAAATTTCTGTTTTCAGGTGAAAAGTGACACATGCTAAGTCAATTGCAATCTTGTTATTACAGAGTTCTGTTTACCTAGATTGTATTCATATTCACAAGATTGCTGTTAAATATGTTAGTCTCCAGTTCTTTTTCAGACTTGGTGTAAGTTACTTTTCCACTTAAAAAAAATCTAAATAAATATTATTGCTGATTGACTGGGCTCTGAAAACGGATTCGATTTTTTTCTCTCTTCACTCCTTCACTCAGTCTAAACTTGCATTAAGGAACCCATTTTCTTTCTTTGCATTTTTGGAAGATCAGTTCTCAAAAGCAGAGGTTAACAAGACATCAGCATGGAAAATATGGAAAGGCATTTATTAATATAACAACATTTAGTCTACGGAAAAGAGGACGCTCATTGTTTTAATAAGAGAAACTGCTTCCAGGGAACACGGTCCAGCTGTGAGTGCCTTCATCCTAAATTCACAAGCCCTGCTGGCAGTGTCTCAGATTCATCATTTATTCAACCTCTCCGAAGCCCAGGGTAGAGAACATTTAAACCCTGAAACCTCTTTAAAAAGGAAAGGATAAGGAGAGACAGCAACTCATGCATGTACATAAGCATAGCATTAGCCTGCCTATCAATCCTACCTCATCAACCCTGCTAGTTTTAACTTTCCTTTCCACAGTCTGGAACTACTGCATTTGTTTTCTGCTCCAATTGATATGTAGAACGCAAATGTACACTACACGGCCAAATGTATGTGGACACCTGACCATCACACCTATGTATGTGTGCCTATGGCTGGTAAAGCAGCTAGAACAAGATGTCAGCAAGAAGGTTATATTTTTGATTCCCAGAGAGCAAACACATATTAATATACAGTATGTCACCCTGAATAAGAGTGTCTGCCAAATGCTGTAAATGAAATGAAATGTGAACTTGTTGGACATTTCTTAACCATTGACAATACAGTAATTAGAGTCAGGCCCTCCTTGCCTGCTATAACAGCCACAGCTCTTCTACAGCTCTTCTTTCCTCAATATAATGGAGTGTGTCTGTGTGAATTTAGGCCCATTCAGTCAAAAAAGCATTTGTGATGTCAGTATTCCAGTTGGCGCACCATTTCATCCCAAAGGTAAATGGGGTTGAGGTCAGGGTGCTGCACTGGCCACGCGAGTTCCTGCACACTAAACTCATCAAACCATGAGTCTGTTTGGACTTTTCTTTGTGCCCAAGGACACAATCATGCTGGAACAGGAAAGGGTTTTTTTTTTTTTTCTCAAAAAAAAAAACAAAGTTGTGTTGCCACAAAGTTGTGAGCATATAATTGTCTAAAACATTACCCTTCAGTGGATTTAAGGGCCATAGCCCAAGAACTGAAAAACAGCCCAAGACCATAATCCCTTCATCGCAAAACTTTACTGGTGGCACTATGCATTCTGGAAGGCAGCTTACTCCTGGTATCTGTCAAACCCTGAAGTTCTGCTCTGGGAGTTTTTGTGGTCTCCTGATTTGTCGCTGAGCTGTTGTTGCTCCTGGATGCTTCCTTTACATAATAATAACAGTTATAGTTGACTGAGGCAGATCTAGCTGGACAGAAATTTCACAAGCTTACTTGTGCCAAAGGTGGCATCCTATGACGGTACCATATTTAAAGTCACTGAGCTCTTCAGGACAGTTCTTTCCACATGCTCAATGTTAATGTTAATCTTTTAGCAATGGGCGTGGCAGAAACACCTGAACTCATTAGAAGGGATATTTACATACTTTAGGTCATATATTGTAAAAAGGTTCATTCTTAAAAAGTTGACTTTAATCTGAAGACAAAGTGCTAAAAAAAAAACATGTTTGAAACAACACAAACCATCTTTTGAAACTGTACACATAATTTAGAACATATATAAACTGCTAGTTTATAGAAATCTGAAACATATTGTATTACATAATTTTGCATCTTTGCATACTGCATATGCAGTATTGTCCAGTTACTGAATTTACGTAAATAAAATTAATCTAAAATAAATCTTATTAAGGATATCTTTAGTGACCAAAACCACTAATTGGTTTTAATCACCATTTTTCCTATTTGTCTATGTAAATAGTTACTAGATCTTAATCAGGCACAAATATGCAATTACCAGCACAGTATTTTGCCTCATGGATGCTAAAACAATGTATATGGATTGAACATACTGCAAAAGTGTCAGTTTCAAATCATTGTTCCTCACACACTGACATGAATCAATTACATGAATCAAGAACTCCGGCAGTTCTAGTTTAATCTCATACGTTTTCATCCACTTGTTAGGTAAAACTCATAATGTGGATATACATAATATATTTATATATACTGTATATATGTGTGAGTAAAGTGAGTCTGGACAGTGACATGCCTTAAAAATGAACTCATCCATCAAACAAAAGCTCTTCTTTGTAATAAACCAGTTGCAAGGAAAAAGAATGTATACCTTTTTGAATCCACAATGTTGATTTCCTTTCCAATGACACACATACATGGTGTAATATTCGAAATATTTGGTCAACACTGTGCAGCCAGCATGTGAAGTCCCAGAGGGTTCGTCTTGACAAATTAATTATGGAGAATGGTATTTCTGCCGTGTTCCCCCCTTGTGATTCACATGGCAGTGTTTTTTAATTAGCCAATTAAATGACATTTCTTTTCAGTGTAGAGAGGTTTAATTAAAAATGAGGTCTGCAGTCAGCGGATGGGAATGGTACATGTATCTTTGTGTGTGTATGTTGATGGGAGGACCATAAACAGTTGACAAGAAAAAAGTGAGGAGGGACAGAGAGACAGAAAGAGAGAGAGAGAAAGAGAGAGAGAGAGATTATTCTCAGGAGCTGCTTCTAATTGCCTCGCTCATGCTATCGGAGACATGCTAGCCAGCTTGCTTGATGGAGCTGCGCTGCTGGTACCTCGGGGGTGTTGGCATTGCAACTTGCCAGCTTGCCAGACAACAGCTTAGTGTAGCGAGGACTGTTTTTTCCCTCCCCCTAGTCACTGCAGCCTGCCTCTCCCGAGCTTGGCCCCCATCGAGATTGACTTGTTCGTGATGGATTGGCATCCCGTGTGTGTCAAGCTGCTTTATGCCACCATAATGAGCAGCCCAGGCTAAGACTCCTGCTCACTCCCGCTGCTGTTCTATGGGAAATCTGCAGCAATAAAATCTCCATTTTAGAGTATGAGACCTTGGCTGATGTTTCAGTGCCTCCTGAAAATGTTGATACAGTGCCAGTGGCCATTCTGTTTTTACATGTAAATAATGTGTGTTGTACAAGTATGAACTCAATGGTAAAATACAAGAATTGTGAATGCAATTGTTTTTAGGTTTCACCTTGTTTCTTTCTCTTTCTCGCTCTCTCATATGCATACATACCTCTGTCTGAAATGTCCTGTCTCTCTGGAAACTTTGTGAACTTTGTGTACTTCACTACAATTTTCAACTTTGTGTTCTTGACTACAATATATATATATATATATATATATATATATAGTAGTCAAGTACACAAAGTTTCCAGAGAAACAGTTTGTTATATTTGTTATATACTATTACAATATATATATATATATATATATCAACTAAAATAACACTGTAAAAGTCCAAGGCAATTACTGTAACCTTTCCAGCTGATAAAGTCATAAACCTGTAATCAGGCAGCGCATATGTGCTGCAGTATTTAATCAGTTATGCAAAACTTGCCACAGTGCTGAGAGGCGCTATATCTGGAAGATCTGTAAATAGATATGCTTTCAACACCCCATAACCTTCTCTCAACTGGAAGACATTTGTAACACTACAGTTTCAAACATAATGCCAGTTCTACTGTATGATGTAATTACTCGATAACTAATTTATTTTTCTCCTATTAATTTTGTCATTCGCTTCCCTGACTGAGCAACCGTCAACCCGTCACATTTTCTGACTGAAAGGACTGCATGCTTTGAGATTTTGGAGAAGTCACTTGGGCAAGGCATGGGAGCTGATTGGAGAAAAGTGGGTCCCAAGAAGCATATTCCCAAAACACATGCAATTTCATGCTGCTTTAACACTGAGAAAATCATTCTTAATTCATGCGTACAAAGCCTGGCTCACCCCTTAGTTCAGCATAGATGTTTACATGAAATGAAAATATAAAATATTTAATATTAATACTGTATAACTAGTTTAAGTTAAATGTATCACATTAGGACAAAGTGTAGAGTCCATGTGTCTAAACATGTAAATATGAGGAGATGTAAATAACATTCCCCATTAATTTTATCTTAAGTTATACTTTTTCCTTTAGGATGTTGAGGGAATATAGTCTTTTGGGTGGGCTGTTGACATTTTTCTGTGTCTTGTAGCTGATTGTCTAGATCGCTAGCAGAAGTTTGGATAGAAATTATGCCATACGTGATTTGCTCATTCTAAACTGCAGACTTCAGAATAGTCATTATTCATCAAGGAGTTGATTTTGATGCTGAAAACTATTCACCAAGGATATTGATGCTGAAATTATTCATCAAAGAGTTCATTTTGATTGATTTTGATGATGAAATAGGATCTATGGACCTATTTCAATCATATGCAAGACATAATATAGATCTTTATTTCTGTTAGCAATGTAATTTAGCTTGACAAATGTTAACATTTCAATTGTTCAAAAAGTTGAATCTACATCAGAATGATTCAGATTATTCAGTTTTGCTCAAACTCAAAATCAAACATTTTAAAGCAAAATTGGTTTGGACCATTCTGGTCCCAATATGAACTTTTCAAGATTACCAAATCCAGATTACCAGTGCTCTAAAGGGGAATACATATTACAATGTAGGCTACTAGCCATATAAAGAACGACAGGAATACTAGCCAGCATGGTGTCACTTTTTTTTTATTTGAAAAGACAGAAAATAGCACAATAAAACATTACAAACATCCCTTTCCCTTCCCTTCCCTTTAAACAGACTGTTCATCTGAACGTATGGGCATTTCTTTGACTGGCAAGGAGTTTTGAGCCTCTGTTTTGTGGAACTTATTCGCTTTCCTTTACAATCATAGACTCACTGTCTCCTACATCTTCAATTTTCGGCAGAGTGAGAGTTTTCATCTCCAGTAATATCAAGGACCACATCTGTGCAATCACCTGTCTGCTGCCTGTTTAAGTGGTTATTATCATTATTGTTTTTTTGCTTCAGTGTGGTCTAAATTTCACTTGGTCCATGGTTCTCCTCTGGCCAGATACCATGGCATTCAGATATCTTGGGTGATTTCAACCCAAACATAATGTTTTTTATTAGTCACTTTTCCACACTTAGTGGAATTATAATTTCTAATGTTGAGGTATAATGGCATCTAACACCCTCCAGGAGTACATGGGTTTCTGCAACAGTGAAATTAGATATTTTTGAGCTTTTGGATTCACTTGTTTGGTGTAGTGATCATAGAATGATTAGGCATGATTGATTTAATAGAACACAAGGCACAGCGCATCAGCTAATTGATGTTTAATCAGTGTTTAATGAATGTTTGAATTGCACAGTCATCTTATTCAGCCTTTACAGAGACTAACATGGCACTGGTTGTGTTGGTGTACACTGAGTACACATAATCACTGGAACAATACACCAGTCAGGTGTATGCTCTATAATACACCAGTAAGGTGTATGCTCAGTTTTGCTTTAGTTGTGCTTTAGTTTTACACACTGGAACACTGCAGACCTCGTCAGGCCAGAGCTTCAGCGCAGCACCTGAAGAAATCACGTTCTTTCCCTGAAAGAACAAATCCTCATTGCTCTGCACGTCTATGCATCTGCGACTTACTTTCAAGGTGTTGCTGACACTATAGGGTAGCACAAATCTGCTCTGAGTGATGGGGTGAACGTTTAGTCTAGCTTGGCCAGTGAATTTGTTTTATTTCTAAAGGATGACAATTTTGTCCACAACAAGCATGTTATTTTGGAGATTTTCTATTATATTGGAGTAATATTGGAGTTATTGACTGCACTGATGTGCATATACAAGCACTTCATGAAAGGAGAGGCGCAACAACAATATTCAACATGTAGGCCATGCTGACCTCATCTTCACAAACTGTGAGGTGAAATGACACAGGTCTGTCCATGATGCACATATCCTGAGGAAGGGCACTGTACACAGAGCTCCAAACCAACCAGCCTCATGGGATAATATTAGGAGACAGTGCCTATCCATTACTACCATGATTGATGACCCCTTTTCTTGCAGCAAACACACCTGAACAGGCTTCAGCACTGGTTATTGCAAAGCACTTAAATAGAGTTATGAAGAGATGCTTTTCCACTTGCAAGTAGTACCACAAGAAACATGCAATGCAATACCTGCCTATATTGCCACAACATCACTACTGGGTACAATGTCCCTTTTTGTGATAATGTTTCTAATACACCTCAGCCTGTTCAAGACCCAAGGCGCCCAATGTCTATTTTTTCTACTTTATCACTGTAATGGTAAAAAATCAAGTGCAAAATATAAAGAAATCTAAATTCACTACATTACTGAAATCCACATTGAATCTGCAATTCTATAGGAAGTAATCCTGATTTTTTTTAAACAAAGGTATTCCAAATCCAATTATATAGGAAACGTTTCCAGGTCTAAATCAATTATTTTTTTCTTTTTAACCAAAATAATTGTGTGTGTGTGTATAGTCCACTATCAAATATACCACTATAACCAAAATCCAAATCTTTATTATTTCACAATATTTTCTTTATTGAAAAAGTATTTTGTTTCAGCATGTGCAACAAAATATTATCAATGCTTTTTCCCACATATCCCATGTTCTTTGGAGCTTGGGGTCTCAGTGCAAGGTCAACCACTGTACCGCACCCCTGGACCCAAGAGGATTTAGGGCCTTGTTCAAGGGCCCAACAGTGGCTGAATAGCAGAGCTGAGATTGAAACCCACAACCTTCAAGTTGTTAAGACCATCATCAAATGAAAGAGACACATGTAGTCTCCTGCATGGGCTTTACCAGCCCTCTGTCCAGCCACGGTGAACGTTTTTTGTGGAATCTTCCTAAATGAATTAACCATAGTTTATAGTGATGTGATTCAATTCAGTAATGATGGAAGCATGGCAGCATAAAAGAAATCAAATACCATGGCAAATAAGACATCTTTGTGAATGGCTTTTTGACTCTTGTGTTAAATTGTCAGAATTCATTAATAGGCAATACACCTCTATATTAGAGTTTTCATGCCATTGTGGTCTCTTGCACTTACACTAGAGGGTAAAGTGTAAATACATCATCCATACTTCACAAGCGCTTACATATTAAGTCCTTAGCACAGACACTGCAATTTACTATACGATCTATGTAGACATCTAGTTCATTGGAGTATCTAATTACTTTAATTAAATAGTCATTAATAGTTATGATCATTTATATGTGTGAATGGAATCATTTTACTATACCAAATCAAGAAAGTCTGATCAAGAAAATCCTGATGAATGTAACTGAACTGTGCGGCAAATGTATTAAATATATTTCCAGATGTAATGTGATGTACTCCCTCTGAAACAAATTGTTATTATGAACACTTGATTTTAAATAAACATATTTAATATCATTGCAAAAATAAACAGCTGAAAACATGTTATTTTAAATAAACCCAATAAAGTTTTAATCAAATTTGCCTTAAATCTCTATATACTGTATCTTCTACTACAAACATGACCTATTCAGTTATCTGAGACACCCTGCTAATTAAGAACATTCAGTCCCAAAATAAATGTGTATTTTTATACTTATACTACATTTACGGACAAAAGTCAGTGTTCCAGACCAAAGTTCATCTTAAAATGGAAAATATTTCAGTGTTCCCAGACCACACTAGTTCCCAAACTAAGCATGACTACATAAAACCATTTTACACATTTGTCCTTGTAAGGGTGTTTGAGCAGAAATTCATTCATGGTAATAGTGCAGCACAGGTTCAAACAATGTAATCTGTATTCAAATGTTCAAATGGCTTGCCTGATGCTGCAGGATGCAACTCGAATTAAATGTATTTTTGTTTTCTTGTGCGGCATGAGGTAATCACAGATTTCTTTTCATTCCATACCACAACCTGTTAAATCTGACTTGTAAAACCCTAAGATGCTGGAACTCGTCCTCTAAAATTAGACAAACATAGCCCCCCTACACCCAGGTCAGATGCTTAATAGCAAAGCCAAAACATGCAGGTGAAAACAAACAAACTATGAAAAAAGACTATGATAATATATGAGAGGAAATGTAAAGATTTGCTGTAACACTGACATTGTTATTCCATCATGTTTTAACATAACTGGAGTAACACAAGGCTATTTTACAAAGGTTTTAGTATAACATCTTGAAATTTGGTAATATATGCACATCCTTATTCATAACTATATGAATATGAATTCTATGTTTGCTTTTCAACTACAAGTGTGACGGGTTTAGGTTCTGAGCAGGAGGCGAGGGTAGCGAGCCTTGACTTTTTTATTTTCATCCATTTTTCAAGGTAGCGATACAACACAAAATAAAGGCTTCTATGCCAAGTAAAGCAAAGACAAGTTAAAGGTAACGTAATGTAAGGACGTCGTTCTGGGCAGCAGCAGTAGACCTGATGTCATCTATGCTGGATCCATCAAGGTAGGGCCAATGTGCAGCACTGAACGACAGGACCTGCGGGCTTAAATAATAGACCTGAATAAAGTGCACAGGTGTCAATACTCAGGTGAATGAGAAGGGGGAAGTGCTCGGATCTGTGAAGGGGTGTGTCTGTGCCAAGTGAGGGTTTGACGTGTGCGAGGTGTCCTCGCGGCTGCCCTCTGGTGGTGATCCCGCCTTCTCACCGTGACAACAAGGGCATAAACAGCATTAGAAAAGTCCACAAAGTCCCAAAGGCAAGACACTGGAATATGCCATCTCTATCTCATGAATCAGTACAACACAAGTACTCAAAGAGGGCCAATACTCACTAGTACACAGTGCTGGCACATTTACATTTTACTTGTTGGCATACCATGACTTTGTCTTGGATGCTGACACTTCTCAAAAGTTGCTGGTACTCTTTTCTGCTCGCCATGTCTGAGTCTGAGAGACTCCTAATGACCCTATATAAACTGCATTACCCAGAGGGCACTATGTGATACTCAATGTTCCTGCTCTCTGAACAAGTCTAGTAGGAGGCAAACAATGTTAACGCTAGTCTAAGTAATGTTAATGATAAGTAACGACTCTGGCCAGGAGTAGGCTTGGAGCAGAAAGCTAATGTTTGTGCAACTCCTAGCAGCAAGGAGCCTGCTGATGTAGCATCAAAACAACCACTAGAAGCTACCGGCACTGCAGCCAACTGCAACGTTAACAAGAACATTAGTAAACATAAATGCCCTGTCTATTTGTCAAAAGTTCGATATGTTTTTGCTCCAAGAAATACTGGCTCATTGTCCAAAGCAAAAACCTTGGGTGGCGTGTAAAAGGTTTGTAGCACTGTTCCATCTGTTACTGCTGAGAAAGAACAGGGACTGAATGTCAACTGTCAACTGAGTGGAGAGAGTTTTTAATTTCGGTCTTTGGCACTAAAAAGGGTAGATAACAACAGTCATTACGTAGGAAATTCAAAGAACACAGAGATTCCAGATCTAACTTAAAAGCAGCGGGGGTTGAAAAGATGGCATCACACAATGAACTTTCCAAGAAAACGTAAGATATGCACAAGGCTGAACATGATGTTATTTGCAAATGTCCTGACTTGATATGAACAGACATCCATTTTGAGATATGCCATCTGATGTGTGTAAGAGTTAAATAACTACAGTTACTCTAATAATTGAAAAAAGTTACATTTCTTCATTGTATGTTCAGTGACTTGATTACATACAAATACTGTAAACCTTCAGGAACTTCGCATGTAGATACGACATTGATAAAGAACATTGACAGTGTGATCTCTATGGTTGTATGGAAAAGTAAAACAAGAAATCAGTGAAGATCACAAATCAATGTGGTGGATTCAATTTCAATTTCAATCAACACAAGCAAGGGACTTTTCTCTATTATACAAGATCAAGTCAAAGGATTTGTTCACTCATTAATCATTTGCAGTAATTAGCTGGAGAAACTGTGTATGGTCATGTAATTGGTTAATTACATTAAATGGCTTCCAAAACATGATCAATACAATAAGCCATATTTGAAACTCTCATGTTAGATGTCATAATTTCCCCAGATCTATGACCAGTACAAATGTGTAAAATTATTCAACAAACACAAAGACCTTGGGAGTTTCAAAGATACATTCTGTAATCTTGGAACCACAAAGAGATAAAGTTGCCATTGCTGATTAAAGGGGATTAGCTAAAGAAAATTCTCAGACCCAACTCTAGAAATATGAAGCACTGGTCTAGGATTAACACTGTTCTCTTTGTACCGCATCACAGCAACAATGCAAGATAATGTTAATTGTAAGGCCTGGTCCCACCCCCATCTGTCAGTCATGTTGTCACGGTCCTGGGGCTGTAGGGGCGTGACGCAGGCGCAGGAGCACGTAGATATTTGCATAAACAAAAAACGGAGACTCAAACGAAAGCACGGGGACTTATAATTAATATATTTAATCACACAATGACGTGACGCAAACCAAACACACAACTACAAGGAGAACTACGATGACTTGAACAATGACTGTTTATGAACCATGCATGGGAACGAACACAACTAACAACGTAACAATATACAAGGTGTACTAACGACCACGAGACCCACGGACGACAGGACAAGAACTATAAATAACTGAACAGATAGGCAAACCATGAACGAGAAGCTTAACATTAACATATGAACAACGTGACATGCGACAATAACCTACAAACTAACAGAGACGACCAGGAAGAATAAATACACAAACAGAAACAAGGAACAGCTGACGATAATCGTGACGACACGAAAACACAGAAGGAAACCATAGAAACAAAAGACAGGGGCGTGAACAAGAAATGACAAAACCAAACAGGGGCGGGGGGCGGAGCCAGACGTTACAGAACCCCCCCTCTAAGCGTGCCTCTCCGGGGCACGATCAAAAATAACGAATACACACACACTGACATGAGGAGGAACAGGAAACTAAGACACTGGGGGGACCCTAGGGGCACAAAAAGGGGTAGTAGAAACAGGACAGACCGGGGACACGAGACTGGGGGAGAATCCTGGGGTAGCAAGACTACAGAGCAGGGCAGGGAGAACCAGACGTGAGATATTGGGCACCGCTGAAGGAAGAGACACAGGGGTTACGGGACCAGTACTGGGGACTGACGGAAAGCTGGGCACAGGACTAGATGGGACCGGACTGGGAACAGGGACGCGTGGGAACTTGGCCACAGGGGCGAGTAGGGACAATACCACGGAGACATGTACAGGGACAAAATAGGTAATGACTTGGGGAACAGACACGGGGACAGGGACAGTGATCAACCCTCCAGATACAGGCACGGAGACAGGTACACGAACACGAACAGAGACAGTGACTGGAACAGGAACCAACAGAAAACCAGGGATGGAGCAGGGGACAAAAGGAACACTAGGTACAAAGTTCAAACTGCCAGTCTCGGCGACACAAAAATGTCCTGGTCCAGGCCCACTGGCGGGCAGTGCAGTGTCCGTTGGGACTGGAAGTGGCTGCCGACAGGCGGCGGGGACGGGCGACACTGGTGACCCCCTTGGGGTCACGGGGACAGACGATGAGGGCGGTGACGACCCCTTCCGAGTCACGAGGACAGGAAGTGTAGACGTGGGAGACCCCCCGTGGGTCTCAGTAGGCGTGGAAGACCCCCTCTGGGTCTTACTGGGCGTGGGAGACCCCCTCTGGGTCTCAGTAGGCATGGAAGACCCCCTCTGGGTCTCAGCAGGCGTGGAAGACCCCCCGTGGGTCTCGGCAGACGTGAAAGACCCCTCCTGGGTCTCGGCAGACGTGAAAGACCCCTCCTGGGTCTCGGCAGGCGTGGAAGACCCCCTCTGGGTCTCAGCAGGCGTGGGAAGACCCCCCCTGGGTCTCGGCAGGCGTGGAAGACCCCCTCTGGGTCTCAGCAGGCGTGGAAAACCCCTCCTGGGCCGACGTAACGCTCACAGGCCCCTCCTGGGCCTTCTCTGCGCTCACAGGCCCCTCCTGGGCCCCCTTTGGCCTCTCACAGGCCCCTCCTGGGCCTTCTTTGCGCTCACAGGCCTCTCCTGGGCCGTCGTAACGCTCACAGGCCCCTCCTGGGCCTTCTTTGCGCTCACAGGCCCCTCCTGGGCCTTCTTTGCGCTCACAGGCCTCTCCTGGGCCTTAGTCCAGAAAACCTGGACGTGAGCAGCCCCAAAAACCCATCCACGGTCCAGGCCTCCTCAGCTCTGTATTTTAAGAATGTGTCTGCCCACTCCAACGCTTTTCCAGCAAGCAGGGACCGCATAAATAATACTAGGACAGTTTCCGGGGTGTCGGGACAGTTAGGAATTGGAAATATAGGGTGCACATTGTAAAGCGAACCCGTCCACCGTACAGCCCACACCCTCATATCCCTCTGGACAATGGGTGAGGGATGGTAAGCCCCTGGGGTTGCCTGACTCATCCCTTTCTCCAGGAAGGGTGCGAAGAGGTCAACCAGGTCTCTCACCTTGTCACCATTTCTTGAGGGCGCACTCAAGCGAAACTCTTGCCTCCTGCTGCGTCATTCTATTAGGTAGGTTATTCTGTCACGGGCCTGGGGCTGTCGGGGCGTGACGCAGGCGCAGGAGCACGTAGGTATTTGCATAAACTAAAACGGAGACTCAAACAAAGCACGGGGACTTATAATTAAAGATATTTAATCACACAATGACGTGAAAACCAAACACACAACTACAAGGAGAACTACGATGACTTGAACAATGACTGTTTATGAACCATGCATGGGAACGAACACAACTAACAACGTAACAATATACAAGGTGTACTAACGACCACGAGACCCACGGACGACAGGACAAGAACTATAAATAACTGAACAGATAGGCAAACCATGAACGAGAAACTTAACATGAAAAACTACTAACTATAGACACAGGAGAACACGGGGAAACAGAACGACAGTAACATTAAACATTACTAGGACCAGGGGGAGTCTTAACAAAAGAACGGCGACCGCAAATTGGCGCAACGGAGACACAGCCAAAGATACACACGAACACGCCAACGGAGACTGAGGTTAACAACTTTAACATTTACCTGAACAAGCATACATAGACACCGTAACATAGGACCACGTGACATTCAAACAAACTAACAGAGACGACCAGGAAGAATAAATACACAAACAGAAGCAAGGAACAGCTGACGATAATCGTGACGACACGAAAACACAGAAGGAAACCAAAGAAACAAAAGACAGGGGCGTGAACAAGAAATGACAAAACCAAACAGGGGCGGGGGGCGGAGCCAGACGTTACACATGTCTTTGTTTTCATTCTCCACATGCTATGATGTTTAGATTTCTTTGTTCACGCCTCCTAATTTAGTTCCCCCGCCCACTGTTATTGGTTTCACCTGTGTCTCTTTTTATCTCTATTTATACCCCTTGTTTTCTTACTCGCTGTTGTTTCTTTAGCCCGTGGTTAGTGTCATAGTTCATCTTTGCTAATTGTGTCTCACCCTGTTTTGACTCTCTGACCTTGAACCGTTTTAATGACTGTGTTTATGGATTTGCGCCTAATAAATATCGCTCCTCCCAACATTTGCCTCACTATCGTTCCACCATTTCGGCATTAAATAAAAATTTGTTAAAGAATTTTTGCTTAAAATTTTTAATTCATTTTTTAGTATGATTTTACTTGATTAGAGGGTAGTTATACGTTTCAAAGGTTCTGCACATTTTCAAGACAATAGCAAGAAAATCTATACAGAGAAAAAGCAGACAAATTACATCACACAAATAAAAGACTTCTCACCAAAGCACCAAGCATAAAATCTAAATATTCTTAAAGTATGATAATTGCATCACTTTACATGTTTATATTAAGATAGTGAGGTCTGTTAAAATGTTTTTGTAATTGTACAATAATGCACAGCAACATCTGACAGTATCATATATACATATAGGCTACCTGAATAGAGCTTTGGTCAAAGCACAGGTTGTTGTGATGGTCTGATGGATAAGCAGTTGTAATGCTGAGACAAGACTGAAGCTATATTGGTCTAATCTTAGTATTAGAGAAGAAAGAAAACCCTGCAGTACTCCAACCAGCCAGGTTGGAGGTAATGAGAGGGCTTTTTGCTACAGAACGTGTATGAATTTCACCTCACCTTCTGGCAGTTGTTCAGAGTTCTGAAGATGGTCCATTTTTTATTGGGATGTAACCATTTGGTCATTCATTATTGTCACAGACTCATGTTAAAAACTGTCACAGACTCAGTGAAAACTCCTCTTGTGTTACAAGACTGCAGGCTAAGGATAGTGAAACTCAGTGAGATACAAATCCTAAAATCAGATGAAAAATATTTGTTTTTGGATGTAGAATTCCTTCTTAGGGGAAAGGGTATTGAAAGTCTTTTTATAAATCATTTGAACTAAGATACGGAATGTACAGTAACACTTGTGCTGGGACTTTTTACAAGTAAACTTGTAAAAGTAAATCCTGGAACTAATAATATAGTTCTACCTTCAGTGAATACAAGGGTAAACAACAAAGACATGTTCATGGAAGTAATTTAATAGCAATAATATAATATGACCCAAGGAGGAAATATAGAGAAGATGTGGACATTCCAACTACAGACTTTTTGTACAACAGGGTAGATTCCCTTTGTGAGTCTTGATTCCTCGTGTCCTCCTAAAAAGTCTTCCTCACCACTGTAAACCTTGTCTGGCTCTTTTATAGGGCTGGACCTGGATTTTTTATAAAGCTGCTTTATGACATTGTGTTATAAAAAGTGTATGCATACAAACTGAACTGAAATCATAAGCACAGATCATATTATTAACACTATGTTGGAGATTGTTGATATCATATTGAACGTTGTCTGCATACATTTTTTCAGAATGAAGAAAGACCCATGCACCTTTTAGCTTTCCAGAAGCTAAGATGAATATCACTGTTGTAGTGGAGAAATCAGAATATTTTCCACTCCCTTGCTCTGAGGGCCTACAGGCCACAATCACAGGAAGCACATCCCATCATAAAGTTGACTCATTAACCATCTCTGGTCCCTTAGAGGGTCCTGCAGCAGGAAGTGAAAATTGCCAAGAAAGGTTTCTTTCAGCAAACTTATGCTGAGGGACCCTGAAGTCATGCAGTACTCCAGGACCGTTACCCATAAATTTAAGGAACCAAGCATATCTTGACTCTCCAAGGTTTCACCACTAACTGCAATCTCTCTGAAATTCACAAACTGACCTACTGTATATCCAAGAATGCCAAACTGACTGGCTAACAAGCACCTGTTCAAGTCTATGAAGACCTTGATTACTCAACCAAGTGGACAGTGGTTCTGGACCGGACCCGCTAAACTTCAACGAACAATTTGTCACAGGTGGGTCACTGTCAGTTATTGGTAACTTCGGAAAGTACATGTGGTTTTATTTTTGGATTTCAAAATACCACATATTCTGGCCAGCACGGGTGGACAGCAATCTGAGCATGGAAGACTCTTGCCCTAAGTAAGCAGTCTTCATTCATAATGCCGCTTTGATGCCAGTGTTGATGTTCTTCCCCAGTTGGTATGTTCTTCCCTCTGATTCAGTTAATAACTTGTTAACTCCCTGAACCTAAACCAAGTTTGCGATCGTATGCATTGTATACATTATAATGTTATCATTAGCCAATAAAATTTGCATTTGGTCATTTAACTAATCACTGTGGCAAATATATTTGAACCAATAGTATTAGGTCACTGCGCAGACTCTGAGCTTCACCCTTCGGCACTGAGACTGATATACATCATTTCGTCTATTTCCGTAATCACAACATATTTCCCTGAAATTCAGGGTGGTGCCCCTTCATAATTATTCACAATTAATCAATATTGCTACACTGTAGAAAACAGTGTACATACAGCATTCATTTCTATTATGCATGCTTAATAACAACCATTTTATAATGGTATCTTAATTTATTCCTGGCATTAATGAAAGTGATTAAGGTGATTCACAGAGTTGTCAACCAAACATTAGCTTTTTTATTTGAGTTTAATCAGACTTAACCTCAAACCAATAATACAGTTTTGAGAATTGCTGTCCTTTTAATGAAATTGGATATGGGTGCACAAAATATGGAATAATGTGGTATTAGCTATAATTGTCAGAGCAAGAATTAAGCTAATCTGTTAAAGTCCACAACATGACAGATAGTGACAGGTTAGGTAATTGCTTCCATTCAAATAGTAAAATGCTTTGAAATCATTTGCTGTGGTTTGCATTTTAATTCACCACAAGGAAAAAAGAAATTACATCAATTGATGCCCTGATGTATGCAAACACTTTTACTTGACCATAAGGTTTCTATACTAAAATCTGTATGTTTCGTAAGAGTGGAAATAGTGAAGGAGAAGGCCACGCTGTAGCACACATTTGCTGATATATGTCTGATAACACAGCTGTCATCTTAAAAAAAAAAACTAAATATGACATTTTGACACATGCAAATTGATTCCTGGCCAGCAAGAGAGGACACCATAAAGTCCCCCTCCCCTTTTCCTTCAAAATCTTCAGGAGCCATGGGGAAGAAAACCAACATAGCCTTCGGCTAATACCAAAATAATATTCTTATTATCTACTCTGAGGGGATTCTCAGGATCTGGAATTCAGCTTGTGCACTGTCTCTATCTCTGAGTAGTACTCACCAGTCTCCAACAGCCAGTGGGAAAAGAAGAGAACATAAATATCTTCAGTGCAAACATGGCATACCTGGAACAGGTGATATTCATTTCCCAGTTACCTGCTGGTTTCTACTGGCTTGTCTCTTGTATTCGCATGGAATCGTTAAGACTTCACCCCACCCTGTATGTATGACTATACGCTGCAATATACCTTGTGAAACTAAATTGTGTCAGTTTTTATCAAATCTGTCAGAAAAAAACAGAAATAGCTTATTGTCAAATATGATATACTAAGAACTGGGAACATGGCACACAACAGCTTAAATTGCAAACTGACATAATTCAGTGCTTCAGAGCTATCGTGGTTACTGGCTCAAACTGGCCAATCAATGAGGTAACACTGGCTAATATAAAAAGTCCAATATAATATTCGACAGTACTGTAATAAAAGGAAGGCAACCTACATATCATCAAATTGTTTATATAATGTGGCGGATGTTTGCTTGTCATTTACAGCATTTCTGCTGACCTTTAAGTAGTCCAATCCTTTTTTGGTTTAGAAAAGTCTATGGAGTTGGTTGTTTTCTCAGTGAAACCTCAACCTAGCGCGTTCTCAGTGTTTTCTATGCACTCTCCCTCATGTTTCTGTATAACATTCACACAATTGCAATGTAACATAATTTAAGAAATTTTATATTATTACACTCTAGACTTTTTTACTAGCATTTTTACACTTCACTGAGTATGCTTACATTATACCTAACCTTTAAGTTGTTTCTCATTGCTGTCCAAAATATAGAGCTCTTGACTGCAATGAAAAAAATATATGAAAGATATACCATGTTTGGGGCTGCACTGTGACTAACACATGGCATTTTGAGAGGCAAAAATAAGAAAATGAAAGTAAACAAGCCTGCCACAGCTGTCTAAACTGTCACACTGTGTGTGTGCTCTTACACTCCCCAGTATACTGTACTGTGAAGCGCACCATGAACAGCTTCCTCGCGGGATGCTGTGAGTCTCAGTTACGTGTGCTCTGTCTGCAGCTGGCTCCAATCCCAGAGAGGTGCAGAGGGCTTATTTATCGATGTAAAGGTGAAGGGAACGTTGATTAACATTCCTCTTTTGTTGTTTGCCCGTTTGTTTGCTCTGAGGAAACAGGCCAAACGTTTAACTTAAGCTGGGGGATTGGGGTAGTGTGGAAACAAATTTGCTTGATTTGAGCTATATACCAAACTATGAGCCTTTAATCAATGTAAGATAGTCGTAAAAGTACAGAAGCTCCAGCGACTGCACTTTACCTGATTTGTAAAAACAGCTTGTAGTGTTGTAATTTATCACTTTTGACTCTGGTATTGTTCAGGATCATTCACTTTCCCATTAGTCTGTTTTAGCACTGACACGCAAATGTGCACCTGGCAATCAGAATATGTTGTGTTGGTGTTTAATAGGAAATATATAACAAGTATAATTATCTGTTCATAGATGTGACTGATAGTGCCCTTTGTACTGTGGGCAAATTTTGACACCACACCAGATTGTTTACAATAAGTGCTGACTTGAGTGGCAGCAGGAAGCAGGTATCTCTAGCTGGAAGTGCATCTACAGCAGCACTCCCAATGGCAAACGAGCAGGTCTAACTAATTACTAATGGCTTTTCTCTCTAATGCTGGGCCATCTAGATTTGCTCTCATATGCCAGACCGAAGTAGTGATTTGATTTTGTGTGCCTTCTGGGTAGACTTTCTTTATGAAAACTAAGGCCAATACATGCGGCAATTTGCTGTATCTTCCTCTATAAAGTACAACGTACAGAATCAATCAACAGTCTAAATCTGCTGGATGATTTCGATCGCCTCAAAAATCACCTGGCATCCATTGACAGGTTTAAATGCTTCAATACTGTGTGACGCCAGGCAGGATGCCGAAGTGAGATTGTATTTTAAATGACGGTGTTTATTAAAGACTTAAACACGAAGAACACACATGACTGAATTCAGACGACACAGACAAACACTTAAGTACACAGGATACATGTTAACAGGATACCTGTGTGACATATAGCACTGACGAGACAAGGAGCAGGTGAAACAAGTAACACACACAGACGAACGTATAACTCACACATAGACAAACAGGTACAGATGAGCCTGAGGGAGGGGTCAGGGGCATACCGTGACGAAGCAGCTGGAAGACATGCACTGCACTCAGGATCTCCCAGGGCCTGAGGGCCACACACTGGGTTCTGGGCAGTACAGGTTGGCTGGAACCTCTTCCTCCTTCTCCCCCTCCAAGGTGGTGTCTTCAGATGCCGCCTCTAACTCATATGGGGATGCCTGGACTCAGGAGTTGAGGTTGCACCTGACTGTTGATGAGTGCTTATCGGCCTTGGAGGGGCGCGAACCAGCAACACCTTCGTCCTCCGTCTCCATCTCAAAGACGGAGGTGGCATAGGGTTCCTCCATCTCCTGGTCGGGAGCATGGGGGGACTCCCCCATTTCTACAGTGCCCTCCCCTGAGCCTGCCAACTCCTCCAGGTAGGAGGGAGCCTTGAAGGAGGGCTCAGGGGATCCCCCCTCTGAGGCACCAGGATTGTTCCTGGTCTGGGTCCTCCCCAGAGGACCGTCTGAGGTTGTACCCGCCTCAGATGCCTGGTCCTCTGAAGGGGAATTCACCTCCTGGTCAGTGACAGTCCCCCCCCACCCACAGCCAGGACTGGAGCTGGTATGTCTGGGAGGACAATTTCAACCTTCTTTCCCTATCTTTTTGCTAGAGGCGGAGGCATCCATATCTGAGGAGCTGGCAGGAGCCATCGTGCCCTGGGGAGAGCTGTTGTACAGAGGGGGGGAACCCCTCGCTAGCTGGCTAGCCTCATCTCTAGCCACTAGACCAGAGACGTCCCTCTGGAGACTAGCCAGCTGGTCCTACCCCCATAGAGGAAGTCCCTCCCTGAGTAGTCAACAAACTTGGGAGAGGAACTCCACTCCCTTCGCCCTGAGGCACTGGCTCTCGATAGAGCGTACAGGGCTCTGACCTGCACTACGGGTAAGGCGGGCAGAGCGGAGCAATGCTTTCCCTTTCTGCCTCTTCTTCCCTTAGGCATCCTGTTTGGTTCATCGTTTTGTGACGCAAGGTGAGGCAGGATGTTTATTACGATGACATTGTTTATTAAAGACTTAAACACGAAGAACACACAGGACGTAATTCACACAACAACGAACAAAGGGCACAACACAGAAACACACTTAAACACACAGGTGTTTAGAGGATATATGTGTGACATATAATGCTGATGGGGCAAGGAATAGGTGAAACAAGTAACACACACAGATGAACGTGTGTGCACACCAATAGACAAACCAGCACACATGAACCCGAGGGAGGAGGCGTGGAGTGAAATTAATTGGGGAGCTAACACATCCTTGTGGAGCTCCAGCATGTATACGAAAGACTGTAAATCACAGGAACCAAACACTTAATTTAAAAATTCTCTGAAGACTCGACCTTATTAGGACCTTATTTTTTTTTCAGCTATCCCCAGACTAATGTCCATCAGTTGGTAGCAATTTAGTATATGCATATTAAGCAGGTCACATTTTACAAATATATTGTCGTTCATATTAATGCAACAAAATCATGTAATGTTTCATATTGATTTTATTTGCAGTAAAGTACACTAATGTACCCACTTTCCTCATAGGTATAGACCTTCCAGGGCTAATAACCAAACTGTATTGCAGTATACTTTCGTAACACAGAGTGTTATGCAATCCTGTGCTATAACATGGTACAGCTGTTTCAGTGAAACTGAGAAGCAAAATGTTTAGACTAGTACAAATCTGCTCCACAATATTCAGTCAATCCCTAGACAACTACAAAAAGCAAGTATGTTATCTCATTCATCAGATGTTATTTAGTAAATGTAGTGTTCTGCCTTCAAATACATTTAGGAATTCCTTTATACCCCAATCATTACTGTTACTTACTAAAAGTAGTACTGTAGGATGAAATATAAATATATATATATGTAATATGTATTAACTTCAGGAAAAGTCATATGTAATGTGATCTTTAGGGTATCAGGGAGATTGTGAAAGTGTGTTGTGTTGTGTGGAGTATGTTAGTGTGCTGTTGTAACTATCTAAAGGTGTACTGTGGCGTGTGTAAATTTGTGTAAGGAGCTGTTATAGGATGCATTTCAGAGGATATATACATATATATTGAACATCAAATATGTTATATAACATAACATATGTAATATACAGTATATGCCTATTGGACATAAATTAAATCTGATAATTAATACCAATATTATTAATATTACTGTTAATATAATTCAATAAATACAAAAATAAATCCAATGTAGTAGAAATATTATGACTCACTCTAATATAGGACTGCTAAGATAGAAATACTAAAAGAAATGGTGCTTGCTATTAATTTATCTGGCACTAAAAAATGAAATATGTTACCAGCAATATTAGCTGCACTTTTAACTTCATCACTTGAACTATAGATATAGTACATGTTGTTGAAGACCCCAGGTGCCTATAGAGAACTGGAAAGAACATTCTACTTTCTCCCCCCTCACAAAGGAGGGGGGGTGCAACTTAAAACAGTGGCATGAGCCGCTGTACCTGTCCTCCTGAGACATACTGCCAAGGGAGGCATAATGTTTCCAAAGGAGTTACTTCTCAGCACAGCCAAACTCTCTCCCTGCCTACAGAGTTCCACAGGGCTCCCAGCAGCACAGAACCTCCTGCATAAAGGCTTGCTGTCGGACACCTCTGTGTGGTACTGGAAAGGAAGTAGAAGGGCCTACTTTCTCAGACATACTGAGTGTGAGATTTTTTTTCTGTTTATGGAAAAAATTGGTAGAACAATGTTTATTTATTTAAAAATGGCATATGACATCTATACATTTGTCTGTCCCTCTCACTCATCACTCTCTCTGGTACACACACACACACAAATTCATCACAACAAAAACTAATTATTGCATTATTATTATAGTTGCCATTCTTGTTGTTGCCTGAGGCTTGTTGACCATGTGGCTGCACCACTTTCAAACTGTTGTAGGGCAAGCTGTCCAATCCCCAACATGCCCCGGGGACCATTCTACTATGCTGCTTTACCAGCAGCAGTCAAGGACATTGTCCAAGCATGGCTGGAACTACCAGACCATACAAGGATATCCCATTGTCCAATTTTAGCTGCTGAGTTAGGACACATCAGTTACATTAGTAAACAGCTTCAAATTTAAGTGACAATTTTGGATGGAAACAGCATTACTGCAGTGAAATGAGCTTTGCCAATTTGGTATGAAGACTATTTATTTCATGAACAGATTTTTTCAGTTCCTTTGGTGAATCAGATAATCACACACAAGCGATAAGGTGAAATTCATTGCCTTCTTCTGTCATATATGATTTGCCCGGTCCACACATGTCGACACTCAAAACTCTCCTGGGGCAGTCCACATTCTCGTTGCCCTTAGTTGGTGTTTTTCTTGAGTCAATTAATGGGGCAAATGGTTAAACAAAAATTTCTTTCGTGATCACAAAATGCTGGTTGAAGCAATTAACGATAATTACCTTCAGTGTCACAGTCAATATACTAATACTCTACTCAGAAGAGGGCTGTTTCTTTGAGCTGTACACCTCACACATGCTTTGGTAAGTGTCAGCTGAGAAGCTGTTATGTTGTTTCTTTTCTAGCATTAAAGTGCTTAACATGAAAATGCATTTGATGTTGGCTGTATATTATGTCATTACCATTGCTAAAATGTCACCAGAATGCAGGAATGTCAATTTGTTGAATGTCCTGAATTTGTTTTCATGAGAAGACCTGTTATTACCCACTGCTGTAAGACTCTACAATATTGCAGAGATGGTACTGATTTACTACTGTCCGAACTGTGCTGATCCACTTCACCTCTCAAAAACACACTGCAATACATCTCAATCTAAACTGCAATGGTGCTTTTATTGTACATGATACCTTCCCACTCTGAACTTTATACTGTAAACACTACTGCTACTCAGAGTTATGTTTCTAATATTTAAACTACCTCTTATCACGTAGTGAATCATCTGCTCTCTTGTATATGCAACACTGTAATATGCCTAAATATGGTAACTATGCTTATAAAGAGATACACTTGCATTTCTACTCACTTTGTGCTAATCTTATTCTAAAGTTAAGTCTACCAGGTAAGTCTATTTTCTTCTGCCTTAATTATACTTATTTTTTGTTTTGCCTAATATATTTAAGTATATGTGCAATCATATTTTCTGCTATTGCAATATAGCAATTTAGCAAAATAGCATTTTGTTACGTATTTACTAAACGGAGAGGAATCCAAATGCGGAAGTAGATCGCTTTTATTTTCAAAAATCACATGTACAACGAAAGGCAGGTGAATCATTAGCATCAGGCTTAACAACATTAGGTTGTTCTTGGGAAGGTCGGGACGGTCCAGGGTCATAACAGGAGAGCAGAATCCAGGAAGCGTAGAAGGGCTAGGCTGGTGACGAGGTCTGGGGAATGAGCAAGGGTCAGAACACGGAAAAACAGGCAGGCAATAGAAACGCTCGGTATGCGGCATGAGTCGGCAATACTTCGCGACTAGAAACTAGTGGGAGGGTGTATAAGTGTGGTTGAAAGGGGGCGTGGTAACGAGAGGCAGGTGAGGCTGATCAGGTGGCATTCCTTACACATTTTCATAATTTTTTTTCTTTCCTTTTTTATATCTATGTATCTATTATCATTCAATTAATATACAAGGTATATATGGGTCTGGATAATTTTCCTATTTCTGAGGTTTTGAGATTGGAAAGTACAACACAATCACACTAGCATCCCACCTTTCAGTAGAAAAACTCAGGAGATTTCTTGATTGGATCTCTGTGTTGCTACAGCCAACCATACATACCCAAAGGACCTAGAGAGCACAACTGGAGCTGCTTTCTAGGAATGATGGCATTGTGTCCCACTTTCTTTAGTTTGCTAGCTAATCACAAGCATCCTTTGGGTCATGTGATTTCATTGTAGCACCGATAAAGTGTTATTGGAATGCTTGTTGTGGTGCTTGTGTTGTTGTTTGTTTGTTTTTTAAATAATAAACTTCAATCACTGCATTTGGAACATTTCTCCTTTGCTTATTAATTAATTTCCCATTCATCTGCTCGTGACATCTGAAACTTTGAATATTGCTATGGTGGTTATACATGAAATTTCATCATGAAAAAGCATATTCTTCACGTGATGACCCATGTTTTATGTGTGTGTGTATTTGTAATGCAAAACGGTATTCCATAATGGCAAATAATATTTTATTTGAGATGTATTTTGCCAGTTTAGAAAATACTTTGCACTTTTATTTTGATACACAAATTCATATCGTGTGGTTGGATGTATGAATGTGTGTGAAATCCATTGTTCATGTTGAACAATTTCAAAAACAGATGGAATGACTACAGGCAACTATAAAATGTAGAACTTCTGGCTAGGTAAGCGTTCTAGGGAGCCACAGTCCAAACAGTGCACAGACAGGGTGTAGAGCATAAAACTGTCATAAAATGCATAGCACAGGTGGAGGGAGATCCCTTAATATCTTCCACTGAGCATGAGATAATGTTTAGTCTGGGTCGTGTGAATTTGTATGCCTGCCTTTGCATAACATTTGGCAATGTAACTGCAGCATAGTAAATGAAAAACAAGTTACATATTTATTGTATGAAATTATTAACAATTGAATTTGGCACAACAGAGGAACAACAACTTCATTTATCCCTTTTACAGTGGCACTTTATATGACAAGCTGCCCGTGTTATAATGAAAATGAATTAATATTATATTATTATGTATGTGCTTTTATTATAATATTATTGTGTAAGTTCATATACAGTTCATAGTAAAGTCAGATTTTATTTAGATAAAATATAGGATCACAAGTCTGCTGCCTCAGAGGTTATTATGGAATATTAAAGAATGATTGAGATAAAGAACATTCTAATGTTCTTTATTTCCTCATGATTTATCAAAATAAGATTTCAATAGCATATCATAATATACCTTTTTAAAGGGTATTAAACATAGTTATATAGCTTTGCTTCAATAGTAGAAAGGAAGATGAAAATGGTATTATTGTCAACCAAGATTCATCATCTTAACAGGTATATTTAGTTGCTATGGAATTAATAATGTATAATTTCTCAATACTCAAATGGCCACTAAACACATTTTTTTCACAATTTGAATACATTTCCATATCAGCAAAGCATTATATATCTGATGGAAAAACCTTCTGATCATATATACATTTGACAGCTTTGACAAAAATTAATTAGTAATGCCTGATTTAGGAGTCTCTGCTAGACATACCCATTAAAGGCTTGTACCTCTTGAAAGTAATCACATAATACCATTCTGCTTATAGATTTTTTTCTCCAATCTGTCTCATGCACTGCTTTCTCCTGAACAACTGAACAACTAACTCTAACTTATTAGCTTCAATCTGACATTAACAAATATATGGGATTCCTAATTCCCTTTACAGATTAACTGACCTACAAATTCCTGTACATATTATGTCTGTGTCACATGATGTCTATGATCCATTGCTTTAAGATTAGTCTAAACACTCCTTTAAAATAAGCACAAAAACATATGTGTGTTATACAGTGTGTGACAGAGAGAGAGAGAGAGAGAGAGAGAGATGCTAATATAATGCTAATATAATCTTTGTCTCCATATTCACCTCAGTCAGCATTTTTGGTAAAGTGTAAGGATCAGCGTTAGCCCTGGATAAACAGCATGGTTTGAATTGCCATCTCTGAGTTGTCTAGATTGTATGCCTCTTGTGGACCTCAACTGTATGTATCACTTAACATTACACAGAGTGAAGAGGTTGAAGATTCAGTGAATGCGATCGGCGTTAAGACGTTAAAAGGTGTTAGAAATGTGTAATGTCTTCTGTGACCATTCTGTTAAATGTGTGAGTTGATGTAATATGAGATCTAGATGATTAGATGTACTTGCATATTGTTGTGTTGGAGTTCCTTTAGTTCAGACCTTCCTTACAGCTCGAGGCCAACTGTATAAGATCAGCACCTGTTTTCTTACTAACTCTCCCAAGAATGGACTGCTCTACACTGTTAGACAACAATTCTGAAAATATGTATTTTGAAAAGCAGAATATACCACTGCGGAAAAAGTGCCTGCGTCAATCTGACATCACAGCATGGTTTCCAAGCTTCATACTTTATGTTAACCAATTATCCAAAGTGAATGAGAGTTTAAAAGTGTCTTTAAGTCAAAAAACCCTAAAACACTTTTTATTGGTACAAAAGTAACAAAAAACATTATGATTCAAAATTGTTCTTAGTCAAGATGTCAGGATTCCCCACAAAGTCCAAATCCCCAGTGGTCACTTTAATGATACATGGTTAAATATATAACTAGACTATAACTATATAATGCTATAGGTCTTGAGTTAACACTGTGTTGAGGTATTAACACTGGGGGATTTTTCGCTTAGATACACTTTCCACCATTTTTATGTTTTCAATAATCACAACAAACCCTTTTTTATAGTAAAACTCAAAACTTCACTTTGACATTGTGTCCCATGGGGAATTGCAGATAAAAGTTTTAGATTACTGTGTGTTTTGATATTTCTTTGAAAATTCTGTTTTAGTGCGGAGCTGGCCAAGCTTGAGGATCCCAGGATAAGCAGTCCAGAGGGCAAAACAAAACATGTGCCATAAAATATTAATTCCAAACCTAACAACACTACAGTATTTCTTTTGTCCTGTAAAAAAAATTGCTTGCTGAAAGGCATATTGGACCATTTAACCGAATAAGTGGACTATGACCTTTGCTAAGTGCTGGTTTGGAGTGTTGAGGTGCAGAAATACACTGCTAGTTTAATGATTTCCGATGTTGGCATAGGAGATGGAGCTCTGCTATTATTTCATTTGTTTCTGGTGTCATTGGCAGAGTGTTAACAGTGAAGATCTGTTTATGTTGCCCTCGACTGGCTTGCAGTTCTCTCTGCTTCCCTTCCCACTATCCCATGATATCTCAGACAGTTGATAACACACCTCCTCAAGAGGTGTGTTACTACATTTGCAGTTTTTTATGAAATTTGTTATTATTATGTTAGAAATTTATGTTAATATAAAAACATGTTAGTGACAGACACAACAATGTAGAGTAATATGATAGCATAGTCATTATCACATTTTCTTTCTTTTTCTTCTCAGTTTAGTGATAGCCAATTCAATAGTGGCTCTCCTATTAGATACAGCACTGCCATCAGTATGGACTATGCACTGGTGCGCACCCTGCTGTGGCATCTTTTAAAACTGCAAGCCATGCAGCACTCCAAACATGGCAATGCACTCTGGGGAGAATGCTAATCAGACATCCAACCGCCTGGTACGTCACTTATCAACAAGGGAGAGATGAGCCGTGTCATCTTTCTTTCTCATAGTGACAGTGTGACCACTTGCAATCCGTGGGGATCTATAATCTCACTCAGCGATCATAGTAGTTATCCATCACTAGCTATACCATTTTGCATGTCATTATGACACTCACTAAACTTCATTTTAAACTGAATAATAAGACATATGCCATGCAACACAACACAACAATTGTCTCTTTTTTTATCAAGTTAAGATATAGATTACTTTTACATAATACAATGAATTCTATTGGGAAAAAATAATAATAATAGAAAGTTACAGTCACTTTTAGGAAAGTGGACCCAAATCAAGCAATGTCTCAAAACTGACCTCCACCTTCAACCACGAGGAGTTTGTCTCTGTTTGTCAGTGATGTATGGATCCTCTAGCTGACTGGTGACAAGTGAATTTAGATGAATGAGAAAAATCAAAACTCAAGCAGACACCTGTGACATTCAGAGATATAAAGGTTGTCATCAAAGACTGTCCTTTCTTCTCCTCAGCTGCTCAGTATGTAACCATCTGAGTTGTGTATATTCTACAGGCTCGAGTTAGCATCCAAGCCTTTACTGTGTCATAAACATTAGAAGACCAAACTGGATCTCTTTTCTTGGTTTTTTTCTTTCAGGAAAACATTATAAAGAAGCCTATGCTGGATTAGTAATGCAAATGAATTCTTTTTTGCATTAGGGTCACTGCATCTGAGGAGTGCTTATTGTTTTTTTTCAGCCATAGTTTTGATTTTAACCTAATATTATTATTCTAATAGTATTTAGTCTATTTATTATTGATAACTAATATAATTCTTTTAATCTTATCTCATCTAAAATCAACAGAATTGCAAAAAAATGTGTAAATAATCAGTTTGTGCAACCTTTTAATGGGAATAACTTTAATTTTACATTAGATTGTATCTAACAATAGTTTTCTCTCTGCCTGACCATGGGTGTGTGATTACTAATTGGTTTGCTAACATGATCAGTTTGCAGTTGGCTATATAGCAGAATTAATGGATATAAATGATAGAGCTCTTGCCTTGCAGATCGTGAAATGAAATTCACACTGTGTGAATATTCTAACTTTTGTACTACTTACGTGGATCATGCTTTTAAATATATTTTTTTAAAATCAAAGTTGGCAAACAGAGCTTGCATCATCAAATTAAATAATTTCAT
Source organism: Brachyhypopomus occidentalis (assembly GCA_020368025.1). NCBI lineage: Eukaryota > Metazoa > Chordata > Actinopteri > Gymnotiformes > Hypopomidae > Brachyhypopomus > Brachyhypopomus occidentalis. The sequence continues at coordinate 4,371,398 of JAGXOD010000025.1, read as the reverse complement.
GGGTTAATCATTCATGTACGCCTGATGTAGTGTTCAGCATGTTCAACAACTTCTGTCTAAAAGAAAATGGATATTTAAAGGATATTTCAATCAAGGCATTAAATCATGTCTTCTTTGACCAGCTGCTGTTTAAGAGGATTAAGGTTGAACTCCTACAGAGCATAATCTCTTGCTGTGATTGTGGCAGTGGTTGTCTATGTCCAATTTATCCACAGCATTTCAAAGCCTTGTTTTCTCACAACTGGGCCCTTTGTATAGGCTGTTCTCTAGGGGAGTAGAAGAGACAACTCCGGGGTTAAATACTTTGTTCAAGGGAAGAGCAAGAAGCAGGCGTAGTAGTCAGAAAAAGGACACACAGACCTACCTAGGATAACATTTGTATTGCCTGTCCCAACGACAGAATGGTAATGCTGAGTCACTGTCACCCCCACATACCACACTGTAATGGTGTCCTACGTCTGCTGGCCTGTCAACCTGTCACACATAGGTACAATATACAATGATAGGAATAGTATGGGCTGTTAGGTGTCGAAACATAAACCAGCTTTATTCCAGTGTGTAATAATTAGGAATAAATGAGCCTGTTGCACCCACCTAAGGTATTTGAAATGCAGTCTATACTTCCTGACCACTGATATATATAAGTAAAATACACAGAATGAGAAGAAACCATGAGACACTGGAATAAAAAGGTTTTACAGGGTAATAAACATGGACAGGGCTTCCAGTGCATCCCTTTCTCTCTCTGCCACATCATCAAGTCAATTCACTAACTCCACAAGACCGTAATCAATGAGCAGTCTATGGACATGGCCATCAAGATTTCCTGTGCATAAATTTAGAAATTGAGCAGTTGTCTTCTGGATTTATAGTTAAAACTGCAGCTATTGTATTGATGTTATCATCAGTTCAGAATTGAGCCCATAATTAAATGGATGTCAGCATTCCCTTTGAATGCAGCAGACCAGGTGCACTGCTAATTAGCAGCTTGGTGGCTATCAGTCCTTCAGCAAAAAGCATAACTCCTGTATCTGTGATCCTTATCAGGCCTTCCCCAGCTAGCTAGTTGCTGAGCAAATCCTGTGGACTTCGCTTTTATTCAAAAATATATTATGGTAATATGTTCATAATAAGAGTTAGCCTATTTTTTTGGTCTTTGGCAATATAGCACTTTAAATCAAAAATGTTGCATGTCCCAAGCAGAAGATGGCACATATATCTTTCACAGTTCCCAGGACAGTTGCATGTACTGAATGTTTAGTAGGCATCAGTGTGCAGTGATGTGGCTTTAACCGCTAGCCACAAGTACACCTCCTGGTGTGTTTTGGAACACAAATATACACTCGCTCTGTCGTAGCTGTGTCTGCTCAGTATCACAATACAGATGTACAGAGTGTCTTGCCAAAGGCACAACTGTTCCACTTGCTGCTCCAGAATACTTTTAAACTGCACTATTGAACTTGTTTATTTTACCTCTATTTGGAGCCATGTGCAAATTGTATGTTTACACCCATAGATAGATCCCAATGTGTGTACAAATGTGCTTGCTTCACATAACATTCAAGCAATTCATGGAAAAATCTTTATTCATATAAGTAGCTGATTCATATTCTGATCATTATTTTTGGCTGAATTCTCAAAGGCTGGGAGGCTGTCTTTGTGCATCCATAAATTCTATCAATGAACAAAACATGAAGTATTGTATTCCGTTGTCTCTGTTGTGCCTTGTAATTAGAACACAGTGCTTTTCCACAGGCAATGAAATCTATCCAGATGCACTGCATTTCTAGTGTACTGTGAACTGGTCTATGAATTCTTGTTTGCATCTACTGTGACTACTGTGCACATCTGTGTTCTCTCAGAGAGATAAGGGTCAGAAAATTACAATGGTCACTTTGGCCCTGGTCTATTGCTTATTCAGGACTGTCAATCAGTGACTACCACCAAGTGAGGTCTTGTGGCTGTGGTTTCCTTTAGTGGGGATGTAACAGTATGTGGTACCTTTGATTAATCAGTTGTGTTAATCCTTGTTCTTGGTCAAGATACGTCTGATGGAAGTCCAGGCATGGGCCTAGATGGTGTTTGGAAGAAAGTTGGAATGGAGCTGAGAGTGGAGCTGGGTTAGAGCTGGTGTACTGCGGAGTTTGGACGTTTGGAGAAATCTCTCCCTGGTGATTGTTCTCTTTCTCTATTTTCCTCTCTCTTCTTCATTCTTTCACTATTCTCTATCCATTATATTAGGTAATATTCAGTCATGGTCTGGTGGTTAGGGAACCAGTCTTGTGACCGGAGGGTCGTGGGTTCGATTCCCAGGCCTGAGGCCATGACTGAGGTGCCCTTGAGCAAGGCACCTAACCCCAACTGCTCCCCGGGCGCCGGGCTAGGGCTGCCCACCGCTCTGGGCACGTGTGCACCACAGCCCCCTAGTTATCACTAGTGTGTGTGTGTGTTCTGACTGCACAGATGGGTAAATGCGGAGGACAAATTTCGATTGGGGTGAAAATCACAATTGACAATGTGGCTTGACTTAACTTATTCATACTGTTTTGTATGCAGCATTTCTGTTATTTATAACATTTGCATTGCCTCATTACAACATCTCACCATCTTGTTAAGTTTAACGAACTGGCTTGTATTATGCTAATAAATCCTGTATTGCTTTAAACTCACATGAAGCTCAGCTCTTCAGATAGCTTACATAACACAAATGCTTACATATTCACTAACTAGAGTGAAGAACCAACTGTAGTTCTATAGACTGCTGACTCAAATACCTTGTAAAGTATCCAATCTGCAGCTCATGTTTACTAGGTTAAACCATAGTTCTGACTGGATGTAAAAGCTGTGTGAAGTCCCCTTGGGTTCTGAGAAATGTGCTATGTAAGTATAACTTCATTTACTCATAAATTAGGATAGTCAAATAATAAACTTCTGACAACGCAGGCTGTTGTAGCATTAAGAAACTTCATAAAATTTGTTACATATATTCTCATAACTAATACTTGGTTCTTTCTAACACATTTATAATTATAATTTAGAGTCAGGTAAATGTATTATGTTTTACATGCATTAAACCTTTGCCCAGCTTTATGTCTGTTATTGGTTGTAGGTAAGCAAGGTAAAAACAACAAAAACCTACACTAGCTCATTTTGGTTGGAAAATGACAGGGACTGTTGCTACTGCACAAACTCAAGCAAAACAGCAAAAATATTCGCTGATACTCATTAGCACGGCTATGTTTCTGTTTTCTAACAAGGCATGATCAGCACCAACCATTAACTTTAAACACAATGTCAACTGTTTGATTAATATGTGTTAACAATGTTTCATTCATTATTTATCTTCTACAAACTGTTCTTAGTTTTACATTTACAGACAATTACAGGAGAGAAGGCCTGGGGCTATTACAGAACTAATGACAGGCCCTACAGCTGATATTCAAACCCACAACGACACCTCTGTCTGGCCCTCATTATGTTGCAGTAGCTGCTGGAGTAAGAACTGTGGATGCTCTCAGTCTTCTTTATGGACTTGCACATGAGATTCTTATATATAACTGTCCTTTAATCTATTGCCAGTTCATAAAGATCGCTAATTGCCGACTGGCCAAAGACACCTGTGGGAGTTAGTTAAGGGCATGTACCAGGCAAATGCTGATATTCGCATTGGATTTGTAGTCCAAAAATATATGCAACAAGCAAATGCAGACAAATACCTGTGGGAGTTAGTTAAGGGCATAAACCAGGCAAATGCTGATATTCGCATTGGATTTGTAGTCCAAAAACATATGCAACAAGCAAATGCAGACAAATATAGTAATTATATTACCGCCTCTATGTTAGTATGTCCCTTTTACAAGCTGTTAGTGTCTGATGTTACATTGTTTGCTTTTGTTCTTGTTCGTGAGGTTTAACGTTTGATTTTCATTAGTTTTATCAGACGTTTGTAGACTCGGGGTTGGTTTCCTCCTCTGTCCTGCATGTTCTTTGATCGTGACAAAATGTATTTTAAATGACAAAAATCATGACAGTTGAAAAAAATACAAATCTGTTGTCAGCATCATTTCAATAGATGCTGGTGATGTGTGTTTTCACTCTAAGAACGGATGCTTAATTTTCTAAACTGCACGTGTTTTTTTTATTTACTGTAATTGAATTTATGCTTATAAGAGGGAGAACTGAGGTGGGAAACTGGCTGTATTCTCTGAGATCAATAATGCAGACCACAAATGGAAACGCACTCAGCCTGAACTACAAAATCAGTTTGTAATCTTACATCAGGTGGGGACCTGCTCAGAAGTTATTGTCTCAAAATGGAAGGGGATCAAACGAGAATGAGAGCAGAAATGGAGCAAGGCTTTCCTGTCCCCACTGAGCTAATCTCATTCATGGCGGGATGGCAAGAGGGAAGAGATTTGATTACATGCTAACTTAACCAGATAAACATCATCCCTTTTATGACACTTGCCATCTTTTTCAAAGTCATCACTTGACAACATTTGATCCATGTTTTTATAACCCTTTCTATAAAGTACACATTAAAGATACTTTAAGAGATTTATTTTAAGAACACTTCATTTTTATGAAAACTGCCTTTGAATTCTGATGGTCGTCACTTAAGAAGTTGCTTTGAGAAAAGCAAAAATATGGCAGCTACTGTTCTGGGCTCTGTGTTCAGCAAACTAAACATTTCTCCATAGTTGAGCAGGAGGCTTTTCTATTATGTAGTCTTTTTTGTGTTAGTGTGTTTTCATTTTCATGCCACAGACAAGTTAGTAGCTTTTGGGATATGTATAATAATGTCTGGGCCTATTCATAACCTTGCACTGCTTGTTCCAAACAGCCCTAAACATTTATGACATTCTAGACATAATTATGAAGTGTATAATGTATTACAGTGTTTACACTGTTTTTAGAGTGTAAGGCTCAAGGTTTCTTTTTTAGCAGGCAGGTAGATTTGTTTTCTGCTGTGTGAATCACCATTCAGAAGAGTTACAATAATAAATAAATAATATATTTCTTTATTTATACACACAGTGTATAACTGCTTCCTCCTCCTACTAATTCAGAAGCGCTTTGCTTGCACAGTTGATGAAGGACCTCTGTCAACAATGTGTAAACGTATATAGATATACAGTGTGTTCATTACCAGAGTCATGGTGACCATAATGCATGAGTCCCTCTCCTCATTCCACATTGTGAAAACCATACAAAAATATAATACATTATAACAATGTATTACAAAAACAGTATAGCTCATTATAGCATGTACTTTTAGTGTGCAGAACACAAATGCTTCTTGGTAATTTTGTGGTGTGCTAAGTAATATGATAACTGACAGACTCTAATAAAGATCACGTCATATTTAATGTGATATTTAACTAGCAAAGAAAATAATAATTATAAATGTCACAATATTTTCTAATTTAATTTCCCTAAAATGTAAATTGACTTTGACTGTGAAAACATGCAGTCTTGGCCTACTGATATTAATAGAGTTTTCATGGCTAACATACATATATATTGCATTGAGCACTGTATTCAGTATTTTCACTATATACATGAAGAAATTATTTATTAAATTAAATTTATATCTCTCGGCTGTCCTGGGAACGCCTTGGTATCCCCCCAGAAGAGCTGGAAGAGGTGGCTGGGGAGAGGGAAACCTGGGCCTCTTTGCTTAGGCTACTGCCCCCGCGACCCGGACCCGGATAAGCGGAAGACAATGGATGGATGGATGGATGGATGGACATGAAGAAATTTTCCTTACCATGAGAAAATGTGATATTTGGGACTATTTCAGACCTTAGCAGTACTATTAAAGCCTAATGAAAACTGGTTCTCCTCACTTCAGTAAATGGGTTAAAACACCAAGTGATCTCTTCAGCTCTGCAGTCAGTGACACAGGATTAGCCATAAGAAGGTGAGAAAAGGAGCTGCCAAGTCAAATTCAGAAGAAGCCTGAATGCGATGCATGTAGAGCACAAGGCGCCCTGGGGCGAATCGAATAGTACACGCCAACGACGGTTCTGGTCCGAAACACACATGAAGGAATTAAGTCTTTTAGTGGGGAACAATCAATCTCTTCAATATTCTTAAAACTTTATAGCCAGATCTCGATTTTGCTTCCATCAAGCTTGGCTGGACAGAAAAAAATAAACTTGTCATAAATTGAAGAGAGGATGTCAGGTGGAACATATCACAGCACCTTGTTCAATATTGTGAGTGATGTGGTTGTTATACAGCATTAAACTAACTTTATTTGTATCACCCCTTCACAGATTCCAGGGAGATTTCCAATATTTGTGCTTAGATTTAGTCTGCTGATTGAATTGCCCATTCTGTACCACCCATTCCAGTCAAAGAAAATTTGTCCTACAATAGAACAGGAGCTCTAAAAAAATGAGATTAAGGATTATGCTGGACATGTAGGATTACCACATCTGTTCCTAATGCTCATGATGCCTGAATCTTCATCTGTGCATTGGTCTGCAGGCTTTCTTTGGGCTTCAGTGTTAAATTCTGTTGTTTATTTGATGGTATGTTTGCTTATTTCTCTCTTTCTCTTGTAATGATGGACTGTTGTTTGACCCCTGCTGATTTCTGGATTTGAAAAAAATTAAAACTACTGTATCCAACTTCCCTTATGTTCCTGAATATATACAGACATCTACTGTATACTATGTACACACTTCCTCAGTTCTTTGAGGAGTTCTGGTTGCCCTCCAATATACATATACATACAATGTTAAGAATTTCAAAAATAATTTCAAATTTTCAATAGTAATATAAAATTACTACACATTACATTTGGTGAAGTGCGGTTCAGGCCTCTGTTCTACAATATTTCTGCCACTTTAGCTCCTTATTCTCTGCTTATTCAGAAGCACCAATAGGTGCACCAGGGATGCCCCCATGAGCTACAAAAGCGTCCTTCTGTTTTATAATCAAACCCAATGGTCTATGACCCAGCACATAGAGATGTACAAATCATCACAGAATACCAATGTAGTTGGGGGGAGGTGGGGCAGCTTTACTGCCCCTCTGTGCCCTCCAAAATGAGAGTGCAGACAAGGGGTACCGGGCTGGAACTGACGTGAGCATTGTCTGGAGAAGCCAGTTAAGGCAGTCTCAGCTCAGCTCACACTGACTGTTGGAGCAGGATGACATGTGGTCACTGCTCTTCAAGACGGTTCTATTTTCTCTCCCATGAGAATCTACTCAACAGCTGACTTAATGCTTTAATATGATCTCACCAATCTATCCATTTAGATGTTCTTAGGACGTTTTGGTGGCAAGAAAATCATTCAACCTGTGCAGCTCTTCATGAAGTGGGCCATCCACATACTTAAAAGATTGTCTAGCTGTTTTTCTGACACAATCCTTGTGGCAGTTTTCACATGTAGAATAAGAAAGAGATATGAAAGAGCTATATATGAAACATAAAAAACAACGAATTCCTCAGATGTACAGTGACTGAAAGGTTTTGACTGCAAATCTTGTTTTATGATATGAAATAAACATTTCAGAACACAGACAGCACGTGGTGCACCTGCAGAATGTGCTATGTCTGTTTGCAGTGGAGGAATGTTGGACTGGTAAGAAAAAAATGACACCCTGAAAAATCACATTAGTCAGTGGCGTTCAATACACTGCTTACAGCAACCTGATATTTGACACATTTGAGAAATTCACCTCATTCTATGGAGAGGTTACAGACAGATAACATCTAAAATACGGTTTTCCCAAATATTTATTAGGCAGCATAAGGGACAATAATATAGACGGAGATAACTAATCTAGTTAAGGTGAGGGAGACTGAATGAAGGGCAATGCGAGTAATACACAGAGGCTGCATTGTGTAATCGCCATCCTGAGCAGTAATGACTATTATCATCTCATATATGCCCACTGCACACCATCCTCTACAGCAATTAAGATTTGAGTCATTAGCAGTAATTAAATGAAAGATTGGTTACCTTATCCAGTTTGACTTTACCCACAGTGTGCACATTCCTCATGTTTTCCAGGACTCAATCTTGGCGCATGAGTGTCTTCATATACTATTAACTAATCTAATTAAATCCCATGCTCAGAGGGATCTTTCTTTTCATGGCTGTTGTCAACCAGTTTAATTAGGTACTTATTGAATTGAATTCAGAGGCTACTTTGTCCCTGTCAACAAAGCTGAACAAAGAAACAGATTCACATTCATATCAGATCTACTGAGCAAAATCTCATTTGTCTGTTTCTGTGTCCAAGCTTGTCTGAGATGCAATAATTACAGTATTTCTTGAACTTAGGACAATTTATAAACAAATGTAAATCCAGTTGTAATTAGAATGTCTGTACAATATGCTACTTACTCCACAATTGCACCGCAAATGTTTCTCCCAGAGGACTTGCACACAAATTATCGCAATGAGCACAATGGATTGTGGATCAAAATCAGTCACAATATGACAGGAAGGAAATATCTTGATCAAATATCTTGCTAATATTTTCTAACAAATTAAATAGCATGTGCATGCTAAACTTGTAATTAGTTTTTCAGTTATCCTTTGCTGTCTGGTCAGTGCACTTGGTGTGGTTAGGATAATACACAGGGCTGTAGGCTATAAACAAAACCACTGCTGGATGGACTGAACCTTGTTATGTGGTGAGAGATTTTTAGCGTTATGGTACATTGACATCCTGTTATGCTGTCAAGTTGCAGAGCAGAGAGACTCAGAAAGTTTATGTTAGCCAAACTTTAAAGGGACACTCTTTGATTTGTAGTGAAGTATGTGGTCCATAACTGTTTATTAAATTACAAGCTACCATTTTTCTCGCCTCGGTTTATGCCTCTGAATTATCACTGTCGCAATAATATTGCTCTGCTATAAGAATGCTAATTTGTATTTATTTATTTGTTCTTCTTCTACTAAGCCTAATGCTATCTGCACTCCTGTTCACTCTGGCTGTCTGCCACAACTCAGTTCATTTATCAATAGAAGCACTACAGACAGCACCAACCATGCAATCACTCCTAGTGCTTATCTAAATATCCTCATCATGGGATTGGCCACCTTCCCTACAGTCTAATACATGAGAGGGACTTGGCAATAGAAAGCCCCTCTCATGTCATCTTATGTTGCATTAGTATATAGCAAACATTGTATAACGGCACATCTAACAGAGGCTTATGATACATATGTCATGGCCTAAGACCCACCTGCTTAATAAGTAATTAACATGAATATTCAGCATTATTCATCTTCTAAGTGCTCTCCAAAATCAGTTGAAGGGACAGTTAGGTCATTTTTCTACTGTGTATTTAATTACAGGTTAAAAAACCCTGAAGCTGAGGTTCAGAACGTGCACTTTGCAGTATATCTGAGCATGTGTGTTTATTGTTTAGGACAACCTCGCACCAGGACACTGGTGGGCTGCATTTTTGCCTCATTTGTCTTTTACTGAAAAGGCAAAAAATATTGTTATTTGAAACTGTTTCAAGCCAGGAAACTGTTGCCAAGAAACTTTTGTGATAATATATGTGTATTGCAGGGACTGGCAACAATCCCTGAGAACAACCCTTGAAAGAGTAAGTCTAAAAAGATGGGCAGAATTCAGAAGGACAGAATTCTACAAAAGAACAAACCCCTAAGACAAGAAAATCACAAGAAAACATGTAGACTATAACTACAGACACAAGTACCTGCAAAGTAACAGATACATAAAGCTGGCTAAAATCAAGGGGAACAGCTGAAATTGATTTGTTAGAGTCATGAACGAATCACAGGTGAGGGGCAGGAAATGGGGTGAAGTAAAAAAAAAACAAATAAAATCCAGACACATGTCTAGAGAGGCAGACTAGACAGGGGCAGACACCATAGAGGGCAAAGACAGCCTGAGGTATCCCTGATAGGTAACCCTGACACCACAATAACTTGGCACCTTAGAATTCCTTGTGTAGTGGTACAAGGAGCATGAGGAGAATTAACAAAAACACATTTTTCAGAAGAGCCTCAGATTGGCTCACGTGGACCAATTGTTTAACCGTGGAGCTGAAGGCCAAAGCCCCACCCGTCAAACCACATAGTAATGCCCCCAAAGAAAAGGAAGAAAAGTGTCAGAACTTCCACACCAGAGACTTGGCCATGACACGTCTGGACAGCCACACCAGAGACTTGGCCATGACACGTCTGGACAGCCACACCAGAGACTTTTCAAAAAACGTTTCTGTACAGTGTATTAGCAAAGGTTGTCAATTTGAAATTCACACTAAAAACAGATAACCCATGGCCATTTCACACCCCTGGTAAACGTGTCATCAATAGACACCTCAATATGTTGTGCATGAAGTCATGTGGGGTAAGTCATTCCCCTCATCATTTAACCTCAACACTTGATCAATGTTTCTAATTTGGAAAGTGGTAGCACTGCATAAGTTTAATCTGAGGTTACTTAAAGTCCCCTGGGCACCAATGCCAGCTTCACCATGCACTTGTGATTAACAGACTTTGTGTCTAACAAACCTGGAGCAATTCTACCAACTGTTGATCTTTTCTTTCCATTATGCAATTCATCTTTAGATCAGGGCTGTGTTTTAGCTGTTTTGATACCAGATATATTAAAAAATAAAACTATTAATACAAGGCTAAGAGCAGCATCCTTGCAACTTGAAGCACTATGGTTTTGAGAAAGTCATTCCAGGAATGAGAGTTCTGACACAGACAAATTGCAGAGTCACAGAAATGCATTGTCTCCTGTGCCACAATGTCAGACATATAGGTCAGAGGTCAGTCTTGCTCACATACCTTTACAGCTTTATTAAAACTATGTGCAGGATCAATATTGATAAAACATACAAATTATACTGTCCTGTTTATAAAATAATTAATTAAAGCAAAAATATAATAATGGGTTAATAGAAAATGTTGGCATTATTTGGCATAACAGAGGGCATTGATTTGTAAGTCCCTTGTTGCTGCAATAATAACTCCCATGGCCATGGCAGTGAGTCCCAATTAAGACTGTTATTCACTGTTCAGGTAGATAGCAACTGTTACCATCCAGATGGCAATCGCAATAAAAATGGACCTTATTCATTATCTCCATTATATTGAAATAATACAGCAGACCATCTTAAAGCTTTAATAAGCCTGATAGGAGGCAGGTGCATCTGCTAGTGCAGCTGGCCAGGAGTCCACAACTGCTCACACTCTCAATGGGAAGGGAGGTTGGTTTCATTTCTGTTGACCCAGGGGGATGATGTCAGAGCAGATCAGTCAACACTCTTCTCTAATCATGTTGAGGTGTCCAGGGTGCAGAGATGTGTGAGTGGCAGCTCAACAGGTTGTGGTGACCAGCCTCAGAAGAAGGAATGGAAGAGGTTCATTTTTTCCTCAACATTCCAGGCTGGAGACCATCAGGCAACAGGAGAGAGATTCAGATAACTGGTGAGAACTTTTCAACTTTCAGGAGAAAAGTGAAAGAGAAGCAAAAAAACACAAATAAATAAGCCGAATCCAAGTGTGAACAGTGTTGAAACAATTTCTGATCTGATCAGGGAGTCCACAATGCAATCCTTCTGTGGACCACACTTTAGCATTTACGTGTGGGAGCAGTTTTTCTACCACCTTCGCAATAAGGGTTGAATGAGATGTGGAGCAGTTGATTTTCAGATGAATAAGAAAGACCTGGGACATTCAGACAGCTTTGAATAATGTGGTAACCAAGCCTTTATAATGGTAGCTCATAATTTCACAGATCAATGGGCATTACCTACACGGTAGATTTTGTATGCAAGCCAACTCCAGTATTTTCAACCCACTGGTGAGCAAGGACAAAGATCTGTGAATACCGCAGTAAGGGAAAATTTTCAAGATAGTTGTGTTGCAAACCTAGAACAAATATATATGTAGCAATGCCTTTAATAGTTGAAATATTTGAATAAGGCAGCTTGCACTGACTTCAAACCAAAATGGTTTTAAAGATAAAAGGTAAAATTTGTCTTATGTTGAACTTCAGTCTAGAGTTGTGGACCTCCTATGAGATACTGCTGCTGGTGAATATGTAAAATGAATTTATAACATTTCAATTTGAATGCTGAAAACTGGAAACTAAAACTTTTGTTAATTTGTCGTAAAGAGCGCTATGCAAATTTGGTGTGAAATTCAATTAACACACTGCCTGAAAATATCCAACCAAATACATGTTCTTTAATTTTAAGATGAGACGTTGCATATTAAATTCTACAGCTCAGTGACTTGAGACATTCTATCTAGCTAAAGGGTTGATTGGTGCAGAGTATTCAAAAGTGAGTTTAGAAAGGCAAATCAAGGTCTGAAAACAGTGATGAAATGCTTGATTAAATAAGTGATCACATGAGTTTGGATTTCTTTGTACACAACAGCTAAAGTCAGAGTTTTTAGACAGGGGAATCCATCATTATTGGCAGGTGGTGTTGATGATTCAAGAAAGCCTGGCAGTTTTATAGGAACATTATAAGTGGGCTGTCGGGGCCTCTTTAAAGCCACATCACTCAGAGAGGGCAGGAGAAATATGGGCAACATGCACTGATACTTGGCCCAGGTCTCCAGTGCTCTTTGGGAAGGGGACATGAGGTGAAGGGAATGCTGCTCTGTCAGACAGAGAGCATTAACACTCACTAATATGGTGGTAAGGAGCCTCTATCACCTGTGCTATTTCAGTAAAATAGGTTTATAGTTTATAGTCTCAGTGTATATTTTATGTGCATAGGTATATTCGCCTACACGGGGGAGGAGCACACAGGGCACATACCGGAGGGGAGGAGGGGGGTCACCAGGTCAAATTTCCCAATCACAGCTGATAATTAAATAAAATAAATAACAGGTCATTAACTTAGAGAGGCATCGCTCTCATTTTTACCTAAGTATTTAACTGATGTCAGGTATATGCACAGCACAGCGTCACTTGGTGTTCACTGCTCTCAAGGTCTTGTCAGCCAAAGGGAAGGGAAGATATGATCTAAATGTTGAAATGTAGTATAGCTTTTGCTGTCGATGGTTCGTGTCCCTGTGCCCATTAATACTCCATTAATACGAGCAGAAAAGGAGTAATGCAATAAAGATTTTCAAGCTTGATCCAACACTAAAATGTAGGAGAAGTTACTGTTCCAGAAAGAAAATATTTTAGTCACTAAGTCACTAATTCTCAAGAGTCGCTTTTTTATTTAATTTTGCTTCCCCGTGCTTTAGAGTCTTTAGAGGTCCCAATTGACCTAATATTTTATTACAGTTCAAAAATAAGTCTCTTATCTTCATCTATCAACTTCAGAAATATCACAGAATTGAAATGAGACACAAAGTTGTTAACATTCAAAAATCAGGTAACTGCTATTTTTCTTCTTAAAACAGTAGTAATCGTCGATAGAAATGCAATAATTCTGAATAGTACCTTAGAATGTAGCAGCAATAGAAGCCATGTGATTTGTTTCTCCAAAACATATTTTTGTACATTAACTGAGGGTATAAATAATACTGGATGCTCTGTTGCATTAATTTTTCTTCTAGTATTTACAGATACAAATAAAACACAGTATTTTGTGTACTGAAAAAACTATTAATATCCTTACTTGCAAAACATAACTGAAAAGAAGTACTGTATGAAAAGGTAAACGCATACAGTATTAAAGTAGAAAAAAAGCCTTTAGTAGTAGGATGTCTTTTTTAGTGACAGTCAGCCACCCATCTCTGGGAAAATGCACTGCTGTATAGCCCATCATTAAACGTCTGACAGGATAATTACGGGAATTCGAATAAGACTCTTGGACAGTAGTTTGACATTTTAACTACTTTGAATTTTTCCTCCAGTCATGATTATGCGCGAAACCTTGGAGCTCTTAGAAGGGTCATTATGAGAAATAGGACGATAGGTGGTGAAAGATCTTCTGCACACAAATGCAAGCTTCACCTTTTTCCTTTTTCTATTTCTCCTTTCTTTTGCAGAACCTTTGCTACATGGTTTTTCGCCAGTACCATTTCAGAAGACTCACCACTCTAAATGAATTCTAAACTTTGAACAAAGAACAAATGGTCTTTTCAAATGCTGAAGAAATACTGTATATGTATACGCAAGTCTTTTGCTCATCTTATGAATTTTGCTACAGAACTGCAAAGTATGATGTAGAGTTCCTTGTAACGAGTTCACCTGTCAATCTCAGTCTTCCCTTCAGACTTCAAACCTCCTGGTCAGGTCTGACACAAGTTGCCGACTAGCTTTTCCTTCAGCAAGCTATTCAGACTTAAACTCTTCTGTAGGCTTTCCCACTCTTACTGGGACTTGGCGTGTGAACAGATGCTCACTGATTTCATAGTGGAAGAATCTGGACTGACTTTACCAAGGACATGAAGATTTATGAAGGATATAATCATTTTTGTTTTTAGCAATTTTTTCAGGTTCGTTTTGCATGTTGATAAGAAAATGTCATAATACCCTAATTTCATAAAGACTAATAATATATAATATATAAAGCTAATAATTGTTTCAGGGGTAAAGATTTTTCTGTCTTTCTGTCCTTCACAGATTCACTTCATGTTTCGTATTAAATCGACTATCATACAAAACATTTTTCAATATTTTTGATATGCCTTCTATTGCCTCCAGGTTCAGCTTTACTGTCAAGAATTAGACAGCTAAATTTAAAAACAAGTGATACTTATGCAAGGACCCAACAGTATTGGGGGGGGGGGGGCGAGCAGTGTAAAATCCAGCCAGCAGTGCAAAAGTAATGCAAAGTTATGTCCATAGAATTTATATGTAGAGTACAGAGTGTAATTGTCAGTACTGTGAGGTAGTGTGTGATGTAGTCAGACATGTTGTGACTGAATGTGACAGAATATTAGCAAGCTCTCTTCCCAGATCTATTTGTGCAAGGATGGAGTCTACAGTACCATCTCCTTGAAGGTAGTGTAAACAATCCATAGTTTGTATGGATAGGATCCTACATAATCCTACACGGTCTTTTCAAGCATCACCTGGTATAGATGTCCTGATGTAGACGTCCGCTCACCTCTGAAATCCTCTCAGGTGTTTGCACAATTCCTCACCAGATGTTTGTAATTGCGAGCAGCACAGTTCCTGGACCACCGAGTGATATTACCAGTTAGGACACACTCTATGGTGCTGCTGTAGAATGACCTGAGGAATGTGGGGTTCATGCCACTCTCAGGTCTTAAAGATGCTCTAGAGAGCTGTCTTTTTACAGTTTCTGCATGTTTTATTTAGGAGACTAACCATACAGAAACCATTATAATGTGTTGTGTAGTTGTATTAACTAAATTAAAAAAATAATAATATTAACGATATTAAATAAAATTCACACATTTACAGATCAATCACAGCAATAAACCCACTAACAGGTGAAGTAAATAACACATTATCTTATTAGAATGGCATGTGAAAACAACCGAGATATTTAAAGCAACAAGTGCCTAGTCAGTTCTTGAAGTTGTAAAGATTGAAAAATATCCAAGTCTAAGGATCTGATCGATTCTGATGGCTGCATGACTGGGTCAGAGCATCTTGAAAATGGCAGTTATCGTGGGATGTTCCCAGTATGCAGTGGTTAGTACCAACTAAAATGGACCAAGGAAGAACAACCAGAGAACAAACTGTAGGACCATGGGAACCCAACACTCACTGATGTAAGTGGGGTGCAGAGTCTGGGGTTAGTCTAGCCCATCACACCACAGAAGAATTATTGTAGAACAAAGTTCTGAAACAATTAATGTTGACAGAGAGAGCCACCAGTTTGCAGTCACACGTGTAATAATGACTATTAAATGAAAAAATAGCCAGCATAGCCGTCTCGTTAGCCAAGCAAATCAGTTACGTAGCTAGTACTTTTAATTAGCTAGATAACTGTGTAATGTTCACCTTGTGATTATTAAGCTTTTATTTATTTATTTTGACAATTCATTATTGCGTAGGGAGCACAGAAAGGTTGAACCTCACTGGCTCTATGAGTAACTTGCCACATTAGCTTGTGAGATCAAATTTACTCAGTCACTTAATATATTTACGCCCCTTTTAGCCAATGGTGGGTGCCAATTTCTCATCCTGCTTACTGGCAATGTGTCTGCACAGCAGTTAACCAGTAACTCTAGTGTCCATGCTGAACCCGTCTACCACCGAAAGTGTCTACAATGGGCATATGAGCATCAGAACTGAACCACGGAGCAACGGAAGAAGATGGCCTGGTCTGATGAGTGACATTTTCTTTAATAACATGTAGATAGCAGGATGTGTGCACCTCACTTACCTCAGGAAGAAATGGCACCAGAATGCACTAAGGAAAAAGGCAAGCAAGTGGAGGCAGCATGATGCTCTGGGCTTTGTTCTACACTCACTGAAAAAAATGTAGAGTAGGGTTTACTTAAAAATTTAGTAAAGTTTTTCCACATAAAAACAGCAAGTAAATTTAACAGACCATATATACAAGTAATATTTACCCATAATTCTCAGTGTATTTAACTACACATTTTTCAGCAAATGTTACTTTGCAACACGTTTATTCAATAAGATTTTACTCAAGTGTATCTTAGTAGATTTTACTACAAAATGTACAAAAATGTAGCACCACATTCTCCATTCTCTTATTATTTACACAATAGTAATAATTATATATATAATTAATTATATTAATTATTTAGTAATGCTTACCTGCCAAGTATTTTATTCATTTTATTTTATTATTTCATTAATTTCTGTAGGTGTTAATACATGGCACATAATTTATAAAAATGTGTTAAATGGAGTGAAATCAAAAGATTGTACAACATATATAAAGCTTTAAATATTCTTAAAATACTCACATATTAATGTACAGCAAAAAATTAACACGGCGAAGTCTTTAAAAAAAACCACTTAAATCTAAAGTACATTCACATGATTATATCTACACTGTTAATAATTTAATGGTGACCATCCGTGTTTTCGAATGTAAATTGCTAATCCCAGTTAGCATAAGTTACTTTGCTAATACTCCTGCCTAGCATGTCAATAACCCCAACCTGAAATAAACTAATTTGCCTCAGTTAAACTAACCGGTTGGCTCGTAAAC
Organism: Brachyhypopomus occidentalis; assembly: GCA_020368025.1. Classification (NCBI taxonomy): domain Eukaryota; kingdom Metazoa; phylum Chordata; class Actinopteri; order Gymnotiformes; family Hypopomidae; genus Brachyhypopomus; species Brachyhypopomus occidentalis. The sequence goes on along the minus strand of JAGXOD010000025.1, from coordinate 4,354,309 downwards.
AGGCTCAGCAGGCTCATCTCACATTTAAATATAACGTTTATTTAAAGGTGAAACACGAAACATGAAACATGTACGTTAAACGGAACGACGTTGCTAGGCTACCATCGGCATAAGTAACTTAGCTAGCATAGCTAACTGTTACATTTCAAACTAGGGACCACTAACATAGCTTCAAGAGTGCAAGAAGTTTTCCATATTAATAGTTAGCACAACATTTGTTCCTCAGTTTGTGGCCACATACCACAGCGCGGTCCTCTTCAGCCAGACAACCGCTGAACATGAGGTGAAAATCTGCATTCTGTGTGAAAAAAGTTTGACTTGTAACAAAAGCTGACGTCACTGCGCATGCGTGGGTCCTGCAAGCGACCTTTTGCAGTTTTCAGTTTTGCTTCTCACAAAAACAAAAAATTACAAAAACTTTGGCATTTAGACTAAAATTTATAAACGTATTTGAAGACAAACAAATACAAAGAAACACCAAGTAGTGCATATAATTTTACATGAAATTCTTAAGTAACTAGACTGTACGAGATTATTCTTGTAGATAGTACTTAAATAAATGTAATTATATTTACAAAGTCAAAAAAAAATTGTTTACAGTGCTGAAGCAGTCAATATTACTTCAGGATGTACCACCGACCTGAACACTGCTGCACTCCAGGGACACCCCTTCATGGCAATGGGATCCCCTAATGACTGTTGCCTCTTTCAACAGGATACTGCACACTGCCGCCTGCAAAAATTGTTCAGGAAGAATTTTACAAATGTGAAAAAGTTCAAGGTGTTGACTTGGCCTCCAAAGTCCTCAGATCTCAGTCGATCTAGCATCTTTGGGATGTCCAATGCATAGAGACCCTGCCTCTCAATTTACAGGACATAAAGGATCTGCTGCCAACATCCTGGTGCCAGATACCACTGGACACCTTCAGAGGGCTTGTGTAGTTGTGTGTGGTCTTGTGTAGTTCATGCCTGGTTGAGAGATGTGCTGGCAGCACAAAGGGGTCTTACACAATGTTTAGGCAGGTGGTTTGAATGTTGTGTCTGATGTTATGTACTTAGTAGTGGATACTCAAGTTGGTTATGCGTAAGTGTACAATAGTGGGTGGGGAACAGATTTTGGTGTTCTTCATTGCATTGTCAGTGCATTTTGACATGCTGAGCGTCTGCACTAACCTAATGGAAGAGCAATGAAAGTTAACACTAGCTTAAACTATACCCGACACACTCATGAGCACTCATCACATTTATTTATTCTAATTCTTACAGGCATTTCAAAAGCCTTAAGCAGCTAAGTCCTGAATCAATGGAAATTTACAACCACATATATTAGTCTGTGGAAATGTAGTGGCAGGATCAACATCATCTTCAATTATGCTATGCAAACTGGAATTTATGCAGACTTTGTGTGTATCTGAATAATACATAAGCTATCTGATCTATCATATAGAAACAGTATTTCTGGGAAATTGCCTAATAAATAGATGAAAATAAATACATTATCTGGTCAGTGTCTTTCATAAACTATGATTATGTTCCAAGACAATGCACGTGATTCTACATTGCCTCGGTGGATAACTGATTACTGCTGATGCTGAAACGTAAGCAGTTTTGTCTTGGTGATGACAGCAGTGGTGTTAGTCAGGACAGATCTCCTTAGCTTCATGACACCTTTAATGAAGGTAGTGTTTGGTTTTTTTCAACTAATGAAAGCTCTTCTGAATCCAGCACATATCTCTTTCACATGCATGTTTATTCCTTTTGGTTGAAAATGGTTGACTTTGATTCATATGTTTTTGACAGTTGGTGCTTATAAATGTTAATATCAGTCTTTTAAAACTGTATTTGTATAACATACCATTATTATTATTTGTCATACTATCAGTATGTATGTAAGTTTGGTAAAGTGTGTGTTATATAGCTCAGAGCATATAAATGTCCTCCTGTGTGTAGGGATGGTCCTGTCTGTAGCCTGTTTAATCCTCATTGCGGCTGTTCTGTCCAAGTGAATTTTTCTTGGCCCATTACGGATTCAATACTGAAGAAGCAACTTATTCTGATTGCCTTATAGGGAATTCCTGTCTGTTTAAGGTTGACCTCTTTCCAGATAAGAGCAAAAGAGTCATATAATAGCCTTTTAATAACTATAGTTTAAAAGCTATAGTTTAAATAGCAAGAAGTGTTAGAGGTTAAAAGTATTTCTCCTTTACATGTAATAGAAATAATTGCTTTGTTAGATTGAGTGCTGCATATATGCTACTGCATATATATTTGTAGAAAATAAGAGGGCCTTCTTACATATTTTTACATTAGATTTCATTAGTCAATATATTGTGAGCATATAGGCAACATCTGTGTGCTGTGTTCCCATGGGCTAACCAAGTATTATACGCTGTTACACAAACACACATTTAGCATTTCAAATTATTTTGCTGTGAGCTTAATCCCCTGCAATATTACAATAATTTCTTCTTTTTTTGTTTCGTCTCATTGTTCAGTAGAGATTGTCTTTGACATACGGAGTTGCAAGCCAAGATTTAGGACTTCAGGTGTCATGTTTAAACAAAACAAGAAAATCTTGGAATATAAATTCAACCTAATTTATACAAGAAAAAAAAAACAAAATCAACTGAAGTGAATGTGTCCAAACATATAAACTCAGCAGTTACTGAAACATGACAAACAACCTCAGGCATTTTTCGTGCTTTCATCCAGTACTGCAGATGAACAAAGCAGTTGATGTACAGTGATTATGGCACAAGAGTATGAAGGAGACACATATTTCTGCAAAGTTTCTCTATAAAGGTGCCAACATTAGTGACGATGTGCTCTCTGGTTTGCCTAAATTTCATGAATCTCTGAGCAAACAAAAAACTTGTATTCTGAAAATGTTTCAAATGTGCATGTTCCAGGTTTCAGAATACAGCATATCCACAGTGGCTTATGGTTCATGGTATTTTGAATACTCTTGAAAACACTATGAACTTATTTAAATGTAGATGAAATAAAGACCTTGAAGGTAATGCTTGACCAATGGCCAACCACCGACCTTTCCCCACAAATCATCATATGCACCACATTTAGTTTTATTAAGTTTTTAACCTTTTTGAGTTCAGCATATCTTTTGACGAGTCTTTAGCCCATACTCAGATGGCATTCCCATGCTCCATACATTAGGGGCATAAAAAAAACAGAAGGCCCATAATTAACTTTTTAAACATCAGTCACATAGTACATGTCGTTTCCCACGCTGCAGCTGTGCTGAATTTGCTTGGGCACGAATGCTGTATGAGCTTGTTAGCAGTGGGGAGCAGGGCCTAGCGGTCCTGATGAGGGCTGCCCTGCCAATGCTTTCATCCTATGGGCCAAAGTAAAAAAAGTGGCATACCGTGCAAGGGCCTCACAAGTAGCCATTTGGCATCAAGAGCATAACGCCAACTCTAGTGGCACCAGAATGTGAGGACATATCTCATGTGATGCTTTAGTGTGATGAGACAAGAGAAGACATTCTTGGCCAAAGTGGAAATATGCGCATATATTCCAGAGAGAGATTAGCATATCATCTATGTAAAAGCCTCTAGAGTGTGAGTGTCTTTAGAGCTGTTCTTAACTGTCTTTTTTCATTTTAATGTGGAAGAATATATTCCATTTTGGTGTGATGGAAAATTGACACTAAGTACTAAAATTGTTTGTTAATATATTTGACATTTGCCCTCTTTATTCTTATTGAGTGACAGCAGATGCCACACAAAATCTCTTCAATAGGATTTCTGCACAACAAAAATCGCTAGCATCCTATTGCATTTTTATTGCCTATTATTTTCATTCATTATTCTTTTCGTGTAATGACAGAAAATGAACGGAGTGGATGAAAAAGCAGAGTTTACCGCAGCCAGGCTACCCATCAAGTCCAAAAACACACAAATTAACAGACAGGTGTATCAACAAAACACAAGGCAAACAGTACATTCTGAGCATACAATATGGATACAAAAAAATACAGACTCACCGGCAAAAATCAGTTCAACTAGAAATGACAGAGGGATAAACAAGCTCAGGTCTGCTCCCTGCATCGTGAGCTCACAGGGCTCACAGAGAATGCAGAGAAACATGGAAGTATTCATAGCCAATCTGTTGATGGTAATGCAGAGCAGGTGTGCAAGTTGGCGGGGGGGATTTCAGAAGGCAGAGGACGTGGGACACAGGTCATCTGTTGCTTTACTCATGTGCTCTAAATCTCCGGCGCAGAGGGAATAACTCTGGAATGAGGGAACAAAATGGAGGCAAAAGGAGGATAGAACACCTCAGCGAATACAGCAATGGAACCGCAACAATATCAGTTGTTCTTGGCCTGAGAATGACAACAGAATGGCAGGAATTTAATTGTTTCCTACCATGTTCAAACTTAAAATAGCTGCACATACTTCAACACTGACTCTCTTCTGGAGCTGATCTGTGATTTTTTGAGCTGCTAGGCCTTGCTCTGTCAGTTTACTCTTGGTGTGAAGTGTAGCCACAGTCCATGGGCAGGTAGCAAAGTAAACAATCAAAATGTGCTTAGAATGAAAAATGAAATGAATACAATGCCTGAAATGGTTAAAGTCGCATTAGAAAATCTGCCCTTACATGAATCACATTAGTTTACCTGAACACACAGAGAACAATGCAGAACATACAGAACATATAATGCTGCTGCACTTATAATGTTTGCACTTATGTTTATTATTATTTTTGAATTTTAATTAATGTATGGATACATGTACGGATCTTTTCTTTTACTTTGGGACACTTACATAATGCCCAGTTTTTGTTTTTTTTCCACAATGTGACATGGTTTCTATTTTACTCATAACATACAAGATTGTGTAACATAAAAGTTTTAACATCTTCATAAAAGACACGTGGCAGTAAGGGAGGCAAGGTGTGAACATTTACTTGAATTTATGTGGACATTAAAGACTGTTAAGATTTTGATCAAATGAATAAAACTGTACCATAATAACTTGTGAATAATATGATAGACACATGCTTATGGTTGAAGGAGGCATTAATGAGCCATGCCTTTAAGCCATATACACTCATCCCAGTCCATCAAGGTCTGTAGTATACAGCCTACAAATATCACCAGGAGGTGTTCAGAATGGTTACAGCAAATGCATGTGGACGGAGGATCTCGGTAGACCAAGCTGAACACCATAGCTCTAGGCAGTAACATATCAATCACCAACCATCAGCAAAAAAGTCAGACATTTTGTTTTCTGAGCTTAATGAGAAACAAATGGCCACCTTACCACCTAGCACTGCAAGTCACTTCAAAAAATACATATTGAGTATAGATCTTATCACTTATCATAACACAGAGGGCTGCATCATACTCCGTTTGTGACCTTTGTGTCAAGCTACAATCTTTAATAAGTCAAAAATGCATTTATTACATAGCAGTCATGAGATTCAAGAAAATGTGCAGCATTTGTTGTAAAGAGAAAATCTCAGTCAAGGAAAATTCATGATAAACTGTTACCACACCTTGCTCTTTAGGCCCAAAACACCAATGCCACCATTGGTATGACTGAAATCTGCGTTGTTCTGGGTATATTTATATTAGGATTATTCTCAATGAATTTGACTGGGAAGCATTAAAACAGAGGAAAATGGTAAAGAAATGAAGAAGTAGAAGAAGATGAGGAGAAGAAGACTGAGCTTGTCCTTAGAGCAACATGGTAAAACAGCAGTTAGCCTAGCGCTTCTGATTTGGACTATGGTACAGTTTCTTACTCAGGTTTCACTGTAAGTCTCATTTTGAAAGGGCACTCTGTTAAGGGAAACAGTGTAGGATCATTTCATGCATCCTCAGATATACAGTATGCTAGGCAACAGCCTAGGCTGGTCATTTTGTTGTTTTGTTTAATATAACCCTCATCCAAGTTAACTGCAATTTTTCCTTTTGACTGTAATATTAGGTAGATGTTGGGGTTAACTTCTCTCATTTCCTTTGGTGATTTGTAGGGTACAAAAAAACCTATTAAGGCAAAATTAATTTGTTCCCTGTCACATGCTTCATCTCTGAATCTCTTGACTATCACAGCTTTTACCACAAAGTGCAAATTTGTCTTGAGAGTAACAAATGTTATAAAAATTGTCAATTAGATTAGCAATTTCATCCTCAGGGTGACCCTGGTCAGTAAGCACTATGTTCACTGCTCTTTTCTTCATTAGCAATTGGGTTGAGCCAAACCTTGTGGTAATAGCCACATATGGAACCACAACAAATCAAATATGATTCGCACAATGGCCAAATACCGTGCTGTGAATCTCTTCACTGGCACAAGGCATATACAGACAAATAAAGATAACAGTTGTAATTGTGACTGTCTAACCCTTGCGTGCGATGGTCTTCTTTCAACTTGCTAAGCATTAGTGGGAGCTTAATAGTTTGACACAATAATATCCAAATCCTGATGTTCTGACTAGATGTTTACAGATAATTTAAACATTGTAGTTGTTTATAAGTTAGAAGAGGTCACATCCCCCAAAAAGGTTTGATCTAGTGTTATCTATGTGAAAATAAAATTATAAATAATTAGCTTGAGCATTAACTATCCATTATATGAGTTCATAGAACATACCAATGTAGCCATTATTCAAGCATGTAATGGATGGCAGAACACCACAGCTCGTAGCAATGCATTCCCAGAATTAACATAAATAATTAGCACTAATTTGAATCATTAAAGAAAACAAGGGGCGTAATCATTTATGAATACTCAATCAAAAGTTAATTATGTAATACTAAAACAATAATGATCTTGTGCGTCAGCCTGAAAAGGTGTGAAACAGATAACTGAAACGCTTGTTCCAAATAGCTAAAGGCTTGTGTCTGGCTCAGAAGCTAGCAGGGCAAAGCTGAATACACAGACACTGATTTTAGTCTGATGTATGGATGTAGGACCGTCCTGCAAACGCACCCACCCACTCCCCCCACCCTCCACCCTCTCCCCCCACCCTCCATCCTCTCCCCCAACTGCCTGTCACAGTGACAGCCCCTGTGGTTCCTGCTTTTGGAGCTGCGTGAAAGTAGATTACCTGAACAAAAGCCGCCCGTGCCTGGTAGAGCAGGATCTCCCTGAAGCTCACGTCTACGACTCTTTGTTCTGCATAGCCAGTGGGCTGAAACACCCCCAATGAGTCATATACCAAACAATAGTGCTGACGCGGAAACATTTCCAAACCAGGACAATTAAGGTGGTCAGAGGCTAACACACCCAAGCAACAAAAAATGTGTTGCAGGTATCTCCAAGTGATTTTGTATACAATAAAGGTTGGTTTTGGCTACAAAAGGAGCGGTGAAGTATTTTACTCTCCATGCTAATATGATATGCAAAAGCTCTTGTAATGTCAAGCACCTGCATTTAGAGTTTGCCCTTGTTATGTCTGAGAGGTCCCAGAGTAACACTGAGTGAAAAACTCTGGTCTCAGAGCAGCAATCCCTGGGACATGCTCTGGCCAGCTGTGTGCTTTTAAATGAGGGCCATCGATCTGGACTTCCTTTTGGTCCTCCCTTAACCAGCAATGGAGCAGCAAGCTGGAGAAAGAGCTCCACACTGTGGTGAGAAATGAAATCGCACACACAGACAAAACAATGTTTCAAAGACATTTCAGAATAAAATAGAAACAAAAAATTTAAAACTCAGTGACGTCAAACATCTAGATTTGATCTGTGTTATGAAACAAAAATGTTATAATATAGATTAATTCTACATGCAAAATTTAAGTCCTCTGTGATACTCAGTCCATACTTATTGAGTCGTTTCTCTATCTAAGCAACTAAGAGTGAGCATTTCTGCATGCTTTCATAGTTAGTAATTATGAATTAGTGAAGTTTAGGCAGATGTTTATGGTGATGAACAGGTGAATGCAAATGAGATAAATTCACTGTCCCTAGCCAACTTTGGTCATGACCAAAAGTTAATTAAGAAAATAATTATTCCACTTCACTGATTCATTACACACACTCTCTCTCTCTCTCTCTCTCTCTCTCTCTCTCTCTCTCTCTCTCTCTCTCTATCTCTATCTCTCCCCGTCTCTCTCTCTCTCTCTCTCGCTCACTCTCCCTTTCCCTCTCTCACACGCACACACACCACCAATTTAAACACAGTTGAAAAATATCCCTGAATATGAACATTTGAATATGATTATTTTCAGTGTTTCAGTTCTTTCTTAGTAAATATGTATATTTGTTTTGCCTCAGAATTCATGGTGATTTTTGTCTCTTTGACCACACTTGTTTCTGTGTTTTTATTTTTAATACCAATATTTTCTATCCTGAATTTTTATAAGACAAACAATCTCAAGCACAGAAACTGAGCAGGCCAGCCTAGCCACCCATTAAACCCAGGCCCTAACGGCAGCGGTGCAGTCTTTGCTCTGGAAACACACCAAAGCAAAGAACCCGGGAATGTCCAAAACGAGGGACAGCCCATATACCAATTACGCTCCAATAGATTAATGCTCACCGCTACCCACATCTGACAGACTTTGTTTGGAAATCCGAGTCCCCAGCTGAGCATCTTGTTGTGCATGCAGACCCCAGGCACAGAGGCATTCGCGCTGCACCTGTTCCTCTTCTCTGTGCTTGCTGAACAGCTCTCGTGCGCAGGACTCACAAATCAAGCCTGGCACAAAGAAGGGCTGGACAGGTAGCCCCAGAGCCGCCTGCTCTTCTCACACACCAGCAAGCCACTCATCCTGCCATCAGTCATCCTGGTGGCCCTCGTACAGGTCTCTGTCGGAGACAGCATGGAGGATTGGAAAGAGGTCTATCATGAAGTGGGTTAAAAGTTCTCAAGCTACCTTAAGGCCTCAGGGATCTACAGTTTTCCCATGCAGGGGTTGGGAACAGGCCATGGAATTAAAGCAGCTGCAAACAGGTCAACATCTCCTAATTTTGAGCTTGTGTATCGCCTAAAGTGTCCCCACAGGGTCACAGTGCCAGGGTAATTCACACTAAGATCATCCACCATTCTGGGTACAGGCCTTCTAAACTGTAAAGTCTATATTTATATTTCATTTTTTTACAAGATTATGTTTATAAAAACAAACTTCAGGATATAACTCATAGATACAACTTCAGGCTGCCTGTAAATAATCCATAACAGCCTGTATTTATATTTAAATTCAACAAATATTTATAAATAGTTACCTTAGTATATTTTATTTTACAACTGTACATTATATCTCTTTATTGTTTCCTATTTACTAATCCCACTGCAACAGAAAATACAGAGAACAAAACGACTAACCCTGCAAATGCATAAAATACCGAAAATCTGGTGAAATCTATGCCACATAGTAAGCTCCATTCGCACTGTTCCAAGAGGGCCAAGGTGCATGTCAGCACTCAACACCCTGCGGCTTTGGAGCTGCTGTCATTTCCTGTTAGGTGCAACGAGTTTAATTAAAGACTGTAAGAGATTCTGAGATGCTACGTCTCCAACCACCAACACCAGTATTTAATATTAATCATGATTACTTCATTGCAATTGCTTTGAATTAAGATGAATAATTGCTATCACAACTGTAACAATATGTATGATACTGACTGGACCACAATACTTTGTACATACCTACAAACTTAAATAATGGGCATTTGTAGATTTAGCATTCCTTTAAATAACCATTGCATGTGTTGACAGAACATACAAATTAAGCCATTACAAAAGCATGTCATGAATGGCAGAACACCACAACTCATAAAAATGCATGACTAAAATTAGCATAATTAATCAGCAGTAATAAAAAAAACAACAGAAATGCTTCAAGTTCTGCATACACTAGCTATGAACTAGTTAGATTTAATTACTGATGACTTGCCCTGCTTAATGTGAGGTTACATCCTTGTATTTCCATATTTCACATGAATGTGCTGATATCATAATCTTGGATAATGTGCTTCTGCACACTGTTGCCCTATGCTAATGATGTCATTCCCATATACTACCCTACTGACATTACCATTGCTTGTAAAATATGAGCACAATGAGCTGAGCTAATAACAAGACTCCCACTCAGTCTACTCAGAAAAGCATTCTCACTCATCCACTTAGCTATTTGTTCTCCCCTCTTGGCCATGAGAACTACAAACAAAGGTAACTCCGCTTGGCTAGCAGAGGTGTGGATGACCCCAGAGTCAAACACTATAACACGCTTGTCATCTCAGGAATGCTAGCAATAATAAGCACCTAACTGAGTCTGAGTTCTCAGGCCTCGTAGCGCCAAGACCATAAGACATGACAACAACTAAAAAGTATCATTATCGTTTTGCATTCTCCTCCAGATTGAGATGTGATCTTTCAGGGGAAGAACAGAATATGGGAACATGGACAAAAACTGCTGCTATTCAAACAGGAGACTGAGAAAGTTGTGCACGCTCAACTCAAAATGAGTCGGAAGCACATTAGTTCCACAGAGGATGAGGCTCAGAAGGCAATAAAGGTAAATCTCTAGAGAGGGATGGCACAGAGACTTCATCATCATGTTTCAATGATCAACTCCTTGGACCAATCATGAGCTCCTTATTATTCTGCCAAATTTTTTTTTTTACCGGTTTTACCGGTTCTGGCTCAGCATGCTTTAGTAAAAGCCCCATCTCCTTCCTCCAAAGAGATTCCACGTGCGGTTCATAAAACTTATTTATACAGCAATGGCCTATAGCAGGAATGGGAACTTCATATGCAAAAGCATGTATGAAAGGGTCATTTAATGTGTATGATTTTCATTTCCCGCTCACGGAGAAGGATCCTGGGTGCGCACACATGTCATGCACAGTTCTGTTTGCAGATTCTTAGAGGCCAGGAAGCCGCTCTCTCTCCCGCGTTCAGTAATTACATTCATGGAAATGATTTTGCCAGTCCTGTGTTTGCCCTTTGTTTCTAGAGCATTGCTCTCATATCACTCGGTGCAAAAAATCTCTTGGAAATATATGCTTCATCTACAGAATTGTTCCAACACAGAGAGCTGTTAAGCCAATAAAATGACAAGCGTGGGCGAAAAGAAACTACCGGAAAATGGGAAGCGGGAGTTGGGTTGCTATGGCGCACATTTCGTCTTTTGTTGATTACTGTCAGTCTCCCCACTGTGATTTATGTAAAGCAATTAACATGAGTAATGTCAGAACAGACGCTCTCGTGTTTGTTCGTTCTCCCAGAAGAGCGGTGGAAAACTAGGCACCTGCATGGAGGTAGAAGTGGGCTAAATATTCCAGAAACAAACAGCTGAGCACACAAAGAGCGATGATACTGCTTTCAATTACAATGGGTTAGATCGCCATCCTCCAAAAATACATTTAGAAGTGCAGAAGAGAACACAATCAGAAATCGCCATGACAGCAGGCTATTTTTCTTACAATAAAGTGTCATTCTCGTGAAATGCTGGTCAAACTGGTCAAACAGATGCAAAGAAAAGCTAGACAGGAGCTTACTGAGCTGAAAATGTTTTAAAGTTTTCGTGCTGTATTCATACACTAATCTGTCCCACACACCCGGGCTAGAAAAAAAAAACTAAATGATGGGCTTGTGTTGTGATGTGCTCTTGCTTTACTGCAAGAGAAGTTTAAAAACTGTTCTGCCATCAGAAAAGTCAATTGCAGATCCTTCAGATAGGTCCTCAAGATAGGACAAAGTATGGGGAATCCAATTTCCTATTCTGATTGCCGTACACTCATACAGAGTACAAAAGAATTCTATGTTTCAGATAGCGTGAACCCAGGTGACAGTAACACTGGTATCCATACTAAACTGGAGGAATAATGTTCTCTAAGGGGATTCTGCTCACTTCTGTCTTCAGCATAAAGATGTAGCTGTCAGTGGTAGTTCAACAGCGTAGCACTCTGAGGAAATGACAGAGAACACTGGTCCTCTAAGCTCAAGATCATGACCTCGTTTAAATACTACACATTCCTGAAAAGCATGTTGAATTAATGTTATTAATAGACAATTAACGGCCTAGACAATCATAAGATTCCAATATTGCCTTTCGTCCATAATATGGACATATTTTGACATCATGCTTCATGGCTAGCGCTGACTGTACTAAAAATAGCCCTTACCTTTCACTCTGACACTGAAGTGAAGTGTCTTCTGCCTTCATATGTCACAGTTTGAGCCTTGCCATCTAACCATCTACTGCATACCTTTTCATCTCTTACATATAATAATAATATTAGATGTAATATATATTATGTATAGTCTATTATATACTACATACACTATACATATATATGAAATTCAGAAATTCAAACTATAGTATGGATCATTCTTAGGATCATTCCTAAGAGACCTAAGAGACAGCAAATTATAAACTTTTTTTTACGTGCTTTGTTCAGTCCATGACGTGACTGGAGGAGGAGCAGGTCTAAGATATTTTAATCAATTTTTCCTGTGTTATTATTCCTGTTGTATTGCATTCCACAATTAGAATTCAGCAGGGCGACCCAGCACAATCAACCAAACATCAACCGAGGCCAAGGACTGTCTCGCCCCAGTGTTGCCAGTCTTTTATCTCTTATGCTCAGTGCAAGTCAGTGCAGCCTGTTCCCCTAGCAACCCATTCCAATGTGTCTTTATGAGCCATTCTCCCCCTCGGTGGCCATCACACTGGCTCTATCTATAGGAGTGGAGGAGGACGAGGGCGGAGGATGGAGGGCGGATGCGGAGCTGCACCACTTGTGTAAGCACACTGGCAAATGCACAGAGGTGACATGTCTCAGGCTGTCAGTCAACACTCTCTGCAGACGCAACCTGGAACATGTTGGAAAAGTTGTTGTCTAATAAGATTACAGACTCGCTGGGCAGCTTGAGAGAGCAGATTTCTGGACTGGCTCAGCGATGGTGATAATTAATAGAAATTGTTTATTCCAAGACTGTTTGTCATGTGTTTGGGTGCTTTGTCAGTATTTTTTTTCTGTCTTAGCTATTGTTAAAATCCAACATCCATCCAATATGGATGTTAAAACCTAACATCCAACAGCGCACGTAAGGTATTTTCCATCTTCTTGCTTCTATAGTGTTATGGTACGGCAGGCTCCCCCTGCTGGTCGCCTCCATCACAGCTGCAGTTGTCCTGTTGTTGTTGCGTTGTGTTCATCCCTCAGGTGGGCGGGGCCTATGATCCCCCTCACCTGACGGTCGTTTGTCTGCCTATATATGTCTTTGTCTGTGTACCAGTTGACTGCTGGTTATTATATCCTTTATTCGGATCGCGTCACGGGTTTTTGGTTTGCGCACTTTATACATTAAACCCTTCTTCTTCCCTGAGACTTGGCGTGATCGCTTCCTTTTTGTTCGCACTCCCTGCCCGTCACATACAGAAACAGGACAATGGCATGATAGAGGGGATCTTATCTTTCCCTAATGTTCCACATCCTTGACCTTGCTCAAAAATTCCCCTCATAAACACAGCAGAGGTACCAGTACTGGTCGTTAAGGTTTCTTCACACATACCGCATGAGTGCCAAAAATTCAACAGCTATTTTCCATGGGGACCCCTCTTCGTGCCCTGACTATTTCTATGTGGCAGTCTTTGTGATAACCTCTGCTACCTCTGGGAGGTTATTCTAATGGTGTGTGTTTTAAATTTGGCATAGAATGTGGGACCGCCCTGCTGGTGCTGTAAATGTGCTCTGCCTCTGCCTTTGCCACACTGTTATGCATCAGCCCAGCAGGCTACCTTAGCCAAAATGGAATCAGAGTGCTGAGACTTGCTGTGCACCACAGGGGCCTTTGGTTTAGTGCTGATTTTATTATTACTTTCACCATGTCTTTTTGACAACTCCCAGTAAGCCTTGCCCATTTCTGGATAAATCCTTGTATGAAAAATTGAAATGACTGCTCTTTAATAAATTGAAACATTTGGCCAATCATAATGAGTATTACAATTTACTACGCGAAACAACAAAACATGGCCCCAGCTTACTGCATTACATCACAATCCTGTGGTCTCATCTCTGCTAAACGAACTGGATTGGATAATAGTCAAATATAATGTGAAATGTGAAAAACTATGAATTATAACAAATAGCATTGGGGATTGTGAACTGGAAGTAGCCATGCAGATTGTTGACAGCATTACGCATGTGGTGCTTATGCTGTTCCCAAATGGCAGGTGGGTACACAATACAAACCATCTGTTACTTAAACGCACAATGTCATTTGGATGCTATGTATGGTAAGTTGAAAATCTGCCAAAGATGACATTTGTGATATATTAAACTTATGAAAAAGCTATATAATAAATCACAAAAGAATGAACACACACATTTGCACAAATTTACATTATGCTCCTACAAGGTGTATGTGCTAAGGATTTCAGGTGGTCTTAAATTAAGATATAACAGATTATCTTGAAAAAATGTTTGTATCACTGTGCAGTGTTGCCTCCAACAATACAAAATTTGTACCACAGAGATGCAAAAATGATGTAGGTTCATATATAATACCAGAAGAACATTTGCATAATTACTTGGTGACACTGCATTATATATACAGTACCTGCTGAGGAATACAATAGTTTTCACCAATATAATAAATAAAAGAAATACTGAATTTACTCTCTCTCTCTCTCTCTCTCTCTCTCTCTCTCTCTCTCTCTCTCTCTCTCTCTCTCTCTCTCTCTCTCTCCGAGAGAGGATCAGTGTGACATTGTTCTGGATAGCCTCACTGTGTTATCTCCTGTGCTGAGATACTGGGTTGTACATACTGGTCTAGCACCCAAAGACAAACACGAACACCAGAGTGTGATATAGGGGGTACGGATCATAGCCATGTTGAGTAGTGGATCTGGGGAACTGTTTGATTGAGTCACTACTCTCTAAATAACACTCTGCAAATCTTTTGTATTATTATTCAAATAAGTTAAATTAGTTTAACTGCCTGTTTTAATTAACCTAACCTTTAATGTTACCCAAGGCCTTTTATTCCATCTAACAAAGGTTCCACAAGATAGAGCTGTGTTCTGGGGGAAAAGGTGAACTTGAATAGAATAGAATAGAGAGATAGGCAGAAAGACAAAGCAAGATTACCAAAGTAATCTCTGTGTTATAGTGGGCTCAGTCGTAATGCTTGCAATGAGGTGATAAGACAGGAAACTAACCTGTATTCATATTCATAATTCATACATTAGTTTTTAAGGATACTATCCTGATATCTAGCAGTAAAATAGAGTTTATACTATTTATAATATTATAAATAAATAAATTATTGCCTCATAATATTCTGTGAAATATATTCATGACTGTCTTATAGAGCCCTCTTGTGGCCAGTATCAGGCATTGCCAACTTCCAAATGAAATAAACTGCTCGGTTAGGTAGCTCTGTCAGAATTCCACAAACAGAACTAGGGTGCATATTGATGAAATGACACAAGTTAATTCGAGTCAAAAGGATGCCACTGAAATACAAACAAAGCTCCCGTCATCAGACAGGCCATTCTTGCTGATTTTGCACTCTGTGCTTAGCTGCCATCTGGCAGAGATATACATGGCTGGCTGAAGGAAACCTGTGAGAAACTCTGCCCTCTACTGTTTGTCAATAGCACTGTACCTTACATTTCTAGTGGCGAATACATTTTGTAGTACTGAACCTAATATGGATCCGTCAGTAACACCATTTATATCACTACTTTGATAATAGATTACATTTAAAACTAAACAGAATGCACTTTTAAAATATAATGTAACAGGACGTTAACGTGTAAGGTCAGTCAATATTTGTCAGCAATGTTTGTTTTGTCAGTACACAATGAGTGAAGTTCAGATGTGGATTTAAATTAAATAAAAACTTAATTTCCTTGAACTGAAAAAAGGAAGATTGAATTATAATTTCAGGAAACAATGCAAATGCAACCAATGAAAAGTGCTGAGGGGAAGACCATGGGTCATTGTTTGTGTACCTGAAACATATGGTGAGACATGATCCTTGGAAAAGCTGCCATTAATCCACTACATCTGCCAGTGTACTTCTGTATTGTTTGTCCCCTAATTACCATTATCTCTGCATCACAACACACCAGAACCTTTCAAGGCCCAACTCACAGAAAAAGTTGCAAATTGTATAACAAATAGATTATGAATATGATTTCTATGATTCATAATTTGTATAACATTTTGGAAAGATCATCAGGTGGCTCATCAGCTGTCTTGGGGCTGGGAGTGAGAATTCTGCACAGGTATAACTTTGAATTTGTCACTTGAGATTTATAGCTTTCTTTGGAATGATTTTCTTAAGAAAAAACATGCTGTATAAATCCAGGAGTTATTCCACTGCTTAGAGTGTGAATAAATGAGAAATATATGAAAGAAGAAAACAGTGTAAAACGTCTGAATATATTGTCCTAATTTAATGTGAGGATCTACAGATCACAAGCAGTAGTACATTTATTATCATGCTAAACCACACAGCACAACAGCCAACACAGGCACAAGGTCAGGTTACTGATTTAGCAGATCCATTAAACAGCTATTGAACTAAAAGGTCAGTGAGCATTTCCCAGAGATGATCTGTGTTCAGAAACTGTGCTCAGCTAGGCCGGTTTTGTAAACAATAGGATCCTTGTGTACTGTGGTGTTCAGATGTATGAAAGCATTCATTGGGGAGGAGGGGGGTACACTCTGAATTTAAAGCCTATTTGCTGCCTTGCACAATATGAACTTGTCATCCTGAAACTATTCATTAATAGTCAGTGACAGATGACAGGGAAGCACTTGTAGATTTTTGAGGGAAGGACCACTTTCAACCCATGGACGCTAACACATTTACACTCTAGCAACAGTGCTCATACATAACAGCATATAATGTCAGTGTTAATGGTTGACAATCATATTCCACAATATTCTACAATATGACAATCATATTCTAATATTTTCAATAAAGATGTTTTTGTAATTATTTGTTTGTGTTTTTTTGCTAAGGGTGCCAATAACTCTTCTCAAGCCAGATGAGCAGCTGTTTTTACTAATCTACCATTATGTTACAATATACAACACGAATGAGCACAAGGCCTTTAAGATTTGTGTGCGATACTGTAAATACAATCCAATTTGTATATTTTATATGTTTACATTTGCTAGTACTATTTGGTTTAATTGTCCAGTTTACTGACCATCCATTGATCTCCACTCACAGTATTTCTGTGTATTCAGTATTGTTTAGCTCTTCTCATTAGCATTGTGTGCAGTGGGCCTAACTCATGGTAAAGGAAAGTATTATATGACCTTAAACATGGCATGTTCCATGCAATAGATCATCACAAACTATATGAATTCTTTGTACAGCATTATTTGTACAGCTTATATGGCCTACGTTGTCACCCGAGCAGGTGCTGACAAACATTTTTCAATAACCATAAGTGCCTCATCATTGCCTTCTGAAAGAGCAAGGATTTTAACTGAGGCAAACCCAACATAGCTTACACACATGACACAATGAGAGCCAATACGAAGAAGCCCTCATTCTCTGACATAACCAGATACAGGTTAATTCATCCTCTATTAATCCCTGCAAGAGGCTGGGGCCTTAGACAAGTAAAATAATGTGGGCAAGTTTGAGAAAGTGTTTGAAAAGGACTAACTCTGCACTGTACTGAACTGGTGATGACACTGGAAATAACCAGTTTGGAACCAACTTATGCTTGGAACATAAGGATACACCTTACTTCAACTAGACAGAAGGGGGATCTTTTCTAGAAGATATGTGTTATCTATCATTGTGATAGGATATGTGTTATCTATCATTGTAAACCGATATCTCAATTATATCTCAATTAAACGTGCAAGTTGGCTATTAAGGAACGAGGGGTGGGGGGGGGGGTGCTTCAGTGTGTCATGTAGCAGGGATGGACAGACACTTGCAGATCAAAATGAGAGAGATTTAATAAACAGAGTGATCCAAAGTCAAAGTCAGAAAGTCAAGCAAGCAAATGTCAGAGCCAAGCAAAAACACAGAATATCCTGAGGGCCAAAACAGCAGTAAAGAACAGGCAGAGATGAGAACCAGAAATACTAAACACTAGTGATAAATCCAAAGGGACAAAACGGATAATCTGGAGACAAAACAAGATCATAAACAGTAAAGCAATAAAGTATATAAAACACTCAGTATACACATGGAAGAACAGTGGCAATACTTCACAGAGAATGTAGGAAACAGGTGTAAATATACATAGATAATGGGGAACAGGTGGGTTCAGTAATCAGGTGATGATGATCATGTAAATGAGGGCGCTGAGCAGAAGGGAGAGTGGAATTCTGGGAGTTGTAGTGTGTTGAAAGAAGGGGCGGCATGATGTAGTGAACCACTCAAGATCATGCCTGCTCAAGCTACAAAAAGTAAAAAATGGTAATAGTTGTGGCACCATTTGGACAGGAAGGAAGGAAAACCAAACACATACATACATGCATGCATAAATAATTACTTGCCAGTGTTTATATAAGGACACGAAGCAAAAATTATACATCACAAAAGATGTTTAAACTGCAGTGCTTTCATAGGAGTTTCTACTTTCTACATTTCTGCTTTAAAGTTCCATTAGATACCATTCATGTCTGGCATGGTCACTCCGTTTCCAGATACTCAATTTTCAATAGGGCTAGAACAAGAAAAGAAGAAACAGGCTTCACAGCCTGCTTCAGCAGTTTGTACCATCCAAGGCAGAAAGTCAGAATATAAATGTTGTAGAATGACTCTGGATCTGTCGGAGACAGCACAGGCTGCACAGTTCAACAGCAAAACCATGTCAGGCAACCCTTTTGTACTCTTACTCATTCAGATTCTTATGAAGTTCCTTTCATATTCACCCAGTGCATACGACTTGTCAGTAGTTCTGGAATATAATAACATACATTTTAAGCCATAGATGTGGTCAGTCAATGCACTGCAAGTACACTAGTCAATCAGGAAACTATAACATAGTGTATTTTTCTTTCTAAGAAAAAACAACCAAAAAAAACCCAAAATCTTCATTCCTGAGACAGACCTGAGAAAGCAAAATGTATGTAACGGGACCTACTCATTTTTGCAATCATACCCTAGAGGTACCTGGGTACCTAACAATGGGTATCGACGTTGATAACATAAATACGCGCCTGCAAACCGCAGCAATCTCCGACCACTATCTGGTCTCATTCGAGCTACATTCTCGGCATTGCATAAAGCGCTTCATAAATTCATCAACCGCAAGATTTTTTAAACTACTCAGCATCAGGTCCAGAGGAGTTAGACAGTCTAACCAACTGCTTGCAATGGCTACCTTCACGAGCAGCTCACAGTGCTATTCAAATGAGTGCAGTGCACCTCATGGTAACACTAGAATGTATACAAGAAGGGACACATTAAATGTAAGGTACCATGGAAAAAGTTACACTACACCCACTACAAAGCCTTGAAACATAACAGGAAAAGGGAAATAACACTTAGAATGCAAGGATGATGGAGGAAGCTCAAGTATAAGGGGCAGTCAACAGCATGCTGTGTATTAACTCAGGTAGCCAAATTTGATATTCACACTAACAAAACAGATGACCTATGACCGTTAAACATCATTCGCAAAAGTATCATCATTAGCCAGCTAAATAGGTTCTACAAGAAATGGTGTGGGGTAAGTAATTCCCCTCCACATTTAACCTCAACACTTGATCAACATTTCTAATTAGTAAACAGGTAGAACTTCCTGTGTTTAATAAGAGAGTATATAAAATCCTTAATGCAATGCAACCTTTACCATTCAATTATGATTAACAGACTGTATGTCAAATTTCATGCTGAAGCAATTACACCGACTGCTGCTTTTCATTTGCATAACGTGATCACTTGAAGGCCAGCCAAGTGCAACCAAACAGCACCCCCTACTGGCTATGCCTATTTAAAGTGCCATTTCAAAAATTAGAGTTATGAAACTGAGAAGCAGAAAATGGAAGAAATTGCAGAATGCACAGTGTCAGATGTGTCCATCAGAGGTCGTAGTCTTGCTAGCATGCCTAAACTTAATCAATCAATCAAGGGTGCCAGACTGAAGGTCCTGTTTCTGAAATAAATTAAGTAACAAAGCTGACATTGTTTGACATTACAGAAGGAGTGTGATTTGTTGTTTGATTGGTGCTGCGGTAAAAACTCCTGTGAGCCCTAATTAATGCTGTTATTCACTGTTCAGGTAGATAGCAACCGTTACCATCCAGATGGCAATTGCAATAAAAATGGACCTTATTCATTATCTCCATCATATTGAAATAATACAGCAGACCATCTTAAAGCTTTAATAAGCCTGATAGGAGGCAGGTGCATCTGCTAGTGCAGCTGGCCAGGAGTCCACAACTGCTCACACTCTCAATGGGAAGGGAGGTTGCTTTCATTCCTGAAACTGCGATTTTTACTCACAATTCAATCTGCCAACACCTTAGCAATGAATATGGCTCACATTAATGAGATGCGGAGCAGCTGACTTTCAGATGAATAGGAAAGAGCATGAGCATTCAGACAGCTGTTAGGAACAACACCTCTTCCTCCGCCCTCTATTCACCTGTTTCCTTCCACTCCCCTTTCCCTCCGTATATATACACCCCTCTATCACTTCTTGGTTGCGAAGTATTGCCAACTCATGTTGCGTACCGAGCGTTATCTTTACCTGCCTGATTACCCGTGTACTGACCTCTGCTTACGCTCTAGACCTCGTCCTCTGCTTAGCGATCTGGTACCTCCTGGACTCTGCCTCTCCGTGTTGAACCCCGACCGTCCTGACCAAGAGCTAGCGTTCGTGTTTACGATTGCCAGTTACAGTTGTGATCACGTCATTAAGTGTATTGCCAAGAAAAATAAAGACGGACCCTTTTCCGCACTTGGATCCCTCTCCGTGTGGTCTGTTCGTAACAACAGCATTTTCAGAGAATTGCAAAAGAAAGAATACAATTCTAGAAATGGGTTTTGGAGACAGAGATTTTATGGGATTTCTTGCAACGTAATAAAGCCTGATGCTTCACCATGAAAATACAGTACATCTGAGTTAATTACTCCAAAACAAAGGTAAAATGTATGTATTTTCAAGTTTTGTTAACAGGTTGATATCAATTAAATTGGTAAAGTCTTTACACAAACTCAAAAAATATATATATAGTACTTCTTTTCATTTTTGGATATCGTCATAAAAACTAAAAGTTGCCCTTAAACAATATGTTGTAATATTATACAGACTCCTTAAAGTATATATTTTGGACCAAAATGCATTTTATATATACATATATAAAATATAATATTGAAATAATTATATTTAAATTCTTTTATTAGTTTATTAGCTACCAGTGGATGAGCTTATCTAAGCATTGTGGGCTTACCTAAGCACATTTTCAGCAAGATAATGCACCATACCACAGGTTTTCCAGGAACATGACAGAGTTTTCCTTGATTCACTTGCCTTCTCAGTCCCCAGATGCTAATCCTATAGAGAACTTTGGGGAAAAGGTGTAACAGGTTGTTCGGAGTTTGTCAGTATACCTACATCTAATCTTCAGCAGCTGCAAAACGTTATCCTGTTTGCATGGGCCAAGATTCCAGACGAATGATTTTAACACAGTGTAAACTGTTCCACAATGAACTGCTTCACTACTAGCTGGGCATTTTGAATGAGTGTGTATGCATGTGTGTGCAGTTGTCAAAAATGATCAAGAAAATGAATGCCTATGTTTCGTAATTGTTCATTCCTTTTTAACTGTGTAAAAGACACAATAAAAAAACAAAACTCCATAACCTTGAGTTTGAACTAGATCTCCATTTTCAGACCATAAAGGACAGTAATAACATATAATCAATAATAACATTGTTACTTCATGAGCCTACAAGAACATGTTGACTTTCAGGTCTTTAGTGCAGAATTGTAGTTTATTCTCATTTTATAGGACAAATGGCATGGTCCTAGTGTCACCTCATAAAGGTGTTTACCTGCCATTTATACCACCATTTACAAATAAATACACAAGAACCCCAATAAATGCAGCAGCAATGAATCATCAGTGGCTTGCAGAAGAAATAAACACATGTGAAATGGCCATGTAGTTTATACAAAGTCATCTTTTGTTTCCGGATAATGAAATGCCCACATCCACATATCTAGTCACTGGACTCTCAAACCAGTGGAAACCAGTGGGGTTTGATCTTATTTCACAGAACCAAGCACCATCACTTTGCTGTAGAAAAGTAGTAAACATAGTCATATGTAAGAGCATATGGAGATGCCATATGCATGGTGAATTTTTTTTTTATGTACTCGCACCTGCGCATAATGTTATATGCTGACTTACCTCTGGAGAGTCGCATGGGGTAAGGCATTATACGTATATAATTTATATTATATAGGGTAAGGCATTATAGTGTAATTTTATTGTGTTTTATGATTGTGTTTGTGATTTGTGAGTGTTAATCTTACAGGTCCAACTTCTATGTGAGAAATATGAGACTTTTACTCAAAGGACGTTGGTGTCAAGTCATTTCCTTTTCAGCAGCACTAAGCAGAAGAAGCTTGTGGTTGTGGTTAAAAATGAAATTTGCATTTAAAATGATAAGTCATTGTGTGAAGTTTATCTTTGTGCTACACTGCATTAAGAACACAATACTGATCCTTGTCAGCCATGTTGATAACTACAGCTATTTGGCTATGAAATAGCAGGTAATTGATGGCAACTAAATATGATGTGCTTCCAAATGTAAAATAAAATTTGAATCCTGGAAGATTTTCAGTGTAATATTACGCATATATCAGTATATTTGCGCACTTTTAGAGCCCAGTGACTGAGGGCATGGTGTGATGTTATGATGTATGTACTTCCTGTTTTTCTTCTTAATCTCATGATTAAACTGAAGCCCATGCCCTTTCTGAACTGTGTTTCCTTTTCCAGTATTAGATGGGTGTTTTTTGTTATTGTTGCAATGGGTCCACACCCTCCAAAAAACCTTTACGAATGTGGTTGGAATTCACTGATAATTGTTTTGAATCAACAGAAAAGGATTCCAAGAAGAAGTGCAAATATATGTGTCATACTCATAAAAGCCAAAAATATGGTAAGACAGTGCCAGCGAACACATTCACACTAATGGACTCACACATGCATGTGCGCACGCACGCACGCACGCACGCACGCACGCACGCACGCACGCACACAGCCCTATGGAGCGATGGAAATAACGGCTTCTCTTGAAATCTACTGCTATACATCAGTCATGTCATATACACCATGCAGCCTACACCCTCCCAAACTGGTATTGCTGAGGCATGATAAGGAGAGACAGACCACAGAGTGAAACTGAAGAAGCTTTGTTTTTGCTCTGTTGTATGGACTAAGATTGAGCAGCATTAGTAGCACTGCAGTTTTGTTGAAGGAAAGGTGCAGTTACCAAACAGATACTGTGTGACCGAAGTGTCAGCTGGTCCTCATGCAATGGCGCAGTGTACCACAGCTCGGACTCTGCTCATCCGCATTGACTCCAGCATGCCCAGTAATGTAGGTTATCCCTCAGAATTAAATATAATAATTTTTTTTTTACCCACAAGTTCGGTACCTCATAAATACCTAATGAGAGAGCAAGGACTTTAACTGAAGCAAGTCTAACAAAGCTTTCACAAAAAGCCCAATGAGAGATATCAAGTAGAAGCTCTATGTCTCTTTCAGGCATACTTAGAATCAAGTTCATTCTGCCTCTTTAAAGCCCTACAAGAGGGTGGGGACTTTAACCAGCCCCTGACACATTTTCAAATAATATGGGCGAGCCTTTGAAAGTGTTTGGAAATGTCTCTGCACTGTACTGACTTGAGGATGGTACAGGAAATAACTAGGAGAGTATATAAATTCTAACGGGAATCTGAAGAAAACATCTCAACTGTTTCCAAGATAAAAGTGGAACCCACTATAACTGGATAGAGAAGATTATTGATATCCCTGAGCAGTTATCAAAGGTAACGTATATTAAGAACATTTGAACATGATCATTTACACAATAGTTACTGTGCTAAAATAACAGTAGATGTGTTTAGAACAGTGTACTTTGCAAAATATTTAATAGAAAGCAAAATGAAAAAAGAAAATCACAGCAATTAATGATGTACGTGTTTAAACAGTTTTTCTGAAGAACATTTTGGGTCTGTTCATAATGTGGTTCACTGGAAAAGATAATTAAGGAAGAGCAATCTTCCTTACAGTACGTTTTCTTATTCTCAGATCACCAATTGTTAGTTCATGAGGAACTGAACTAATGGAAAGAGGATTTTCTAACTTACTAAATCTAAACACTAAATGCAAACATGGTTTGAATCCTGTGTGTTCTCCTTTAGATGGAAGGAAATGTGATTAGTGCTTTTTAAGCAAATAAAGGATATTTGCTGATAACTCTGCACAGAACAGCTCAGACAGGAAGGAACTTAGTCGTTAGGCGTTTTCTTGCTGTCTTCCTGTTATTATCCTTATTTGTCTTCTGTCTCCAATATAAATATAAAACTGCAGATGAAAAAAATTGCATTCATAAGTAGAATACTATTTAAATTTCCATAGATTTCACATTTTAGATGCAGGTGTAGCTTTGGAAGAGACAGCTATACCATCTCTCAACCCAGACATGGATTCCTTGACACTAGACAAATTACCCCAAATACTATCAACAACCACTGTAATAATAAGCGATCTACCAACAAAAGAAAAAAAATAGAATACAGCTGAAAGAGGTCAGCTGAAATATATCTGCTTGGTAGACCTACAAACAGGTTAGAAAGAGGCTTGAGAGAACTTATCAGAGAACTTATGAGAAGAGAGACAAATAAAGAGGTAGGTACAATTCATGGAAGGAGCACAGCATACTTTCTCCACAACCAGCACTGAGACAGGTTGTCAGTAGTTACCTTTTTGGGTCAGTTTTTATGTTGAATTTTTCATGGTGCTACTACAAACAGGAAAACTTTTAGTGAGCTTGTAAGTAGTAGCTTGTGTCTTGGTCTGGAGATGGAGATGGGGAGGGAGTGTTGTTTTTCTTTTTTTTTTGTTGTTGTTTTTCCTGGTTATGACTCCAGGGATCTGACTTATGACAGCATTACTGTTGTTTGATCTAATTTTCTAGTAGATGGAATACTAGAAACTTTGACTCTGTTATGTTTTCATGTTTCAAGAGACAGACTTCATGGTCTCGTTTTAATATTGATCACCACATGGTTTTAACAATGTGCAGCGACCAGGGCACTGAGTTAGAACATCAGTGTTGTACAATGAATCTGGATCTATTGGTGACAACAAGCTGCATAATTCACCAGGAAAATCATATCAGGCAAATGTACTTTGCCTAAATAGAGTGTATTCAAACATGTTTGCTCATTCAGATTCTTATGGAGTACTTTTACACAATTAATCTGAAGCGTCAGTACATCTGTAAATTTTTTCTAATTTTCTTTAACTTTAGATCTTGTAGATCAATGTGCTATAATGTGCTTGAAAGTCTACCTCAATGAATTCACAGGCACTTTCTTGACACTAGGAACAGAAAAGAACATGAAAACGTTATAACTTAAAAAAAAATCTCTGTTTATAGTATCTACATTATTTTTATTATTTTGAGGTCACTTCAAATTGTCCTTCATTTCCTTACAGGAGTCCATGGATCTAGGACAATATATTCTCCTTGGCCTTTGTGCAGTGAATACAATTGTTTGGGGATGTCCACAGCATTGCCAATGCAGGAAAAACCTAATTTTGTGTCAAGGCCATGAAATTCAAGATTTTCCATCCACAATTCCTTCAACTACAAATTCTGTATATATTTCAAATGCAAGTGTTTCCATCCTGAAACCAGCTGATGTTGATGCATTTGCCGTTGCTCTTACAATATTTGTTGTCAAGGACTCTAGAATAAGTGAGGTTCTACCCCACACATTTGACAAGACACACAATCTTATTGCTTTAGGGTTTACAGGAACCGAGTTGATTTCTCTCCCAGAAAACCTATTTCAGAATCTACAATCACTTACATCCCTCACACTGAGCAACAACAAATTAAAAGATCTCCCTTTACTTAGCCCTCTTAAAGCTTTAAAGATTTTAGACTTAGGCAACAACAACCTCACTTCTGTTCCAGAAAGACTATTTGAGGGTCTCATTCACTTGGAGAAGCTCGTGCTGCAAAAGAATAACATTGGAGAAATACATGGGGGAGCTTTCCGTGGACTGAGCAAACTTAAATTCTTGTTCCTTCAAGAGAACAGTCTAAAAGAGATCCCAGCCAACATTTTTGAGGATCTGATTAATATTGAGACTTTGCATTTGCAGCACAATGTAATTGCACATTTGTCCGCAGAAATATTCACACATCAACCAAAGCTAAAGAAGCTTTATCTCTCTAATAATCGGTTATCTATGCTTCAGGAGGGCATCTTTTTTAATCTTCCCAGCCTGCGCCAAATCTCACTTTATGACAACCAGCTTCAGACTCTGTCTGCAAAGACCTTTGGACCAATGCCCCTCCAGGACCTGTGGCTGTATGACAACATGCTAACCCGGCTTGAGGAAAATGTGTTCAGTAATTTAACCCAAGTACGCCTTTTGGTGCTCAGCAGAAACAAGATCTCCCATGTGTCCCCTGGCGCCTTTAATGGACTGCATGAGCTGGAAGAAATTTCACTGCACACCAACCGTCTGACAAGGCTTGGGGAAGGATTGTTCCGAGACCTTCCTAATTTAGTCAACATCTCATTAGAAAACAATCAAATTCATTATCTTCCTGGAAAATTTCTTGACGGTATTTCCTACTTATATCGGCTAGAGCTTCAAAATAACTCTCTGTCACATTTACCACAGGAGCTTTTTCAATCACTAACCAAGGCTGACAATGTAGTTCTTACTGAAAATCCTTGGAGATGTGACAGTGACATCATACCACTTCGAGACTGGCTGAGGCAGAATTCAGATAAAGTAAAGAATGTCTCGTCACTCGTGTGCCTTAGTCCCTCACACCTGACCAATATCAGTATAATTAACCTTGATGACAATATTGATGACAATCAGAAATATGATGTAATATCTAAAATGATGCACATCATCATTACTGCTGTAGTATGCACTGCAGTAATTGTTGGTATCATCATATGTGTCTGCTGGAGGAAGAGCAAACGAGGCAGTAGAGACTTACAACGTCAATAAAATGCAAACTCATCAAACTGTCCAAAGTAAAGTGTCTTGTACACAAGCGTTTCCCTTTTTTCAGTGAGCCAAAAAACTGGCATGCTATATTATGCAGTGGTCATGCGAATGAAAATTGCAAATTATTATTATTATTTTTTATTATTATTATTATTACTAGTAGTAGTAATAGTAGTAGTAGTTGTTGTTGTTGTTGTAGCACTAGTATGAAGACTAAGAGAAATCTGGCACTAGAATTTTATGTAGTTTAAATTGAATAATTGAATAGAATATATGTCAATATATATCTAATTGTTAAGTATTAGGTACATGCCAATCAGATATTCTATAGGTTTAGTTTTTATTAGTTTTTTTTTAATAGGCTTAGTTTTTAATAGATGATTAGCCATTAACTTGAGTATTATCTCTAAGCCTAAATGCAGTGCTTAAGGGTTTAAAATGCATTCATATTTTTTCTTTTGTTAGTACAAAGTATGTTCAATGTTATTTTATTCTATATTCTATTTTTCACTTTTTTGATACAGATTAAAGTGATCATTAAAAGTTTGTCACTGTTTGTACCCATATCTTACCTCACAGCTGTGCAGGCTTCACTTTTCTGTTTCTGTCAACTAATTTCCATGACAAAAAAATGTCATAGATAGATGTTGCATCTCAATTGATTTTACATGTCAAGAAGTCCATCAAAATAAACAGGAAAGCATCCATGTTTAGATACAATAGATAGAATACGACAGAATAGATGCTATATCATCATTGGGCAGCAGTTCCACAGTTGTGCAATGGTGCACATGGTGAGTGATTGCTGATTACTTGGCCTTAAGATAGAAGTCTTTTGAAAACATGATTAATTTCCAGTGTTTGTTACACTTTTCACAGAAAACATGCCAGATGAAATAATGGGGTAAGGTGATAATAGCTCTAAAGTACATGCCAGAATTTGCCTCAGAATGAACATTCTACCATGCTGGAAGTTTTTACATAAAATATTTGAATTGATAAAGATTGTTTTCAAATGTGCTTTTGAAACAATAGATTTTCAAAAGGCTGTTGACATATCAGATTATAGTTAAATTGTATATACTTTGTTTTATGCATAAAGTGCACACTATTGAAAATTGTAAAAAGATTAATTTGCTTTATTTTTGTGCATATAAAATAATTTACAACAAAGATGTGACCAGAGTCCCTGAAAAAAATGGAGAATGTAATCAAAGAGATGTTCTTTCTTGAGAGTGAGATTTCACTAGACAGAGGAATATCCTAGTACATCCACAGTCAGAATAGAAAAAAGGTGCATTTTAAAAATTAGAAAATTTGTAGAATCTTCAAGAGCTCCATCTTGCCAGAAAGAAGCTTACTTCCGTCTCATCATCCCTTTTCTTCAAAGCGCAAGAAATTGCGCGCATTTGGGCTTCATCAAAATGAGTTGACATCTATGCGTCACGGAGTTGTCGCTAATCTGCAGAACCCATCCATGTGACAGAAAGGTCTTATTTATGATAAAAAAAAATATTGAACAGCTCCAGCTACATGTGTGTGTGTGCTGAATTGTAATAGAATTGTACTGATGTATTTCTACAAGAACTGCTACTAAAATATGACCATTTAAGTATGCCTGTTGATTCATTTGCAGGTCGAAACATGCTGACAAGAAGAGAAAGTCTGCACATCTACATCCTGCTTTATTTGCATTTGCTTTGTTTTTATGCAGATGAGCCTGAACACAAAGGATATCAAATTATTTACTCCAAAGATGTGACAGCAGTTCCTGAAAAAATGGAAAATGTAATCAAAGAAGTGTACTTTCTTCATAGTGAGATTGATTTAATACCAAAAGGAGCATTTTCCCCAAAACCCTCAACTAGAGAAAGTGGAATTTCTTAGTACATCCACAGTCACAGTACAAGAAGGTGCATTTGAAGGTTTAGATAATCTTCTTACTATTGAGATTTCAGGAACCAATGTGACATCACTACCTGTTGGAGTTTTTAAAGATCTTACCAACCTTCAAACATTGATCCTGAAGTCAAACAGACTTCAGAGGATAGAAAAAGGTATTTTTGATGATACACAAAAGCTTGAAAAACTCCAGCTACATATTAATGAGATTTCATCAATTGAAGAGGAAACATTTGATAATTTGGAGAATCTTGAAGAGCTCCATCTTGCCAAGAACAAGCTTACTTCTGTTTCAGCATCCCTTTTTTCAAAGCTCAAAAAATTGCAAGTATTTAGGCTTTATCAAAATGAGTTGACATTTATGCCTGATGGAATTTTTGATAATCTTCAGAACCTGAAGGAAATATCCATATATGGCAACAGAATAACACATATACAACCAAATTTGTTTCCACATAAAAACAAACTGGTAAAACTACTTTTGGACAATAATCTCTTAACCGAACTTCCTCCTGAGCTTTTTGTGGATTTTTCTGCTCTTAAGACTTTAACTTTGCACCATAATCAGCTGACCAGTCTCCCCACTGTCCTTTTTGGAAACACCCTGAAAATTACAGAATTAGACTTAAAACACAATAATCTTACATACCTGCCTGCAGGGGTTTTTAGCCCACTGAAGAAACTTAAGAAATTAGATCTATCCTCCAATCAGTTTTCAAAACTATCTGGAAAATATTTTGAGGGTCTTGAACAACTTTCCAACCTTAATCTTCAGAAAAATACAATTGACTCACTAAAATCAGAGGATTTTGCACATCTACAGTCTCTGTCAACTCTGAGTCTGGCTAACAATTTCCTGACAACTCTTCCAGGAGAAGTCTTCAGTTATCTGCCAAAACTCAGTAAGGTGCATTTGAACAACAACCCATGGCACTGTGACTGCAATCTTTTACCATTCTACATATGGATGCAAGACAATAAAGAAAAGATGTCATCTTCCTCTCCGCCAGTCTGTGACCAACCTGAGAGTTTGGAAAACCAACCTATACTTTCTTTAGAAGCTGATCAATTGATATGCCCCACAATTGCCACTACCACTGTACACACTACCAGGACTCCTACAGCTGCTTCAACAACACTAACTACAGTACCAACAACTCTGTCAACACCAACGACAGTCCTGAAAACAACCACAGTCCTTCCAACCACTACAGCCACTTCAACAACACTAACTATAGTACCAACAACTCTGTCAACACCAACAACAGTCCTGACAACAACCACAGTCCACCCAACCACTACAGCCATTATTTCAATCAGCCACACCGGCAGGAAAACAAGACCTGTTTTCACCAAAGCCAGAGCTATCATTTATACTGGTGTTCCATGCCCTCAGCATCCCGATTTCAGCATGTATTCCTTTTTTCAGGCTGCCAGATCCCCATCGACTAAGGCTTTGATGATTTCCTATACCACAGTGTTGTTGCTGGAGATCTGCTGTACAATGGTGCTGGCTATGTTCATACATTTCATATATCATTCTCTCTTAGAGAGAGAGACTATTCACAACAGCCAACTTGAATCATTTGCCCTACAAGAAATAAATTGTACCGAGACCAGTGTAGGAGACTGAAACTGTGGCTCTGTAGGAAACTACATAAATTGCCAGCATCGCTGTTATTTAAATAAATGCTTAAAATCATTACAGAGATGATCATATGAGGGAGGGCGACTTAATATCTTCATCATTGAACTTCGTGTAAGTGTACCTGATTATTGCAATTCGACATGGAATTCCAAAAACATTCTGAGGAGGAAATGTTTGAAAAAAATGAGTGACGTTACATGAACAAGTGGTGATGTAAATAAATGCAGTGTAAAAGATATGGAGAGATTATAATCATCTCACACAAATAATATGATGTAACAAAGATGTAGATTATCTGCCTTCTCATTGGTGTATCACATTTTAATTCATTATTTAGTAAGATTTTTCTAAAGGATGACCTTTTGTGATAAAATTCTTTACATAATGAAATGTTTTCTTGAAAAAAAAAAACAATTTAACACAATGTAGTTATTAAAGTATTACATAAGAGAGGCCATTCTATTGTGTGGAATCATTTGTATTATGTGGAGTAAAAATAATTTGTAAATAGAATATTTACCAAAACTACAATGCAATATCCATGCTTCATCACATTCACACATTCTCTGATTGTAGAGGGGATAAAGCATATCACAGTTTTGATACAAAACTACATTAATAAAAGCTGTCAGACAGCACTTGTGTCACGGTGAGGGAGGCTCCCCCCTCCCGGTCACCTACGGTACAGCGGCAGTTGTCCTGTTGTTGTTGCGTTGTGTGCGTCCCTCAGGTGGGTGGGGCTTATTAGCTCCCTCACCTGATGGTCGTTTGTCTGGCTATATATGCCTTGTCTTTGTACCAGTTGACTGCTGGTTATTATATCCTTAATCGGGGTCAAGTGCATGGGTTTTTGGTTTGCGCACGTTATTCATTAAACCCCTCTTTTTCTCTGAGACTTGGCGTGATCGCTTCCTTTTCGTTCGCACCTACTGCCCGTCACAATTTGTATACCATGCAATGGATTTACTGGACTCTGAAACAATACACAAACCTTTTGGCCAAAAGACCTTTATCAGTGTGCTTACAGTACTAATATATAGTATATACTATATAGTTTATAAGTTCTTAAATTCTATGGACAAATACACCCTATTAATGACATCAATCAGCCCCTCTTATGTTTGTGTACTTTGACATATTCTGAGCAGTGACCCATGGACAGGTCATGTTTTTCAAGGTCTTCCCCCACTTTTTTAGAGCTACCTATAACATTGTCATTTTCCTTAAAGATTCCATATGGTCATTTAAAAGCCTTCAGTTGTGTTGTTTCCAAAATTCATGATAATGGAAGATACTTTTAGACATCTACACTCTCAACATAAGTTTTGGGTTTGGGGAAGGATTACATCTTTGTTGACCTTTGTTGTCTGTTTACAGATGTGTCCTTATGGTCTTGTCTATGTGGGAACAACTAATTAACAGTTGAAAATAACGATTTGTGAAAACAGATGTGACATTAGGAATAAGGATGAGAGACGCCCTGTGAGTAGACATTTTAACATTGCAGAAGATAGTGCTAATTCACTATGGTTAACACAGTTTTTGACCCATTCTGACATTTTTTATTATTTTAATATATTTTATATATTATTATTTATATTATTTTGTATAAAGATTGACGATGAAATGCACATGTGAGTCTTTGATGTTACTAATGATCAAAATGAATGATTGTTCAGGATTCAATAGTTTTTTTGTCAAGTGCACAGGGAACAGGCAGTTACACTGTGCAGTGAAATGGTCCAGGCTTACGTTGTACATGTTACATCAATATCAAATTGTAGAACTACTAAACTGTAGTTCTTTTTATGCACAAATAATGATGGACCCTTTCTATTTGATAACCACTGATTATATGATCATAATACATCCAAGTATTTTTAATATTGTGCAGTGTGTTCTATTCTTTGTAAAAGAGAGACTATATGAAACTTTGGTTGGCATGGTCATCAAGGTCTTGGTCTTTGTCATTGTTGAAGATAAAGGGCTTTAGGGCCTTTGTCCAAACGTGACCCCATCTACATTATTCCAAGCAAAAAGTCAGAAATGCTACCCAATACAGTGGGCATGTACACCTGGTACATATGCTGATATGTACACCACCGTCCCTAAGGAGGGATCAACCTTAGCTAGCTACTGTACTTCTTGGAGTCACCAAGTTTGCAAACATGCAGTCAGGCACATAATGGAGACAAAGGGTGCAGTAATAGCAGATTGGGGAGCTGATGGAAAACATCACTTGGTAACTAAACATGCACCAACATCACTGCAACGGCCTCGCTGCTGAAGTAGAAATGATATTTTTTTGTTTTTCCCACCAGTAAACTAGCTAGCTAGCTAATTATTTCGCACTTGTATCCTGTCTATGTTGATCCCTTTTAGGTGAACTGACAAAGATTGTAGACAGGTGCCCTGGGCTCATGTGTGCTGGGAAGCATGTTTATTGCTGAACTGGAGTTAGATGCATAAAACATTGAATAATGATAAAACAGAATCCTCAATGGTAAAACAAGATGGACTTAGGATTGCATTTGTGTTATTTTGGGCCAAATAAACATTGTCGAATGTATTAACTAATTAAATATTATTTAAGATTTTTTCCCATGAGATGACTCTGCAGTCATCATGGCACTGACCATACAAATGGTTTACCTATGCAGACACTCCTTGAACACCAGGGGGCAGTGGTGTAATATCCTGGATTGATATGCTCAGTTTTTTTGTTTTATGTATTTATATAGTCTTTAATTTTTATATTCAAGCTGTGTTCAATATTCTCAGGGTTTTCCATGTTTCTTTTCTGAATGGTACCCCCATACTTATACTGTACATCTTGGATACATGTTCCCCAAACGAGTTGAAATAAACTAATGTATTATTCTTATGAATTAGATTATTATTCTTAAAAATATATTAAGGGGAGAAAAATGATCAGTCCAAACCAAAACAAACAAAACAAATATGAGATACAACTATTTTAAAGAGAAAAATAAGCAGGCGATTTCTTACTGATGTGGTTATGTCATGATAGTTCTGTCTTCTGTCACTCTGTTATCTTAGAAAACAGAAAGTAAACTGCCCACACCCACTCACAGGACAGGCTAACGCAAATACTGGCACAAAGAGATAAAAACAAGGTTTGTGCTAATGTTTGCGTCAAAATAAACATTCTGGCAGTGGAAGAAGTTTAAAGGTAAGCATTTTCTATTTTCCCTTAAATATATGTGTAGAAACACACAAGACTAAAATATATAAAGATTAAAAGAATAACATTTTGTGAAAATGTTAATATCGGCTCAATGCGCAGCTTTAGAAATCTTTTATATCTAGTTTTTTTAAGTTCAGTATTTCAGAAGGCATTTATTTCGATCAGAAGTTTTAATTGTTTACTTCATATTTATGTAACTACATGAAATTGTAAGAAAGATCATATATACACTATTCAGTCCAACATTTGGACACAGCTGACTGAATGTATGTTCTTTATAGTCTTAGAGGCATGGTTTATGCTTAAATTTGCTTCTAAGGCAAATATAAATACTTCATGTCAATGGCCTATAGATGAATTCTTTTCCAAAACAATGCATACAGTATATAATTAAATTAATAATAGTGATGACATTTTAAATAAATTTTAATCAAAGCCAAATCCCCAAAACCTTCATAAATTTTGCTCCTCATCCTACAAGTGTTCAGCATACATGAGAATGTCTTCAGGGCATCATAGGTGCTGTCTCATGAAGCTGGTTAAGAGATCACCAGGAGTGGCCAGAGCATCATCCCAAACTGTCCATGAACAGGTGGCTCTGAAGAACCTTTCAATCTACAGCCTATTAAACCATCTATGTAGGTTTAGCATAGCATAGTCATGTGTTATTTCATTATTTTGATACCTTCGCTATTTTTCTAAAATGTACAAAATATTAAAAACTAGGTGTGCCCAAACTTGTGTGCTTGTGTGTGTGCGTGTGTGTACTGATTTGTAATTGAATTGTACTGATGTATTCCTACATTTTCATTCTGAAAGAATTGCTACTAAAATATGACCATTTAAGCATTAAGCTGTGATTCTTTTGCAGGTCGAAACATGCTGACAAGAAGAGAAAGTCTGCACATCTACATCCTGCTTTATTTGCATTTGCTTTGTTGTTATGCAAATGAGCCAGAACCAAAACCATATACAAAAATTTACAACAAAAATGTGACAGCAGTTCCTGAAAAAATGGAAAATGTAATCAAAGAAGTGTACTTTCTTCATAGTGAGATTGATTTAATAGCAAAAGGAGCATTTTCCCAAAACCCTCAACTAGAGAAAGTGGAATTTCTTAGTACATCCACAGTCACAGTACAAGAAGGTGCATTTGAAGGTTTAGATAATATTCTTACTATTGAGATTTCAGGAACCAATGTGACATCACTACCTGTTGGAGTTTTTAAAGATCTTACCAACCTTCAAACATTGATCCTGAAGTCAAACAGACTTCAGAGGATAGAAAAAGGTCTTTTTGATGATACACAAAAGCTTGAAAAGCTCCAGCTACATATTAATGAGATTTCATCAATTGAAGAGGAAACATTTGATAATTTGGAGAATCTTCAAGAGCTCCATCTTGCCAAGAACAAGCTTACTTCTGTTTCAGCATCCCTTTTTTCAAAGCTCAAAAAATTGCAAGTATTTAGGCTATATCAAAATGAGTTGACATCTATGCCTGATGGAATTTTTGATAATCTTCAGAACCTGAAGGAAATATCCATATATGGCAACAGAATAACACATATACAACCAAATTTGTTTCCACATAAAAACAAACTGGTAAAACTACTTTTGGACAATAATCTCTTAACTGAACTTCCTCCTGAGCTTTTTGTGGATTTTTCTGCTCTTAAGACTTTAACTTTGCACCATAATCAGCTGACCAGTCTCCCCACTGTCCTTTTTGGAAACACCTTGAAAATTACAGAATTAGACTTAAAACACAATAATCTTACATATCTGCCTGCAGGGGTTTTTAGCCCACTGAAGAAACTTAAGAAATTAGATCTATCCTCCAATCAGTTTTCAAAACTATCTGGAAAATATTTTGAGGGTCTTGAACAACTTTCCAACCTTAATCTTCAGAAAAATACAATTGACTCACTAAAATCAGAGAATTTTGCACATCTACAGTCTCTGTCAACTCTGAGTCTGGCTAACAATTTCCTGACAACTCTTCCAGGAGAAGTCTTCAGTTATCTGCCAAAACTCAGTAAGGTGCATTTGAACAACAACCCATGGCACTGTGACTGCAATCTTTTACCATTATACATATGGATGCAAGACAATAAAGAAAAGATGCCATCTTCCTCTCCGCCAGTCTGTGACCAACCTGAGAGTTTGGAAAACCAACCTATCCTTTCTTTAGAAGCTGATCAATTGATATGCCCCACAATTGCCACTACCACTGTACACACTACCAGGACTCCTACAGCCACTTCAACAACACTAACTACAGTACCAACAACTCTGTCAACACCAACGACAGTCCTGACAACAACCACAGTCCTCCCAACCACTACAGCCACTTCAACAACACCAACGACAGTCCTGACAACAACCAAAGTCCTCCCAACCACTACAGCCACTTCAACAACACCAACGACAGTCCTGACAACAACCACAGTCCTCCCAACCACTACAGCCACTTCAACAACACCCACTACAGTACCAACAACTCTATCAACAGCAACGACAGTCCTGACAACAACCACAGTCCTCCCAACCACTACAGCAGTGGCTACAACTTTAAAAACTACTGTTACTCCAACAACTCCACCACTAACAACACAAACAACTGAACCCTGCACTACTACAGCAACTACCATACCAACCATTACCATACCAACCACTACACCTGTTCTGACTACAGTGATGCCAACTTCCACAGTGATGCCATCTACAGCTGTAACTCCAGGGGCAACACCTACACCACGCCTTACTACAATCAGCATCACCACAAGGGAAACGACGCCGGTCTCCACCACAGCCAGAGTTTTCACCTGTTTGGAGTTCACCTACCTTCAGAATCCAGCGTCCAGTCTCTACTCCTCCTCCCGGGATGACAGAGCCTCATCATGCAAAGCGTTGATGATTTCCTATACCACAATGCTGTTGCTGGAGATCTGCTGTACAGTGGTGCTGGCTAAGTTCACATATTCCCTGAACTGCTCTCTCTCAGAGAGAGAAAGACTTTTCACCGCAGTCAACCTGACTCGTTTCTCCTACAAAAAATCTATTATATTGAGACCAGTACAGGAGACAGAGACTGTGGCTCTGTAGAAAACTACATAAACCCGCCAGTGTTGTTTTTATGTAAATAAATGCACAAAACCTACATAGATGATTATATGATTTTATAATGGATATGATAATATATGATAATATTGTCACATTTGGTTCCTCCTCCCTCCTGTCTGTCTTTGTTTTGTGCTCCATGTATCTGTTTTGGTTTCCCATGTGTTTCTCCTGCCACTCCCATGCCATTTGTAACCCCGCCCCCTGATTATCATTCCCACCTGTGTCTTGTTTGGTTCCTCGTTAAGTCCTGTGTATCTAAGTCCTGTGTTTGGTCTTGGTTAGTGTTGGATTTGTCTGTGTTTCATGTTTGTGTACTGTGGTTAGTTTTGATCACATTTTCATTAAACCGCTTAACTATCCACAATTTGTGTATTTTTTCTATATAATCCTGCTATTACCTGGGCAGTTGGTACAGTTGAAAGAATAGTGGATCACTGAAGTCCCACAATGTTATTATTGTGTTTGCTCTGGACTATGGTACAGTTTGACCATTTGAATTTTTCATATCTTTTCCAGTTTTTACACCACTGTTCTAGATATAGTTTAAAACCATGAAAAACATTACCTTGCAAATATTTTTTATTATATGTGCAATGTAATACCAGTTAACAGTACACATTATTGGATCAAATTGCTGTGTTAGAACAGCCAACATGTATAGCACAGATGTTAATTTTAAATAAAATACTTTTCTGTTTTTAAATATATATATGATTTTTTTATTAGAGGTTACTTCCTAACATGAATTTGTGGATGTATGATATCTACTTATAACGCAGATAAAAACACTGTTAGAATACTATTTTACATACACAAACAGCAAAATTGATGGTGAGTTACTGAGACTACAGTATGTATACAGTTTCATCCAGGGAATATAAGATCTGCTTCTAAATGTGCACTAGTCCTGCAGCCTCAGTGCTTTTCTGTCATGAATTTCCATAATAAAAGTTAATAATTAAAAGATAATAATAATAATCTAATTATTGGCAAGAAGGAAGGGTAATGTCTTCAAGATCGAGAAAATTCAGCCATGCTAATGTTAATGCATGTAAGCATAATTCCTAAGTACATGATTAGTGATGATGTTTTTGTGATGATTAAATGGATTTAAGGATTATCATGTCATGCTGATTTTCATCTGAGGATTGAGTGGTTATTTTGTAATACAATTAATATCATTTCTGCTGAATCCCAAAATATAGCAAATCATCTGCCTTATTTTGCAGTGGTATCTAATCAGGAGGCAGGGGCACCTGTACAGCTTGGAGGAAAGGGCAGTATCTTAGTGTAAGGGTATTTCTGGACCTATCTATGCAGGTAAGGATACTTTTTCTGAATAGACAACTAAGCATTTTTGAAAGTCCTTCTGGATAAGAACACTAGTTAGTCAAGAGTTCTTCATTTGAAGTTACAAACATTAATATCATCCAGATTTTCAAATATGTACTTATATGTTGTGATATATGGAGTTGGAAGTCTACAATGATATTCATGAAATTAATGCTCAATATTTTTGTTTAACTTTTCTTCTTGACTTTCACATGGGATTGTAGTTATGATAACAGAACTATCTTAAATCTATACATATTTTACTGGAAATATTTACACTTAGCATGCTTGAACAAGTTATATAAAATTTGTCATAAAAAGAGAATGCAAAACAATGCTTCCATAGGCGTCTTTCAAACTTTAATAACTGCCGAATCGGTCTATAAAACGGACACACACACGCTATGAATTGGCCACTTGGGGTCAGTGTTGTAACATTTTTATATTTTTTACATGCTGACACTGCTTCTAGACCAGACCGTTGGTCTAGACATCACATTTGATGTATTAGGTATTGAAGAGTATGGTTCTCTTAAAATACACATATTGTTAAACTCCAATAGATTGTCATGTCTGACAAAAATATATTTAAAAAAGAAAGGATCCACTACAAATAGAAAATTCAAGAAGAAACAAAATCTTATTCAGAACTTTGAAACAGACTAAAGGAATCAAAATTGGTCAGGAAACTCAAACAACTCAAAACAACATTGATTTGATTTTATCCGGTAATGTCTGGTAAAGCAATTCCTCACTTGCAATCCACGGAACATTCATATGGATGCTCTATTATACCTTGTAGTTTGAACTTTTACAATTCACTGGGATTTTACAGTATTTAGGTATTTTAGATCATTTTGTGTTCATTCTTCTCTGATAAGCAATGAGCAATAAGCAATCTTATGGTTGAACATTTGCCTTTTACACATCCAAAAGCAGGTTCCTAACATATATATGATCAGGTTTGATGTGTTTGAGCATACAGGGGATGGGTAAAGCATGATTCACTACACATACTGAAAGGGAGCCCATGTGAGTTCATATTCAAGAATTCCTATGGTGATAAGCAGTGGTATTTTGTAACCATGGGGATGGGTATGTAATGCATGCATATGTCATCTAGCCTTGGCAAAAAAAAAAAGAATCAAAAGTTGAACAGCCTCAGCTGCTACAGAACACTTGGGTTTTCTGATGCAAATGACATAGACAAAGAGGCACTGGAGATGCAAAGCCTAAATTGATTAATTGGGTTATTTCTGAAGTTTGACAAGAAAGCATGGAACAACCTAGAGGCTGAAACCCTGAGAAAGTTTGAAATAATCTGGTGTTCTTAAAATATGTTTTTAGGTTCATTTAATCTGAACCTAAAATTTGTATTAATGAACAAATAAATTCTTATTGGCAAGCAAATATATTTTTGGATTTAATTCTTTCCAATAAGACTCTTAGGTTGCATAAAACAGAAAAACACAATGTCAGGCCATTTCTTTAAATACCATTTCTGAACGATGAGGTAAGCCAGTGAATAAACCTAAAACATAGTAAAGAACAGTTTCCTTCAGAGACAGTTTTACTACTTAGTGTCATCTATACAAAAATAAAATGCCCGATATTTAAATTAAAACTGTATGGCTTAGCCTTGCAATGATTGGATTACTGGTTTTGGATCTATATACTGTTTAGCATCTTAACAGATTCCATGTAGATCTCAAGATTCAGTCTGAGATGCTGCAAAAAATAAATAGCCATTTATCGGCTGCCCAATTAACCAATTACGACTCCCAGTGATCTCCTGATGGGAGGTTAACAAGCAGGAGCAGCTCTCAGACTCTCTGCTCACATGTTCTGTAGTCTGCAGCCTAATCAAGTTATCATATCAACAAATCTCTCATCAGGGGCCCTGCGCCTGACACCAGCAGAATGAGAGGCCAGCCAACGACTAATTTCCAGCAGCGTCCCGCTGCCTGTCGCCCGCCAGGCTGCCTGAACAGTACCTGCAGCCCCCCTGGATGATTCGCCCTCAGCGGCCCACAAGAGAGCTCTCATGCTGAGCCACAGCCCCACGTTT
Organism: Brachyhypopomus occidentalis; assembly: GCA_020368025.1. Lineage (NCBI taxonomy): Eukaryota > Metazoa > Chordata > Actinopteri > Gymnotiformes > Hypopomidae > Brachyhypopomus > Brachyhypopomus occidentalis. Next base: position 4,313,826 of record JAGXOD010000025.1, on the reverse strand, counting down.
CCACCGGAGGAGGGGTGAGATGTTTGATGGTGTTTGTGAAGGCAAGGGGCACAAAGAGGAAGAAGACCACAATGCAGCGTCCATGCTGGGCACAGAGGGAACAGTGTAACCCCTGCAGGCCTGAGAGGAGACTTGGGGTCAGGGGGTTTTAGGGCTGGAGAAGTCAGTCTCTGAGGAGGTTAATGTACTGGTAATGGCGGGTCAGAGGACGGCCTACATGCCTGTACATCATCCATGACAGCTTCTTGGAAGAGCAGCTGAGGCTGTTGGCTCTGACGTGGACTGACTGACGGCACTGAGGCTGCACTGCTGAAAGGTAGAGTTTGGAGTCTGCTATGCTGGCCTTATTCTTTTGACTCAGCAACTATTATTTTTTCAATATATTTTGATATTGGTGAGGCAAATCTGATCTATGGCAGTATTTTAGATATATGGCATTTAAACAATTATTTTTTTAAAAACATTTTGATATTCATATGGCACATCTGACGTGTTGCTTTTATGGGGAAATAGCTGAGGGTAGAAAATTGCCATGAGAACATAATTTTTATGCTCTTCATAAAAGCATATCTTGACCAGATGAAAAGCGTCTCATAACCGTTCCCAGAGAGGTTACAAGGAGACTGCGTTCAGCTTTGTTAGTGGCCAGTGAATGACTTATTCTGCAGATCTTAATCAGAGAAAATCATCTTTTTATCTGGCACAGAAGAGTGCCATGTTTATGGTCCCGTGGCTGATGGTGCATGTGGGCACGTGTCTGTGAATTACCTCAGGGTGAAGATAAGAAGGCCGAGCAGCTCTGGGGCTTATTGCCTGTCCAAATGGTTGATGTTATCCTTCATTACCTGTACAGCTCCATGGAGGAAAGCAACAAGGCCATTGGTGCATGTGTCAGAAACACACACTCTCACACACACACACACGCACACACACACACATATATATAGACTGATATCTGAACCAGTGACCATGACTATGTACAAATGTTTTCAAAGCAATTTAATTTTCCTTCAACAAAATATGAGTCGGAAATGCTACATTTTTTCAGGATTTATTATAATTGTGAGCTACTGTGCAGTAAAATGTAATGGCTTTTAATAACTATACATTACTACATGATTTGTAAACACCAGAGAATATCATTGCAACATATCATACAACATTTACACTATGTAAAAAAGGAGCTACAGTGTGCATATGATGATAAGTGACTCATATTTACTGCACTTTGCTGTTTTTTTCAAAAGTATCAATTAAAACTTTCTTGCATTTCCTAAAGACAATCCTATTCACATATGTCCTATGGACATACCATGTCATTTATCGATTCCTCCCTATCCAGAGTTTGACATCGAAATTAGTTTGTCTGACCCACTTCGTCTCAGTGTTAAAAGTTCTTGCTTAGCAATGTTGGTCTCCTCCTGTGCACATGTGCGGGTGGGAGCAGGGCAGGTAGAGAGAACGTGCAGCTGGGGAGTGCAGAAGTGACATGACCTTTAACCTTGGCGCACATATTATTCCAGTTGTATGGAGGCCACTGCCGCAGTTCAGGCTGCCTGCTGCTCCCTACAATTCAGCTTTTTCCATAAGCCACGTCTGGAAGAAAGACCCCCTGGAGCTCCAGTCACCATGCCGAGGCCTTTCCGAATGCCTGCACTAGCCAGGAAGAAGATGCACAAAAGGAAGTTGCAAAAAACAGAGAGCGAGAGAGAGAGAGACAGAGAGGGAGTGAGACAGAGAGAGACAGACAGACAGAAAGAGAGAGATGGAGATTTTGACTCCTTTCCCATTTCCAGCAGAGAGGGAGAGACAGAAAGACTCCAATGTGACGATATTGAGGAGACAATAATCCATCTTAACAGCGTCCATGCTCTTCTCTGCTACACTCGGAAAATAGAACTTGCTATGGCAAAGGAAAAAGCTTTGTTTCTATTCATGGTGTTGCCGGTATTGTTTGTTATTTTGATGGCCTTTTCTTTTAAGAGTAGATCAGCCATACTATAGAGCCCATCAGTTGACTGGTTGAAGAACATTTACCTGTTCATCAATAGAGATGATCTGAGGTCTTTTGCCACAGTGGAAATAACCACTTTGCCCATGACAAGGGCCACAGGATGTGAGGGATGGCGTGTGTAAAGGCCATATTAAAGGCCCACAATTGATGTATTCATGAGTTTAAGTATGTATGGTCATGTATGCATGTATGGTTAATGCCTGTACACAAATCCACACCTGTCCTTTGGGCAAAAATCCATAGAATCAACTTGGGTTGGTTCCAAATTTCTTTTCCCACTTCAAGAATGGACAAACTCACTCAGACACCTGAATGGATCATTCTGCTCTGGCTATAAGTGGGGACCTCTCAAGACATGAATGCTTATCAAATCAGGCATTACCCTTCCCAAGTTCCCTTGGTGGTCATCATTCTTCGGCATTCATAGCATGCCAGTGACCCGGGCAGTAATGTTCATTACCCTAAACCCATGAGGGTGGTGGATTACCTCCACTTCCAAAAAAAAGGTTACAATTAGAGATGGCTGACCTGAACTTAATGGTGGGTAGGTGAACGGCGAGAGAGAGCTCCCACAGAAGTAGTAATCTCTCCGATTGCTCTCCCCATGGTGCTCTTCATGTATGATTCTCTTTTGGGTGGATAACAAGAAGTATAAGCTCCTTAGCACTGAATTACATTTATTTGGAGAGCAATCACATCTCCTTTTGTTATAGTGACCTCCTCTTCTGATGAAGTGCCTGAAATTCACATGTAATTAGTGTTTCACTGAGTTTCAATGGCTTTAGGGAGGTACTCACTTTGGTGTTTATTTTCCATTCCTGTTCAAAGAGCTAAGGAACTACTAATACCTTTCTCTACACAGCAGTGCTTCAAGCCAGCTGAAACTCCAAAAGATATATAGTGGTATTACTTTTTTCAAACTTTGAATATTTTGCAGGTATGGCCTTGATGATAACATGCTTACATGCACTGTCGGATTCTGTTATTCTGAAACAGGAATCACCACCATTTGTTCCAACATGACAACAGGCAGAAGTTTGCATTCCATTATTTTTTCATTCCTTAAAAATAATATACACCGTGATATCTATATGTATGTGAGACAAATGTACAGATATTCTGAAAATGAGTACCAACCTCATGAATTTACATTTTGTTGTGCATTCGCGTTACCCATAAATTCATGCTGCAACCACCAACACCCCGAATAAGGGATACTGCACACAGCAAACACATTTACTTCACGCCCATGTAAGCTGTTTCCTTCTGTTCCCATTTGCACTCCACTCAAGACAAAATAACTCAACTATTACTGAATCATTGATGAAAATACACAGTAGCGTGGTCCACCTAAAATCCATATATAGCATTGTGGCTTTGATAACAGGACTTATTTAGAAGCCTGGTAGGGTAAGAAATAAGCATTTATATAATTTTAAAAGTGTCATGTAAAGAGATTGAGTCCTCCGACATTGTTTGCCATCCAAATGGCACACATAATTCACAGATAACTGATACAAATTCTTTTAGTCAGACTATTCTCAGATCATCTGCCTATCTCTTTGCTACAGCCATAAAAACACAGATATACCTTGCATTCTACATAAATATTAGATTTCTTGACACACACTTGCAGTCTCCCTCAGAGGAAGCATGCTAGACATCAGGCAGTTAAAGTTTCTGCACCTTTGGAATGAAACTCTACCTGAGGTACTGATGGTTGGGTTTTAGCTTTAAGAGTGTGTTAAGTGAAAGGGCAACTGAGCACGTGCTATGGGTGTTGAGGCCACCTCGCTGGGCCATAACACACTTCAATCTCAGCCTATGATAGACACAACCATTAGCATTGACTCATCGGCACGTTTTACTGTATAACATCATTGCAAACTTAGATATACTTACAAAAACAAAAAAGTATAAATATCCAAAAAAAAAAGATTTGATTGAGTTTTTGAGTAGTGGTGATGAGTTTTGGGTTTTGAACAGTAGTGTATTCTAGTAGTGTAACAACCTAAGGTTAATTGTGCTTTGTGATCAAGGTTGTGCTATGGTTATGCAAAATGAGTTCAGGAGATTTGCAGGTTGGAAAATATTGTCTAAAGTTTTGGTGAGTGTAGAAAATATCTGCAGGTTTGTGTTCAAGGCACTAGAAATTCAGCATTAGTGACTGAAGGAAACAAAGTTCTTGTGCCCCTGCAGATGAGTAAAGTGCCTTATATTAAGAACTCTGCAACAGGGGGCTGTTTTATTTCTATGGTGTTTATGCAAAGGGGCTTCTGTGTCTGAGGCTCCTGAGCCTGATGGCATGGTGGATCATTAGGCTTGGTGCTTTGCCTTAGATGGTTTGTTTTTTTTTTCCCTCACTCTCCCTCTCTTTTTCATCTGATTCAAAAAATCTCCAAGAAAAGAAAACGTTATTTTCCAGTGAGTCTCTTTTTTTTTCGCTGAAGACAATGGAAAACTGACAGAAGCTAGTCATGCCACTCAAACATCAATGCAGCAAAGGAAATGTGGAGCACTGCAGCGTTAGCGCCAATTAAATGGCCCCAAATTATTTTCCCCTCTTTATATGCCTCCTTTCTCTCTTAATTACAATATGTTGGTGTTCTAATAGGATTGTCAACCACCAAGGAATGAAAGCTTTAAAGAAAATGCTTTCCACTTGAAATGTGCCTTTGAGCGCTGATTTTCCAGGGCTTTCTTGCTTCACTTTTAAGCTCGATCCAAATCGCCAGCCCTTTCACTGTAACTGGGATACAAATCCATGCCATTGCAGCTATCAGAGGCCCGCAACGGGCATGAAAAAGCCAGATTACACCGCACTCTTTTTCGGAAGGACCACTTTGGTTTCTTCCTGGGTACAGAGCCCATCCATCACAATGCTGCCCACATCGACTCACCAAGAAGCTCCATCACTGGCATTCGTCATAGAGCAGATATAGAATCTCAGTCAGCACAGCGCTAGCGGCCATCGTTTTCATACCGCCCAGGCCATCCATATCTTATCGTGGGAACACCATTGTCATGGCCCTGCCTGCCAGAGAACCTGCCCCAGGCCACATAGAAAGGGGTACCAAAAAAAAAAAAAAAAAACCAAAGTTTATTGAGAACAGACTGATTTGCATGTTAGCCAGCATGCTAGCTCCCCGTCATTCAGAAGGCTCCAGCCATTGCAGAGAGTAGATTTGCTTTTGCCATAGTATCGTAGTTTGCCAATGGATGCGAGCGATAGCCATCCCAGTCAAAGGCGACCAGTGTCTCTTGGCTCCAGCGCACGAGCCTCTGAAGCCTCATGCCATCTTCACTCCAGCCGCCTGCCACAAGGCTCCCACAAAGGATCCACATTTGCAGCCGCCGCTTCCAATTTTCCTTTCCTTTGTCGCTGAGGGGAAAATCACATTCCCATGTTTCCTCGCTGAACTGATGATGGTGCAGAGACACACGGGGTAAAGGCAGAGATGTACGTGGAGACAAGGGAGAGCCAAGGGCTTCGAATAATGTCCTACAGCCTCCACTGATGCTTGTCACTTTAATCACATCGGTGCTTGTGTGGCGACCTTTAACTGGATACATTTGAGTAACGACAGTGAAAGGCATAGAAGGTGCAGATATATTTGAGCTGAGAATGAGTGACCAGTATAAATATGTATCATTTGAGTTACTGATTTTGTTTACATTCATGTAAGTTTTAGAGATTTAGGTAGTGCATTTGTGCACAGGTGACATGGGGAGTCTCATTAGCACCTCAGCAGACCCAGAGCCAATGTAGGGATCTGATAGGCCAAACATATGAGCTTCTCTCTGCATGACAGCTTTTATGTGCAATTGAAAAGGAGAAAACATAGGAAATATTTATTTATGTCATTCAAAGGCTTGGAGAAACCTTATCCATGCTGGCTAAGAGTTAAATGGCTTAGAGTTAAGAGAAAACAGAAGATCTCAAGGTTTATATGTCCTCAGAGATATGCTCACTGAGTGGTCAGGCCTTAAAAACTATTAACTCTTATGCTGAGAAGCATCCAAACATGGTTACAATATCAGTTACATCAAACACACCAATTTTAAGCACCACACACCAACACACTGGTTGGGTTGCATATGATACCAATACTATTTTTATTACTCCACGGACCTTACCACACAGAGTAGCTGCACCGTGGAACGAGGAGAAGACGTTTGGGAGGGGGCCTCCCGGCGGAGCGGAATACGAAACCCAAGGATGACTGACCCCATGACACGCTGAACCCAGGCTCCAGACACGCCCCCCACATGGTCTCCCCATCCACGGCCTGGAGCAGCCTATAAACGTGCTAGAAACCTCGATGGAGGTACACTACAGCCTTTGATGGGACACCTGCAGGAAAACAGTATCTTTACTGCAGCATACTGAAATGTAAATCATCAGGAGAGAAAGACCAAGGCATAGAGAGAAACTGTGTGTGTGTGTGTGTGTGTGTGTGTGTTTACACATGTGGGTGTGGCCCTGTGTGGGAATGTGTGTGTGTGTGTGTGTGTGTTTGTGCACGCAGGTGTGCGCGTGTGCATGCGTCGGAAAGTGGACAAATAGCCAAATGTGCTCCTTTGAAGATTATTATAGGTGGCGTTAGTCATCAGAGCATTCAGGGCTATTCTAACACTTACAACACTCTTTCCTCCAGCAGAACAAGACACGCCACATTAAACACAGAGGGCGGGTTTCACTGCCTCTCATAGACATCACTGGGGCTTATTTCATACAGACTGTTGTCCATATATATACAAAAGAAAAATCAATATATTTCTTCAACAAATACTTTAGCCAATAAATGTTTTTATGATGTTATCAGCCCCTACATGGTCAAGCAGAAATGGGCGATATGCTTAGCTAGCAAAGTGAACACTTTACTGCATCATTTTTTTTAATGTTTGAGGTCGAAACATTCAGTATCAACACATATACCTGTCGCATTACTACGTTCCACCCTCCTGAGGTGGCAGAGGCTCAGCTTAGAGAGGCCTGTGCTCTCCTTGTCCTGATCCATAGGTCATTCAGGTTCGGTAAACTTAGTGTGTGTGTGTGTGTGTGCGTATATTTTTGCATGTTGCTGCTTATAGCAGAAGTCCTTGGAGTGTAAATGGGTTTTAAAAACCCTGCTCTGCCATTTGCGTGGAGAAAGGTCTACCCCAGACCTGAGGTCTGCAATTACACAGAACATAAACACAGGTTCGGGGACAGAGGCCTGCAGGTTAGCGAAGGGCCTCACGCCGAACAGCTGGGGGAGCAACTCAGTCCAGCCAGCTAGCGTGCAGCAGTCCCTCAGGCTACACACACACACACACACACACACACACACCCTGCAGCATATGAGGCTGATTTACCAGCTCTATAACAATAATAATAATGCTTGACAACAAAATGGGAACATTTTTTAGTCCCCCAAACTAAAATATGTGGATCATATAATACTTTCTGCTATTAGTAATTATAAAACTGAATTTTAATCTGTTTTATAATTTGTCTGTCAATCATGGTATCATATCTGGCCGGAGGAATATCCCACCTCAGTGTCCAACAACTGGCAGGGAAAGGGCTCCCACTTTTGATACCATTTTTCAATATATATATATATATATATATATATATATATATATATATATATATATATATATATATATATACATACATACATACATACATACATACATACATACATACTCACTGTATATATACACACAAAAACAGATAGATATTTCACATATACAGGTATAATCACATGAAGCCTAGCAGCTTGTCCATTATGTATAACCAATAAAAACATGCTCACTGTTTCTATATATATATATATATATATATATATATATATATATATATATATATACACATACACACACACACATATATAGAGATATAAATATATAGAGATATAAAAATTGTAGTAAAGTACACAAAGTTTCCAGAGAAACAGAAACTGAACAAACCACTCTTTCGTGGTAACAGAAATAGAAAATGTTTTCTCTGGAAACTTTGTTTACTTTACTATAATTTTTATATCTCTGCAGTTACTTACCTTGAATATTCATCAGATTTATATACATTGTGTGTGTGTGTGTGATATATATATATATATATATATATATATATATATATATATATATATATATATATATATATATACACACTGTATATACACACAAAAACAGATAAAGATATTTCACATATACAGGTATAATCACATGAAGCCTAGCAGCTTGTCCATTATGTATAACCAATAAAAAACATGCTCACTGTTTCTACACTGCTATTTGTATAGCAGGTTTTTGTGCAGTTGTTTCTCAGACAGCCCTAATACTGTTTTGTTTTGTTTTCTTTGTTTAGCAAATTCAAAATAACCCCAAAACATTTAAATGCACATTAGTAGTTAATTTTCATAATCTCCCTGCTAGCAGCCCGCTAATCCAGCTCTCCGGTGATACCCACCAGAGCCTGCGTCAGGGAAACCTCCCTCAGTCCATGTGGGTAGCAAGAGGAACGCTGCTACTGTTAAAACACTTACCTGCTTAAGGACTCCAAATCAGCTGCTTCAGAAAACAATGGAATGACAGTCCGTGTTATTGATGGTAATGAACTGGTCCCTGTTGTGAGAGCAGGGTCCTGTGGGGACTACTTATGGAGGCTTTTCAATGCCATTCCACTGAATGCATGTCAGGGGATATAAAGGCCTCTCAAAGTAGGACTGAAGATGGTGCCTTGCCCATAAAAGAGTCGGGGTAAGATCATATTTACACGCTATTCACTGCCATCATAAACCCTGTTCGGATACATCCTATTTGGATAAAGGGAAAAGGTGTGTGTTTGTGTGTGAGTGTGTGTGTGTATAGTCTCCAGAGCAAGTTCACAGGAGGGTTTGTCTCAGGCATGGGAAAGCAAATAACCGGGATAATCTATCTTCACAGGTGCGGCGGAGTGAATAGAAGTGCCCTGAGCACACACAAAGGCGAAAGGGAGGGAAGTTATCTGCTTATGCGGCAGTTAATGTGGGACACAAATGCCAGTGGACAGATTAAGGTGAATTCTGCAGGAGGGAAGGTGCATTTGTATCATCATTTTCATACATGCTGAACTCTCCATACGTGTTCTTTCCACCAATGAGAAAAGAGTCAACATCTAGCACTTTCACTGTTTGCCTGTGATTTGCACACCACTGTCTCAATATTGAGACATCATTTGAGCTCTGCCTGCAATATTTCAACATGCTCATTTTCGTATAAGACATATCTATCTATCTATCTATCTATCTATGGTTAGTGTTATACTGTATTTCTTTCCTTCAAGCCTGATCAGGGCCATGGGAGCTTGAGGTTCCTGCATAATATCTGTTCCTAGAACTGCACTCTTCTGGATCTCAGACATCCAATGCTTTATATATATATATATATATATATATATATATATATATATATATATATATATATATATATTGCATATATGCATTTAGAATAACATAACAGCATATCCTAATAATTCTGAGGTGTACTGGCACAAAACACGTTGTGGAATTCCCCTTTCAATCATCTTGTCACTGAACAGTATAAAAAACAGAATATTTCACAGAAAGCTGCAGACATCATAAGCACATGTGATTAATGATTAAAAAACATTCTACAACAGTCAGACCTTCTCTCAAAAGCATGTGTACATTTCTGTAAGTTTCCTTTTTTATGCTTGTGCATAAACACACACACACATCGCACACGCACGCACACGCACGCACACAAACATACACTTGTGTTACCGAATCTTTTCCGTCAGGCAGTTGTGGAGGAAAAATGATACCGTGGCACACGGCATTTTGCACATGCCTTTCTGCACATTTCCCACACTTGCAGCCGTCTTGGACTGTCTGACCTTTGCCAGGAGCACAGGGCTGCTCCTCCCAGCACGCTGCTCTTCTCCTCCCCTTCCTTGGGCCCTGCGGTTTGGACAGCTGCGGCCAAGCTGCCCGCCGCGCTCGTGGAAAACATCCGCCACACATGGAGGCCTCGGCGCGGAAGATCCATTGGCCTCTGCCAGACTAAGGGAGAAGGAAGAAGGAGATGATATGCATGTGTGTGTGTGTGTGTGTGTGTGTGTGTGTGTGTGTGTGTGTGCGTGTTTATGTGTGTCTGCATGGTGTGTGGGTAGCACTTTTTCCCAACCCCTGAGGACACATGTCTGCCTTCCTCCCTCCATTCTACACCATCCAACCCCCTTCAACACACACACACACACACACACACACACACACACACACACATCCCAGGGTTCATAGGCCTAATCCCCTGCAGCATGGATCCAATTTAAGGCCTCCCCGCCGTCAGAATGTGGAACATAAACAGGGCCGAGGTTACACGCTGCAGCCCTGCCTCTCCCCGCACCCCGTGCCTTGGCCTGGGCCTTGAGCCAACACTCCCCTTCAGAGACTCATTCGCTCCTGGAGCTGGATTCACTCCATGGGCCTTTTTTTTCCAGTTAGGTAGCACAGCCCAAACCGTTTTTTTTTTTCTTAACTAACTCCCACTGCTTAAGAAGGTGATTTTATGCCTTAACTCCCTCTCCAGGCCTCTCAGTTTCACTGCTGGGTGCAGCCTGACTTGTGTCTCGTTTCTTCACCTTTCTGCAGGAAAAAAAAAAAACTAAGTGAATAAAAGAGGATTTTACCATAAGACAGAGACGGAGAGAAACAACTCAGTGATAGAACAGCATTTTTTGGGAAAAAAAAACATTGCATGCAATTGCATCATATTTTTGTCTTGGCAGTGAAATGAGGGCATTTATGACTTTGCATGTGACAAGTTCTCTTACTGTTCCTGCACATACTGGACGGTTGACAAATCTCAACACCGAAACTTTCCTAGCTGCTTTTTAAGTTTATGCATGTACTAAAACCCCAAAGGATTAATTCCGGCATTGATGTATGATTATAGGTAAAGGTACAAGGTGTACATTAAAGAGGCACTTTAACTGATATCTTTTCATGAATTCTTATTGATTTTGTTTTTACTGCAACAAATTTGTCATTTGCATCATGATTTTATTAGTATCAACTGGTCTGACATAAAATATTTATTATATAGATGCCGAAATTATATTCCATTTTGTAGAAAAACATTTTAGCGCATTGATGCATACAACAGAAAGGCTGCAGCCTACGGCCCACCTCTCCGTATCCAGAGATCTACTGTTTTGTAAAGACCCACTGAGCACAAAACTAAAGGTGATAAAGCCTTGATAAAAGCCGTACAGGGGAAATGCAGCGCTGTGAGTTGCTGATATAAAAAGATCAAACCGGCGGCTTGTAAGAGCGCTTGTCTCCTCCGCACCGCCCGCTCGAAGGCACAGGGGGCAGCGTGGCAAGGCAGCGGTGGTGCCCGTTGGGACCCTGGACCCTCCTGGTTCAGATTCCAGCTGCTCCCCATCAAAACGGCCCCCCGTCCCACCGCTGCCTTCCCTATACAGACCCGGGGGTTTCTCCGTTCGAAGGTGTTGAGATTCTAAACTCGCCCCTCTTTGCCTGGGGGGTGAGAGAGTAAGAGAATGGGAGACTGGGAGAGAAATGTTAAGTTGAAAAGCGGGCGGCCTTGTTGCTCCGAGCTCTTAGCTTAAGCCTCCCCTGCACGGAGAGCTTTCATCATTGAGAAGTCTGGCACTTGTATCATACCTCCTGGCTGTAGGCAGCTGAAACACTCTTTTCCACCACACAGTGCGCTGCTTTCATGCAAAATAACCTCTGGAGTAATCCATGTCCAGGTTTTATGGTTTTGTGATTTTTTTTTTATTTTACCAAGCATTGGGGATTAAAAATAATATTCCTGATTATGTAATCTCTGGTGATCTTTTAAATGCGTTTTGAGTTTAGGCAGAATTATGACCTTTTATATGCATGTCTTGCATCATTGCTGGTATGTACGTTTCAAAGGTTGAGTGTCATGTCCAAAAACTCTCTGAGCTGTACTTCAGACAAAAAGATATATAAATAAATCTGCCTACTTTCTTTGTTATAGATGCCAAAGAAAAAGAATGAGTGCCAGGATTATGGCATGCTGCTGAATTTAGTGATGATAGCCTGCAGACTTCTTTTTTTTTTTTTTTAGGAGATTACCACTCTGATCAAAAGTGTGCTCCTAGACCCCAGGGGAGGCCTACAGTACACTAATGGAGGTCTAAGTGAGGATGACTGAAGCTGAATAATAGCGGTGTTGTTCACATTGCCTGAACAGGCCTAGAGGGGAATAAGGTGATGATGAGAATATTCTAGAACCTAGAATTCTCCGAATTTGTACATGGATGGTCCCTAAATTGTGGCCTGATCACATTAAAGTTTTATTTAACAAACAACATTTTTTTTCATTCACATATCTTACTGCTTAAATACATGAGGCGTTTGACAGATCACATTTTGATTATTAGATGATTAGAATACAAGACTGAAGTTCAAGCAAACTCAGTGCTGAGGTCCTTGCTGAAGAGAACTCAAGTGGGCTCCCTGGGGCATCATCTTCACAGATTGGATACAAGTTCATATATGACGAATGCCCTCATTTGTGTTCAACAGTGTGTGAACAGCATAGACTCAAAGCCACCCTGCTAGGGCTTCTGGGAACACCCCATGTGCTGTGCTTCGCTGTAGCTCCTGATCTGATCCTGAAGCTGGCACTTCACATGGGTACATGAGTGAGGCTGAGACCAAAAGCACAGTGTCCAGTGTCTTCATAGGAGGCCATGTCAAGGGATGCTCTGATCATACCCATGATCCTTTGGGGAAGATGCCGGGGAAATAAAGGTTGAACGTTTATGCATTTGTGCAGTGAGTGAACTGGCCATACCTTGTATGGGCAGTCATGGTCTGGTGGTTAGGGAACCAGTCTTGTGACCGGAGGGTCGTGGGTTCGATTCCCAGGCCTGAGGCCATGACTGAGGTGCCCTTGAGCAAGGCACCTAACCCCAACTGCTCGCCGGGCTAGGGCTGCCCACTGCTCTGGGCACGTGTGCACCACAGCCCCCTAGTTATCACTAGTGTGTGTGTGTTCTGACTGCACAGATGGGAAAATGCGGAGGACAAATTTCGATTGGGGTGAAAATCACAATTGACAATGTGGCTTGACTTAACTTGTTGAGTGAAGTTCGGAGCAAAATCATCACTGGTGGTTTTCAGTTCGTATTGTTTGTTTGTGGGGTTTTTTGGTCATTTGTTTTGTTTAGCACCAGTGGCCAAAGAGTGCATGGACCATTTTGGTATCTGCACCCTGTGTTTCAAAATACATCTAAAGCTCAGAATAGTGAGAATGGTCTGAAAATAGCCAGACAAAATATACTTTTTTGTTTTTTTGGCAATGCCATCAGAAAGTAACCAAGCACCATCTCTAACAGTAATCAGTGCTGTTGCTGGAAGTGGTTGCTTGAGTCCAGGTGCAGCTGGAGAAGATAGTTTGTAGTTTTCAATGTTCTGTATTTGTTTTCTTGCTTTGATTTATGGGCAACTCTGTGAACACACTGAGTTTGGCTCAAAGGAAACGAGAGTTATTTCAAATGAAGGTTCTGACCATCTGAACAAGTTCTGAGTTCAATAAACTCAGATATATAAAAATGACTGAAAATCAACTATTTGAATGGGTGTCAAGGAGGAAAGTTTTTCTAATGAGTCAGGAAGGTAATAGTGTGACACTTGGCTATTACTTCAGCATCTCTCCCTAGCAAACCTACGATTACTAGATTACCAGATTGCTAGTCTAGAACTATAGTAAAGGCTAGTCTAGAATTAGAGCTTGGAAGTGAAACGGACACTGAAGTCAGACTTAGTCCAAGTAAAACTCATTCTTGGTCTTGGTCTGACTCAAGGTACTGATTGTATTTAAGTATTGTTGTAGTTCAATGTGACATTTACTGTTTCCACACTGTTCACTTGTGATGCACACCCTAACAGTCAGATGGTCAGTGGGGCATTTTTGATTAATGGTCCATTTCATCAATCTTTCCGATACCTGCCACAACCAAGAGGGGACAAAAATGGAGGGTTGTGGCAGAACTAACTTAATTCTTGTCATCCGCCCCTTTGCAAGGTATGGGAAAAATAGCAAGGTCTTAGGATTGGGGGATGAGAGAAGGGCTGTGAATGGCGAAAAAGGAGAAAGGAGCTGAAAGGAAAAGGAACTTAGTCAATGGAAAGGGTTTGGAATGGAAGAATAAACCAATCCCCCCATCCTCAGTGTTGATATTTCCTTCAATGGCTCCTTCTAAAGTGAGCATTTTAAGCCACCCCGACACACTAAATTTGCCCATTGTGCTGGGAGAGGCCCCTGGCTGTCGAGAGGCTAGGTGAGGAGGCACTGGGGGCAGATGCAACCTGCCCATCACCTCAATGGCCCCTTTCTACCCTTGAGCCTTCCCCCCTGTCCCTTGCTGCCATTCAGTGGGCCCAGTGGGAACATCTCTGGACCCAGTGCTTTGGGAGCAGGCCCCTATAATGAGCCGCGCTGGAGCAGTTGAATGTGGCCCTATTGTTCTGCGCAGGGCCATTAAACCACCTCCTGGGCAAACAAGAGCGTCCCTCTTCCTTTATGGGGGCAAAAGAGGCAACAAAGAGAGGAGTCATCGAGACAGAGAGGGGCTGGCCTTTGTTTCGTGTCTTCAATGGCCAGGCTGGGAAGGGGAGGCTCCTGTTTGGTCTTTAGCGTGCCCATAATGCTGGACACTTTTGTTTGGCAAAACGGAGATGTGAACTTAATTGACTGAATGGCCCCCAAACACCATGCCACAAACAACTTGAGGAGAGATAGAATAAATGTTGTGTATCAGCAAGGTACAACTTCTTTAAAAGTGATGGAATTCCAGCCACCACCAGACTAAAAAAAGTCAGAAAAAGTTCAGTATGATTCAGTGCAGTGGTGCTGAGAGAAGACAATAATACCAGTTGAACTGTGTGAAAGGACTATGTTACATTCATACTACTGCAAAATAGGATGTCAGTATCCAAGAACATCTGCACCAACAGAATTTCCTTGTGCATAACGGACTGCGAATAAAAATTCTGATAATCTTTTTAATTTCATCATCACTGTGTAGCTGTTTTGGAATTGTGTCACATTCAGCTACTGAACTCTTAACTGTAAATTCTTTTAAATATACAGGAAGAATGTTCCAGGTTTTGTAGGCAACCATATAAGTAAATGGTGCATGTATAAACAATCTTAGACAGGACTTTTATTTCTGAACATGTCAATACTTTCTATACAGCTTCAAACTGCAAAGTTCATCAGTGAATAGCACAGAGGACCCACTACTGAGTGCGAGTTACAGATCCTTTTCCAGGTAGAGGCCTTGCTCTCCTAAGGGGAGTCTAAGGAGCAGGAGTGGGGGCCTCACTCTGCTCTCTGGCTCTGCTACCATGTCCTGTAGCCCAAGGGCCTAATCGAGTTATCATATCAACAAATCTCTCATCAGGGGCCCGCGCCTGACACCAGCAGAATGAGAGGCCAGCCAACGACTAATTTCCAGCAGCGGGACGCTGCCGATCGCCCGCCAGGCTGCGTGAAAGATACCTGCAGTCTCTGGTTGAGCTGCCCTCTCCGTCCCGCTGAGACAACCCTCACGCTGGGCACCATGCTGTGGCCGTTATTCGATTAGCTGCAGCGCTATGCGGGGAGCTCCATTCTCTGGCCGGAGAGAGCAGCTAACCTCCTACGGGGGGCTGTCGCTCCTGCTAACTGCTGGGGGAAACGCAAAGACAAGGCTAGAATCAAAGGGAACACAGCGCCACGATTTGAATAATGCAACCGTCCGGGGAAGTGAAACCGGTGCATTCCTGTCACTGCAGGCAACAGCAGTGCGGCTTTTATCAGTGACAGCGACGCAGTGCCACCCTGCCAAGATCAAACCTGTCTTTCAAAATGGATTCCCCATGACAGATCGCCACCGCTTTCCCAAGTGCGAATACGTTTGTGGGCAGAGTAACATGCCTTTTTTACAATTTATCAACACCAAGTGGTGTAGCTGGTACACTTGAGGTGTTGGGTCCCTATTACAACAGTTCATAGAAATGCTAGCAGTTAATCTCAAAGCAACATCCCTCTTTCCAGTAATCTATAGTGAACTGGATTAACAGTACTATGTTTTGCGAGTTTAATCTGACAGAGGACAAAGGCGGGGATCTCTCTGCATGCTCCTCACACTCCCTCCCAGCCTTGGTGTCCCGGCCAGTTACCCCTACCAGTTGGGATGACGAAAGGGGTGGTGAGTGGGGACCCTCGGGTTGACCCGACACTACTCTGCTACCTGCTGTTACACACAAAGAGAGCCAATCCTAGACTTCTTCAGAAGAAAGCCATGTAGATAATGAGAAGGCTAGACCTCCGAAAAGAACTCCATCTCTCACCTCTGTTCGCTCACTGACCACTTTGTGTGCTATGAATAAGATTTATGCCTTTGCCTCACTCATTCTCTTTGTGAAAGTATTTCTTCTTTTACTCGCTGTGTCTTTAACGAACTGAATTGGAAAGATGTTCCTCGAGCATTGCAAATTGATTAAGTCCTCAAACATTTATTAGATTACCACAGGCAGGGCTGGAACTCAAGAGGGTGAGAGCTGTCAAGTGGTCAGGAATGCCTCTGTGCTGTTTCTCACTGGAATCCACGTCAGCCTTTGAGCACATAGTGCTTTTAAACTCTGAAGTGTAGAAGAAGACAAGCGCAGAACCTTGCAAATCCCACCAAAACGCAGCTTTGTAACCTGCCATGCGGTAGATAAAATACGAGACCTTCTTTGACAGCATATTTTTAAAGTATACAATCACACCAAATATCATATGTCAAAAATAATTCATATGATATCAATGATATAAACCTAAATATATAAACCCTGCCAACATTTTCATATTCACTCCCCATGCTGCTCTGTAATATGGCCTCACGTCAGGGCTTTGGAGATTGAAATACATTTTTCTACCTCCATTATCCTCTGTTTTAATCCCATTTGCGGCGCTCTCTCGGGGCACAAAGAGAGCTGGCCTGCCAGAAGCTCTGGCCAGCATTCTCTTCAGAACACCCATGGAATTGGAGTTATGATTAGAACGTCAGTTGGAAGCAGAGCTAGTGCCCAGTGGGTACCTGGGATACTGTGACTGCTTATGCAGCGACCCTCAGCCTAAACAGGACACAAAGACACCCCCCCCCCCCCAAAAAAATGGGACCACAATGAATATTTAAGGGTAAAAAACAGACTATTCAGTTCTATTTTAAGAAACTTTTTTTTTCTTTTCTCTAGTTGTATTATCCAGCTTGGTTTCAAATGTGCTGAGGTCTGTAATTCTGCCACTTTGAAAAGGTCAGTGTAAATGGATTGGCATACGCTTGTGAAAAAGAACTGGCCACAGAGGACATACAGAGGTGCTCCATCAATCGGTGGTCCAACTTAGGCTTGGAACAAAATGTTTGCAGCTATTCCCTAATGAGCTGAATCAGCAGAAAAACAAAATGGCAACAATTATTAGTTTAAAGACTTAGCAGGGGTGAAAAGAGAAGTCCAAATAGAGTCATTACACATTGACACAGTAGCAGAAGGTCAGATGTGGTTCAGCATTTAACAAATAGAAAGAGCTAAAATAATTAACCAGGACAAACTATTAATCTCAAAATTAGACAACTAGGGTAAAGAAGAGCCTGTCGAACCACAGGTGATCCATCACAATTAGTTCACTAGGTTTTACATCCTTTACTTTAATTCCATCCTCTTCTTCATTCAAAGTTTAGGCTGTTTATCCAAAGATACACCTAAATAATAAAATCACAAATACAGTGTTTTAGTATTAGGTTAAACCATGTGGCCACTAAACAAGCACACTTGCACAAACAAATAATTTAAGTTCTCTCTTTCACTTGTTGACAGTTCTACAGCAAGCAACCATACTTGGTCCTACATTTGTTATGTTTTATATCAGTCTGGGTGGGCACTTGGTTAAAAATAATAAACCACACATCTATGCTCATGATGCTATTATGTTTGCCATAATTGTCACTGAACTTGTGAATTTGCAGATTCTCTCTCTCTCTCTCTCTCTCTCTCTCTCTCTCTCTCTCTCTCTCTCTCTCTCTCTCTCTCTCTCTCTCTCTCTCTCTCTCTCTCTCTCTCTCTCTCTCTCTCTCTCTCTGATTTATGACAATCTGAGCAATTTCTCTAACTCATGGATAAACACTGCTATGAACACATATTGCTACCAATGTTCAAGGCTCTTTAACAAAATTTCATTGATTAAGGAAAAATACTTTATTCGATTAGATTAGACTACAGAAAATAATAGTTTCTAAGATGTTTAAAATGTTTAAGATTAAAGGTTAAGATGTTTACTCTTTCTGAATAATTTCATAGAAAGCACTGTATTGTTTTGTCCTATGTTCCTTAGAAATAAGGATGCACCATTTGAGTTTGAATGGTCATTGAGGTCTTGTCAAACAGATCGCACTTATCTCTTTAACTTAAATAGAAGCTCAAGGGTCCTCAACTCTCACGGATTCAACCACAAAGCCTTGGAATGTACCCGTCCTGAGCATCAGCTATCTTACGGACATCGGCTAGCCCACTCACATTAATATATAAGCATACATACTCGACTGCTGGTGGGAAAGCTATGCCTAGCTTGGCGTGGGGCAAGAGGGGGTGAGCGGAGGCCCTTTGAGCCTTTGTGCACGACGGCAGGGTAACTCAGTGAGGCTGTTTTGAATGAGAAAGAGCACCCACCTCGGAGGGACAGCCTAGGCAGCCGGTCCATGAAAGATGGGTTGGCAGGCGCGCGGCGCGGCCTGGACCCAAAGCGGCCACAGAGGGAGCAGCGTGGGGACAGCGCGATACATGGCAGAACCCCCCTGGCACCTCACGCCAGCTCCACTTTCCACGCCACTCACTCTCTGCCCCGGGTATGCCACCAGCTCTCCTCTAAACACCCCTCCGCACACCCGGGATAATCCTGCGGAGAAAATGAAGCCTACGCAGGTGGTCTCCCCCCAGCCAAAGTACCCCTGCCTCTGGCTGCACTAGGCATCTTTACCCACCATCCCATCTATAGTTTTTCCAGCCTCCAGGCCACAAACGGTTAGATAAAACTGGGCTACAAGTGGATAGATTAATCAGATTTTTAATGATAATGTGAGGGTAACTTAGCTGCACTGTCGCAGCGCTTCTACTGCCCTCCAAATTCCACTACAATCGGAGCTCCTTCTCATGGTGGTGGCAGTGTATTTGACAGGAGCGTTCAGCTTTACATTTGTGGCCTTCTCTCTCTTATCCCATAGGTCTGATAAGGCTTTCATTTTGCAAAGGCCTCTCAGTTATCTTATGGATTCCTGGGCCACAACCATTGTATATCTGCCATAGCTTACATAAAGCTGTGAATGCTGTCTGTATTGTTGTATTAGCTTAGTTCTTAAGACTGCGTTACGATAGCCTACAAGCCCTTTTTAATCATTTATACACACACACACACAGACCCACATACATATACAATCACACACAGTCAAAAAAAGTTCCAAATTCTCCGTAGTGTGGACAACTCAATCAGAACTTCAAAGTCAGAGTGGAAAGCATGCCAAAATGGAAACCATTAGACGGAATTACCCAGCTCCTACACAGAGAGACTGAGGCATGAGCAAGCATGTGTAGCATGTGTGTGTGTCTTCACTTCACACCGAGGGACGTTTGTTGGGACACAGGGAGAGACAGTAGACCTGCATCTATTTTACAGCTTCCTGTGTGTGAGAGACGTGGCATGTTCGAAGTGATGAAAGGGCCTCATTCTACCAGTTCAGACTCCACATGCATTCTTCAGGCTCACTTGAGCAGAACCACACACACAACCGCACTCTCTCTTGTCTCTTGTGTCTGTCCCAGCCTAATAAAACTAACAAACACCCCCTCACATTTATCTTGCACCTGAATCATACACTCCAGCCACCATCTTAAAGCCTGGCAATCTGTCATCATCAATCTATGGTTACCAAACTACTAGGTTGCCCATGTGCACACGCACACACAAACACACACACATGCACACACCCCTTCTCAAGTGGCCCTCAATTCACTCTATGGGTCCTCACTTTGCTCTATTTCAAGTCACTGTCACTGTGGCCTTGAGGACCTGTGAGAGTCTGAACTGTGTGTCTTTCGTCACCTCACAACCCACATTTAATGTGCTGCTCCTGCCTGTCTGCTGTCTGCTATTCAAGTGCTGAAAAGACAGTAAATGAAAGAACATTCGAGAGAAATCCTGGCATCTGCTCCACTCACTGCCTGCCATCCTAGCACACTGTATTTTACGACATTGTAGGTTCTGAATTGAAAATGACCTGTGGACAGCTAGGTGTTGGACAAAACCTCAAAGACTACGCAATAGACATGTGGCATAATTTCAAAACAAAGGCAAAGGTTTCTTTGACAAATGTTTTAAAAATTGCAAATTTTTTTTCCCTGAAAACCATTTCTGTGACATTATGAGGTGTTTCTAGTTATGTTATCAGAAACTTTTTTTTTTTTTTTCTGCTCAGTTCGAGGTAGGAACAGCTCCTCCACAGACGTCTCCTTCACAAGAGAGCTCTGCTGAGTGAGCTCTTCTGAGCAGTGGAATTTTCCCTCCTCGTGTCCACCCCAAGGTCATACAGGCACGAGTCATGCAGCTTTGGAATCTTTTCACGCTTCCCCGGAACTAGACGGCAAAACAACCTATTGGCTCCTATCAGCGAAATCAACACCACCGGATGATTTCATCTCGGTGCGTGTGCGATGACCACCTGTTCTCCTGGTCTCCTGCTCTGGACTGGCTCACTATTTTATGACCCTTTCTTCACACGCTTTACTCCGATTGCAGCCCAAGAACCTAACCTTTCACCAGTTTATCTCCCCGCGGTATGCTGCACTATACGTTTATCTTTCCCCTGACTCCCTGTCTGTCTTCACCAGTCTCCTGGATGAACATCTCAATGGAATACAATTCTATATGTCTGGCCTGGTCTCATATAGCACAATGTAAAACCAAAGATATTCACAGGAACTGGTTAGGGAGCTTCCACTATAACAAAAGATTTGAATTTTACAAGGTGCTCTTTTTTAAAAGAACCAAATTAACTGTAACATTGAAATGTTTATGAAAAGGGCCTGTCATTTAACAGGTTGGTGTAAAAAAGGAACATCCTGAACATCTAACTCTTTAGTGAACAGCACATTTACATTTTTACAGCACATTGCATTGAAAGACAGCAGTGAAGTCTTTTGACAGTGTACTTATTAAAACAAAGAATGTACATATTTTCTGTGTCAGTGTGTTGGTGTGTGTGGGAGTGTGTGTGTTGTTAGTAATGAGACAATTGTCAATAACAAGCATATGAAACATACTGTATATAAGAGATTTCAAAGATTACAACTTATCCACTTTTGGTAGAGAAAAGATGTAAGAAAGCAATACAAGTGCCAGAATCGCAGATGCAGGCATAATTGATAGATTATCTCTTTGCACATAACAGTGCCTGAAAGAGCACTTTGTGCATGAGTAAAGACATGTTATTCACAAACACATCAAATAGACATGTTATTCACGAACACATCATCTATGTTTACCTTTCAGAATAAAGTTGCTTCTCCATGTCACTCCGCATGTGACATCGATAACTGGCATAGTATAACAGGTAATGATGTGATGCATATGTAAAGTGCAGAAAAACTAATGCTAAGTTTTACTTTGCCATAGAATAAAACATATTGGCTTTAATAGTAATGATTTTGTCATCTAGAACTGAAGAAGTACACATTTGTATTTTTAGTAAGTTATAACCTTTACAGATAAACTTAATATGTGACCTTCTCTGAACCAATGTCCTCTAAACCAATGTCAATGTTTCAGTACTTTTTGCACAAGTTGCTGTTCTCTAACAAGGACCTTAACGGCAACATTCACAACAGGTGTTTGATCCAGGAATCGACCACTAAATTTCCTGAGTCACAGAAAGGCATAGAAGTGGACGTCCTTTAGCCACGTCCCACACTGATGGCCACTTCATTGTGAACAGTGCCCTGTAGAACCGGATGATGGATGCCACACGACTCCAGGCACATTTAAGGGAGGTGAGAGGCACCCAAGTGTCATGTCAGACCATTCAGAACTGTTTACATCAGAGTGGTCTGCGTGCTAGACGACCTGCAAGGGTACCTGACCACACAATCAGGCACAGGCGTCATCGTCAAGCATGGGCCAGAGAACATTTACACTGGACGAAAAGTCCTGTTCACTGATGAAAGTCGATTCACGCTGAGCAGAAATGATGGCGGCCAACGATGTTAGAAACATCAAGGAGAGCGACAATGCATCAGAAACTCTTGTCACCAGACGTTGTCAATGCACTTTCTCCAGCCTTGAATCCCATAGAAAAATCACCGTGTAGAGGCTCATAATTCTAAACCCCAGAATCTCAATGACCTGAGGGCCCTTCAGGAAGAGAGGGATGCCATGACTCAGCAGACAATAAGTCGACTTGTGAACAGCATGAAAAATCATTGTCAAGCTGTAATTGATGCTCAAGGGAATATGAAAAGTTATTGAGACATTGACATTTTGCACCTTATATTTAGCAGTAACCAATAGGTTATGCACTTTGCTAACATATTCCAAGCTATAACCTTCACAAATCACTTATGCGTCAAGAGGATACAGGCACATCAGCATTTTAGCTATGTAAACAATAGAAACTGTTGATAAACAGCAATGATGAATTTTCCATGCGTAATGTATTCTAATTCAAATGGACACCGCCCTCAAAAGGTTAAAATGCACAATGACTAAATCTGACAGCACCTTAACACAAGAGACACCTTATAGGGAGATTGTAAAGTCATTAGTCGCAGGGTCTGAGTTTCAGTAATTCTGCATATCTAGAGTGTCTCAAGTCTTCATTCTGAGACTATTTGTTACATGAAAACAGTTCCGCTTCAGCTCACATTTCTGTGCTTCTGTGCTCCTCTACTTTCTCAGAGACGATACTTCTATAAAGTATCAAGTATTAAGTCAAACTTAATGTAAGCTTTGATAGCTACCATGTATTTATACCTCACTGAAGCACAATGAATGACAACAAACAGTGGTGAAAGATCGATGTGAGGCAAAGTACTGCTGGTACTGCATTAAGGAAACTATTACACACGTTTACTCAAAGGTACCACAGGTTGTCCGTGACATTTCTTAATAAACTAGAAAAACCAGATACAGTAGTGGCACTATCTTAAAGCAACATGTACGTCTATAATTCCATGTGAAGAATTGCCCATGAATCACTTCCTGCAGAAAGGGTTCTCTATTGTGTAAAACTGTTCCTTTGGGGGATAACACGAGACAGAGATAACACGATAACACGAGACAGAGATAACACGATAACACGAGACAGAGATAACACGAGACAGAGATAACACGAGACAGAGATAACACGATAACACGAGACAGAGATAACACGATAACACGAGACAGAGATAACACGATAACACGAGACAGAGATAACACGAGAACACGAGACAGAGATAACATGATAACACGAGACAGAGATAACACGATAACACGAGACAGAGATAACATGATAACACGAGACAGAGATAACACGATAACACGAGACAGAGATAACACGAGACAGAGATAACACGAGACAGAGATAACACGAGACAGAGATAACACGAGAACACGAGACAGAGATAACACGAGACAGAGATAACACGAGACAGAGATAACACGAGAACACGAGACAGAGATAACACGAGAACACGAGACAGAGATCAGAGAAGCTGTCCCAAAGACAGACTAAGAAAGAGAGGTAGACTGTCAGGGCAGATAACACCAGACCTGCTGTGATAGCAAACCTCACATGATCTACAACCAGATTATGGACTGAAGGATATGTGTGTGTTATTGAAGGGCTTGAAGTCTCTGTGGTCTCTCAGAGACAATGAGAACAGGCAGGCGAGCGGACATACAATTCTGTAAACATAGCTTACCACAGCCAAACAAAGTGACTTGCAAGTGATACCACAGGCCAAAATGATTTATCTCATACAGAGTACAGACACAAAATATACAAAAGAATCTGTTTATCTGCGTTATCTGTTCAACACCTGATTTCAACCTATACCTATATGCATAGATTAGAATGCAATTGACGTCACTACAATGAAACGAATTAAGCAGCTTTTATAGACTACCACCAGGGGGCAACCACCAAGCGTTGGCCTATAAGCTGAATCTCTTCAAATGGTTAAACAGTACAATTTGCATTTAACTTAAAACAATATAAATACAGAATCAACTGTCTGCTGTGTACAAATGAACTATTCTCAGTGGTCTTAGCGTTCTATATTCACATTGAGCTTCAGGACACCACGTAGGTTGTAATGGACGTCGCCTTGAGCACATTGTCATTCTTCCCGCATAGTTCTTATGGTATGATATGGTAGCCTTTTTTAAGCATCTTTACATGATGGACCCAACACTTAAAACACAACTTACCAAGACAAAGAGACACTGCATTTGTTTTCAAGATGACTACAAGACGTCACACTTTCTCTACATAAATGGTTAGCCTGCTTTTGAGGCCCATGAATGACTGTACTGAACTCTAGAAAAGACTGAGATTTCTAAGCAGTGACACACATGACAAGCTTGGCATGTTCTCTCCGCATCAAAATGCACAGGCCCATTTCATCACGTCTGATGTAAAAGACTACCGTGATAACCGCACGCGGTGGGTGTGAGACGAAATACCTCCACAGTGGTAACAGTGGGCAAGGGCGGGAGCTTTCCTCTGCCAGCTCTGAAAGACAAGGACGCGCAAACACTCACGCACACGCACAAAGCTAGCATACACGGCACTTTAGCGCTCGTCACAGTGGGGCATTATCGCGCTGCCCAGCGATGTAGCAGTCCTGCCACTGGCTTTCCTCGGGAAAGTGGATTAAGCAGTGGCCCACGGAAGGCACGGCGCAGTTTAAGCCGTTTCGTGAACGGTGTGAGAGGCAAAGAGATAATACCGTTTCACATCGCGGTGTCTCAGAGACTCACGGAACCTTTGCAATTGAACGCATCACTGTCAGAGGCTGCAGAGTCCAGTGAAACAACAATGAAACCCTTAAAATTAAGGGTGTCTTGGGTTGCAGACAAACGTTACAAAGAATGCGTAACAGCCACCCATCGTAACCGAGTGTGGAGTGCTTTAACAGTCTACTACCCACACTGCATTACAAGACCTAACATGAAAAACATATCCCCCAGAGGTGTTTGCCTGTCTGTCTGTTCGCTTGTTTAACTGTTTGTTTTAACAAATTCTTATCCGAATATTGTACAAGCTGGAAATTATGAAAAAAGAGTGCTCCAGTGAGCTCCGCATCTGACCATTCTTACGTTAGAATAGACAATCCAGTGCCTCTAAGTTCAGTGCCTCAGACGATCAACTCACACTGCTAGTTTCCAAATGATCAATATATACAGCGTTATAAGTATATAGCCATTAGAAATAATAATACCATTTTCCCCTAATCACCATTCATCCCAGCCCATTCCTTCTACAGAGGAGAAAGAGTTTGGATTAAGTTTTGATTATTTTGATTAGATTTTTATTACTTCATTTTGTTTTTATTTTATTTACTCTTCCTCTACTTCTCTGACCAGTCACTGCTCTTTCAGTTGCTATTCAGCAGTTGTTTTCTTCATTTTAATTATGGAAAACCTGTTTGCTAACTACAAGCTGAGAGAGGAGTGAGGGCTGATGAGAGGTACACCTCTCCAGAGGGATGTGTTGTCTCTACGATGGTGTGGTGCTCGGCATTGGTTGTTGTTCATTTGCATAGCATCTCTCGAAATTTGAAAGGTGAGATTATTGTGTTGGGATTCTTGCTATGTTTTGCTATAGAAAGAGATTAGATTGTTGAAACAGAACTATTTAGCAACAAAAGCATCATTAGTAATACATTGAAGAGTGAAAGCTAGAGCTAAAGAGGCACTTACAGAAACAAAAGCAACATCAGAGCAATAAGTAACTTTGTCTCCCAGTGATGCACATTCCTAATGTTTATTGCTCTCCACCGCATAATACAAGGGCATACAAACCTTCCTACCCATGTGTATTTTACTTCTGGTCAGAAGGATAGTAAGATGTGTAGTAAGTTCTGCAAGTCTTGATGGGAACATGCGGTGGAGGCCAGAATCCACGAGCCTCCACCTCCCTCTGAAAAAGGAAACATCCATGCAGGTATGTAAGTGTGCGTTTGTGAGAATTGCGTACTAACTGCTTCTTGCCCTCTGCATCTGTGTGCACATATAATCCTCCATAAAGCTTTCCCTGTATGACACACTGCTCCAGTGCGCCCTGCCCTGCCTGGCTCAGCACAACCGGGCCCTGTCTGTCAACATGCGCGGGCGGTCAGGCGGACGGCGGGGCGGCGGGGCGGCAGGCCACTCGGGCAGGCAGCAGGAGAGCCGATGCGTGTGTCAGTGAGGCGCTCTCCCACATTCCCCTGGCGGCTGGCAACGCGCCGGCCGCGGGAGGGGGGTTCGCCTCGTTCTCACGACCTCTCAGGTTCCTCTGCTCATCTGGGAGCTATTCATTTCCTGCCAGAAAACAGCCTTTCCCCTGCAACTGCAGGAGGGGGTGAGAGAGAGAGAGAGAAAGTGAGAGAGAAGTGGAGTGGAGTGGAGTGGAGTATAGGCGGGGGCTTGGGATGCAGAGGGTCCAGGTCTTCGTGCTGCAAGCCCTGGGTTTAAATCATAAAGCTCTGGCTTGTCTGGGCTGCAATCAAAGACAGAGCAGTAGTGACTGTGAGCTGGGGGAGAATGAGAGGCAGAGAGAGCAAGATTAGACCATATGGTAGCACTTAAGAGCCGCAGAGGAAGCAAAGAGGGGTCTTTCGTTTAAGGCCTCCCCCCCCCCTTCTTTCTGTTTTTTTCCCCTTTTCTCTGCTGATCCTTGCATGCGCGTGGAGTGTGGGAAAAGTTAATTGACACGCATGGCAGCTAACCCCGCAGTCATGTTGTGACATGTGCACGCGGGCAGCCCAGCAGAGTGGTCACCGGGCCAGTAACCTGAGACACTCGTAAAGCTGTCCTCCATGGGTGGAGCGGTGGGGGCCGTGCTGCTGTCAGCAGAGCCGAGGCGTGGGGAGGTCGGGGGTGGGAGGAGGGGCTGGACTCAGGCAGGCTAAACATGGCTCAGGTCTCGCCGCGTGCCTCGGGATCCAGCTGTGACCCTGGATAAACAGGAAAAGGACAAACGGGCGGCGCCCAGTGCGAGCGCCGGGCTTCCGACCACGTTAGGCAGGTTGGTCCAGTCCTTGTACGTCTGCTCCCCGCGTCCAGGATGCAAACGCCCTCGCGTCAGTCCTGCATGAGCCTCACACACTTCCCTCTTGCATCTGCTTTCAATCTCACTAGCTACTCTGGCACCACTACAAGGTGTGATGGAAATTCAGAATGAACGCACTTATCCACTCGTTGTGCCTCTTAGCGGATTGGTAATTGCAAACAACTGGAATGCTGCCTCCTAAGGATGGCCACACTGGAATGGCTGAAGGCAATGAACACCTGGCCAACTCAGCATCAGAAATGCGATTTCCTCAAAATGTGCTTCTTTCATATAGTTCTTTACACCTAATTACACAACATCTGCCCATAGTTAAAATGGTAAACAGGTTCCCCATATACCAAGTATAAAAGGCTGTATAATAAGATATGCACCTATGTAGAGAATTTATTAAGGGAAGCAATTAACAGACATTATGAGATCAGCGAGTAAAACTGATAATATAAACACATCTCACAGATGATCTATTCATTTTGCTTCTTAAACTATAATACCATGTCTTACCGTTACTTTACTGTTTACCTAAAAGTGTTAAAACGTTGTATTGCTTTAAATAAGAACTTTACAAATGTATGTAGAATATATTGATAATAAAAAAAACATGCCTAAATTATTTTTTTTAAAGATTATAAAAACAAAACAACAAAATTACTCGTTGTCAGACTTCAGAAAAAGTATTTCCATTTATCTCACCAGGTAGAGCAGATAATAGGGTGTTAGTATCAAAAATATACTGTCATACTAATAAAATTATTCGTTTTTCTAGACAGGAGCGTCCTCCAAATACGAACTTAATAAAAGGACTACAGACGACTACAATGTATTTACTGTGATGTAATATGCGGAATAGTTGCTAGATGGCGCTACGTGGTCATAGAATAAAATCATTTCCGTGGGGAAACCAAATGTGTTCAAATCGGTGCAGTCACTTTGTAAAGTTTTTAGGATGTTTTGTTTTTTGTCTCCTCTTTAATTTCATTAAATATTGTTGTACGTTTCACGCTGCGATGTAATAAACCGCAGGATTTGACAATCGGTTAGGAGTTTTAAAAGTTTGTTTTTTTGCTTTTGCATTGGGTTAGTGACATTCGTATGACATATAACGCTCAAACCCGACATGAGTCAAGTAAGACCAATACGTGTGTTTATTTGTACGACACGTCCTCTGTAAACATTGCTATACTGCGTATACTTAGTATACATCTAAGATTCAGATGTATACTGACAAACATACGAATGCATTCGTACGTTTTCGTATCTTTAACACCCGTTTAGGTAAGAATACTTTATGGTTTTAAGGTCGCGTTGGGGTGGATGACTGACCCGTCTATATATCCCTTCAGACACCAGAATATTATACATGCTCTGTCTAATTAGGCCTAGGTTTAGCGTTTTCAGGTTTTGCCAAATACATTTAAAAGTGCAGTGCGTTAAAATGTCATTATCAAGACAAAGGCAAACTATTTCAATACAAATTTATTAGTCTTCCAAAAAGAAGAATATTGTGAATGCATTCAACATATCTTTGGCATCAACGTTAGAAAAGATACCGCAAATATAAAAATGCAATGAACGGACATCAATAATACAAATCTTGTTTCAATATGAACTTCTCTCCCTTTTGAGCTTTACAAATATAGTGCATAAATCTCTTCTTAAAACACATTTCCATACCAAAAAAAGAAAATCTGAAACGTTTAGTGAACAATGTTTTTTTTAAGAGTCTTGTCTCTACCAAGGCCGCCAAACGGAGTCCGAGGTGACTGATGGTGCGCCTGGAGATACTGCCGCTGGAATGGGTGTACTGGCATTGTTGGCATAAACTGGGATGACGGGGCCGTTTGGTGCAAATGCAGCGTTGGGGATTAAAAATGCGAACTGTCCATCTGTTGCCGGTACGAGTTGGAAGCCTCCGTATACTTTAGTTGCTTCGGGTGACAAGTTGGAAGAGGACCCATTTTTGCAGGGTACTCCGCTGAGAGGCAGCACACCGGCTTGAGGAGTTGCGCTGGGGATCTGAACCATAGGCTGAGCGAAAGTTGGGTGCGGGGGGCCGGCAGCTATTTGGTGCTGTGTGGGATAGTTCATGGCGTTGATCTGCGTCATACAGTTGGCTAAGTGACCCAGCAGCCGTGTCCTGACCTCGGTGTTAACCCCTTCACAGGTGGACAGGAATCGGGTAACTTCATTCATACATTCACTGAATCCGGCTCTGTATTTTCCAAGAACGGTGGGATCTGTGTTCAAAGCAGCTGTTGAGGAAATGAGATGGAGTTTGATTAGCCAACCGAACAAGCGTTTTAGCGCACTTTAAAACATTGGCTTTAACTTTAACTAAAAAACCTATGGCAGGCCTAGATTGTTTCAGTGTGGGAAAAAGCTGAAAAGATACAGTTAATCATCCAGATAACAGGATCTAGTACCGTGCTCAAAACCGCAAGCGAGTGGAAGATTGCCTGAAGTAATGGCATAACGCCTAATTAGTGACTAGAAGCGAGGACTTACCAGTCATTTGCGCACGCTGCATATTTCTGAGGTGCTTCACAGTCATCTCCAGGATATCCGCCTTCTCAAGTTTTGAGTGTCTGGAGCTCTGAGGGAAATTAAAATTGAAGACGATCGGTATATCAGAAGATCTGTATGAACGCCGCGACCTATATACGTCGTATTATTTAATCGCGCACTTATAGGCCTAATAATTATGCACCAGTTCCGAGAATTGCTAGATACTTACATCTTTTTTCAAAGCATCCAAGATGAGCGTTTTCAACTGTCCCAAGCTTTCGTTTATTCTGGCTCGTCTTCTTTTCTCCATAATTGGTTTGGACGACTAAAAGCAAAATAAGCGTGTCAAAATAGTTTTCGGTATTTCGACTGATGTCCAATTGTTGAAGTATCAATAAACCACAAAAACCATCAGATAAAACATACCTTTCTATGTTCTGAAGCTGTCTTGGGTTTATCGGGTGTCGTGTTCATGCTTGCCGGGGTTGCGGCAACCGGGGAAGATGAGTTTTTTTCCATCATATCAGCAGGCATTTTTTGCTGAAAAATTATCCCCGAAAACTTATAAGAAAAAATCCTCCTTGAATGTTCTTTGACGGCCGTTAAGGCTACGAGTGTGCGCTTTAGAATTCCACACTGCGGAATAAAAATCCTGCCGAAGCGTCCTGAGTTTAACAGTTGTGGTAATGATGTCACAGCCTCTGATTTCGCCGTTTGCCAACGGATGTAGCGACTGCCTGCCTGCGCGTCGTGTTGGTCTTATTTATATCTCAGACTGCACGCGAACGGCTCGTGTGAAACTTCCCAAACTTTCTTTCCCACAGTAACTTTCTACCAATCAGCGTGAGGGACACGCGGCCCGGAGGGAGGATGGCTCGTGGTCGGCGCCACTCCATTGGTTGTTTGGCGTTTGAGCGGGTGGCCAATGGCGCACGGCCGGGTTTAGGGCACAACCGAGACTGCCTTCAATCATTCCGTTTACATATTAACACTTAAAACCCAACCACCCAGCAGAAATCGCACACTCAGTAATTATAATCCAATACACGTTCTAAAACCACTAAAACAAAGTGAATAAATCACAATCACTTCATGTGAAATCATTTGAAAGAGTGTTTTTGTGTAATTAGTCCAAATGGGAACAAACACGGGTTGCTGAACAAATTGAATTAGGACGCACACGGTAAAACATTAAATGATCTTATTCAGAACAGAGAACGTAGCGATTATATTCGAAAACGGTGAACGAAACTAAAATATTTTACTAAGTTGATTTTTTGATGTGGTTACCAGTTCAACCAAAACATTTGACTGAACAACCCATTAATGTAACCTTTCTTTAGATTGTTCTTAAATCATAAGTTATTTAACAGGGCTGCTCTGTAGTGTTCTTCTTTCGGCAGGACTATGCTGAAGCTTGGCATTTTGACATCTGTCGGCATGCGAGCGCTATTGTGAATGTGGAGCACGTGCCAGGATGTTTTATTACCGCGGTAGTTGAGGTTTGGCTGGCGGGCTGGGGGTGGCGGTGGTGGTTTACATTAGAGGGAAGGTAAATAGCAGCTGCTGTTCTAAAAGCCTGGGAAAACCACGCCTACCGAGAGCTCGATCGGGCTTATCGGAATGCGAGGCAGTGCAAAGATATTTCTGAGTGAGAGCGCACTGTTCGGATAACGTCCTTGACTGTGCCGGACAGGAGAAGGTCTAATTTATCTTATAATTTCATATTACGTTATAATGGGTTGATGATCCGGTGTCACCCTTATAGATACGTGCTCATATAATTCAGTTGCATTTGGCCAATGATCAAACTGAAAATCGTGCTTATTTTGAAATATGTTTAATGACTACGTAAAACGTTGCGGCGCTGAAAAGCCACAAATGGCTATTGTGTGAAGTAACAGAAGCTCCCATCTTTACTCTGTTATCTGTGCTATCATAAACTAACGAACTTGTCAGTGTAATGGGGCCGCCATAATCCGAATGAAATACGCTCGAGATGGCGGGGGATGGTGAGCTCCCTCCGTTCGTGCCGCGCGGTTGCCACCCCTCTGATATGCACAGTTACAGGCGTGATCTCCAGCTGCTGCGGACCCCGCGACACGTGGCGCGCGAACGTCGAAGGAAGGCGCAGCTTCTGCCGGCTTGCTGCCTGCGTCTGCAGGACGGCGCGCTCGAGTTCGCCTGCAGATTACGAGTGTGATAGGACAGGAAAGAGCTTTAAAAAAGATTTTCTCTAAAGTGGTTAGCCGCAAAAAGTTGTAAGGATAAACACAGGGTAACGGAGATCTTGCTGAAGTCCATTAATTTGTTTTTTTCCCAAGTTATCTTTTCCATGGTATTTAAAAGGGTGTTAATTTTAGAAAACGTGATATATTTCTAGCAGTTCACATGAATGTGGAATGCTTTAAAACTACGTTCCATCAGCGCGACAAAAGAACAAAACTGAGGAATCCAATTTCTTACTCTAATGTTAAATATGTTTACAGAGCAGCCCTTTAACAATCCTTTGCAGACAAATATACTGGTGACAAATACCAGAAGATTTAGAAATCTTTGTTCTACGCATGAGTGACTTTCTCATGCTCAGATTGCAGGTAGAGGGGGCACAGAGTTGCCAAAAAGAGGTAATACAGACCCTCTTTAAAGGCACCTTCTTACGTGTGTCATAACGATGATTGTTTCCTGGATCTGTTAGAAATGCTTTATACGTGCCTCCATAAAAACTAAAGTATTAGTGTGTATTAAACAATGAAGTAGACTGTATACATGTATAATTAGGCTAATTCATCATATTCAGCTCAGGACACTTTTAAGTGCTCACACAATCTCTCTCAGACATACACTTACATATACATACTCACACATTGCCAACAGTCTTCCCAGACCCCCATCACAATGTCCCAGTCATTCGGACTCGTATCTTTATTGAAGCTTTTTAACTGTGGACCGCCACACTGCAATAACACAATCAAAGCTCCTGATTGCAGGGCTAAAGTACGTGAGAAAGGTGGAAAAGGTACACTCACGAACAACCGAGCCTGCTATCACGGGCTTGGGGATTGGACGTGGTGTAAAATTAATGTGTAATCTATTGGTCAGTGCTGGTGGCGATGGGAGAATGAGATCACTTGTTGACATCTCAGCCATGGCTCTGGGAGGGGTTGAGCCCTTAGCAACACGAGACTCATGGCGTCATGCAGGGATGGTGAGATGATAAGGCAACCATTTTGAAGCCCTCTTGAGAATGCAAATAAAATCCTGTTAATGTGAAGGTACAAACTTCAGTAAGCTGGCAGGAGCCCACTGTACTTTTTAAAGCGCAACCAGAGAGTTTAGGATAGTTTGATTGCTAAAAATGATCAGATTTTAAACTGCAAACAAAAATTCTGATTAAACTAGGTTCTATTTGCATATGCTTTTGTCTCCACAGGGTCTTCCTTCAGAGTACTATACATGTATGCAGTAGGTCTGGGAACAAGAGAGAGAACTAGTTGAACAGAAAATAAAAGGTGAAATGGAGAGCAAACTGTCAGAACCAACCGATCCTTTAAAGACATAGAGAGGAAGAGAAAGAGAGAGAGAGTGAAAAAGAGAGTGAGAGAGTGAGAAAGAGAGTGAGAGAGAGGAACGAGTGTGGCTTTGGAGGCCCTCCAGTCGTGTTCCCACGAAGCAGACGCAGTGCCGCCTCCCCATGCTGGAGTGAATGGTGCACACACACACACACACACACACATATATATACACACACACACACACAAATACACTACGAGTCCAGCTCGCAGAGAGCCTGGGGGGATCGGAGGTAGGGGAATGCTAAAGTGTTGATTCATAGTCTACTTCTCACACACACACACACACACACAGGCGCGCTCACAACACACAAACACAGATCACTCAGGGTCACCACCAGCCTAGCAGACATTACCGCTCAGTGTATGTTTTACTCAATAGCGGCTGGGGAGCTTTTCAAAACAGGCGCCTACCGCGCTGGTGATTCAAGCCTTTCTGGGCCTGCCGCGGCTCTTGCTGCTCTCGGAGGCTAGGGAGAAGCGCGTGCCTGGGGGGACGCTATTGAAGTGAAGCTAAGCTCTTTCTCTCCGCTGTGCCCTCCTGTGAAGCTGGGGCTACCAGGGGCTGTGTGCTCATGTGGAGGAGGCTGCCGAGACTGGGTCACAGGTCACTGAGGATGTGCATCCGGCTGCCAGACTCAGCTGGTTTGGGTGGTTTGTAAGTTAACAACCCTGAGGCCTTATATTTTTAAGTAGCCAGATGCTAACAACAAGACTTTGTGTTCTTCTCAGATAGATAAGATGTTCTTTTCTTTAATTTTTTACACTAAAGGTGTATAATTCTGTGTGTGTGTGTATGTTCAGACTCACAATTTATCAATAGTTCAAGATAAATTTCATTGTATTACAAATCAATGGGAACTTACTCATTTACACAAAATAGCCCACTACTTAAAAACTCTTATTATTTCATCGTACTATGTTTGATATTCTGACTTTCTGAAAAAGAAGAATGGTGTATTTCAGAAGATTCACAGGTCACAGTGTTGCTGTTTCCAGTATTAACAAAACTATAAAGACATGGAATATCTTTCCATCTCAGCTGCCAGTTCCTATTTATGAAAGGATCTTGATCCTTCTACATTTGAATTACAGGTGCAAAAACCAACCCGTTTCCTCCTTATGGGACCACCTTGTTTACAGAAGATAAGGGTTGTTGTTTGAAGATGTGGATCTGTTACAACTGTCAGCAATGTCTAGAATAATTATCTCCTAGTTTATTGTGAGCAAACAAACAGCATCTTTGAACATGCGACTGCATCCCATCCTGATATCACAGGTGGATAATGGCATGCGCATCTGAAGGAACTGCATCAGCGATCATTTGCAAAAGACAAAATGAGGCAATAGATACAAATCAAAACGAATGTTTAAAATATATGAAAGTTGACATCTGTATTAACATCCCTATTCAGTGTTTTGTAAGCTACTAGCTATGTGGTGTAGCCTTGAAGGAGCTTCCAGCTATAACAGGTTTCTATTCAAGCCCCGCCCCAAACACACACACACACACACACACACACACACACACACTTTGTTATTTATTTTAAGTATTATCTTGAGCATTCCTTGAAGACAAAACCATTTGTTTAATGTGTTCTGTGAAAAGTGTAAGGTCAAAGGGTCAATGCCAGGGCAAAATGGCAGATCCTGGAAATTTGTAAAATCAATTACCATTGCTCCCTTCTACCTGCTTTCTGGAGACTGTTACCAGGCTACACTCCAGGTTACATGTCCGGTGCATGAGCTCTGATCCTGAAAAGAACTGTGGCCTGCCCCCCCTACTAAACCTCCACCCAGGCCAACCACGTCCTCTCTTCCCGTGGGAGTTTGTGAAGCCAGGATAACCTTGGGACCTTGGCTGAGCCTCTGCCAGGAACATTAAAGGAGTGTTTCTCTTTCCCTCTCTCTCTCTCTCTCTCTCTCTCTCTCTCACCTCACCCACCCATCCACCTCTACATCTAACATTATTCTATTATACCTTTTCCCCTTTTCACTTAGCCTCATTTTGTAGACGTTTTGTAACCAATTATGCATGTCTCCTCTCTCTGTCAGACACACACACACTTGCTCATCTTGTGCATCCTGCTACGAAAGGGGGGGTAAAAAAAAAAAGCACCATTCACATGATCTCCCATGCAGCACACTATTATCTGTAGATTGTTGAGCTGCCAATTTCAATTTTGCTGCCCTATTATCAGGCCCTGAAATAAATGCCTCATTTGAAAAGCAGAAATCAAACTGTCTCTATAGGAGAGATGACTGACGTTGATTGCAAACTAACTATTTAGTGCCAGGCTGCACTTTGTGTGGCTTTTGTCTCTCTCTCTCCCTTTTTTTTTTCCCAGGCTTTCACGCCTGTCATATTCCTTTAGTGGTGGGGAAGGTCAAGTGTGGCTGCCTGAGAGATCTAAAGCATTGGAAATGATTCAGCCTCCCACATTACAGCAACAATGCTGCTCCCCCCCCTCCGCCCCACTGGAGGCTGAGCACACTCTTCATACATTTGGGTCCTTATTCTTTTAGCGTTACTTTTTTTTAAGCGTTAGGCAAAAAAGCAAAACCTATACAGCTAACCCCCACTCAAATAAATATCACATTTTTTTAAACAACGGATTAGAGCTTAACGAGTTGTGTTAAAGGCGTACTTATGTGTGAAGGCATTGGTGAAAAGTTTAAACAGAACACACAGCACTAGAATTATAGGCTGTGTAGACTTGAGAGGGTTTGGCCCATTATTCACGTGCATCTTTATCAGGTAACAAACAAACCTCCTTTCTTTGCTCTTCCATCTCATACATCCTCCTGTTTTTTCTCTCCTGGGCATTTATTCTGAAATTCCCATGACATCATATGCCGCCTCGACTGTCTTGTCTTCTGTTCTTTGTGGCACTGGCCATTCACACACACACACACACACACACACACACACACACACACACACACACACACACGCATGACCTCATCGCCGGCACATTCTCTGCGGGTTTCACCTTGCACCTGCCCTGCATTCCCTGTCCCCGTTGGACATGTTACCAGCGAATCCGGCCTGTCTCTCTCCCACCCCACCCATTCACGGACCATTGTTCCCCGCTGAACACGGCGACTGGCTCAGTGAACCAGCATCGACTTTCACCCTCGGTGCTTGACACAGAGACACCCGGCCCGCACTACACTAATGGCCCAGGAGCTTACACTGGGTTTCACTCTATGGTTTCACCCATTAGTCTGTGGAGACACCTGGTTGTAAATATATGGAACTTATTTAATCAAACCAAAGGACAACTCAGGCTACAACTGTTATATTAGTTTGGAGCACCGAGGGAGACATGAGCAAGGTCATTTCTGAAGCAATAAAAAGTTTCCTAAAGTAAGAACTAAACACTTGCATTGTAAGTGTTGAGCTTGGGTTTCAGTGTCTATGGTGCCCCCTACTGTTTTGGAGTGGCTAGCTGTCAGCTAATCTGCCATTTATTTACATGGCAATGAGTTCAATATCCTATGATCTCGGTTTCCTTTAGACGCCCTTTAGGCTTCCTTTAGACTTGGTAGATATTCACACATCTCACAGTCTGCCTGGTAGGGAAATAGTCGCATGCATTCTGTCATTTGTAATTACAAAGTGTACAGCCCTCTGCATTTGTTCAGTAGTGGCAAATCCATGAGCACTGAGAAACATGCAACAGTCTTAAAGGTGGATGTCACTGAGAGCAACAGTCATGCCTCTGTGTGAAGTGGCAAAGGTCAAAGGTTCATTGTGGATACTCCCGCGCTTGTGCTCGGGGTCCCTCGACACATCTCCTTAACTGGATTACAGAGCAGGTCTGACAACATCAGGTCCTTTGATGATTAGGAGGCATTCCATATCTCAAAGACCATCAGAGTCCCAACCCAGACCCCACAACCTACCACACCATTCTACACCCATCACACCTTCCCTAGCAGGTTGCCATAGGCGCTCCAGGATTTGAATTGGTGATTGTTCCATTGTGAGGGTGAGGGAGGGCAGTAGGACACCTGAGAGAGGAGGCCCACAAGGCCTAATCACAAACCAGGCTCATCTCCTCACGACTACCCACTTTCCTGACCCCAGGCATCTTTGGGTCATGCTTGGCACTGGGTCCCGGGGGCCTGTCGGACAGGATGTAGCAAACCGGCGGTCTGCTAAATCAAGCGGAGCACAGAGGAGCTTCGCTGGAGATTATTCTGTAGGAGCGCAAAATACAGCAGGGGTTGATTTTTTTTTCCCACAGATCAGCCAATTAGTCCCCCGAAGAACACAAACGAGCCGTCTCCGTCCACCAGCCCCGCCGCCTCCATCCTGGCAGAGAAACCTTGGCATCCGCTCCATCCTCTGTCTCCCGCTCCCATTCAGCTGCTCCCTTTCTTCGACTTTCCCAGTCAGCCCACCTCTCCTCCAGAGCTAAGTAACTTAAATTGTCCTGGGAAAGTCAAGGCTGCGCCTCGGGACACAAAGCCGGAGCTGCTAATGACCGTTCCAGCGAAGAGATTAGGTGCAGTGGAGGCAGCCATGATGAGAGAGGACAGAGAGTGTGTGTGATCTCCCTGTCCTGAGTCTATCTTCTTTACTTTATTACAGTGGCTGACGTATATTGAACAACTCTAAAAGAAAATGTAATTGGTTAAAAATATGAAATGTATATAATGCTTATGGGTACGCAATACTATATTCAGCTGTACTGTGTAACCTGCACCACACCCTGACTTTATTTTCATTAGGGTCACCGATGCTGCCATCATCAACTTTGGCGCGGCGGAGAAAAAGTTGGTATGTACCGATAAACCTGCAGAAGCTTTAACTGGAGAGAGAGAGAGAATGATGGATGGACAGAGAGAAGGGTGTGATGGGATAAGGAGAGAGGTTAGATAAGGAAGACATTGGGGCCTTGAGCAGACCAGGTGCAGGTCCATAGGCATTACAGACTAAACCCTACAGAACTTTTGAAATAGAATTCCTGTGGTCAATTCAGGATAGAGAATCAAGTTCACACTTTGAGCAAAACTTTTCTCCTCCTCACATACACTGAGATGTCATGACACGAGATCTCATGGCATCTCAAACAATGCCCTATCTAGCTAAAGCATATCACATCAGGCTAGACCTCACTCACTCACTCAGTCTCTCTCTCTCTCTCTCTCTCTCTCTCTCTCCTACCCCTCACACTCAGGGCCCTTAGAGTAGAGAAGCATTTTTTACCTCAAACTCCATTTGTTTATACTTCACATGGTTTAAGCGGTTCAAAAAAAGAAAGAAAGACTACTGTGATTATCTGAATCCAGACACATGTATCTTTCTTTCTGTCTGTGTTTGCATGCATCTGTGCCTCTGTACTTGGGTTTGAGTTTGACAGTCTTTATTCTATTGTTAGTGAATGAGTCAGATGACCCAGGCATCTCTCTAATGCTTGTTCTTATTAGCATCCCTGCTTCTCTCTCTCTCTCTCTCTCCCCTCTCCCTCTCCCTCTCTCTCTCTCTCTCTCCCTCTCTCTCTCTCCCTCTCTCTCTCCCTCTCTCTCTGTGAGGTAAAGCGAAGGTTTGAAGCAGAGGGAGGGGGAGAATGAAAACAATATCGATCCTCTCAGGCTGCAGAGGCAGTCACTCTCCCAGGAGAAACTGAGGGGCACAGTATGTTTGACCCTAAGTCTGCCCTGCATTCTCTTCCCCTTCTCTCACTCTCTCTCCCTCTCCTCTCACTCTCTATCCCTCACACTCTCTTTGTTTCTCTATCTCTCCCTCAGTCTCTCCATGCAAGACATCCTATCTCACCTCCTACCCCCCAAAACCACCCACACACACACACACACACACACACACATTCCACAATTCCACCCCCGCCTCTTTCTTTCCCTACCATTACCTGCAGGCTCTTATTCTCCGACTGTACTCTGTCGGCAAAGAGCATGGTGTGTTATGGAGTGTTATGGTGCTCTGGGTGAGGGCTACGTTTGCATGGTAAATGGACAGAAATTGTAGGTGCAGCTGTACAGGGATGCAGGTCAGTAAGTCTACGCTGGTAGGAGGTGAGGTGTGTTGAGGATCCTTTACTATACATTCAAAACATTCTGCCTTGAACTTGTGGACTCACGGCCAAACATTCTCAAGCACGGGTGTGACTATATCTGTGTGAAATGAGTTTGTGTGAGTCACTGCATACAAAAGAGCACACAGACACACACACACACACACACAGATGTACTCTAGAGTTCTAGAGTGAAGTGTTCTTTTCAAAGTAGCCTCTCTTTGGCCCTTTGGCTCTACCATAGGGGCCAGACTCAGCGTGACACCACTCTCAAGCCTGCATTCACCCACAGGATGGGCCACCATTTGATCTCCCAAATATGTCAGAAATGTTTTCATACCTCCTATTCATGAGAGCAGCGGGCCGGGGGACCTAATCGCATAAGACATGGAATTAAACGGAGGAGCACAAGGACGTGAAGAGGTGCTTTCCTTAGAGGAACTAATGGAATGAGGATGGAGGGGCTGAGGGGGGGTGGGGTGGGGTGGGGTGGGCATGGACAGGCAGGGGGGGGGGTCAGTGAAAAGCTTCAAAACGGCCTTAGCGCAGGGGCTCTGTGTGAGAGACAAACTGTATTGACGGGTGGCGAGTGGGGGGAGTTAAAAGGGCGGGGGCCGTTATGTCACGGCTGTCAAGCCCGTGTAATGCTGACAGGCC
Source organism: Brachyhypopomus occidentalis (assembly GCA_020368025.1). Lineage (NCBI taxonomy): Eukaryota > Metazoa > Chordata > Actinopteri > Gymnotiformes > Hypopomidae > Brachyhypopomus > Brachyhypopomus occidentalis. Next base: position 4,273,659 of record JAGXOD010000025.1, on the reverse strand, counting down.
GGCGCTTTCTGCTGCACTCTCCAACCTCCCCCGAATCCCCCCCACCACCACCACCACCACCGCCGGCCGCTTGGCAGGGCGTCGTGCAGAGTGTGGGAACGGACGGCCCAGGCACGCGCCAGATAAGATCGCACAACAAACCACCGGGGCCTCTCTGGGGAGCACCGCGCATGCTTCTCGAGGCAAACAGGCCCCTACTGGCACGCAGAGAAGCCCCCCCCCCCCCCCCCCGGGCCTGGACACGCTCACCCACACCACACACGCACGTGCAGACACACACATGCGCACACACAAGCCTGCTACTGTGGAGGAGGCCAGGGAAGAGCAATGAGTGTGTCATCCCCAGTTTCCTCTCTCTCTCTCTCTCTTTCTCTCTCACTCTCTTTCTCTCCCTGAATCAGTGTAGTGAGCTTGCTGCTCTGTTTTCAGCTGCTCTTTAGGCTGTGCCTATTGCTTTTAGGGCCAATTTTTATTTTCGTTCACTCGCACTGCATAATTTACCACCTTCACATATTCATCTGTAGTTTTGGGTGATCTCATTTGTCCTTGTTACCATCCCTTGTGTGAGCCATTATTTTTCCTGACTCTCTCTCTCTCTCTCTATCTCTCTCTCTCTCTCTCTATCTCTCTCTCTTTCTCTCTCTCTCTAATGTCTAATGTCATTCTTCTCAATGGTCCATATCTTCAAAAAACAAAGATCACACATTATTGACATTGCCAAAAGGTTTTTGCTCAGCTAAGACATTTTATCGAGAACGTGCTAAATGCACGTAGCTCAAGCAAAAGTCCCATTAAAACATATTCCCACTTCAACCTGTTGCCTCTGAAGGACAACTGAAGCAAATGCTTGAGGACACTGAAGGACAGGAAGCAAACCCGCCGGCGCAGAAGCTGCGCGTGACCCACCGCGCTTCTCGCGTGTGGCTGCACTTGAGGAGTCACCATGGTATGTCATGGCGTGAGTGTGTGGCGCACTCGACAGGGAGAGAAATCAGCCCATCTGGGCCGGCAAGCCTCCCGCCGACGCTCAGACGCGCCGCGGACACCTCACGCACCGCGTGTTGCCATGGCGCGGATGTGCCTCGTGTGTCACAGGGTTTTGTCATGTGGCCTCGCCGGCCATCTCCATTTTGCGTGAGCAACACGGTAGCTGAGAAACTTCCCAGCAGGTCACACTTTTTTTTTTTTTTGATTTTGCCTTTTTTCGAAAAACGAGGCTAAACATTTGGCTTCAGAAATCCAGCCCTCTGAGATTGGAGTGGTGTGTGCGCAGGATGGAGTGGAACCCCTGCCATTATTTTCGTGAATATTGTAAATGTTGAAAACTGAGACACTGAAATGAAGCTGAGGTCAAGAAACACTCCTAACCCATAGCTATGCTCCCTCACTTGCGCTGTCTCCCACTACCCTCCTCCTCACACACACACACACACACACACAAAGTAGGCATGAGGTGCTATTCTCTCAGGTACCTTGTCCTTATTGCAAACACAGAACACCCACACACATGCCTCCTTGCTTAGACACACACAGCCGGAGAAGTTCTGACAGATGTGTAAACACACATACATACACTCACTCATAAACACAGGGAGCAATATGGAAGCAGTTCAGCTTTAAGGGGGTACTGAGCAAACGTGTTGCTGTAGCCCAGGTACCATAGTACAGCTCTTTGGAGCAGATCCTGGGTCAATGGTACAGCCATCCTGATTGGTGATCCTGGGCAGGGTAATTGGGGCCCTGCAGATCAAACGGAGGCCATCATTAGCAGCTCTCAAGCAGCCGCTAATCCACCGCGTTCTCACACAAAGAAGAGGGGGATGGTGGTGCTGACAAGGGTGTGTGTGTGTGTGTGTGTGTGTGTGTGTTTGTGCACGCGCATGGGTGCATGTGTGTTTGTGTGTTCGTGTGCTTGCGTGTCTGTGTGGGGGTGGGTGCACACTGCCTGGCGCCCGCCAAGCCGAGCAAAATATCTCACCCGCAGATCAAAGGGCCTCAGCATCTCTGAGCCATCCAAGGAGAGAAAAAGAAGCAGCAAAGGAGGGAGCGGATGGGGGGAGACGGGCGGAGGCGGGCGGAGGTCGGGGGAGGTCGCGGTGAACTTCACCAGACTGGCACAGGGTAACTCACCTCACGTCTGCACCAGCCTGGGACTCACATGAACTTATGGGTCGCAGTCTCTCAAAGCAGCACAGGCAGAAGGTCTAAACTAGTGGCCTGCTTGAGCTGGGGTCAGTTGTCCCTGTAAGTGTAGGCACAGGTCTTACAGTTAGGAAAACTACGCCACAGAAAGAGCATGTTGGAGTTTGTTCAGGTCACTCCAAGTGTTGCCTACTTAATGGTGCAATCGTATCACATGTCAGGGTCTCCTGAAGGGGGGGGGGGGGTACAGGGGCAAGCCCTAATGCTTCCGGAAGCTTCTGAGTCAGGGTTGACACAAGGAGCCCGGTCCAACCCCTTTATAGCTTTCCTGCCTTTGTTGCTGTTCTGGGCAGATCTGGATTAGCACTGGGAAGGTTTTCAGCTTCTTTCATACATTTTCTCCCAAGGCCAACCTTCGTGGTCATCTGGAGATGTTTTCATCTTGACCCTCAGCAGACGGGTAGAGGGGAGGTTTCGGGGCTCCTCCCATAATTGCTGCTTTGCAGTTCTGTCATCGCTCTCAGCTGCCACGCCCCTCGCGGATGAGACGACGGTGCCTGCTTTCATCGGTGCCTCCCACGTCCCGTGCTGGTCCTTTCCCTTCCTCGTGTCCTGAGTCTTCTCCCCAGCCCCCAAGGTTTAGATCAAGTATGTATGGGTGGTCTGTCGCATGTGGAGGCAGGTCAGGTTTCCTGAGCGCTGCCTGCCCAAGCCGAGGTTTTTAATTGCCAGAAGGGTGACCTCCCGGTTCCTCTAAAATCACATCATGCGGAACGTTTATTTAGGGAAGTGCAGGGGAGAGGAAGAGGCTGGGCCACGTGGCCTTGGCCACCACATCAAAGCTCACAGAGAGCAAGGCGGTGAGAGAGAGAGAGAAAGAGGGAGAGAGAGAGAGAGAGAGAGAGAGAGAAGAAAGAAGCACTGTGCAATAATGGATTGAGAAAGATCAACAATAGAGTGCCGACAAAACTGCCCACTTCACTTCGAATGCGATGCCATGGGAGCCGTGTTCTCCTCAGTCTGTGGCACCTCAGATGGTTTGGCGGAAAGCTACGTCAAACGAGATGAAAGCGAACAAGTGCACACACTCTTCATGCAGAAGACCCAGTTCCAGGCAGCCACCTGTTGCCCACAGTTTCACACACAGGATGAAGCAAGCAGCCCCCTGATGCTAATACCAGACGACCTCAACAGATGAGGAGAAAAGACACAGGATGTGGAATTCAGTGATCAGTGAAAGGGGTCAAAGACAGACTTCAATGGCACATTCAGTCTGGAGAAGTGATCATGGCAACAACTGTGTACATCCAAAAAATGGCAAATGGCAGTGATTATTCATGCAGTTCAGTGCATAAACGGTGTCTAATGTTTCCACACAGGTAGTCGAATTCAGGTAGTTTGACCGGAAACACACACACACACACACACACACACACACACACACAGTCACTGTGGTGAGCAGAGGGTTAACAGCATTACATGGGGATACACGCACGCCCCGCCCTCCATGACTCCACACCGGCGCGAGTGCCAAGGGTGGACCCAACCCCCTCATACATCTCCTTTCTGCCCCCCTCCACCCCTCTCCCCTCCCCTCCCCTCCCATCTCCCCTCTCCGCTCTCCTCGGCCAGGCTGCGCCCCTGACGCAGGCTCCTGGCTCGGGCCCCGTCGGCCACGGGCTGTGGAATGTGTGAGAGCCATGTGTCAGATCCCCAGACTGTGGGAAAGTGTTGCTCTCTGCTGAACTCTCCCCCCCACCTCCTCCTCCTCCTCCTCCCTGCAGGCCTACTCACTGCTGCTCTCTTCCACACTCCCTCGCTCCTTCCCTCCCTCCCTCGCCCCCTCCCTCCCTCCCTCTCTGGCACTCTCCCGGCGGCTGCCCTGCCCTGCGTCGGCCGCACACAGGAAACAGAGGGGGCTGCCAGAAGCGCGTCGCCTGGAACTACGACTTCCGAAGAACATTTTCACGCCAATAACCCCCCCATCTCCTATTTTTCTCCCTCCCGCCCACTCGCTCTTCTTGCTAGGACATCAACTGTGCATTGGGAAAAAGAGCCTCATCTATTTCTCTCAAATACAGACAAGCACAGTAGACGAATTCTATGTTTTTGGGACTACGAAGATTTTGTAAGAGCTGTGCTGAAAGCACTGGCATCTTTGTGGCACAGGTTATTATCTCTGTCTATGTCTTTAAATGCAACATTTTAAAACTTAGAATCACAGATCCTGATCGGTGGACGTCTTGTGTTCTAGTAAACACCATGGTCAAGATATCAGGAAATAGAAAAGAAAAGGCTTCTGAATGTCTGTGAGGCCATGCGGTTTCACACCCACATTCATTCCAAGTAAACTAAAAGTCATTAAGTGGGTGCCTTTTGTTTTAGGTCAACAGTTCTGACGAATGCATGAGTCAGAACTTGTGTGAGGGTTTGGAGGTGGACTTTCTGTCCTGGTCATCTGACCCAAGTAATGCTGACCAGGCGACAGATGCAACAGATGAACTGCAAAAAAGTCTGCGTATGCCTGGCCCCTTCCAGATAGCTCTGAGCCCCCATCTAAAAATACCAGCACACACCAGGCAGGATCCAGGCAGACACTCTCGCCTTAAACACACGCACATGCACACACACAGCTAATAACATCAGCAGTCGGTGTGTATGTATTGGAAGTCCCTAATAACTCCTCCAGCTGTGGGTGTGTGGGAGTGTCTGTGGGAGGGTTTGTGTGTGTGTGTGTGTGTGTGTGAGGCACAGGGGGAGCAGTAACTCTGACTTTTTTAGATAACCCCACAGTTAGCAGCCTGAAACACCTGATTCCATCAGGTACTGCATGAAAACTGAAACCAAAGTTTTTTATTGTCAGCCCTAAAGGCGAATGCTTGGCAGCATGTGACTTTTAGGGATGCTTCTGACTGGCGGAATGTTTGGATGGTGGCCACCTTCCTGCCTGGCAGTGTGCTATTTCAAAGGCTGTTGGATTGGCACAGTAAGAATTGACTCTCTGTATGCGGTTTGAACAGAAAACCAGCAGTCTAAAGTTAGCCACTGACCCCGGGGTTCATGCTGGTAACTTCATCACCACTCCCTCAGCGTGGGAAAACCTCAACGCCAGTGACCCCTATGTATTGTGCAGTGGAGTGACATCTAACATCTGCTAAGTGCTGACCCTTCTTAATGTCTGCTATACACCTGGGCTTATACAGGGGGTCAAGATTTGATTGGCTGAATCAGGTGTGTTTCTGGTCCCTGAGTATATTATTGCAAAGAACACATGAAAACTTGACTAATGTAAAATATTGTCATATATAGTTGAATGTTTGATATGATTTCATTACGCAGACGATCTGCTGTGCAAATTATGTAAGATACTTTTCAAATTAAGAAGAATTAAAAGAATTCAAAGATTAATTTTTATACCTACAAGACTGGATGATGCATGTGAGAATAAAGGCCGTATCAGCCTGTGACCGACAGCTTGGATGGGACTGTGCGACTCCTGCTTTCTGACTTAGCCACATAAGCACTGAGGACCACTTTGCCCTGCTGATCTCCAGGGGCCTGAGCAGCAGATGATCTGGCTTCAGCATGAGCTCCATAAAACGTTCCTGTGCTTCGGGAAGGAAGGAGGTCTGGTGGAAGAACGTCTGAATGGACAGGGAGTCTGACAGAAGATGATCTGGTTCAGAGGTCTATCTCCAGGGTGGTAACATTTCAGATGGAGCCACCGAGAAGCAGCTGGTCTGACCACAAGAACATGCGACACAAATGAGACCTGATGAGTGCCACTCTTTTGTGGTCAGGCCACCAAATGTGGACCTGGTGCTCCGTGTGGAAATCCTGTTTCATCTACTATAATAATAATCACCAGGCATTCTGCAGTGGCTTTGCAGGAGAGCATTTCTAATCCCTGTTCTTTTTATATGTAATTAATTCCATATTTGATAGATTGCATGGTTATGTTTAATCTGGGGCATAACATTACATTACATTGTGACATCAAGACTGACATTAACATTTGGCAACCCTGCTTTCTCTGATTTGACTAAATCATTAATGTGACCCACAAATGTTTAAATAATTTTGTTTTTTTTATTGAAGTTGCCGAGTTATTCTCTTTGCAATATACTGCTGAAACTGCACTGCTTGAAGGTGTATTTAGTTTATATAAGCCTAAGTGATCAATCTATATCACTGATTGAGCTCCAGCTTCTTCATATCCCCCTCCAGCCTGCTCTATTCAGGCACTGGAAATAAAGGAAATCACCACCATATGACCATATGACTAGCGGAGCTTTCAAAAATCAAGCATTTTGTCCGGTGTTGTGATGTCTCAAAAGCAGTTGTTTCAAATGAAGAGATTTGTGGTGGAGCTCACCTGTAGCTAGCGTCCGGCCTCAGCTGCCATCTGCTGTGCTGGGCTGAGGCCAGTGAATTGGGGGGGGGGGTGGGGTATGTGGGGGAGGGGGGGGGTCCGGGCCGGGGAGCAGCGTGAGTCCTTCACATGCGCCCGGGAGCTTGAATAAGCACCATGCGCCCCACACTGGCTTGGCATTCTGTCACCAGCTCGGGCCCCTCTGCTGCCTGCCAGCTCTCAGCCCCTTTTCCCACACTCTCTCCCAGGAGTGGGGCCAGCGGGTATTCCCAAAGGTCACCCGCCTGGTCCGCCACCGACCGGCACCTCCTCCAAAACGAACGCCTCCTAGTGTAATTCCCTTCAGTGCCCCTGGCAGGGCGCGATTCAGCCGCAGAGACGGCCTCTGAAAAAGGGCCAGGCTGTCCGGTGCCTCGCTGCCAAGGGGCGAAGCACTGAACTCCCTGCGCTGGGGCCGAGCGCCCGCCACACAATGGCTGAGAGACAGAGAGCAATGAGATGCCTGTCTGTGCCCATCAGCCTCCGCTGGGGACTGCTGGGAATGAGCGCATGCATGTGCGGCTGCATGCGAGTGCGTGTGTGTGTGTGTGTCAGTGTGTCTGCATGTTTGACAGAGCAGTGTGGTATACAGTGTCAGCATACTGAAAGCTCCTCTAATGCAGAGCACCGTATCCAAGGACAAGTGCTGGCAAGCTCGGTGTCTGTTTTGGAATTACACTCTAGATGTAAAACTGTCTCTTAACTTAATTGCAGTAATAACACTGACAACAATGTACAGCTAGTGACTGAATGGAGTAGTGTGTGTGTGCGTGTGTCTGTGTGGGTGTGTGTGCATACTTCCATATGGTATATATGTGTGTGCTCCCCATGTACATATGTATGCATGTACTTGTGGTCTGTGTGCGTGCATGTGTGTGTGTGTGCATGCGTGCTTATACACTATTCTTTATCTCACGGGTATGCTTCTGTGCCATGACTGAAATCTGTGCTCTCAGCAAGACACTAGCTAAACCTTCCACTAAAACAGATAAATAAACAGTTAAGGCTAATCGCTCCCCAGTGGGTCTGAAGCACAGACAAAGTGGTGGTTTAAAATCCCGGAAACCACAGAACAACATTAGGACCGTAAGACCGGTTGGAGCAGGGGTGCACTGAGGATCAGGTGGAGCGGGAGGCTCACGAGGAACGCCTAGAGGGCAGTGGTGGGGTGAGCCTCGGGGGCGTGGCGCAATGCCACCCGGTCCTTACTGCCACGCAGGCCTGGCTGGTGAGAAGGCCGTCAGAGAGGCGGGCCTTTGTTGTGTGCTCCGATCTACAGCCACCCTTTATGGCACACTCCAGATCCTTATCAGTGTGGGAAAGACTCTGCAGAAGGCGGGTACGCACGCGCGTGCGTGTGTGTGTGTGTGAGAGAGAGAGACAGGAGCCTGCCACTCCTGATAATGGCATAAACAACTGCCAACTCCAGGGAGCCAGGGACGTGGGTTGACAAAATAGTGACCTTTGACCTCCCATTTCCAGCAGTCACAAAAGCAAAGCCCAGGACAGAATTACAGCCAAGAGATCTGTTATCTCTACATTAATTAGATCACGAGGCTGAGAATACTTGCTTGTTTGCTTTACTTATTTTGTGCAGCACATTTCAGAAAATCAAAAAGTTCCATGCTTATCTAATCTGTCAAATCTTTAAGGGAAACTTCACCTTTTTCACCTATGACCCCTTCATGATTTTTAGGCCAGAGTTTTTGGAATAAATTACTTAAACAATGTAATAAAGTTAATGAATGAAATTTCCCTCATCCATCCCCATTCAACTTTGTCCAGTGGTGAAAAGCATGGTTACCACATTGTTCACAGGAACAGAAATGTGCTTTCTTATTAAAGATTATTTTTCAGATGAACCATTCTATAAGGCACAAGGTTTTAGATGCCTTTGCACTTTAGTGAACAATTGTATTTGTCAGCTGTCAGAACTGTTTTTGCCTATAGAGGTGCTGAGTAAAGAATGTTCATATAAATGTTTGTACAAGGGCATGAGTGAGGTCCATGCTGATATCATACATTAAAGTGCATAACACTGACAAATCAGTGTACAGGAGTAAATTAATCTGATTGTGATTTAGTTTGCCAAACTTGAAACTGTCACTATGTGTACAAAAGCTGTTTGACACATCTAGAAAATGTCCAAGACCAATCCAGACGGTATCCGAGGTAACTTTCCCTTTAAGACCAGATAACAGAGGCCGTCTTGGCTCATGACTCAACCTCCTGCAGCTCTTCACCTGCACTGGCAAGCCATTAGACGGAGGTTTAATAACTAATGAGAGACTAAAAGCCAGGGTCAAGGGTCACGAGGGCGAAGCTGCCCTTGTCCTCTGTGCCAAGCCCTGCGGCAAATGCTGATTTTGTGTTAATAAAAACTACGGAGCAAAAACAAAACAGGTTAAGTGTTTCAGAGGACTGCGCAGTGCAACAAGGCTAACACTGAATGTACATTCAGCACAGGCACATATCAACTCCTGATGATATAATCGATCCCAAAGAGAAACTGGAGTCCGATTGAAATTTTATGGATCTCAACTTCATCATTTCTATGTGCAAAAATATCTATAAAAAAGCACAATAATTCAGAACCTTTTTGAACTTGTAGCAAAAAAAAAAGGCCCTTCAGGTCCTGACGTAAACCAGGGCTGCGCTGCACACAGCAGCATGTGGGAATTGCACTGGGCCAGTGTTTTACAAGGTGAGCTGGGCAGGGCTCTCTCCCCAGCCTGTAAAACCATGGCTCTGAGGTCATCGGCTAATCTATGGCAACTCAGGCTGTTAGCTGAGTCATGGATGAGTTCATGGAGACACCGGGAATGGGTCTCCCTAAATCAGTCCCCACTCCAGCCCTCCGACGCCTCCGCCGCTCAATTAGAGACCTAACAAGTCAGCCAGGTTAGGCGATCGGTGAATTAACAGAGCAGACTGGCCAAGGGTCTGGCACCAGTGAAATCACACCCATTAGAAAACAGAATGGAGTCATAGAACGAGCGGAGGAGCGAAAGCACAGGCGGACTTCTCCTTTGACCCTCGCAGGGGAGCAGCAGGGGAAGAGGCCTGTAGCCCCGGATCTGTGGTGGCCCCCTTTACTCTCCCCGGTCGCTCAGCGGTTTGCTGCCGTATTCAGGCTTTTAAACGGCACTCGGGAGGCCCCAGCAGGGCCTGCGAAGGAAATTTACAACCACACCCAAGCTGCAGGGTGGGAGTCATAGAGAAGATAAAATATGCCTCGTCCAACAGTAAAGGGAGATATGGGATTTTCATCGGTCTCGTATGAGCTGAGCTAAACTAACCTCAGGCAGAGGCGAAGCATAAATATGGATCTTCAGCCACAACAGGGATGACACAATTGAAACGTACAGAGATTTTTTTTTTTTTTTTACCTTTTTTGGACACATTTATTTTAGTCCAAGACCCCTTGAACCTGGAATGTGGGTATCTTCTTTTTATTATAATCAGCAGGGGAGACATTTTCATGCTCATTACACCCTTTCCACCTCTGTGGAAGTTTGGAAAATTATCCACTCAGGCTGTTATTTAGGCAAAATGTGCAGTTCTAAGTAGGTAATAAAATGCTGTATAAAATGTGGTTTGAGGATGGTGCTGGAGTTGGACTCTGGCTGCTGGTGAAGCACACAGACCTTCAGCTGAGCTGGTTCAGCCATGTGACAGCCAGAGCCATCAAAAGGGAGGGATGATGTATGGAAGCCATATTTCCTGAAGTTTCATCAGAAAGAGGAATGATGGTGGTTGACAGCCTGGCCACACACAACAGGAGGGCACCTAGTTCAGTCACTGAGGTGTTGGGTGAATAAACACCAACTTGCACATCTGTACACACACACACACAGCCTTTACCTCAACACTTCAATATGCTGGGAATTGATTTATTTACTTCTGAATGTGAAAAACTCGTCAGCAATGTAAAACACAACAAATGAGCCCCAAATTCCCACAAGTGTGTCATAAATCTCCAGGCTAAGTAGAGCAGGCCTCCAGTTTAGAGGGTGTTAACATGTTTCACACCTTGGGGCCAGTGACTGTGGAGAAGCAGCTTCCTTTCACACACACACACACACACACTCCCCATCTCCTCAGCCTTCATTAAGAGACAGTGCGTTCAGCAGGGCAAAGACAATGAAGCTCCCCATCAAATTACAATCCACTCTTCTCTCCACCTTTGTTTAGCTTTCACAATCACACATATAAGTCACATATTTTATTTTAACACATTAAAGAAAAAAATCCAGTAATAGATATGGAAAATCCCATAGTGACACATCTGCACATGAGTGGTCAGGGCAATAACTTTGGTTTCTATTTAAATATTTTGATAACGTGATAAGCCACGTTGAAAGCCATATCACCAGTGTGGAGATGTGTGACTTGAAAAGTGAAACATGAGTGCATTTCTTGGTACCTCTGTAAGATCTCCATGACAGACACGTTCCTGCCACTGCTGTTGACTCCAGACTTGTCCTTGTGTTGTTTTTGCTGAAACAGACCTGAGACTGATGATTGTGCTTTAGACCAGCAGTCGTCCCAGTGGTAGGACAGCTGTAATCAGAAGGAACGGGTCACAGTCATTTCATATCTGTTTCGCCTTAACAAGCTTAAAGGTGTGAGAGAGACAAGTTTTGTTGAAAAAATGCAGCTTCAAGTTTATGTATGATTATGTATAAAACAAATATTACACTCGTATATAGACAATTATTTTTAAAAAGTAAGAAAATTCATGATAAATGTTATGATTATTCTAAAGTAACACAGCTCTTTTACCTTTTGTTTAAATAAACCTAAAGGTAACATCTTTCCTGCTGTTTTTTAGCTTTTAAACTATGTTTGAACCAATTCCAAGTGTATGGGGGATGTGTTGTTTTGAAAACCCTCTACAACTGATGACTGACTGAAATTTTCCTTTGGGCTTGTCTCATCTGGCTTCAGGTCATCTTTAGGAACAGGAGGTACTGAATTCATCACATCTTAGGAACAGGAGATACTGAATTCACCACATCTTACTGCTTTTTATCCCTGAAAAATTCATCATCCAATGGGTCTTAAGCAATTTGGTTGCATGTGAGGAGTTAAGTTGCTCCATTATGCTGCTTTCTCCTAGTTTGGACCACAGGGATGATTTGGGCCAGCCTCATATTTGAGTTTGCAGTTGCTATATTGCAACCCTTGTCTTTCACCTACCTGCTAACTCCTAACACGCGGATCCTCTCCTTTTCGTTTTTAATTAAGCGAGGACGCGTCTGACCAGCTTCAGCGTACACACGAGCGGCCTAAACAACAGCCTGCAACAGTTCCTCGCCGAATACAAATCCAAGGCATAGTGAGTTAAGCAGGGCACATATACAACCAATACGCAAACACCATCTCCCGTCAAATGTGAGGAGATGGAGTGTGCGGTCTTCATCAGACACAATGGCCCGTGCCCGCCTCAAAGGGAGTGTGATAGGGAAGAACAGAGCTGCGTGTTGACCAAGAGGATCGGGACGGCAAACAGAGAGCAGCTTGGCCCTGATCCCACATCTGTCTCTCATGGTCCAGCCACTGGGCCACCAGATTTGAGGGATTGGCCTCCCTCGAGTGGACTGAAGCTGGCCTTTAGCCTGCGCCAACACAATGTGATAAAAGGTTGTAATTAACAATGCAGCCAGCATCAAAACCGGAGCTTAGCATAGTGGAGCCCTGGCTTTTTGGGGAATGAGAAAGACAGATTAGATGTGTGTGTGTGTGTTTGTGTATGTGTGTGTTTACGTTCTTATGTACATGTGTGTATGTGTCTGTCTCCTCGACATAGATCTCACTGCTAACCTGAAACACTAAGGAACACAACACATACACAGTCTCTGAGTGCAGGCATGCGTGTATGTGTGTGTGTGTGTGTATGTGTGTCATAAAGAGAGAAAAAGATACAGTATAATGAATAAAGGGCTACGCAGGGTGCAATAATATAACACCTGTCAAGCTCAAAGTGTAATTATTTCATATTAAAGACATTTTTATCTCAACTAGCTTGTTAATTAAATGAGACAGTTATATTATTGTAAAACAGTAGGTTCAACACTTCAACAATTACTGGTTACTGATCGCTGTGTTACGCACTAGATTTAAAATCCAAAACATTCTTAGTGCAGCTGTGTTCTGATGTCTATTCTGAGCTATGAAATACGACATAATTTTGAACAAACAAACAAACACAAGAAAACCATCGTATAAATCTCGTGGTCAATTTAAAATTTCTCAAACATTTAATATGGAAAGTTTAATATTTGTGAATAAAGCCTGAACTATTAAATGTCACAGGTCAAAATTATTTCCATGTTTAAAATATGTCATTACCATATTTCCCCTTGAAATGCTAAAATGTTAAAAAAAAGAAAAAGTTGATTCATCATAAATTCATGAGGTTGGGCATAATTGTACCTACTGTTTTAAATTTCAATCAGACCCAATCAGATCTCTGACCTCTTATTCCTAGTTGAAATAACATTATATTGTTTTTTTTTATAAACCGTGTGTTTTGAAAACAAAGATGAAAAAGATCAAGAATTTGTGCATCTAACAAGACAATTCAAGAAGTAGATATGCTTCTAACAGTCATTTTTAAATGTTATGTGACATTAATTGCAAATAACAGTCTAGAAAAGCATATAATATGTATTGTTTATAATGCATTGCATGCCTTTTACATAGATATGTCTAGATGCTCTTTTAAGGTGAACTGAAGGATGTATTCTCTAATTGGTTACCCACTTTTCTGGAAGATGAGTTAAAAGTATTTACATCAAGCGACATGTTTAAGAGGTGCTCTTGTAGCCTAAGGTTCTGTGAGTACATTGGCTACCACCACTACCAGCCACTGAAGGTTTCTTGAGTGAAGGAGCTCTTTGAAACCAAAAACCTAAAAAGAGGTAACATCAAACAAAAGCTCTTTCTCTCAATAGCCTGATCGAAACATTGCCTTGTAATGACGGGATCTCCGTCTACAATAACCTGCCCCTGAAACGTGACTGTCCCCAGGCCCAATTTGCATTCCAACAATAGTTTGCCAGTGTACAGCGTGAGTTTCACCCACTTTACAGTCTATCAGGTCCAACCAGAGGGGCAATAGCTTTGCCTAAAGACCCACCTCTTTACATCTCTATGGGACAGCTCATTAGCTAAGTAGAATCCCTTCTTTTCTCCTTGCACCTTGGCCTTTTGTGCCAAAGTCAGTCTTTGTCTCTTTTAATGATCCCAAACAAGGCTCATTTTCTGGTTAATACATATTTACAGCCATGTAAGGTTTTTGTGGGGACCCTGTAGTTTTATGTTGCGAGGCATCATTTCTCCTGCCATATAACCATTACCACGTTGTTAGGGAACTATTGTTCCATTATTTGAAATGTTGCTTTTCGGAACCTCAATGAGTCAGCAATTCTCGAGTAGACAGATGGCTGGACAACACATGCATTTTTTCAGTATTAATCCCTACCCAAATTTTCCAGCTAGGGTGTATGAAGACACTTTCATTTACTGTTCAAGCTAAAGCACTGACCACAAGGACTAAAGTAGTCCGGATGTAATGGACAGCACTTGAAGCAGAACACTTAAATGGTGGTTGGCAATGGCAGCACATGGGAATTACAAATAAATGCCTGTGTTTCACCATAAAGAAGCACCACTATGTCAACACAGCCTAAATCCGATGGATAAATAATGTTTCATGGCTGTAGCATATAGTGAACCACAAAGGTCTTTCCAATAAAGAGAATTACAAATGGTGTGTACCATGGGTCACAACCACATGTACAAGCTTTGACACCAGGGTTGTGCCTGGTCTGGTGAAATTGTATTGTATGTGTCAGTGTTCTCCTCCCTCCCCTCTTCTTTACAGTAAACCCCTGGGTGAGGGGTCAGAGGCTGAATGAAAAGGGCATCTGTGGTGATCCATGAAAAAAGACAAGACAAGAACAAAAGATGAAATCCCCATGCCGCCAAAGACAAAGGAGACAGGCACAAGACCCAAGTGATTGCCCAATCATCTCCTGTCGACAATGACAAGCTCCTGAGAACAAGACAGGATAAGGAGGGGGATCGGCGGGAGATAAGCCAGGGTCTCTGCTCCGGAGCTTTGAGCACGAGTCGCTAATTCCACTCTGCTTAGCACGCAATTAATATCCCTCTCTGCCGACAGCATCAGGGCCCAGACCAGGCCTTGGAGTATCAGCACCAGCTTAAATGATGAAGAGGTGGAAATAAGTCCTGAACAGGTGCTAGAAGAAGGCTGGCAATGAAGAGGCCAAAGATGAGAAAGAGACCCTGAAATATACATCACAGAAGGAAAGGGGCTGTTCACACTGACTTGGAAGTAAATAAGTGGATTTGGTTATGGGAGCGAGAACTATGATCGCCCCATAGCAATGCTAACAAGATGGGCAAGAGGGACAGTTATTCTGACTTTAGAACTTGGAACCCCATGGAATTTTAGGATTTAAATATTTACCTTTTCTAATGTAAACGTGTTCTGCTTCCTAGAACTTCAGAAGCCCATCCGTGCACTACTGATGAGGACCTCGGTCCAAAACTTCAATTGTATGGAAAGTATCATTGTCCATTGTGTACTTCTCTGCAATTTTGACTAGCTCTCTTTATAGTTATGTATAGTAACTCAACATGAGTGAGTCAACATCATTTTATTATATATAGGCATTGTGATGTCGATCTACTATCATAATGTATAATTAACATAGAAACTAAATTAATTAAATTTAATTTGGTCCACAAAACCATTTCCAAACCAGTCAAACATGGATAATTTAGTGAATATTAAATTAGATTGGCTGCCCAGTAAAAAAAATGCCATGTTAAAGTTTTAGCTCTGTTACGTATCCTTTCCCCTATAGATAATTAACAGGATGGCTGAGCTTTGCCAATGGGTTTTGTGAGATTGTGTGTAAGTCTACACAATACATGCACGTAGCTTAATAATGGTACTTTTGTTCAACTGTTTTGTTGACATGGACTGGGATTATATCCTGGATCTAAATCCAAACTTTCAGGAAGAGAGGAAAAGAGGAAATTCTTTCCCACAAAAAGGAACAATATAGCTATCCAACCCAAAAACGACGCTCCTGCTGACTTTTACATTACAACCAATGTAGCAAGAAGCTAATGCCCGAATAGGCTTAGCTAGTAACAAAAGTATCCAACCTCTGGGAGAGCCAGACACTGTTCTGGTCCCATTAGAGCCAGATAGCTCAGCCTCAGGAACTCCTCTTTTCCGGTGGACAGCTCAGGAGTCTAGATTAGGCTCCTGAAGGGCAGCCATCCCCCAGACTCCCCTAGTGTTGTTCTATAATGGCCGCCCCACAGGGCACCAGGCCCTGTGTCCACAGCCCTGCAGCTATGCTCAAAGCCAAAGAGGATCTGTCCCTTCAACCCCTCAATTACCTCACCCTGGGGCCTAGTGCCCAGAGCCTACCAGTTTCCAAAGAAGAGCTGGTAGTTCCCATAGCTGAACACAAATGTAAGAATACTCTTTAGTGGGAAACATTTAAAATTCAATTGGCAAACGCATCAACATGTGAATGTTTTCATTCAAAACTACATTTATTTTTCCTGACTTTCTTGTGGATCTTTTCAGTGCAAGTGAATACTTCATGAAAGGAATACCAAACTAATACATTCGTGTACGTAAACAATGTCTCTGATCCTGTAGCTTTTGATTCAGGCCGATTTTCTGAGTGATAACCTAAAGCAAATCGATTGGCCACTGGGGTCACAGATAAGTTAGTGCCACTTTTAGCAGGTGACAGAAATGACCCGATCTACATCAATCTCTGTCCTTTCAAGCCTTAGCAAGACACACACTGCTTGATTCCTCCATCAAACTCTCCTCACACAACAAAGACAACAGATGCTACCATCAGCACTCTCATTGAGAGAGGCCTCGCAGTGCGAGACACCAACCCTTTCTTCCACCTCACTCTAGGTCACCGCTGCTCCTGTGTTCGGAACTCCACAAACATCTGACGAAAATATAGTGTCCGACTCTAGAAACCTTAAGGGTTTATATTATCTGATCAGGAAATGACAGTTCATATATTGAATTGACATTCACTGAATTGGCAACATTAGAATTACAAATAAAGTATATCTGAGACACTTTTAGATCTCCAAATGACTTCAATATTATTATTTATGACTTTTGTGTAGCTTTCATTGAGGAACGAACTAACACAAGACTGATTACATATATATTAAGCAGGTGGTCATCTTAACTGTATTTCCCATGATGAGTTGAGGCCTTACAACCATTTTACCATATTTATATTTTGCCACATAATAGGAAAAAGTGAGAACTAAGGGTTTGCTTAGCTTGTTCCCTGTAGTTGTCATTCACACATTTGCATTTTAACTTTATCTTTTCTATTGGCTAGGAGGAATGCAATTCTGATAACAAGGCAGGAGCCCATCACATGGGTGTGGAAGAGCACCTGCGTGCATGCACACACACACACACACACACACACACACTCCTTACCTTAAGGACAGGAAGCAGGGGGTGAGCCCCATGCTGGTAAGGTCCTGCAGGGCCATTCACAATCAGATTTAATGTTAGCAATTATGCTGCCAGCATGCAACTATGGTCACAAACAACACTTAACTGACAGTTAAGTACAGAATTTAATTGCAGCACAGATGAATAGCCTTGCTATCTGTGAGGAGAAATTGTGAATCAGGTGATTTTTAATGTGTTTTTCTTCGCTACAAAAAAAGTAAAATAAATAATTGAATAAGCAATGCTTGTGCCTTTTGAGTTTAGGTTTGATTATTTGTTGTAATTTCATTCGGGGGAGCCAGTTTCCTGCCTCCTTACAGCCTGTTATTGCTCCGTCTGGGAAGACTCATTTGACTTGAGTGCATACCTACCGCCCTCCACCACAATGTACTAATTACCTCTACTTACCAGTCCAGCAGCATCACAGAGTCATTAAAGAACTCAGAAGTAAAGAGCACCTCTTGACATATGCTCACATAAATGCCAATTAGCTACATAGGCACCCGTGAACATGGTAGGCACAGAACTGGAACTGGAAGTGCTGGAATTTGTTTCTGTACTTTTATCAGAGGTATTCCTAGAAAGATTTAATGTTGATTAACTGATTTTTTCAGAAACGTTTTTGAAATTTTGAGAAGTTTCGAACCAGAAATCCAGGTTGATGAAGGAAAAATTGGTCACTAAGATGGCAGATGCGTTCAAATACAAAAGCTTGATCTTGTGGCCTTGTAAGAAAATGGAATCCCACTACCTTAGCATTAGAAATGAAACCACAATATGCGCCATGAAAATAACAAAAAGGAGCATCTCTTTTTGGTCCTTCTGCCAGCCAGCGTCTATTGGAGAACACGACGGAGTGGTCAGCGTGGCAAATCCGCCATCTTCCATCATCTTGAAGGCTGCATCCAATCGCATTCATGCACAGCAGCAGGTAGCCCACTTGCTTTGGCCAGTGCACTGACCACCTCCTTCAACTGGCCAAGGTTCCCTGACCAAGGCCATGGGTCAGCAGCCTGGCCGGACAGAGGCCGTGCTCTTGACTAATGGGGTCCAGAGTGGTCAGCGGAGTGATTAATGACTGGTCAAGCATAAGGCTGCGCCATGCCACGACAGACCCGCTGGGCATGGGACGCTAAAACAGCAAAGCTTTTGTTAGGCGACTTTCTCCCTATTCCTCGTGTGCAGTATGTTCCTGCCAACCTCACCCAAATGTTCCACTTGAACTTTACATCCAAGTTAGAAGGCACTGATTTCATTTTTATTTATTTTTTTTAGCTGAAAGCAGCTCAAGTGAAATTTGTATGTTAAAAGCATATGTTTTTCACTGAAACATGTTGGCTTTGATGTTTGCATATTGCATTTACATCAATCATAGATGTGGTATGCAAAAACTATCCAAAGGCTAGGTTAAGCAATAGCATTGTCTCTCATCCTTTTGAGCATCGTTCATCTAATGCCAAGCCAGCTAAGTGAATCCATGGTATTGGGGCACTTCAGAAGTAAGTGTAAGGCCTTCCCTTCTCTGCTAGTTGAAGGCGAGTAAACTGTGATTGCCCTAAAGGGCATTTTGTTCTTGTTAGGCTATTATGAACAGATGGGATTTCTTTTCTATTTCTTTTTTCATGCTGCATGTAAATGTTAAGACATGCAGGCTACAAAGTGAATCTTTTTCCAATTATCTCACATGAAAATCAAATCACAGAGGCCACTCTGCCATTGAGGACAGTGTGATGAGTGTTTTTAGTTTTATTTACTCTGCCGTAATGAAGAGCACGCTGTTTTTTGACGGGGCAACCTATATCTCAGCGAAGGTCCTCCTCTGGAAAGATCTGGAATCAGATGCAGCTCGTGCAATGAATACAATGATCACAGATTACAAACTTTCCAGGCTCATCTGCAGAAAGTCCTCACAGCTGCCCCTGCGTGTGGGTGGACTGTTTGCCTCCTGTGGCCCTTGGAGACGGGCCTCAAAAGCCCGGAGCCCCTTTAAGCTAATTGGCCGTGGGCTGGGCCTAAAAATTATTGACATTTGTGTGATATACTGCCTGCATTGTGTCTTTCTCCCCATTGTGTGTCACGGTAAATAATGCCGGCAGATATGGAGAGCGCCCTGGTTGAAGATCAGCATGGCTCCTCGGGTGATCCTCTCTGCAGGGTAGCAGGGTCTTCTGCAGTGTCCCGCTGCTGGAAATTAGTCGATGACCAGCCTCTCATTCTGCTGGTGTCAGGCGCGGGCCCCTTATGAGAGATTTGCTGATAACTTGATTAGGCCGTGGGCTGCAGGACACGGTAGCAGAGCCGGAGAGCAGAGGGAGGCCCCCGCTCCTGCTCCTCAGACTCCCCTTGCAGCATGTTGTAAACCCAACACAATCTCACAAGCTTGACACAAACTTTCCTTAGCCAGGCCAGGTGAGTAAGCTTAGCACAAAGCCGCGTGTCAGTGAGAAGCAGCGATCCTAATTAAAGCTGTGCTAAAATTCCTTAATTAATTTGGAACCTTCAAAAGCAGCTTCCTTTTACTTTAGAACTGCCTTGATCCGAGGTAGAGAGAGGTATTATTCAAAATTCCAGCCTGGATATAGCTCACTACCCAGCTCCACTCCTGAAATAATCCGGTTTTGTTAGTGTCAGGACGAGGACCATTTTCCTTCTTAGTCTACTCATTAAGTTGGACTCTAACAGAGGATTTCTATCAAAAGACCCAATCCCACAGGAAATTGCCATGCTGAAGCTCCTATGCACTTATGCAGGTATGGTCAATCACAAACCCACTTGGGCATTAATTAAACAAAGAAGAAAGAAATAGGAGATAATGTGTTTTGCTGTGTAATCAAACTGTCATAACTTGGGCCATCTGCTCTAAGGCATCTAGAGCAACTGTGTTTAAAAACAAATTCAACCAACATAAAAATCACAATTCACAACTCATATTACACATAAGTTGATTCAATTCATATGAACACGATCATAAACAGCTCCATTTTTTAAGTTGTTACAGAACGAACACATAATAGCACAAGAATCTGTGTGCGATTCTCTAAGGGGTCTACATTGATCTGCTCTTTAATGCGGCCTGCCTCTCAACTGTCTGTCATGTTTCTCCCATTCCACGGGGGGGCCACAGGGCCACGTCCCAGCTGTCCAGGCACACACACGTGCTAACTCGACCCCGCGGCTCCCCACCGCCCCACACGCACGCTCGCCGCTGCACGGCAGCCCCAGACAGGATGTAGCACATGTGTATCATATTAAGGACGTCTCTTCCGAGGACCCATGGGTGGTATTGGATAAACAGCTGCCCTGATCCGGGGGCCCCGGCCTCCCCGAGCTGATATTTCACACGTCTGTACCAGGCCCCGCGCAGGTGGGAATGCCTTCACAGAGACCACGCACAGGACGCCGCTGTCCCAACACCCCCGCAACCCCCCCCCCAGTGGGTGAAGACAGGGGAAGCTATTCAGCTAGTGAAGCCGAACACGGTCGCACCGGGTCAGGAGACAGAGGCGGACCGGGTAGGCCAGCGCTGGCCCTCAAAGGTGCATGACTGAATGCAAGACTGGGGATGCACGGAGGGGAACGCTAGGCACTATCTAGGCAGAGCCGTATGGAAAAGAAGCATTATAAACAATAGGCAGAGCCAAGACTGTGAAAAAGTACAAATCAATGCACAGGTCCCTCTAGGCATGTTACTACAATCAACCAGTGTTTTTTTTTAAACACACTGTTTTGCCTTGCATGCACACTGAACTACACACTGATAGTTTTATCAGTGAACACAGCTGTAGAGCTCTATACACACTTAAGGATCTATTTGCATGGACAGACTCTCATGGGATTTTGACAAGAATGGGTGGGTTGTGGGTTCTATCAGCAGGGACGTGTGTAGCAGATGAGGGTATCTAACGTGTCTATGGGTATTTATGTTCTTCTTTTCAACACGTTGGTGTGGTGCGATGAAAGGTCTTGCTTCAGCGGTAACTGCAATACGCTGACCTAATGTAGCCCTAGAATTTTTTGTTTTGAATTAAGCTGCCAATCATGTTGCAATTTGATAAATATGGGCTTCAAGGAATTTGATAAATAAGGGCCTTGGTAATGTTGCTTAAAAAAACAAAATGGGGAAAACAATGATTAAGATTTTATTTTTCTGTGATGAAAAGATAAAACAGCACGAAGTCAACATCTTGTCAGCAGTGACATGCTAATCACGTCACATGTTGTGACGCGATTTCACACCACGCTAATCACAAAAGAAAATTAATAATCACAGAATAGCCAAGACAAGCCAGGTCCAAAGTGGTACCCGGAAGAGACACTGTGCGGTTAAGGGAACTCAGTCTACACTTGGGAGATTTTCTTGCTTTCTGAGTGGAGCAGAGGCGCCATTTTGGAGCATTCTGAAGCTGCATTACATTCAGCTTTCTTTTGTGAACGTCTTGTTAGAAGTGGGCTGGCAATAACCTAATAGTCACATGGAAGTGATGAAAATGTCATGGAGCAACTAAATCAAAGACAGGTGCTGATGAGCTGTGCGCTCCAATAGCGCGAGACACATCCAGAACAGCTAATACTTGTACTCATGTAACTGTCCAATCAGATTTAGTCTATTCTGTGCATCATATAAGATTGGCAGGTTTTTCTGATAAGAAAAGGCAAACATAGAGGAAAAACGACAATGTACATGTTTACAACAGACCAGAGTGAAATCATAATAACAGAAAATAGGTTTCTGTCTTGGAAATCTCACTTGTGTTTTTTTGTCCTCGCAGCTGTAAGTTGTTATACAGCGTAACACTGATAATGAGTGGAGCAGCACAGCCGCCCTGAACGGCAGCGGTAGTGCTGAGCCCGGTAGGAGGGGGAGGGCTGAGCCCGGTAGGGGGAGGGCTGAGCCCAGTATGAGGGGGACGGCTGAGCCCGGTAAGGGGGGGGGGCTGAGCCCAGTAGGAGGGGGAGGGCCGTGGAGGGAGCAGGGATGCTCACCTCTTCCAGCTGAACCTGCAGCATGAACGTTTTGTAGGTGAACTCTAATCACAATATACTGTGATATATTGGAGAGCTCTAGGTTGAATCACAAGATATATTTTTATATACATTTAGAATGCAGTAGGAACTAAATAAATGTTTGATAGGACACAGATTTATTCAACAAATAAGTCGCAGCAAGTCAAATTCATGTTAATTCCACCATGGAACCCACATATAAGTAAATATTCTAGCAATAAATCTTTTAAAGGGAACCTGTATTACTTTTCTGGTTTTTTCTCCTCTGACCAGTTCTGACCAACAAACCTGATGCCAAAACATACAAATGTGGCCCTGGCAGAAGTTATAAGATATACACCATTTTTTGAGTGATCAGAGAAAACACAGATTTTTGTGTGCTACCAAATCATGCACCACAGCACAGCACAATCATTAACCAAATCATAGCAGCAAATGTAATGGTCCTGCTCAAAAGTTTGCATACCCTTAGTTCTTAACATCGTGTACTGCCCCTTTTTGCAACAATGACAGCTCGCAGCCTTTTGTGATAGCTGTGAAAGACGCCCTTTATTTTCTCGTGTGGAGAAGCTGCCCATTCGTCTGGGCAGAAAGCCGCCAGAGCCTGTAAATTCTTTGGTTGTCCATTACTAACTGCATGTTTGGGTCCTCTAGAAACGTGGCCCAGTGGCACTGAGGTCAGGAGACTGCTGACCTCTCCTTCTCGACTGTCCTCTACTGCAGCCTTATGTTTCAGATCATTGTTGTATTGGAAAGTCCACGTACCCACTATATCCAGCTTATGGGCCTAACGAATGCAAATTCTCCTCCAATATTTTCTACTGAGATGCAGCAAAGATCCACCTCTAAAGTTCAGGGCAGAAATGGTGGCCTCCGACGGGCCTTGTTGACTCCTCTTCAAGTAGTGTTTATGTTTGTGACTGTAAAGTTAAACTTTGGCCTAAACTCTCCAAATTGCTTTTTTACAGAAGCTTTCGAGCTTCTCTAAGTGCTGCATCATACTGTGAGCAGGCTGAGCGTTGCAGGTTTGTTTCTGATATCTCTGTCAGCCCATTTTTTGTTCAAGTATCTTTATTCTAGGTGCGGAACAGCCACACCACTTTGTTTCAGAGAACCCTGTAATTTAGTAATCAGTAGGTTTTCTTTGCATCCTCACAGGTTCATTATTATTAACAGAACCCCTCATTTTCTACTTTTGATCAGTTTAATTAGCATTTTCAAATCTTCAGAAATATCTTATCAAATGCTTTTCCTGAGGTATGAAGTTGATCTGCTTCTGCTTGGAGATTCACACACAGTTCTTTTGCGTGCCCCATGCTTTAGTGAGCATCAGAGTCTACACTGCCCTAGGGAAACTGGACAAGGGCTTTGAAGAGTTAAGAAATCCATTGACTATTTATACATAAACACTAATTACACTCAAACAAGGCACATGTGTGGATACTTCATTTCCACCTTCCCCCATGTGTGTCAACCTGAGTGTATAATCTCCACCCAAACATTCAAGGGTGTGTAAACCTTTGATCAGAGCAATGGTGTGATATCAGTTATCATTGTGATTACTAAAGGATATACATGATTCTCCATCTGATCAATATTCCTAAAATAATGAATAGTGCTTTACTGTATCACTCATATTTTCCTATAATACCAAGAATTAGGGGTCGGTGGAGATTGGAGAAATGGCCCTATATGGTTTACTGATATAGTTTTCAGCCAGGAGTGTGTAAACACATGACCACAACAGTATAGAATCACTCTAACTTAAACATTGATTGTGCAGTTAACATCTGATATATTAGCCACATAGATGACTGAGCCCTTTGAAAACATCACAGTATTCAAAAAAGCACTAACCATGTCATAAAGTATCTTGTAATTAAAACATTTGCACAGGTCAAATGAAGACCTTAATGACAAAAGAAATGGAATCCCCGTTGTATTATTCTTTGATCCAATTTCAGGACTGAAAATAAGTAGTCAGACATGTTGAAACTTGTCCAGACATGGACACATGTCCTCTATTGTCCCATCAAGCTCCTTTCCCAGCAGTTGAGTTCAATAAAGACTGCCAGCAGTTCACCAGTTGCTGTCACACCCAAAATGACAAAAGGGATGAAGGAGAGATTGGCAGGGGGACTTTCCAAAGGGGCTACGCTTTACATCTCAGTGGAGATCACAACACGCATCCCTCATTGAGAGCACACAGTAAACAAGGCCTTATTGAAGATGGCATACCATGTAATAGGCATCTAATTCCCTTTCCAAGGGCATCAGTCCCACTTGCTGTACTGATAGACAGAACTAGAAAAATGGGTTGCCATGGGCTTCACGCTGGTACAAAAAAGCAGATTAATACCTTTTCCTGCACTCTATGTCTAGGGTGTCACAAGACTGAACTTAGTTCATGTAAATGTAAAGACGTCTGAGGTGGACAGATGTCCGTCCTACTCAGTCCTGCTGGTAAGTTTGTGACACGTCTTTTTTGTGTCTCCACCCAGGAGTGTAGGATCGTGGGAAGATAAGTGATGTCATGGGGGTAGGTTGGCGGGACATGGTACCACTGGTAGTCAGGGGGAGGCGGAGAGACTGAGGGGGGTAGACAGTTACATCTGTTTCATCACCCTCGGTATGTCCACCTGTTTCTCTCCATTAGAGGAAAATCTCACCCTGTCATGTTGAATGATTCAAATAACTCAAATCTTAAAGCCATACAAAATGGCTCATTAATTCATCATGGCAATATGTCTGGAAGACTATACCATCAACACTCAGTTGTATATACTGTTTCAGAGACTCTGAGAATATTTAAACTAAAAATGTAAATTCAACAAACCTACTCCAAACTTTAATTGGAAACCAATGCGAAGGAGTAATATATGAGCCTGCTTTTACAAGTCCTGGGGGAGGGGAGGGGCCTGAGCTCGTGGGTCCATTTTACAACCTGCAGCAGATGAGCGTAGCTGTGAGGAGGGGAGTTCACCACGTGTGGGAGTGATTGACGGCGAGCGGGGGCCGAAAGGCGGGGACCCATCAGTCATTGCAGCGCCCTCAAAGGTCTCTAGGCTCACCTGGGTGTTTGGGAATTTTTATGCAATTACCCACATAATAGGAGGTCAACATGCTGCATTGGCATGAGAAAACCTGGGGCTGCTTTGGCTGAATCTTTACTGCACCTAACAGCACTAGCTAATTGTGGCCACCTCCTTAGGCACACGATCGTTATTATCCCAGGCTGCAGTGCTCAAACATCAGAGAGACGACATCATTACCCTGGACCATCAAATTAAACTGGTGATGACTGCAATTAGAAAGATGAGTAATGATTATACAGCAGGATCACACAGTAGAACTGGCAACAAAAAAAAAGAACGTTCTGTATCACTGAAGTGAGATGCGTAATGATCGTGCAGTCCGTGAATATAACATCCAGCTTCCAAGCGGTAGATCTCCTTCCCGTTTCTGAGAATCACATTTTTCAGTTTTCTTCACAGCTCAGAAAGAGAAGCTAAAACGTGACCATTTGTGGTGCGTGGACTCACCGGCACCAGAACCCTGAGCCAGCTACTTAGACATGACTGGCTAAGCAACACCCAGCATGCCGTCAGCCCGGCGGCCGCTGCAGTTCTAGACCCAGTCCGCTCCTCAAAAGCAGCTGTTTCAATAGGAACCTCCCACCTTTCCGAGCACGTTTCCGCCAGAGATCCAGAGCAGCGGCCGAGTTGCTGTGGAACAGATCCTGACAGGATTTATTTGGGTTTGCATTAACCAAATAAACAGCAGCCTCCACAGCTGCGGGGGGCTCTCCCCGCCTGACCTCAGCAGCACCGTGCTTCTCAACCCCATGGGACCATGGGATGGGTCCAGCAAAGCATGCTGGGGTAGGGCTGCTTATTGTCAGCCACGGGCCTTTCCCACGGCTGGCTGAGCTCTGACTCAGAACTTACACAGTGCCGAGTGCTGAAAAGATCCACCTCTGGTTCCCTCCCTCCTTGCACATAAAGCAGAGCTCACGCAAAGGGGTCCTAGAAATTGTTTAGCAGTTGATGCACCACAGGGTTCACTACTTATGTCACTCATAATCGCCGGTGCAGAAGAATTTCGCCGCCGAGGCAAGAATGAATCCTTCAAGGATATAAAACCATGCATACAGATATCAATTTAAAAGCAGAACAGAACAAAAAACGCAACACATACGAAAGCGCATCAGAGCAAGACGCCAAACAGCATCAACGTTTCATTCCCGAGGCCCCTCTCTCTCTCACAGGCTATACGGGGCTGTGAGGATCGCAGGGCTGGCCCACAATGCCTGGCTCTGCCTTCAGCTAGCGATCTCATTAAAAGTGATTTAAACCTGCAGCTCGGTCAGCCGCCACTCCCTCCCATCCCTCCCCTTCCTTCCTGCCTGCCTGCCTGCCAGGGCCCCAGTGAGTCCTGCAGCACCACCACTCCCCTCCGCCCCTAAACCGGACAGATGGGGCGAGGGGGGTCTCGGGGCAGGTAGGCATCTCTAGAATGCGTGGGTGTCTGGGGGGTCTTAGCGTGGGGCTGAATTGTGAATGGGTGACTCCCACCCACACCCACACCCACAGAGCGGAGCTGGATGGGGTTATTGTTCTCACTCCACCCACGGCCCCTCCTTTCCCGGCTTCAGGGCCCGGCCCACCATGCTGAGTGGGTGAATCTTGGGGGCCCTAACGCCTACACACACCTGCAGATACAGAGGCAAATGTGCATTGTTCCCCACAAACTCATCTCATTGGTTTTATGTTTGAATCCCAAAGGTAATGCAAACTTCGAAGAGAAACAAAAGCTCCAGGACAGATGTCGAGCACAGATTCTGAATGCGCCCTCAGAACCGAACACTTCAACAAGAAAACAGGAATTTCTTTAAAAGTCCCACAATTTTGATATCAGGATTCACACTTCAACTAAAAGAGGTACCACTCCAATATGTTTCAGGAGAAAGAAGCTGTTTCACAACTATTAAAATGCTTACAGAGTAAGACAGCTTGCTGAGGTTGTAAGTGCACAAACAGCACTCGGTCTTAGCTGCTCCGTCCAGACTAAGTGCGTTTCCAAGAGTGCAATTTCCTGCCTATAAAGAATCTTCACCACCCATCTGACATCGGACCGTGTCGGCTCACAAAGACCAGAACTCCCAGGGTGTTTGAACATGTTGTGAGAGGTCACTCATAAGCACATATGATTAGGTGGGAAGAAATGGAGGTGTTTTAAATCTTCGTCTGAATGGCCTGTCGTCACCCCAGAGCCAGTTGAACGTAGGTCTAAATGACATGGCTGGGTCTCAAGCGGGCAATCACAGGGGTGTTAGTGGGGTTATGAGCGACGGAATGGAGCGAGCGCGAGTGTGTGCGAATGCACGAGCTGGGCTGGAGCATGCGGTGAAGTGCTTGGTAATTTGCACCTTTTCCTTTTCTGTCATAGGCCCGAAGCTCGTGGCCGTACACCCTTTGGAGAACTGGGTCTGTTCTCAAGCCCAAACTGGGAGTAATTGCATAAACGGGACTGTATCCAAGATCATGGGCACTGGCTTCTCCACGCCAGGCAGCTGGGAGTGAGGCTTGTGCCAGGGGCTCCGTCTGGGCTGCTCTGCGCGGCAGACAGTGGCGTTATGTGGGCGACTCCCAGGAACCAGCCTGGGCTCCCCTTCGCCAGGCCAGACGGCTCGAGAGATGTGATTTAGGGGGGAAAGGAGGGGGGGGGGGGTTGCGCGCCCACGCGTGACACGAGTTTGTCATGGGAACAGGAGAAGGAGTGAGGTTACGCCTCTAAGCCTCCGAGGCACATGTCACGCACAGGAACGAGAGGCAAGACGAGGAGAGACAAAGTGTCTCGCTCTTACGCCTCACCCTCCCCTCTGACTATCTCACTCTTGATCAAAAGAGGCTTTCTCACCAGATGCATGTCAGGCCGAGTGTCTCTTGAAACGGCTCTGTCTGGAACATCACTGCCGTGCCATCACTGATTCATGGCTGGGCTTAAGGCAGTCTCACTAAGTGGACTATTAGCTCACTTTCTCTGATTGTGATTCCAACCTATTTGAAAAATTATCGTTTTGCAGTGACAGAATAACTTTCTTCATATACTCCTAAACCAGGCTTGTCAGGGCAAGATGAGTAGTGTAGTATGTGGCATGTGTGTAGTTATGTTTCCACATTTGTGGCTAAGGAGCTCCAGGAAAGAGAATAAGACCCATTTTGCAAAATATTGTAAATCCTGGTGTGTCTAGCTCCAGAAATTGCAGGCAAACTAAAATGAATCAAATCAGTTATAAAATTCTCACTTCAAAACAGACAAATATCATCGTAAACATCAGAGAACAACTTCACCCTCGAGCTCAGGTACAACATGTCACCCAAAGCACAATACTGCCTTGGTCCCCCTGGCCATGCCCAGACCTGTGCCCCAGAGTGACGTGACAAATGGGATTATCCCCCGTCGACAAGACGCTGATCCGAGTCCGGCCAAGCCCCCTACTCCCGCCTTGTATCCTGGGGGATCCCCCGGCCCAGTCAGACTCTCCCCCACCTTGACCAGAGCCCTAATCTGTCAGCCAGGGCCAAGGATCTGCATTAGGCTAATCCACTGGGGGGCGTAGGCCATGCCAGAGAGGCTCCAGCAGAACCCGGCCGGTCCTGTTTACTCCGCACATCTGAGTCAACAGCAGCACTGAGGCACACGGCGCTCATCTCTTTAGGACTTGGCCAGGTTTGCCTTTGACATTAACAAGCCTGCACCTCCAGAACAGACTTCCAGTGGGATAATCCACATGGTAAACATAGTACGAAAGCACATAAGTCGTCTGGACTCAGGGGGGTGGAGCGCTGTCCCACGTCAGCGTCTGGGGCTTACAGTATGTTAATGTCACTGGGAATCTGTGGTTGGGTCCTGAGGTGTGTGCCTGAGTCTTCCTTAAATGAATTAATAAGCAGAGTGATATTTGCATTGCAGTTATTATGATATGGTTAGTGTACGGCTGGGGCTGTGGTTTGGGTTTTGTCAAAAACAGAATTAAGAAAGGCGGGAAAAGTGAACTAAAACAAATACTGATTGTAATATTGTATCCATTGTACATTTAATGAATGTTGGCGATACTTGAATTTTGTTGAACTGAACTGGAATTAAATGAACTAAATTAAAACTACAAATAAAAATGGCTTAAATGGTGCATTTTTACATTCCATGTGTTAAACAAGCCTTTTGATCTAGTTCTTGTTTACTGAAAAAGGTTTGACTGTTTTCAAGAGTGACTGATCTCTGATGGTGGTCAAATTGATAAATTGATTTTCTTTAGTGAAAATATTGTCATCTTAGGTTATCCAAACTGCAAGGAAAGAGAGAAAAGAAGAAAAGTTTAATTTGTAAATGATATAAAAGATAAGTGTAATTTTTATCTTTTCTCTGATATGATACATTCTCCATATATGTTCTATTATTTTTAGACTTAAATGGGCAATAGCTCCCTCTTGTGGTAGAATTTTGCAAAGTCATATTTCTGCATGAAGTAGATAAAAAAAAGGGAAAAAATGGTTGTTGAAATGGTTGTTGCGCATCCAACAAAGAGTCTATATTCAGTAAAGTTGTTGGTAAATTCAAGGATGTGTGAAGAAGCACAATTTAACCTGCTGGATCAGTTAACAATCATTTGGAACATTAAAAACATTAATTAAGACTAGACAAACTGCCAATTCATTGGTTTCAAGGAGTGTAATATGACGCCCAGATCAATGGGATTGGAAAGGAGCCGCTAGCAGGTCCCGCACTGCTTGTGTCATAGACAGTGCCTGCTCACCCCAGGGCCAAGGAGCTCTGACTGCAGCTCACGTTGCCCCTCTCAGTGCCTGGATTGGGTTGCCTTCCCTGTGGAGCCCTGCAAACTGATCCAACGACCAGTACCTGCCTCGAGAGACCTCTTGGACTGCAGACATAGCCATTCACATGGAAACAATGTCTGTCAGGACCAAACATTATGTCAGAACTTTACCAAAGGGGGTGTGTGTTTGTGTGTGTATGTGTGTGTGTGGGGGGGGTCCGAAAGAAAGGCAGATATTTTGGATATATAATGAAATTTACAGCTATATGAATAAGGTCAAGAATGAAAAGGAGGCATTAATTTTAATGCATTTGCAAAAAAAAAAAAAAGAAAAGAAAAGAGTTTCCCAGAGTAGCATGTCACCTACAGGTCTTTGTTTGGAGGTTTCTGAAGAGTGCTATACCCTGAGGAGCTCACTGAAGACGGGGAACAATGCGTCTGACTGCCCTTGAGGACTTTCACCCATGAAACCAAGCGGGACGAGTCAAGGATCAGCTTACAAACTCAGCTACCACGACAACAAGTTAGCAGGCAAAACAAGGCTCTCTATAATGCAACGTGCTGTGTAAATGCTGAATCTGCTATTAGAGAGATACAGGGGCCACAAAATGCATCAGAATGGAAAACATCAAAACACACAACTGTAAGGAAGGAATATGCTGATATATATGCAAATTAATTTCATATTATTTCATAAGAAAAATAATGAATCTGCCATCATCATAATATCTGGTGATGAATCATTCAGGAACTCATATGTGGCTTTTTCTGCCTAATTTCCCTCCAGTGAACATTCAAACATTCCTGTGTGAGGTTAAATAGATTAATGTTCTCCATCACTCTACTCACATTTTGAAACATCTCCACAGTAACTAGTAATTATTTCATCCTTTCAAATACATCGGGTATGTGGCATGACTATGTTTCACTCTTCTTTTTGCTTGTGCAACATGTTACAACATGTAACTTTTAGGTTCAAATCTTTTTTTTCAGAGTTTTTTTATTTTTATCTTTTACAATGTGGTCCTGCTCTCTGCGTGCAGTCACAAACAGTGATGGCAGCGTCTCCTTTTGGTGCGGATTAGACTTATGTCAGTGTTGGGGGACAGGCGTTCAGTTTCTCAGCATGGATCTCATTTCCCCTCCTCTATGTCTCTCACCCATTCCTCATTTGTAGAGCATCTAAGTGTCATAATCGAAGCAGCCATGCTGTGTGCGCTAGTCCAGGGGCCACCAAGTCTTTAATCCCTTCATACATATCCCATGAAGCCATCTTATGTAAAGTGTGTGTGTGTGTGTATGTGAGAGAGAGAGAAGACTGCCCAAGCTACCCTTACTGCGCTGGGGTGGGGGCAAAATTAAAAAGATTACTTCAGTGATACTAACTGGGGATCCTCTTTTCTTCTTTGCCAACATACCAGACCTTCATCCCAGCCCCACTGAGGTTCTGAGCCCAGACCACTGAGCATAATACATCAGAGGCCTTCTTTTGTTGATTTTCATGAATGAATTTTTGCATGCTGAATATCTTTAAGCCAACTTGGTGAGGACTTCACTCTGATTTTACTTTCATTGTGGACAGGGTGTCACGCTTGTTCTATGTAACAGTGTCTGCTCATTTATGGACAGCAACAAAAGGCCAAAATACACATGCTTATGTTTGAGAGTCTGTTTGTCCCTCATATTAACGGAAAAAAAGATCATATAAATGAATCTAAGTTCTGGGTCAGAGCCTTTATTCAACCTTAGATTTAGATTAGACTTTTCAATGCATCTCTATTATATCCAGAAATGCATTACAATCACTTTCTGAATAAGCCCATGAACATTTTAAGACTTAAAAATGAATTTTCAACTGATGTTTTCATCAAAATATAGATGACTATTGTATTTTATCAAAGAATGTCAGGTGATGAAATCATGTGTTTTTTGACTGCTTCTATACGTCAACATCATAACAAAAAGGAAAATGTACTCCTGTGCTAATTTCTTATATAGTGCCTGAGATTCCACTTTCCCTAAAGGACTTCTTACAAATTAAGGGGAAGATTAACCAAGTCAAGTGAAGAAGCTCAAGTCACACTGCCAAATGCCAGAGTGAGAAGCCACTGGCAAATACGCCACAGTCCGCCGCAGACAGCCTGAGAGGCAGACAATGGGAAGAGCCTCTCTGGTTGAAATGCCTCTCAGGGCCGCAGAACAGTTCTGAGAGGGCCCGTCACGGGGGGCTCCACGGGCTTCAGTGTCCTCGACACACTCCCCCTCTCCAGTCTCAGCCGCTTCCAAGGCTGCTGGCTTCCGTCTACACAGCCCCCCCACCACCCCCTCATCGACCGCGCGGAAAAGAAGGAAAAGACAGGCCCAGACAGCTTCCATTAGGACACGCAGAAGAGAAAGAAAGCCTGTCCTCTAAGGCCCTTGGAAAGCCAGTGGGACAGCCGATAGGCCAGATGTTGGTGGGCAGGCGAGATAGAGGACGAAGGAGAAACAGGAGAAGATGGAGGATGAAAGCAGGGAAGGCTTGGGCAGGACATCAGAGGGACAACCTTTCTCATACCACACTGCTTCCTTTTCAGCGCGTCTCTCCGAAATCTGTCCTCCCATAGCAACCTCTGCTCTGTCCCTGCAGTAGCTCTGAGGATTCTGGGTTTTTTTTTTTTTTTTTCTTTCACCCTCACGCAAACCTCCCGGGTAGCCCAAGATCCCTGCTCTGGCTAGCTAAAGTTTCTGGTCCAGTGGTCATGGATAAGGCCACCATTAACTGCGTCCCTGTATGAGGAGCACGCGGGACAAAAGACGCAACACGGTGTCCCAACCCTCAGACAAGGCTGGAAACAAACGGTACAGGCCCGGCGCAGAATAGAATCATCCGGCCGGTGTCACTGAATACATTTACCTACCTCAGAGAGCTTTCAGCAGCTCGCCTTTGTTTTACGCCGGGAAGAAGGAGAGCGATGAATGGAGGGTGGGAAGGGGCGGGGCTATCGGCATGTGATGCGGAATTGCGGGGATCTCCACAGCGACCATCCACGACGCCTCCGAAAAAGAAAAAAAGAAAAAAAAGTCCACTGCACAGTTTGCTCTCAGGAGACTCTGGGAGGGTTTTCCCCGAAAACAATACAGCATTCTTTTGCACACCATCTCTTCTTTGAGAATTGTTTTTACTTGTTTTTCTTCCTTGACTTTGTTTCATCTGATTTCCTCATCGTGCAGGCTTTACGGTAATTAAACATTTTAAGAGGGAGTGTAAACTCGCCATCTCTGATTCGAGCGTTGTTGAAGAGTTTATACAAATCATTAAGATCTGTAAGACTCCTCCTGTCAACAAACTGATGAAAAGTCTCCAGTGCATGGTAGAATGGTGTTGGGCTGACTATGTTTCTACACTAAAGCTCACCACATAAGCTCCCTGAATAAATAAACACAGTCTTGTGTAGGTCTTGTCTAATATAGAGCCAGTTTCTCATTTCATGAATGTGCATTTTCAAAGGTAAAAATAAAGAAATATTTCATATGACTCATACAGCTGTTTGTTTAACATGTAATGATGAATTGTGAGCATAATGTTTCTCTTTTTAGCATTGAGAGCATTAGGAAATTAAAATAATAAGTTTTACTTATGTGTCTGGATAAGAAATGCACATGAATTAAATTCCAATTATCAATCCACTGGAACGTAATTACTTTGTAGTTTCTGGTGTGAGCTTTTTGCCTTGATAATCCCCACAATCCACTGGGTTTGATTCAGTCATCTTTTCAGTGATATTCTAATCCATTTGCTCTTTGAGGTTTTGTAAAAGTCACAGTCTGTGGTCGCAAGCACAAAGACGACTTGCTGGTGTATGACATTAAAGGTATTGTGAGCTGCTCCATACTTGAACAGTTCTCTATGCTGCTCTGTAGCCTGTGAAAGTGTGTGTTTTCATCCTTGTTGTCATGGCAATTTTGTTTCCTCCTCTCAGCCATCTCGTCCTCCCATGTACCCATTTAAGGTGGAGATGAATTCTGCCTTCTGGGCTTTGTGTTCCACACAACCGTATATCACCACCTGCGCTTTGAAATATGAGCTGTAAAAAGAGCACAACGTTACTTTAATAGGAGGTGACTTGACTGAAACACGCTTTAATGGCCCAGAGAACAGGAGAAGATCTAAAGTATAACTCAACAGCCACATCAGAAAGCATAAAAAGTGTTCAATCAGCGTCTCAACATGAGTTAGCAAGGCGCATATGGGGAGCCTCACGCCACCTAAACCATATTGTATGCTCCATCAGATACTTTCAGGGTCGTGTAACATAAGCCATGTCTAACTTTATAGAGACCTCAGCCAAGACAACGATACCTCAAATCAAAGAGTGCAACAGGTACCACATCACATTTCACATGGTCTTTTAATCTGGTTCTCCCCAAAGAAGTAAAAGAGAAGTGTGTATTACAGGAGATCGTTTGTACCAACAGCAATCTCACTGTACAGCAGTTCTTCACCATGCCAGGGCATTATTGTGTCCTGCGCCACTAACTGAAGACTCTCATTGATTATCACTTGCCCCACTTAGACCACTAAACACTCCCACTTTGTCCTTTACAGTGATACATAATGTTCATCTTCTTCCTAACTGTATATATAGTTTAAGGACTGTCTGCCATGCACCTTGACCTATATGTATGTCTATCACACAACAAATCCTACTTTCGTTATATTTTTCTGTGGACATAGACAATATGTGGTTTGATGTTATTCTATAAACTTTGTCTTCATTTCCATAATTAGTCTATTATAATACATCTACTGTATATCCATCTCTATATTCTTAATTTTCTTAAAGCCAGTCAAGGGTACACAGCATATATGTACACTTTACCTGCGTCTCCCTCTCCAGGAAAACATGCTGTAAACTGAAGGCTCTTTCTGGGTGGTTCATTACTTGTTTTGTTTTGTTTTTTGTTTATGATGTATTCTTTAGTCAGACAGACAAAATTTACAATTACCCTGTTGCATATTTAGTTTGCAGTCAACTAACTTGTTTGAAAGAGA
The DNA here is from genome assembly GCA_020368025.1 of Brachyhypopomus occidentalis. Classification (NCBI taxonomy): domain Eukaryota; kingdom Metazoa; phylum Chordata; class Actinopteri; order Gymnotiformes; family Hypopomidae; genus Brachyhypopomus; species Brachyhypopomus occidentalis. Next base: position 4,238,672 of record JAGXOD010000025.1, on the reverse strand, counting down.
TTTCTCAGACTGTCACTGATCTGTCTAGGATGGGGGGGGGAAGTAATGGAGCTTGAGGGAACAGAATTCTAGATTAAGGAATAAATCAAGGATAATTTACATGTTCAACTAGATGCCTTTTATTGAATGTGGCACTTGTATTGTAGCCAGATGCTGCCTAACTAGATTTGCTTGTAGATTTTTCGAGTTTTCTTGACACACAAAAAGTTGGGCTCCGTGTATCCAGCAGCCTCCCCTACACAGGCCCCACGTCCACAAAAGGCAGACAGTTCCTGGCCTCTTGTGACGGCAGAGAGAAAGAGCCCAAGTCTCCAGCAGACGACATCCTGTCCGCCTTCAATGGGCCTGTGTCACTTATGACAAATTGGGCCCTTTAGCCAGACTACCTGCGTGTGTTCTGAATTCAGTCCATCACTGACGTTACGCACCCCCCCCCCCACACACACACACACAATTGCCCCTCCCTTTTTTGTTTTCTTTTGGGGCTGTCTCTCTCCTCTCTGCTCTCTCTTTCTGTCTCTCTCTCTGTCTCAAGTGGGTTTGGAGGTGTCCTGGGAACCTGGCAAGCAGCCCTGCAGTGCACTGAAGACAGCTCGTGAATTAGCCCTTATTAGTCTCCTGCCTGACATCCAGACCAGCAGTGACTTGTCAGAGAAGCCATCGCCCACAATGGCAACCTCCTTAAGCTGAGTGAAGCAGGCAGGCGAGCACAGGACCAGGGGGAGGCAGTCGTTCACCCAAGCAAGTGGAGTTAAGTGACCCCTAACACAAACTCTCTCTTTCAATGTCCCGCAATTCTGGCAAATCTAGGAGAATCTTTCCTTGTACCCTGTGATACGTCATACTCAACGCGTTAACTACAGATCTGGAAATTGGGATTATTCGATTAGAGATGATGGGCTTGTGATTTTCCTGGTACACACCCAAGCAGCCTCTGAGCTACAGGAACGTGCCCACTCAGTGAACTCTTTCCATTCAGGTTCCCACAGGTCAGCCGCATACCTGGGAGAGTCTGTGGGCTGTGAGCAGGCTGAGCTGCGATAAATCACCCTGGAGGGCATGCACCAGACACAGCTCCCCCTCATACCAGTGCCCTCATTACCCAGAGGTCATAGCCCACTCCCCTCCCTCACCACAACCCCCGCCCACTTCCTGCCTTCCCTCCGCACGCCACGCTGAGACGCAGCCCTGGGTTGACGAAGGCGGCCGGCCCACATCCTGTCGGCCACGGCGGAGGCCGAGCGAGACAGCCCGCACCCTGCGTGGTCCTCGCCCAGCCAATCATTAACCGGCGGCTCCTTCATCCAGGCAGGAGCAGCCGCGGCCTGGGAGTTGTGGCGGCATCCTGCCTCGCTCCCCCCGGGGTGTGTCTGCCGAGGAGGCGCAGGGTTGAATCTCACATGAGTCACTCGCTCATAAAGCACGCCACCCGCCAGGAGATGTGACACCTCCTTCCCAGGGAAGGGATGATGTCACAGACTCTTGTCCATGAGCACAGTACATTTGGCCCTTGCCCTGTGACCACGCCCACCTGGAGTTGAGGAGCATCTTGGTTTGCCCCCCCTCCCCCTCCAAAAGAACAATCAAAAACAAGAAACAATCATTAAAAAAAAATCTAAAACCGGCGACCTTATGTGTTTGGTTCAGGCCGACTGAATTGTCAGCACAACAGTCGTGTGATTCACGTCCAGGACATATGGCACACTTACGAAAGAAGATGGCTCCAGGGCTCCAGGGCTCCAGGACTCCAGGAGTAAGGCAGACGGAGTGGAATTCCAGCTCTCCTCGTCTGCCTCCGCTCGGCCAACAGGTCGTCCTGCTCAGGCTCGGCACCGACGTCCTGGCTCAGTCCCGCAGCCACCTGCATCGCGTTAGCAGATCGCCGTCTTTAATCTCACCTGCACGCAGCAGGCCTGGTTTGCGTCCGCCAGCACACACGTTCACTCTTTTCCATCTGTCCTATTAACTGGAGCACAACGAAAGCAGCATCAGCTCAGAGCAGCGGCGCAATGCAGCGCGCTTCACACCAGCCAACCTGCAAACCTACAAGCCTGACCTGAAGATCAGCCATTAAACACTTTCCTGAGGTTTTTGTGAAGTAATTGGTAATTGCTTTAGGAATATAACAGAGTGAGAAAGCACTTGTACTTGCGAGGTTACTTCTCACCCCTTCGGTCAGTGCAGCTGAAAGAAAACTCAAGCATCCATTGAATTTTAATTGATTCAACATGAGAGTTGCTTCTGAAAAAGGAAGTGTGTATACTGTGATAAACACTGTTCAGTCAAATTCTCGTCACCGATAACGATTATTGAACGGAATTATAATTTGTAAAATAATGTAACTACTTGACCTGTCTTTACATACATGACGCTATGTGCCACTATTTTTTTCCTCCATATTCAGTGGAAGTACCGCAACGAAATTACTATTCACTAGACAAAATATTCATAAAATTCAAAAAACCAAGAACAGAAAAACCAAATGTTGAACAAATGTTGAAACAAAGAAAAAAATCAAGGAAACAACCATTTCCATTTGCCCATGGCTTTTTTTAATTGGGTAAACTTTAGTAAATATGGTCCAATCAAGGCCCAAGAAAACGACTTCAGCATGACCCTGATAGCTGCAGCCAAATCCGGCTGTGTGCACCACTGTTTAATTCAGTGACCAAGCTAAAATGATTAAGAAAACATAGCTGATCTAGTGTTGTTATCACAGATGCCCCGATAAGGGCAAGAGTGTTTCTAAGATCTAAGAGCCAGTGGTGGTGGGGCAGTGGTATGTGAATGCTTATCTGGGGCAGATGGTGGCTAAAGAGGCCTCGGTGACTACAGGAAAGCTCAGCATTAACAGCATTGTGCAGAAGTTCTCCTTCATGCCTGCGCGTATTTCGGAGGAGAACTGGCCGGCGTCCTGCCAAATTAGCCTGGAACTGCGGGGAGAGCACATTCTCGCCTTTCACTCCTGTACTTTTGCGTCCTGACCACTCGCCCACATGGGGTCTTTTGTCAGTGGTCAGCAACGCACACAATAACTACCCAGGGGCCCCGGGGCCCAGACCCGCAAGAGACCGGCACTGACGACAGAGCCGAGTCCCGAAGCCTCTCGGTGGGTTGTTGACACCAGGCCTGACCCCGGCCTGAGGCTCAGGGGGTCAGCGCTAGTCTGTCCAGAAGAGAGAAAGGACGGCTCAGCCCAGACGGCCGTGCACTGACCACCCAGGGAAAGACGGGGCAGCTGGGTTAGAATTCAGATTCTCTTTGATGCTATAGTGCTTAGGAAAGTGTGCGTTCCATAAAACAAGTCAAAGTGAAACATTCAACCTGCACAGATTCATATGCTCCTGTTGAAGCTCTGCAGATCAAGGAAATAAAACGTCGTGTTCTTTCTCCACCTGACTTTAAAGTGTACTTTAGAATGTGTTCCAAATGCAAACTCGCAATAACCGGAATCCCCAGCATTTCACTAAAAATCCTCTCTATGTTCAATTTAATTTATATTAGTTTAAAAGACGCTCCAGTGATCCATCCATCAAACACGTGTTCTTCGGTGATGAATGACATCCTTCCTGTTTATCTAAGCTCAGCAGTCTCATCACCTCAGCTTGTGACTGATAATGGGCCACGACATGAGAAACCTGCCCTTCCTCATAATCAGGCGGTGTCCTGGTCAAAATGGCCGTCTGATAAGAGCACGGAGGACAGCTGATTATCTTTAGCCCGCCCCATCAATCCTTCTCTCATCCATCCCAGCTGACAGTGTTTGACTGCTCTCAAACGTTTGAGGAAGCCCTGCTGGAGATAGGCCTTATCAGGGCCACGCCATCCCACCTCCTACCCATCCATTCATCAGCTGCTCAACAGCCTGGAAGAGCACCTCACTCACTCTCGCTCCCGCCTTCTCCCCGGGTCAGACGCGCACACGCCGTTCTCGTGCTGCTTTAACTGAAACGCACCTACCTCTCCTGTATTCATACTCAATGTCTACGTAGTCTAACATTTTAAAGGATTTTTTTCTGTCTCTACTCTCGAAGCAAAATGTTGAGGGGGAAAAAAACAACAACAAAACACTGCTGTGCAAAAATCTATTTTCTTAATGGATCTCTAAAGACAGCGGCTAAGGCGTTTTTTGCTGTCTGTACAAAAAGTCCAGCAGAGATCACATGGTCCTCAGGGAGGAAGCAGGCTTTTCCCACTTGTTTTTTTTTTTTTTTTATCTTCAAAGCAGAAGTGAGGAGAGACTCATAGATCCATGTGCTTCCCACCTCCTGCCTCTTTGTTCCTTAGAGTTAAAGCTAACACAACTGGCCAATTAACACTGGATCGCAGCATACTGGGGTGCTGATCTGGCCCAGATTAATGGCTGGCCACTGGTTCCACTCCTGCAGGCCATTCATCAGACTACACAAGTAGGTCACTTCACAGCCAAGCATGCGGCCAAGTCCACCGGGGCCCCGTCCTTACCCAAGGTTCCACTTGGATTTAATTGCCACTTTTGGTCTGTGACCTGAAATAGCTCCGTCGGCAGCAGCGCTCGGCAATGCCAAGGTTTACGACATCACTCCGAATTATAGCTAAGATGCTGTGAATGGCTGGAAATTCACTGCTTCTTAACTTCAGAGTCAAAAACGGTTGTTTTCTTAACATTAAACGCTGGTCTTCACCATATAGAAGAAATGGAATCTCGTGGAATCACATGACAAATAAAAACAAAGTGATCAACTGTACAAAGTGATCAACGTCTCAGGATCTGATTTTCATGAGTTCATGCCCTCTTATCACAGACAGAATGCAAAACCTCACTTCAGATTAAGATGCATTTTCGATAGCTTTCAAGAAATGTTCTGTTTTTTAACATACTGTGGGCCATGCTTTTGTCCCAAAATGAGAAAATGACATTACTGGAGTAACGTCTTCTTTTTTCTTTTGACCAACATTAGTTCAGCCAAAATGTGATTAGCGAGTGTATGTTCGCTCAGAAGCCCTGATGAAATTATGAGTGGTCTGGGGCCAACAGTTCAAACAGAATTGGTGGCTTGCAAGTCCTCTGAGAATGAGACTAACAACATTAGCTGCACTTGTTAACTCACTCGGCCCAGACATTTATTGGCCTTAATTGAGCACTGTGTCCACAACCCGAGACTCTCTAGTGAATATGAAATTGCTTCACCTGACTGTGTTGACAGGATACCATCCCTCTATCTCGGTTAGACATGCTAGGCGCATTTTAGCGGTACGAATCAAATAATATATAGGCTAATGAGGCATATTTCAATTCCTTAGATACATTTGTAAGCAATCTCCAGTCCTCTAGTCCTGACATCTGCAGGAAAATAATGCAGCATCACTCAACACTTTTAACAACCCGTCCTTAAACACCCATTTCTCAACACGCATACAGCAGGCAGTTGGGGTAGCATTTCAAAGGTGCGGCTAGTCTGACCTTTGAACCCCTCCGCCTTTCAGCACTGGCCTTTGTCAGACCGCTGGACAAAGCGGAGGGAGCTCAGACTAGCAGCTGAGCTGATTAGTGGAGTGGACCCTGCAGCGTCCTGCTCCGATGCACCCCACTCACCTCCTCCCCACGAGTCACCGGGGGTCCTGAGGGGCCAAGGTCAGCGTCCAGCCTGACCCCTCTGGACTCCAGCCATGTTTGGACATGTCCAAGCACAAAGCGTGGCCAGCTCTAATCCAGCAGATTAGCATACGGCCAGAACAGAAGAGGGCAGAGGGCCTCCCATCCAGCACACCCACTGGAGTGAACACTGATGCAGTGGAGGGTGTTGGCATGGAGATGGACGCACGGTCCGGCGACAGACGTGGTCTCCATGTCACTCTTAATGATGGATTTGTAGACCTACATTATGACAAGTAGGGATGATCTTTTTTTGTGGTCATTGTTGCTGCAGGTTAAGCTGGATTTGGTCGGGGCCTTTTCAGATGTGCAGTCTGCTCCCTCAGATCTAGACACTCTCCGTTCACCTACTGCTCGGTGGTGTAAACCAGATTTTTTTTTTTTGCCACCCACGAATTTCACCCTAAATCCTGCTTCTGATGTAATCCCACATCACACAGTATATATACATATTTTATCATGTATCTGCAGTGCATAGGTCATAAGCAATGCTGCAAACATGAGTCTACCGCTAGCACAGCCCTGGCATTTGGGGAAAATATGTATCATTTTAATACCACCTCGTTTAGAAATCTAAACATATGCTTCAGTTACATTACTATTTTCATAAGAATACAAATAGTAATGATGAGTGATTTTAAGTTGCTAGGTCATAATGGAAGCTTTCGTATGTTTTAGCCCAGAATCAAGCCTAGTCACACCTCCCACTCAAAGCAGGCAGTTTGCCCAGCTGGGTTTGAGCGAGGGCCATCAATCCCACATGCCTCCAGTGCTGCCTCAGTGGCCCACAAGCTCATTTCCTGTCAGGCATGTGGGGCAGGGGGGAGGGGGGGGGGGGTGGGGGCGGGTGTCACAGCGTGTACCGCTCTGTCGCTCCTGCGTGTTCTCATTCAGCACAGAGGTCGTGTGTCAGGGGTTAGAGGTCAGGCTTGAGGGTGTGGAGGGGTTAGGGTGGCCTCAGGCAGGTAGACTCTTAATTGGTCTGCAGAGAATTTTTGTGGCTTTGACAGGCTGGTTTACGACAGGCTTGGAAGGACTTGCAGCAAATGAGGATATAGAATGAAGGGGTGTGAACTGTCATCGGGTTAACATTTTAGAATAAAAGCCTGCATACAGATGTGCCTGCGTGCACGTGTAAGAAGGTTTCAATAAAGTTTTCAAAGCCTCATACAAGGCTCCCCAGCCAACATTTCCCATCAGACTGAACTCATCATAAAACATGACATTTTGGAATGAAAGTAAACAATAATCTCCGTTAGTTCCCATTTTAAACAATATGAGCAGAACCAAATTCACACTAATAAAACCCCGAAAGCAAGTCACAAGAACACGATGAGGAACTATCGCTGTGACGGCTATAGCGGCACCAACTGTGGTTGCTCCCAATATTGTTCAGCCTAACAATAAGCTAGCTCTAACATCCAAACCCCTCCCTCCCCAGAGACGCATGCACGCATGCACACACAAACACACATTCCCTCCCACAGTTCTCTCCCATGCATCCCTGGAAAGCCTCCTTATCCATCCTTGCCAATTTGTTGACATAACTCTGCCATTACCTCAGCGGAGAGCCATCACAGAGTGCAGGATAATTTCATTAACAAGAGAAGGACTGCAGCTGCAGAAGGATGGAGAGACAGAGAGAGCGCAAGTGGGAAAAAGGGGGGGTATGTGTGTGTGTGTGTGGGGGGGGGGGTCACCCCCTTTTTCCTCAGTGAATGACAGGAATGCGGTGAGTAGTGTGTGTGTGTGTGTGTGTGTGTGTGTGTGAAAGGCAGCATATGCAGCTGTGTAGAAACAGCGCTGAGAGGGAGAGTAATAAATACTGTCACACTGCTCCAGTGTTCTGTAGCCCGCTGAGTGCTCAATAAGAGCAGGCCTCTCTCAGGTCGTTAACCACCCAACGTCAGCCCCTGCGCGGGGCAGGAGAACCCGTGGGTCAGGGCCGGGCAGCGGCGGTGACGTGCCACGCCTAATCCCTGGGAACAGAGCACGTCTTCACCCCAAGTCAATTCACTACTACACAAGTGCTGCTGTGATGATCATGTGTGGTCCTTCTGGCACTGGTCATCTGACAGGCGATGCATAGGTGGAAGGTTTTTTTATTTCTTTAGTGTTTTTTACTACCAGCCTGTTTACGTAACGCAAGACGACAAAACTACAACACGCTGCTTTCTACATCATTTTGGCTACATAAAATACTAATAGCCTAAGAGGGGGATAGTAATTCCTTGCTACTTAGACCTGGAATGTATCGCAATGTGTTGTGGTGTGGATTGGCCTGTTTGCTCAGGGTGAGCCCAGGCACCCATGGAGCACATTATCCACCTATTAAAGCCCAGTAATTATTTACCTTCTTCCTCTTAAAAGGGCAACGTCACCCAGATAAAGAAGAGCCTCTCGCCTTGCAAGTGCTATTTGATTTGAGGCTGGAGAGGGCTTGGACCAGAATGACTACAGTTGCTCTGTATTGTCAGAGCAAACATTCCTGAGCATAGGATCACAGCAATGGATGCACACACACACACACACACACACACAACCCCCAACACGCTCCCACACACACACACACCCCCAAACACTCACCCACACACCCGCGTTTACAGAGGCCCATTCGCGTCCCCTGGTTGCAGAGGGCAGGTCCTGGTCTGGCAGGGGCCAAAAAGTCACCGTGGACAATGAGCACAATGCCCATTAGGCAGCGTCTGTCAAAGGCTGCAGGGCGTGTACCATCCAGCCCCAAGGGCTTGAGCCAATATTTGAGCAGGCTGATGGGCGTGCTGGGCACATGGGGGGCAACCTGGGAGGCAGGGAAGGATGACGGAAGTGCCCTTGCAGACCAAACAAGCAGGCTGTTCCTTCCGACAGGCAGGTGAGCAAACACAGATCCCGTCACAGAAAATGACATTTATCCAGTGTGTACGCTGGACGTCAACGGCGAGCACAGAGGAGTCGGCTCCGTGCGGCGGTGTCTGAAAGTGAGAGTTTCTGCATCTCGTGAGGACTCTGCTTAATCTCATGTTGTCTCACTTGAATCGGCCACACTCTGACTACGGTTCGAGAAAGCGTGACTCTGCAGACAGCCATAAAGGAGAGACATTCCTGACACAAAGTATTTTATACTATTTAGCATTATAGGTAAATAAGATGCTTAATTGTAGGTAGAGAAGATGTCCTAACCGGGCAAGACCGTATGCATTCCCACACGCTGCAACTTTGTGACAAACAGCCCAAAACAATTAAGGTAACAACACGAGGTTGTTCCCTTTATTTCAGTGCCAATGCAGCTACACAACAGACGGGGTGCAGCGTGCAGGCCAGACCAAAGCACCATGCAAGCTTAGTGCTTGTTTGCAAAGGGTTTTAGCATCCGCTAAGACCATTCTTGCCTGTCAAGTAATGTCACCAGACCGCGTTTGGTGCAGCCACGCTACAGCACTTATGGCGTCAATGTGGCCCTCAGATCCCACCGTGCTGGAACAAGTGCCCGGGGCCCCGGAGGAGGCCGCACTGGGAGGGACCTCCGGCCCCGCGGAGACACTTTCATCCTGGCAACGAATCCCTCAGCGCTGCCTTCCCCATCCCAAACAGCAGTGTTTATCTAAAGGATAAGCGAGCTGAGCCAGGACCCTCACCTGCTGGCCCGGAGGTTGCCATGAATACCCCAATAATCCCCCTAAGTCCATGCAAACTCACCCAGGCCAGAGTTGGTGGTAACCACCCCCCCTCCAAAAAAAGGAACACTGTTGCGGATGTTTTCCATGGCGACGGCCCATATCTTCACATGAGAGTGGATGCCTGTCATGAGGCGAGACCTCCCCCATCCCTCCAGCAGACTGCTGTGCTTACAGCCCCTACTAGGGGATGGCCAGCGTGATGAATACAACTCCCAGCAGCAAGCGTTAGAATGCGTGTCCCCTTCGCAATCAACATGACGGGATTGCTTTGTCTCACGCGTGGAAAACAGCCACGGAGGAGATTAGCGAGACGAATTATAGATTTGCCATCGGGAAGCCATTAAATGCCCCGCTCTCCATACAAAGGGGTTAATTCATTTATAGCATTCCAGGCTTAGACGGTGACATCATCTTATTGATTTTCCCACTTCTGCCATTGAGATGAAGGAGTGTGAAGCATACGGGAGCCAGCGAGGGACACAGGAGGCGACGCACGAGGAGGTTCATCCACAGGACCACGATCAACTTCTCCCTTATGCATCGAGGCGGAAAGCGGCACGTCGGGGGGCCAATATCAGTGCTAAATGCGTATAGTAATTTATAGCTTGTGCAGAGTCATACACTAGGGGGATGGGAGGGAGATAACTGACCTTTGTGACTTGGCCAAAATCCCCATGGGCCTAATTCAGTGGGGGAATAGACCCCCACAGCAGCAATGGGAAGATGCCTCCAACATAATGCACACAATGGGCAATTGTACTGTGGGTTCTCTGCTGCCTTTAGAGCATCAGGGACAGTGAAGGGAGATTGCAGCCTGTTGCTTTCTCAGGAAGGACTTCAGCACGGACACAAAAAAGTGTTGGGTCAGTCATTAAAGAATTTCATTAGTACACACCTTTCATTTTCCTTCATAGGTTAAACACCTTATTGACACGACGGTTGTGTTAATCATTTGAAAGATGGCGCCAAAGCAATGTAAACATACCAGACAGATATTTAAGGGTAATTCTATTTATTTGTTAAGGGCAATTTCCTATTTAAGACACTTGCTAGGTAAACTAAACATAACATTTTTTAAAAAAGCCCCCTTAAAGTCCTGGAGATTTTACCACCCTCAATTTTGTAATTTTCAATAACAAATAAAGCTTTATTTACAGTGGTCATGTTTAAATTACACGAACATTAACCTTAACATTGCAACCTTAAAATTTAAGGCCGAAATGCAATATCTAACAAACTGAGACTGAACAAAGAGCAGCGATGCAGCGGAGCAGCCCTGAGTGGACCAGCCAGCGTTTGATATGTCTGTGGGTGGTGTATAAACAGCTGAACCCTGGCCTGGCCCGGCCCTTCATCAACTGCAGCCTGCGCAGGATGGAGACGCTGCACAGCCCACGGGGAGGGAAGGCCCACTGCTGAAGACAAGGCTGCAACCAAATGGTAACATGGCCAAAAGTGCCCGAGCACTGAACTGTTGAATTTATTTCCTTTTCCCGAGCTTTATTCAGCGGGTGACTCTCGGCGCCCACCCTCTGCGGAGCCCCCCCAAAAGAGCGGGTGGTGGGCTGGGAGGAAGGTGAAAGAAAGAGTGAGAAAGAACAAGTCACTCCTTTTGGGCAGAGGAGAAATGAAGCTTTGTGAGCTGCAGCGGCGGCGGGACATTTGACAGGTCTTTACCAGGTCTTCCACTCTTTTGTGTCGGTCACATAATGGAGCAAAACACAAACTGAGCCACTGTGGCGTTGTGGCCCAAGCTATTAGTCAACGTGACTGCCTTTGGACATGCTAATGGCTGTATAGTGTGTCCTCCCCCCTCCTCAGAAGGCGGTTATCTGATAGCACAAAGGCATTCTGCTAGAGGTTGACTTCTCCATTCGCCCCTATTGAGATGCTGTACAGAGTCATTAGGTTAAAGCGTCTTTCTCCAAACACCTCCCTCCCCAACCACCAAACACCTCCCTCCCCAACCAGCCTCTTCTTTTTTTTTCTTTTCTCTTTTTAACAAGCAGGGAATATAATCGTTCTCAGAAGGCACACAAGCAGCAAGTCAAGGCTGAAGCGTATGCATGTATACGCCCCTCAGGTGTTGTAAAGGATATAGAGCCCGCTCCAAAAAACACAGAACCCCACTACCACCCCTCAACTCCCTCCGCCAGCCTCCAGCGAGGTTGCGATGCCAGTAACAATCAGACTCTTGTGAAATGGGAGAGGATGCCCAGGAGTTACAGACCCCCCCCCCCTCCCTCCCTCCCTTATTGAGCAGCAGGGCTGGGCCAATGGGCTTCAGGGCACCACACTTCCACGCTGCCCACAGGTCCAGCGCGGAAGCCGTGTCTCCCATGAGCACAGGGGCCAGGGAGGCGGGAACCCGAGAACAGACGGCCCTCGTACATGCAGCGCAGGTCACGTCACTGGCTGCGGGACATGCACATAACCAACGCGGTCCCGCGCGTGTGTGCGCATCACGCTCCATATGTAAGCAAGCCTTTCATCAGGAGTCCATGCACAAGAGCGATCACGGAGAGCAAACACAGCTACCGAACCTGCCAGTGTGGAATCCAATAGCAGAAAACTAATCTAAATGCTTTGAATGGCTTGCACACCTTTATTTCACATTATAATTACAAACTAATACATGTTTAAGTGAGTTGAACACCAAACAGTAGGAGGACCAACGATGGCATTACAGTAAAACTGGGCACTAGGCAGCTTGTTCACATAGGAAGCATCAAGCTTTGACATTGTTAATGTGATAAATGACCAAACTAATTAGACTAATTAGGCTAATTAGACTGGTCCCTTTCTCTTTCACTCAAATTCTGTTCAAGTTCAGATAACTGGTTGCTAAATAATGCAACATGGTAGAAATATTCCTCATTTTACTCACTTGCAAAAAACAACATCTAATATGCAAGATTAAGCTTGATTTGAGCTGAGTTCATCCTGTCATGTGTATTTGAAGTGAGCACATCATCCTCAATGTAGACCATCATCCTCAATGTAAAACAGTCTTTAGAATTTGTCCCAGCAGTACAAATAGTTGCAGCGTGCCATTAAACACTAACCCGGTGTTCAAATCACCATTTTCTTTCATATATAGGTGGACATACATATAAAAACAAAGGTAGGTGGAGAGGTAGATAAAAAATATTTTTTGAAATTAATGTTTATCCTTGCTTTTACCATCTTAAGTATCTTAAATTGAACTGAAACATCGAATTAATAATATCTGTTTTATTTTACCTTCTTAAACACCAATTTAATAAATAAACCGCATCTGAGGGCATACAACATGCAAATATCGCAATCTACAACACAGGAGAAAAAAGGTTTTAACAAGACTATGTGGATATATTCTTGTACATGTTTGGGTCTCTCCCCTTCCTGTTGATCAAGGCAGATCATGATTTCAGCTTTAAACATGTACACAGTGCATATTCACCCAGTTACACACGAGCCCTCTTGAAGAAACCTTTCTGCCATGTGGTTAGGACATCATACTAGATTATGCAAAATCCAGGTAAACAGCAGAAGGATGAGAGAGAGAGTGATGTTGAAAAAATATGTGCATTGCCAGGGGAGAATGAATGAAAAACTGAGTTTAGGATAGAAAACAATCAAGAAAGACCAACATTTGGAGAGGAGAAGGGATGGGAGGGGAGGGGGGAGAGGAGAGGGGATGAGAGGGGAGGAGAGGGGAGGAGAGGGTAGAGGAAGGGATGAGAGTGGATGAGAGGAGAGGGGAGGAGAGGGGATGAGAGGAGAGGAGAGGGTAGGGGAGGAGAGAGTAGGGGAGGGGATGAGAGGAGAGAATAGGAAAGGAGAGGGGAGGAGATGAGAGGGGAGGGGATGAGAGTGGATGAGAGAGGAGAGGAGATGAGTGTGGATGAGAGGGGAGGAGAGGGGGAGGGGAGGAGAGGGGAGGAGAGGAGAGGGGATGAGAGTGGATGAGAGTGGATGAGAGAAGAGGAGATGAGTGTGGATGAGAGGGGAGGAGAGGAGAGGGGAGGAGATGAGTGTGGATGAGAGGGGAGGAGAGGAGAGGGGAGGAGAGGGGAGGAGATGAGCTGTCCAGCAAGAAGGGAGCAACACAAAGTGCCAGACACAGAGTCTCTCATCAGCACTCTGATCATGAAGTAGGTCATTTTCATAGGGTAAATTTTCAAGATGGAGGCTTTGGGATTTTTCCCACAGGCTTTTGTGAACATCAGAAACATACCACACATTACCACACATTATGTACCCAACTAAAGTGTGGAACAACCCCCCCCCACCCAAATAAAAATTGGGATCACAAATGTGATGGTTAAGTGCTGTTTCAATACAGGGCATGTCAGAAGTGGCCCAAGTCCCGAGACGATGCTGAGTGCAGAACTGCTCACACTCTCACGGCTACGTTAACTGAGTTTTATAAGGGAGACCAAGATGATGATGGAAGAAAATAAGTTCCAATTTCCTGCCAAGATGTCTCTGTCTGTATATATACCCCTCTGTGTCTCTTTATCACTTTGTCTCTTCTTCTGTCTTTCTCTCTTCCCACAGAAACACCCTCACCTCCCCACTGTGTGTGAATGTTTCAGGTGAACACTTTCCAGGTCTTTACGTGCTCCATGAGAGGAGAAAGCACAGGACAGACATCCCCTTCTGCAGCTCTGATCAGACATGGCAAAGGGGTTCCAACACGACTGACTCTTTTTCCCAGGGGTGACTTTTAAAGACAGGAAGCAGAGTTCTGCTGCGAAAAGAGTTTGTGTGCGCGTGTGTGTGTGTATGTATTTATGTGTGTGTGTGTGTGTGTGTGAGTGTAATGATGGGAGAGCAGTGAGGAGGGTTAAAAACAGAGGGAAACAGGTGGGCTAGTCATTTACATAGCACAACAAAATGATGTCTTGTTCAACCAGTGCATTTTCCCCTCAAGGACATGATGGCATCCAACATTTCTGAAAGAAGAAAAAAGAAGAAAACAGAAGAATACAGTTGAAAACAGAAGAAAGTAGAAAATAGATGGACATAGTTGCATCATAAGTAACACAAAAATAAATATATTTGAACCCTAATTTTTATCCAAAACAACATTGATGGTATTCAAGAAGTAAAAATGCAACAATCGCTATACTTTCATTTTATTCAAACTCTAGAAGAAAAGCTCCAGAAACTCAGTACCTGTCACACTATTTCTCTTTGTGAAGAGCTTCTATGAAGGCTTCAAGTTTCTCCTGAATTTCTCGTACTTTTTCTGCAGAAGAAGTGAAAGAAAATGTGCCTATTAATTTATGTTCCAGCAGCGCAGCTGTGTAACCAGCATGCTGACCGATGAGAACATCTGTAACCCGAGGCTCAAACATCTCTTATGAAGCATATGGGACACGGGACCTACCCTTTACCTACCCTAGAAGAGCAAAGAAAACAGCTCAGCCATCTTTTGAGAGTAAAGTAACAGTCTTGTCATAAGCTCCTGTGGTTTGGTGACCTCTCTCTCTGTAACCTAAACAGCATATGGTAGCCACTGTCCGTTTGGGACTCAAAAGGTCTCTACCATCCTAGCAGCACTGATGAAGAGGTGGTGTTTCATTGCTGCTTCAGCTCCACAGACCACTTCAAAGCCTGTCCCCTCCGGGCTCAGGGAGGTATGCAGTCAGGCGACGGAAAGGCACAGAGGGGCGAGCTCATGTTAACAGCCAGAGTGTGGAGGGCAACGGTGCAGTGCAGTCTAACGCTGGAACAGCCTTCCATTAAAAAATGAAACATGAATAAATCAATGTCAAAAAGTTGTATCAGATCATCCCAAAACAACAGGCCACGGGACCGATCGCACTTAAAGACGCAGATGTAAAACGCGAGTGCGTACATGTGCCTATGATCCATTGTCGTCCCCCATAATTTAACCACAGTGGCTTAAATGGGCTTTTCACATGGACAATCAGCTCCAAACGTGGGCCTGTAACCAGATCCTGCCCTGAGAGGCTCGCGCAGCCGTTTTACAAGCACTGGGGTAGTGGGCTTCCCCTTTTCTGCAGAGGGACCGCGGATGAAAGGAGAACGACGGCCTTTGTAGACGCTCTGACACCTCTGTGGTCTGAAATCCAACACTCTGACCCTTCACATACACACACAGGCACACGCACGTGTGCAATCTCTCACAAATAATTTCAGCCCCTGAAACACGACCCTACAGCACCTTGCCCACACACTTACGCACACACGCAAAGGCAAACGCACACTTTTGGCAGACGTCGGCAATACCCCCAGCCTTTGATACTCGGTTAGAGTGCGAGCGTATGAAAGAATGAGGAGGTGGAGATTAGGGGAGGTGATGGAGGCGTTGGGGAGCGGGAGAGGGCGCCGTGACACGGCAGGTGTAGGGCTCAACCTCAGAGCCGGACAGATCAGCTCCTGAGATGCTGGCAGGAACGCAGAACTCCACCACCTTCAGAGCTGTCGAAACGAGGCTCAACAGTTCAACTGTCAAACACCCTGAGCCGAACAGCCAAGCAGAGTGTCACACAGTCCACTAAAAGCTCCTGAATGATCTGGGAGGAGCTCCTGTATTAGCCGGGAAGACACATGCAGTATGGTTTACAGCTCCTAACAGCAACGCAACTTTATTTTACTGGGAATTAACACAAACGGTGATGCTGTGTCCAGAGTAGATTGACACAGTCCAAGATGACATGGCCGAAAGAGGAAAAAACAAAACAAACAATCAAACAAACAAAAAAAACAACAAAAACAGAAGACGGAAAGGCCAGAATAGGCCAGATTCTCAATATGTTTACAATATCCAAACCAACAGCACGTTTGTGGCCGTGCGGCCGATCCGGTCTTAAGGAAGAAAGCCAGAGCGAAAGGAGGCAGCCCAGTTTGTGTGCACACTGGCTTAACGGGTCTGAAAAGACAGCGAGCAACAGATATTTATTTCTTTCCACCATCTGTTTGTTCCACATGGAAGAACGCAGGATGACGTTGGGGCAGGGGAGCGGGGCAGAATAAGGCTTTATTTTCACCGCACAGTGAAATGCGACATGGAAGAAAAGGAATGAACAGAGTCAGTCCTTGGCCTGCTCCTGTGTGTCCGAGAGCAGGCTCTAAACTCCATTTAGGCCCTTGTTTACCTAAGAGATGAGCTTCTGGACACATCCATTCATGAGTCCCTGCTCTTTATGTGGTCATGAATATTCCCATAATCCTTTGGCCCCTATCCCAGCAGCCTCTCTTTTCCCAGAAGAGAGAAGGGGGATGGCTTTCACTCTTTCAGGGTTCCTCCTCAATCCCTTCTTTCAAAGGGGCTCTTGCCTGATCTCCACGTGAAATGATATCTCTTTCACTCCGGCTCTCTCGGAGCCCTAAGCCGCTCGCCCCGCCGCGGCAGAAGGCTGAAGAAAGCCTTTAATTGACCTGTAATTAGACTGTGAAACACTGTGACCAAGGAGAAGAGACGAGCGAGAGAGACAGGGAGGGAGAAAAAAGCGTGAGTTGTGGCGCAGGACGCTGCCACGGAGGGCCAGGGAGCGCGAGCGGCCGGGCGACACCGCACCTCGCGCCCGTTAAGGCCGCCTTCCTCCAGCACGCAGGAGCGTCTGCAGAGGGGGAAGCAGTGGCAACGGCTTCCTCAGCAGCTCCGTCTCTCTGCCCCGCCCCACGCCCCAGACGTCCGAGACGGGGTACAGGGGCCGGCAGGCTGAGCGGGTTTCCGGAGACCCGGCGCGTCTTTTTTCTTACGGCAGCCAGACGCGAGACGTCTCTGAAAGAGAAGAACGGCGGCCTGGGCGAGACGAGAGAGCAAAGGGAGGGTGTCTGAGAATCCATAGGACAACATTAGCTGTAAAAGACAGCAGGTGGGGGACATGGAGGTGGCACATAAAACAGCACGTCAGCAGGCGATCAGCCCGGCAGAGGCAGCACTACAAATCAAGGCGCAGACTTATCTTGAAACCAGATGGCTGTGAGAAGCAGAGGAGTTGCAGGCCAGCTCCAGTGTAGAGACTTGGGTTCAACACAAGGGCGAAGAACACTGTGCTAAAAGCCAAGCAGGACAGTGAAGGGGGACTGAAGAAATACAACTCTGAGGAGGATCCGGAACAAGACGTGCGATTTCATTTGCTTGTTTGTTTACTTTGGGGGGGGGGGAAAGTGATTCGACAGACGGCTCGTTTACAAACAGCAACCCTCGGCAATACAAGTAACGCAAAGCCCAGCCCTGCAATAGCGTTTACCAAATAATAAATTGTGCAACCCTACTGAAAACCTAGTACGGACACGTCCCTCATCCCCGAAATGGAGACGGGCACTTTGCGAGGTAGCCGGGTGCCAGCCCAGGTGGGCAGACTAACCCTGTGCTGAACCCCTCACCTACCTCACTGCTGGCCTTTAATAAGCATTTCATTACAGACCAGAGACGGCTGCCAACCGGAGGGGCAAGTGAGGGCCCAGAACAGCCCAGAGGGAGCCGTAGGGACAATGGAGGACTGTCACCCCCCATCTGAGAGACAGAGAATGTTTCAGATGGAGTGTGTGTGTGTGTGTGTGTGTGTGTGAGGCAGGAGGAGAGGGGTGTGCGCGGGAGGGACTGTTCTAATATCCATGTGTCAGTCAAAGCCGCACCTCTGACCCCGAATGGCTATCGCACGCAAACACGCACATACACATACACACACACACACAAAACACAGGTGGCCAGGTGAGAAACACCCAACACCCAGTGCCTTGTTCGAGCATCCCAACCTCTCCCACAAACAATGTCAGCTCCATCCTCGCCGATACATCAATGTACAGCAGCCGTTGCCGACAGTGTAAACACTGCCAAATTCCTTAATGACTCAAGACTCAGAATGACACCTCAGCCCTGGTAGGGGATTAGTCTGAGCTGGATGGGGAATCCGATACGCTGCCTGGTAGATGGATCGTTTGACTTGGCAGAGTGCGGGCCAAACTCAAGTCCTTTTTTGATTTAACAGATTATTAACCTGAGAAAGGTTCGAGGTGCACGGTGTGCTGGTGTGTTAAGCGATGTTCGGAATAGACTCGGCACATCCACGGGGAACGAGACATGACAGAGTGGCTTGGAATCCTGACCGAGGCAGAAAGCGAAGCACTGAAACAACTGCTCCACTTGTACCTTGTGAGGGATGTATGTATGGTTTTCCTATTACCCCATAACAGGCTATCTGACAGACACATAATGTAGTGCGCAGAAGTCGGAGCGAGAAGAGCTATGCGGGAGAACCACTGAGCAGCGGCCGTGGCGAGGCCTGCCCAAGAGGCCTGCCCCGCCCCAGAGGCCTGCCCCACCCCAGAGGCCTGCCCCAGAGGCCTGCCCCAGAGGACAGGTCTGCCCCAGAGGCCTGCCCCGCCCCAGAGGCCTGCCCCAGAGGCCTGCCCCGCCCCAGAGGCCTGCCCCAGAGGACAGGTCTGCCCCACCCCCGCCCCAGAGGCCTGCCCAAGAGAGGCCTGCCCCACCCCAGAGGCCTGCCCCAGAGGACAGGTCTGCCCCAGAGGCATGCCCCAGAGGACAGGTCTGCCCCAGAGGCCTGCCCCGCCCCAGAGGCCTGCCCCAGAGGCCTGCCCCAGAGGCCCCCCGCCCCAGAGGCCTGCCCCAGAGGCCTGCCCCGCCCCAGAGGCCTGCCCCAGAGGACAGGTCTGCCCCAGAGGTCTGCCCCAGAGGCCTGCCCCGCCCCAGAGGCCAGGCCTGCCCCAGACGCCTGCCCAAGAGGCTACTCCTGCCCCAGAGGCGAGTGCTCGGCAGGCCAAGAGCCATCCTGCTGCTCCCTCCGCTGGCCGTGGGACCTCGGCAGTTCAGAGACCACGCAAGAGTGAAACTGAGAGCTGTGCTAGACAGAGACGGAGAGAGGGAGAGTGAGAGAGAGCCAAAGGACAGACAGACAGACAGAGAGAGAGAGAGAGACAGGGGAAGAGAGAGACTCCTGGAGTTCTTTTTCCTTTATGGGCGGATGAATGCTGAGAGATTTATTTGCATGGAGCTGTGTGTCTGAGAGCGATGAGGGAGTGACGCGGATGTGTCGGAAAGGGAGACTGGTCCTCAGTCTACGAGAGAGAGAGCAGCTTCGTCTGGGGCCAGCGGGTGGGGGGCTTTCCTACAGCTGTTTCAGAGACGGAAGTGACCCCCTCCCTCCCCCCCCCCCCCCTCCCCCAGCCTGATGGGGGGAAGCATAAATGTCTTTGTGACATTTCCCACACATGCTTTTCCCATCAGACACACGGAGGGGCCCGTGAACGGTGGGAGAGGGAGAGTGGGAGAGGAAGAGCGGCATGAGGAAAAGGCCCCAACGCTGGCCACAGATGAAAGGCAGCCTGACACGCTTCCGCATTAAATATTACTCGACATGTCAGAGTGTGCCATTTTGTGCTCAGGCCTGCACGGATGAGGATATCTTGGCTGACAGTCAGTCCCTGACTGCTGCTTTGTCAGGAACCACCTTAAGTTGCATATAAATCAAGGGGGGTTTGGAGACACGAACACCGGATGTTTCTCTCCATAGACGTGCAGACACAATGAGGTGATCACATGCTTCCATGGGTGAAGGACTGATTTATAGAGCGGTAGTCTAAAAAAAAAAAAAAAGGGCAATTCATTTTCTCAGACACACATACGTTTACCTTTCGGGGCCAAATCACGCGCTGCCAAAGGTTTCTCGGTGATTAATACGAGCAGTTCCTTTAGCTTGGCAAACGCAGCCCGGCGCTGCTGCAGCGTATCCGTCCTGACATCTCCACATCCAGAAGATAAGACACACATGGTCAACAGTCCACGGCTGCCTCAGACGGCGTCCCGCCTTCACATCCAGCGCTCGGATAAGCCGGCGGGCGGAGAAGAGGCCAGACGGCCCCCGCCGATTAGATAAAGGCGAAAGGGGGGGGGGGGGGGTTTATAACACGTGGAAAAGAACGTGTGGAGTAAATGCGCAGAAGAGAGGGCTCGTGCAGGACCTGGCGCCCGGCGCAAACACACTTCAGTCCTAAGTACACATGCAGCCCTGCGGGGCAGACGATACATCAGCAGCACAAGCTCAGGAAGTGAGAAAAGTCATGTGTCCCGTGTCCCACTGTCAGCACGGAGCAGTGAAAAGGGAGGACGGAGGTCAAGGAGGAGACACAGACGAGGAGAACCACGGGCCGCTTCCTAGAGACGTCCTGACACGGGGACATGGGAAAGGTGAAGACCACACCAGTGCAATGGCGGAAGTCCCACCTCCTACAGGAAACGCTCCGTGACACTGTCTGTCGTAGCATTTCAGTCATTGTGTGGTTAGAAGATCGTGTAGGTTATAAAGTGTGCGGTAAACACACCACACAAAATAGTAATGTTGTTCCTCCGGGTCAATGCCAAGAGAAAAGCTAACACAGACTATGACTCAGAGGACAAACTGATGTGTAAAAAGATGAAAGATCACCAGAAACATGTTATTATGGCTTCAGTCACTATTATGGCTTCAGTCACTCCTAAAGTATCTTTTACAAAAGCCAAATTAAATATCTATCACAACCATACTCTCACAGCGTGAAGAAATGACATATGACTAAGATTTATGGCTCTTAAGTATCTAGACAAAGATAATTACTATGGCAGTTTACAAAACAGTTTTCCAACATTTTTAAAAACGGGGTGAAGGGAATTGGCAAGCAGCCAAATCCCCCAGAGTGGTGAGGCTTGGTCCCAACAACAGCAGCGGAGTGAAGGTTACAGGCTGCAGTAACTGAATCAAGTCTATTAGGTGAATTACAGAAGCTTTTAGTAACGCTGTCTCCTTCTGACAAGCCTGCAGCCGCATATTAGGAGAGCAGGTTGTGCTGTAGCACAGGCACAGAGCCACACAGGTGCTCTGGAACACACACCTCCCCCTTTACGCTCCGCACACACACACACACAGGTCTCACACACGCGCATACATGCAAAAACATGCAAGCACACGCACACACACACACACACACAACCTGCCCGTCACCCCACCCCCAGAGTGAGCCTGCAAAAGTGACAAGCCTGAACGCTGGCTGCTTGCACAACTACGCCCCCTGATCTACTCACATACACCCCAAAATACACGCACACACACAAACACACACACACACTCCTCTGTTCTGAAACTGGAGCAGCCCCCCCTACCTGCCCGGTTGCGAGTAAGGGCAAATCGCTCTTACCACCAGACTGAGCCGCAGGGGGTAAATATTTCTCTTTGTTAAGGGAAGTAGTGCCCCCCACCACCCGCCTGGTCCTCCTCCTCCTCAAACAGGCAGACAGGTGAGCGCGGGGTCAGGCGCTCCAGCTCCGCGCACCTGTGGGACGGGCGGCCCTCATGGCCGCCTGCTCGCCGGGACTGACCCCCCCTGGCCCAGCCTCAGGCGCTGCGCTCCCGTCAATATATCCTCTCGCTTTATGGAGGACCCCTCACGATTCCACGATTGGAAGGGTGAGTGGGGGAGAGGGGCTGGGAACGTGTAGCGACAGCTCGCCGACGAGCCCGCAAGCCAAGGAGCCCCAGACGCGCTTCCCGTGCCCAAGCCAAGCCTGCTGGGATACGGAATCCTCTCCTGTTGGATCTTGCAGGGTGGGCTACGTGTGGCAGATGTCTCGCACAATAAAACTAAAGATAAATTTGACTCTCTCTCTCACACATCCTGTTCCAGAACTTAAAATAAGTTCTCGGTTCGATCTAAAGTGAGGTAGGACATGACACCGCCCAAACAGGCCAATTTTGTGGGCTCAGCGCATACTTAGACAGGTTCGATCCTAGCTTCATGTGTGTCTACTGAAGCAAGACACTCAGAGCCTACGCCACAGAATAATGGGCTGCTCTGACTTTTAAAAGTCCAAACCTCTCAAAAGCAGCCCTCAGAAAAGTTTGGCATGTGGGAGAAGCTTGTCTTAATTGCCAGACACCTAATGACATGACAGGAGTTGAAATTTGGCCCAAACATAGATGGATGTGAAAAAGAGCATACACCAAGTTCATTAGAATCTATAAATACACACACACACACACACACACATACATATATATATATATATATATATATATATATATATATATATATATACACACACACACACACATGTTTACATATGTTTTATATGACTAAAAGACTTGATTTGCTCTCAGACTACAGCCTGATTTTAGGAGGTTTGTCTGAACTGTCAGACATCTAATGACATGACAGGTTGAAATTTGGAAAAAATGGATGTAAAAAAGAACATACACCAAGTTCAGTATATAGTATATATATAGTATATACTATACCAAGTATATATATATGTAGAGACTGATTTTAGTCAAATGTGAAATAAAAGCCTATTCAGAGTTCAAGTTATAAACACCTTTTTGAAGCACATAACTAAAGACCAGAATGTTTTTCATGAGATGTCCATGGTCACCAGAGCCAAAAGGTTAAAGAGGACACGTTTCTCAAGCGTTGGCACCTGAGGCTAACTGCTTCGGGTCACAGCGGCCTGGCGTTCTCCCCTTTCTTCATGTGCTTCGGAAGGTCAGAGAGCGAGCGCTGTGCCCCCTGAGGAGGACGAGGGTCCAGCTGCAGCACCAGGAACACCAGGAACACCGTGCCACCGTGCGCAGGAAAGACGGCAAGGCTGGGCAGGTCCAGGAATGCCTCCCTGAAGAGGGGAGGCGAAGCCACCACCTCTCCAAACCTGCCTTCCTCAGCTCAGATGCCCTCAGGAACGGAGATGTGAAGAGAGCAAGAGACCAAAAAAAAAAAAAAAAAAAACGGCAAAGAAAGAGGCAAAGCGGAGCCAGGTGCCCCGAGACACGATGACACTGTGATGAATGCGTTCCTCGGACTTCCATTAGCACTACTTCTATATTGACAATAACATGCCTAAAACCTACATTCAGTCAAGCAGATGCCACATTATCTGACTGCTTGTGTATAAGGCCTGACAGAAACAAAGCTCCACCACACACTGGAGCGTTCAGGATGACCCAAGGAGCTCGTCCCGTGCCAGCCAGTCCCGCAGTGTTACTGTTAAGTCATGCGCAGTCCCGCGCAAGCTCATGCCCCAGCACGCCCCCATTAGCATAGCGGCCTCTTCTTGGGAGGTCAGGCTTGCGTTTTCTCCCAAGTGTTGACTGTCCGCTGGGCAACGTCACGCCCTAAAGCACAGGAATCCACTCAGGGGCCGACCCACTGCAGAGCGTCGCGGGGGAGCCGCACCGCGATGCACAATGGGCGACGGACGCGTGCGCCGTGCCAGGACGGACCGGAGTCCCGCGGCTTTGGATTCAACGGCGTCCAGCGGCTGACAGTCGCTGCCGCACAGCACAGGTGGAGCCAACAGGTGGAGCCAACACACCCCTGTTTGCCCTTGGAACTGTTTCCTCCTGGATGTTTTTCTTCCCTTCTCTCCGCTATCGTACCCAGTGGGGTTCATGCCAACGGCTACTTTTCTGGACGGTCAGTTCAAAGCAGCAGCTCTTTTAACTGCTTCACCAGGGAGACACCAGGGACGACAGCAGGAGGGGTGTTGTTACGAGCGGAGCGAACACCACCACCACCACCACGGGCTTCCGCCCTGATCGCCTGACCCGCCCTGATCGCCTGACCCGCCCGGGTCACTGGGCAACCAAGAGCGTTGCGGCGAGAGAGCTTCCTTCCTCCGAGAGAGCCCCGAGCAGTCGGCCCGGGAAAGAGGCGGGCGTCGTGACCAACGCGCAGGAAGCTGCTGCGCACGCCCCCTCGCTGTCTGCAGGCACACGCCAGCTAGTGGGGGGTGGCGTCATTACTTCGCTCCGCGTTATTAGAGTAATAACAGCTCACTGCCAGCGCGTGCGCGTGCACCCTTGTGCGTGTGCAGGCCCGCGCTCGCGCGTGTTCGATTCTGGGCATGTCAGCTTTGCCTCCGCAAAATGCTACGCTAATCAACCGGGCGGTTTAACAGGGAGCGGGGGAATGGGCATGCCAGACGGCAGGCAGCACGTAGCGAGCAGATATCTCGCCCCCTCTCTCTCCCTCCTTCTCTCTGCATGGCAATTAAGGACTCAGGCCTCAACAGAGAGAGGAAGATAAGCAGGGAATGAAAGGGGATCACGAAATGGAATTGTCTCATTTTAATTGTACAACAGCGCGCTGTGATGTGTTTGGGCTGTCGAGAACAGGGTGGGGTTCAACAGCTTCTATTTCGTGTGTGTAATAAACAAGCCCAGAGCATAAACATTCAAAATTAAAGCAAGTTTCAACAGTCTTTTAAAAAGCCTGTTAAAAGCTGTTTAAGTGTGTCTGTTAGAAAAAAGTTAATTAATTTAAAAAATAAAAAAAAAATGTAAAAGATAAAAAAACTCAGCACGCAAAAAGTACTCAAGAGTTCACGTCATAAAACCAAAAGTCAAAACACATGGGTGAAATTTGACAGAGTCTAATGAGTCTCATCCATCACATGACAAAAAATGAGCTCGTTTTTCATGGCATCATTGCCCTCTAGTGGCCATGCCCTAAACATACATGTTGAGAAAATCCAGGAACAAGGGCTGAGGGACTTTTAGGGTCATCAGACTACCTATGTAGGATGACTTTGTGAAGTGGTGGGGCAGTTTCTAAGGCATGGTGGCAGATATAGCAATGCACTCACTGAGGTCTTCAGCCAGCTGAACTCTCCTGCCTGTGATCAAGTGCTTCTTCTTCTCACCATCCTCCCCAAAGTCTTCTAGCACCTCTTTCACATTCTTCTCCAAGCGCCGCACTGAGGAACAAGTCAAAGCTTATTGGACGTCTTTAGAACAATTAGGCCACAGTGAATGATCACACAGCCACAGAGAGAAGTTCATAGATTGGCACTGAAACTCAACACACTCCATACCACTAAACTCCAGAACATATTTTAAATAAAAAAATAGTCCTATGGCTGACTATCAGCTGTTCACACTCACCCTCCGTGTTGGTGAGCTGCTGTCGAAGAGTGTTAGCTGTGATGCCCAACATCCTCTGGATCCTCCAGAACAGAACCACGTCATTGCACTCCAGCTAGAGGAGGCAAACACAGCGTCTGCCTAACGATGCACTGAACAGGCTGCAACACTCTGTTTTGTCAACACTTAAGGAGAGTCACAGGCTTTTCAAATTTCTGATATTTTACAACACACAGTATTTATGCCCTGTGCAGTGTTAAAACTGAGGGCGTTAACAACGCGAAGCCGTACCTCCGAGTCGACAAAGTGCCTCTGGTAGTAGTAGAAACCCCTTCGGCAGAGATTACAGTGAAACAAGGCCTTCTGCAGAAAGTGTCGTCGGTACAGTTGATGCCAGGTGTCCTTGATCTAAAAGCATGAAACGTATCAAAAACAATGAAGCAACACGTTCTGCTTTTCACTACTGATGCTACAAAGGTACCAGGTAAGAAAGACGCGTTCTACGAGGGGACGGAAAAACACAGGGTTTGGTGTTCGGCCAGGGTCCCACTGACCAGCACGGGGTCCACCTCCACCCCTCGCGCCTCCAGGTTCTTGCGGACGGTGGTGACCTCGTCGTTGGCCAGGTAGGCCGTGTGCTCCTCGTTGAGCTTCAGCAGGCGGTCCAGCTCATTCTTGGTTTCGTTGCGGACGTGCTATGAGACAGAAGCAACGTGGAGCGTGAGCGGCATTCGCGTAGTGAAACAGAGCAACATGATCTTGGAGAGCAGTAAAGATAGGTCGAGGAGTTTGTGGACGGCCCCTAACTTGTTCTGCCGTGCGATTGATCCACCTCGTCCATCTCTGCTTCCAGTTTGGCCCCACCATGTCGGCTATCACCGACTCAGCTACGAAAGACAGAATTGGGGGGGGGGGGGGGGGGGGGGGGGGGGGGGGGGGTTATGGCACAACGCAAAGTTACGCACAACACAGCAGAGAGCAGCAGAGAGCAGCAGGACCAGCGAGACGTGGGGGGTGGGGGAGGAGGGTGTGGAGAAGGGAAGGTGGAGCTCACTGTCTTTGAGGCGCGACTGTAGCGTCTCCTCCATGAACTCGATGGCAGCGTCCCACTGCGGCTTGTCTGTGATGGAGCGGTCCTCCAGGGCGTTGTGCTGGATCACTCGCTGCACCGGGAGAAGGAGATGGAGGCTTACTGCTCTCAGCCTCCACCCACACCCACGCCTCTCCCAAAGTTAGAAGCAGACTTCACGAGTTTAGCAGGCTGCCTCTTACTGAACTGATCTAATCACACGTGTGGCACCCTACAACATGCACTCGTGTGTATTAAGAAAGCTGCCCACTTTAAGAAAGATTAACCGAGCTGCTTAAGGGCGAGTTTGGTTTTGACAGGTGTGATTAGTGCCGGTCGGCATGTGTAGGAAGGGGCGTGTGGATGGACAGGCGCGTCTTTACCAAGCTGTCCATGGCACTCTCGTTCCACTTGTGTCTTTTGATGCTCTCATCTTTGACGGCTTCTTTGAGCTTGTCGAAGATGTCGTCCTGATCTTTCCCTTTGTACTCCGCCATGAACCGGGCAAACTCCTCCTGCAGCGTCTCCCAGGCAACCTGCGCGGCGACAGAGCGGCAACAATGAACACACAATGAAAGCACGGTTGGACTGCCTGGAGTCTGGCTGGACACTTCGGGCTTTGAGCAGTAAAAAGTGTAAAGCTTTTATGGGATGGGGTCTGTTTGTGATTCTTGCTGGAAGGTTCTGTAAATGCTGTAAACAGATTTGTTTTCAAGTACGAACAATTTATTTCAAACATGGAACTGATCCTTTGATCATTTATTTTTATACACCTTGCCTAGTGATCAACACATTCACATATTAGTTTGATTAAGTTTAGCCATGGACACATATTTGAGTTACACCATCAGAACAGCATCAGCCTTAAAGAAGCACCCTGGGTGAAAGCATTGGGGCAGACACCACCTCCAAGGCGGAGCTACACCACCTCCAAGGCGGAGCTACACCACCTCCAAGGCGGAGCTACACCACCTCCAGGGAGGAGCTACACCACCTCCAGGGAGGAGCTACACCACCTCCAGGGAGGAGCTACACCACCTCCAGGGCAGAGCTACACCGCCTCCAAGGCGGAGCTACACCGCCTCCAGGGCGGAGCTACACCACCTCCAGGGCGGAGCTACACCACCTCCAAGGCAGAGCTACACCACCTCCAAGGCAGAGCTACACCACCTCCAGGGCCTTGTGCGGCAGCTGCTTGTCGGTCCACTGCTTCAGCTTGATGTCCACCGTGGTGTTGAAGGTGCCGGAGGTAGTGGTCTGGGCAGCAGGCAGGTAGATGTTCTCAATAACATGCGTGGACACTCTCTCCCACAGCTTCTTCTGCAAGATGGACTCCCTGTGTTAGCGACAAGGGGGAGGATATGATGTGAAAACTATAGTAAAATTAATTAGCCTAAGGCCATACATTTAAACTATCGACATGGAACCCTTTCTTGGCTCGAGCTGGTGAAAATGACAATATTTTCTTAATGTCTCATATTTCTCAAAATTGTTTTGATGGTGAATATTTTGACAAGGAGACAAATGGCAGAATATCCTATGGATGTTAACCTGGCTCATTTATCATGGAGGACCAGTCATATTTCACCGCTTCCTGTTTGCTTTGTTCGACTAGAGCATATCAATACACACATCTCCAATACAGCCACCTAGAGAGGCTCAGAGAAGCCGCCCTCTGGCTATTCATCACAGCATTGATCTGAGAGGATGATGGAGCTCACTGCGGCCTTTACAAACACCTGATCTGTTGGGGGTTTTTTGCTGGCCCCTCACGGCTTTGGATCACGGCTTTCTGCTAGCAGCTACGCATCTTAGCTTTTTATGCTAAGTGTGTCCCAAGGAATAGGCACGAGAGGGCCAGATCATAGACATGAACGAGCAGTAAAACTGTGCCAGGCTCAACTGTGCATTCATTTACATTTAATATGGGTATTAAAATATAACAGTTGCTATGGAAGAGAACAGCAGAGTGGAAAGAGGAAGGACTGGGAAGACTGGGAGGACTGGGAGGAGGACACGTTAATACTTCAGAGATATTTCAGAGGAGACGCGGTGAGTACTTGCCAGTGTTTTGGCGTGACCTGGCTCAAGCTGATGACCTCATCCAGGATCTCATTTTTGGCCTTTTCAAAGAGCTCGTTCTGTGGACGGAGGTCAACATCTCGTCTTTATTTCAACGTAAAGCCAGTCCGGCGCTGCACATCACTACTTACAGTCAACAGCACACGGTGTCCTGGAGCACTTTAATGGGAGGCAGGGACTGGTGGAACGGCGAGGCCGTGTGTCGGTGTAGCATGACTGACACGGCTCGCCACACCGCTCTGCCACTAATAAGTCGGCTTGCGTCATGGTCTGCCTCTTACCCTGTCCAGCTCCCGTAACCGCGGGTAATTATTCTTCCACTCTGTCTCCAGGTTGAAGCGGGAAGCTGTTCGGTGACAGGAAGAAAGTTTACTTCAGGATACATCGAAAGACGTCTCAACATCATCAAGACATACATTTCACACTCCAGCACTGCAGTTATCAAGAGTGGTTACTGCTGTCTTGGGACTTGCAATTATCATGGACTTGCAATTATCATTTACCCAACATATTCCATACTCCATATTCACATGCTACTCAAGAAAATTCTAAATTTAGCATGTTTAAACCCGGGTACCTGAGCCGACATTTTAAAGCATCCCACAGAGACGACATTCACATCCACAGAAAATGCGAAGCGGGCTTTTAAAAGTAAAAAAGAAAAAACAGGAAATTCATCACAGCAAGTAAGAAAGCACATCCAAAACTTCCTTAAGACAGCGACTTTAGCCCTTAGCACTCCCGCCGCGCTTCCTCTCCTCCCCAGGGGCTTGCGGATCCGGCAGCGAGGCCATGATCAATGCCCCCGGAGGCGGGCGTGCTCGGCATCAGCCCGGCCGAGCCCCCCGGGGGGAGGCGCACCGCACGGGCCGCCCGTCTCGCCCGCACAATGGAGACGACGCTAATTGCCCCGGTTATCGGGCCGGCCCCCGGCACGGCGGCCGCGATCGATTGCCAACACAAAAGGGTCGCGGAGCGTCCCACGTCAGGCAATAAATCTCACAGCTGACGGCAGCGAGCGCTTAATTGGCGGGGAGGAGCCGAGCCGCGCGACGGGCCAGGTCTGGTTCTCCGTGGGGGGGGGTGACGGACTGGGGCAGGAATCGCAGCAGGCGCTGCTGGGAGGCTGTCAAGCGATGGTGGGCTTAACAGGTAAAGGGCCCTCATGCCGCCCTGTGAGGTTCCTATTACACCCAGGGCCCCAGAGGGATGGCGTCTATGCCGGCTCACAAAACGCCCCTGACAATCCTAAACTCTCATTAAGGCTTTGAGTGGAGAGGATGGAGCATGTGCTCAGGACCAGGAACCAGCCCCTGACTGAAAACTTCCATAAGGCAGCAGGCCGACTGGCCCTGCAGTCCAAGCTCCACCCCCCTCGAGCGGGTACGGGGGCGCAGTTACCTTTGAACGCGTCTGCCTGCTGTTCCACTGATTCCCGCACCATTTTCCAGAAGCAGTCAGACACCGCCAGACTCAGGTTCTTTGTGGTTACCTGGTGGGTCTTCAGCATGCCGTCTCTGCAGAGGAACAGCCTTGAGGATTAACCTTCACACCCACAGAACCACAACCACATACAGCCACAACGATTTCCCACCTCAGCAGTCTGGAGTTCTGAAAGAAGTCCTCTTCATAGTCTTTAATGGATTCTATGCTTTCATTACTACTGCCTAGGGGAAATGAAAAATGAAATGATTTATCACATTTAACTGAACAGAATGTATAGTTATTATAGGCAATTTCCAAAGATAAAGTATATTACCTTTGCCTGTCACTACAGCAAAGTAACCCAAAGCCTTCATAGGAAACAGCTTGCCCTCAACTATTTGCTGGATCTACATAAAAGGGGTAAAAATCAAGGAAAATGGACATTACTGGAAAGAAGTAATAGTCATTTACACTCACATGTTAACTTCTCAGATAGTAGCGTTACTATAGTGTTGCAGATAGTAATCAAGCTATGCTATACCTCCACCTAGTGGATAAAAAGGTAATCAACATGCCAAAAGAAATGGAAGTTCCAAAAAGGTACATCACACGCCACTGAGGGACACGAGTGACTTACTCGGCTTGGGCTGGCTAGATTCTTCTCTGCCAGGTCCACTTTGGTCAGAACAAAAATGGTGCGTCTGCCATGAGGGTCCATCTGGCTGACCAGGTCGGTGACTATACTGCGCTCTGCATCGACAGAACCATCTGGAAGAGAACGTGAAGACCACGAGGTCCGTGAGGGCCGACGCACGCCACGCTCGTGCGGGACTTCTGGAACTGCAGCGGTGTGCTGGAGACTCACCCTGAATGCATAAAATGATGGCGTTCGGGTTCTGCATGTATGCTCTGCTAATGCTGAAGATGGTGTCCTTGGTGTCTGAAGCCATGCCTGTGGTCACAGTCTGAATCAAAGACATGGTGTCAAACAGGGCTGTCATTCTGTATGACATCAATATACATTTATTTCCGATACAACTTACGCTGATTACTCCTGGTAGGTCCACCAGAACCATCCTCTGGATCCCTGGGCCTTTTACATTTAAAGATATAGTCTAGTAAAAAAAAAAAGAAGTTAATTAATTAACTGTAAAACTGTAAAAAGTTCAGAAAGTTAGTTGAGAGTTAAGTTAGTTGAGAGTTAAGAATAAGAGTCTAAATCCAATTTAAAGTTATAATGGAGAAAAGTGTGAGTGTGTGTGTGATGTCCCACCTCAGGACTGACTGTTTGGCCCTCCTTCACACTCTTCCTCATCCTCAGCTCAATTTCATGCCTCAGCGCTGCAAGCTACAGAAAACGTACATGACTCTATATCAGTGGCTGCAGGCGAGGCTATTAGGAGTCATACTGGAGACTAATATCCGTTAGCGTGCCATATGGTTTAAGTGACTTACATCCTCCTCTTTTCCCAGGTCAAACTCACGGGAGCTGTCCTTGAACATGGCTACATGATGAGGCCCTTCGCTCAGCGTCACCTGGAAGCAAACAGCCAAGACATGAAAATAAAACCAAAGGTGAAACCAAATTAAAAACGGAAAAACCTTCAATCCATGCCTTCAAGCCTGTAGCACCATTGGGCCAACAAGTAGACACTACTGCCTACATTAAAGCCCTCTTCACTCTCACCATTTAAAGAACCACACCCATGATCGGTGGGTCTTACAACATAGGAGAGCTGGGTAATGGAGTTCAAATCCTGGGCTTGGATTAATTTGGCTCACCTTGACAGGAGACCTGGTCATCATCTCCCCTGAGCCTCGGGGGAAGATCCGAGCTTGAGCGATCATCTCCAGCACGCTGGTCTTTCCTGCACTCTGGTCCCCTACGACCACCACCTAGAAGACATGGGGCCAGCGCAGGAACGCCCCAGTAAGGACCGTGTCATAACTGCTCTCAGTGTTTTCCCGCACGTTAAAAGAGAACAAACAGGGCACCACAACAAGCACTCACCCTTGGCAAGTGATCATGGGTATTGTAGTTGGAGTCATAGTCTGACAGAATGTCGAGGACCTCGGAGTACATGTCAATCAGCGACTTCTGGTGAGGAAGCAATGTGAAAATGCATGACCTAAGCATCACCGTGACAGCATGCTGCGCAGGACGAAAGCGTCCCGCATGCAGATCTCTTCGCAGGAAGAGGTGCGGCTGACCTTGACCTTCCTCTGGTGAATGCCTTTGTCATCCTTCTGCAGCACTACCTTCCTCAACTCCTTGTTCTCCTTCTCCAGCCGCTCTAGCATACGCTGGTACTTCATCTGTGGAATATGCCATTTCAGAGCTGATAAACTTCCTTAAAATTAGGATTGTGGATTTAATGGACGGGTCAATGGTGAATTGAATATTATTTGATGCGTGTCAAATGCAATGTGAATTCAGTAGTAATCCGCTCTCGCTGTGGGGAAACACACCTGGGTGCGGAGAAGCTCTTCTTGAAGTTGGTCGACTTTTTCTTTATCTGACGACTACGGAAACAGAAGGAGTGATGTCAGAACAAGCCCTAGTGATTCCTACATCAGGCTGCTGCACTGCGTCCCTGCCTAGACGTCACAAACATGCACCGAGCGTCCCAGCAGCGGAAAGTCTGGCTAATGCAAAGTCGCTGATTCCATTCATTCGGGGTTTGCAATAATCGCTCAATGGAACAAATCATCACGTTATACAGAAGGCAAAGATAGGAAGGCCTGCAAAAGATGGCAGAATTATCGATCAGGAATCAACAGAGAGGAGTCCGTCTCTATACCACACCTGTAATGCGTTTCTCATATTGGAAAGCACATCACACACTGCAAGCCACTTACAAAGGATCATGGGATGGTCAACATTGCAGCGGAAAGCGCCTTAAGACAAACATGGCACATTCACACAGGGGCAGGTGATCTCTCCAGAATGTACACTATCTGTGGCCGCCGGTCGGGCAGGCTAAACCTGCGGCCTGACTGCTCCTGCTTCAGCAGCCAATCACGGTGCTACCCATGCAGCAGAGAGACACACTACTCCAGCGAATCTCAGCACTACATTAGCACCTTTTTAGCTTTCGATTGTCAAATAACAGCTGCTTGGATAAATGGAAGAAGGAAGAATGCTCTACATTCCTAAAAAGGATCTTCGGCTACTGTAAAGTCTCAGGCACGGACGCCTCCTGATGGCGGCAGTGTTGTTGGACACACGTGGGCAGAGCAGGACAGCAGGCTGAGATGAAGCCCTTTAATGATGAGTGCTTGGGACAGAGTGGGAGGAAAACAGCTTATGAACTCATCAAGGGTCAAAATTTGAATTGCTGTGGCAAATTAAGAATAGCAGGTGAGCCGAGATTACTGCCTAATGCATTTTGCAATTCATATATAAACCTGAAGCA
The DNA here is from genome assembly GCA_020368025.1 of Brachyhypopomus occidentalis. Lineage (NCBI taxonomy): Eukaryota > Metazoa > Chordata > Actinopteri > Gymnotiformes > Hypopomidae > Brachyhypopomus > Brachyhypopomus occidentalis. The sequence goes on along the minus strand of JAGXOD010000025.1, from coordinate 4,205,499 downwards.
GCAATAACTTTTAGGCAATTTTCAAAATCAAACCGCGAATGCCGCAAATACATATAGAGAATATATATTCACATATATAGACAAATATACACATGCCTTAATCTCATGTTAGTACACCGTTATATATAGTCTAACAATGTATCTATTACACGTATTGAAGGTGACCGGTAAATGTGGTTGCAAGGGGAGTCTGTGTCCGAGTCCAAGAACCCAGTACAAGGGTCCGGGCCATAGCATAACACTATCAAGCAGTGGTTCTCAACCAGTCTTTAATTACCCAGCTCTTACCACAACGGCATTTGTACTCAATTTGGAATCTAGTAAATCATATATAACCAAAGCGCAGTTAAGAATTTTCATAAATTGCTCATAAGGATAAAACTTCCCCACGTTGTGTAGCTGAGGAGAACTTCAGTTTGCCGGCTAGCTTGACGACTGGCTTGAGAAGCACAGCGGTGGAGGTGCTGAAGTGGACCGTCACCTTGCGTTTGGGGTTCGGGGCCTGGGTGGGGGGCGGGCTCGGGGGCGGGCTCGGGCGGGCCGGGGCGGGGCTCAGACGGCGGCCGCGAATTACTGGCCGCCGCTGCCCGCCAAACCTCCTCTTCGTGCTGCTGGATCTGTTGCTGAATGAGAATGAGCTCGCTGAGCAGCCCCTGCTGAGGGACACGGCACAGTGAGAAACAGGGGGAGACAGCTGTCAATCAACCTGCCAACTAATCATATCATCCGAAGGCCCATGGGCGGGACGTTCCAGCGGAAGTCCACCGTAAGTAAAGACAGCTGTCTGTGAGATACAGAAATATAATGTATTGCCACTGCAGGCAGCACAGTTCATCTTGGCATTTATTCTCCATTCTTGACTTGCAGAATGTCAACTTATCAAGAGCAGCGGAGGCATCAATACAACAGGCAGCAGCTCAGTGCAAGTATGAAATCTACAACTAGAGCACCAATGCACAAGCCCAGTACAAACTGTGGTGGGAACGGATCAATTAATTAGTGCTACTGTATTCTGACATGTTTTTTCCTAAAACGGGGAGGAGAGAGGTTCCGTTAAACATCCGGATGCAAGCTCAAAGCATGTATGGGATTCTGCTGGTAATGAGAACATAGCAAAGCCAGTAGAGTGTTTTATATAGAGAGTTGTATGCAACAAGGAACACATCTTACTGAAGCTGCCCTTTGTGGCTTACCGGATGACATCTAGGATATATAAAAGGGCTGTGTGTTTCCTCTTAAAACAGACCTCTATCAGACATTATGTAAATACTCTTTTTATCATAGACAGTGTTTAATTCAAGAGACGACCTGACTGAGCAGGGGAAGAGCTGGTGGAGCTGCTCAGCTTATGGGAAACAAGAGGGGGCCAAAAGCAGGCAAAACGGCGAGTGTGTGTGTGTGTGTGTGTGTGTGTGTGTGTGTGTGTGTGTGTGTGTGTGTACGGCAGAGGCTTATGAAGACACACATTCAAACAGGGCTGCAGCGTCATCAGAAATGCGTCCAAATCCAAAATCACAACACAATATGACAGACATTACGGCACACAGTTATCGCACATGTTCATTCTGTTTGGCCTTAACCAGATGCTACACTAAACAACCAACATTAGACCTATTTGTAGTAGAATGGCAAATATGTAATAGAAATGGTAACAATCAGATGTTATGTGAAGTATGCTGGTGTGGCAATGGGCTCATCTGGAGGTCATTAAAGAACCCCAGTGTTCGTTACGCTAAAGCTGCCAGACCCCAGTGAAGCCCCGTGGGTGTCTACAGAGCTACAGGGCACATGCGGCCCACAGGAAGCACTTGCCTTCTTAAACTGCTTGTCAGCACTGTCGGCCATGCCGGCGGTCGCCGACTGCATCTCGGGCGCTTTCAGGGACGCCTCACCCGTGGATTCTGGAGAAGGAGGAAAGACATTAGCCCGCATTATCTTTTCAGGGAAACACAGATTATTAGATTAAGACGTGACGTTTATTCACATGCTAACGAGGTTGTCGGTTGTTTTTCTCCATCGCCAAATCCAGATTTGAAAAGTCCACAGTAAGAAAGCATATTAACTAGAGCATCCGAATAGATCATATATCCTCATAAAAAGTGGGCCGATGATAAATGCACTATGGCATCTTCTAACGGGGCTGTATAAAGGAGCGGCCAAGGAACGAAGCAGGAACTCTATACCCAGCTGAGGAGGTACACATGCTTAAGCTACGTCCAACCGTGTTCCCAGCAGAGACCACAACCGAGAGACGGACAGGGGGCTTAAACAGAAGAAGAAACCGGTGTGAAAGGTGCAGATGTGTTTCAGAGAAAGGGACAGGAAGTGATGTAGTGACAAGTAGACAAGGAAAAGCCAGACAAAATAAAAACTACAATGCAATGATGTTGTTGTTAGTCAGGTCAGTGAGCCATTTGTCAGTAGCTATCGCAAGCAGACTGTTTTTGACTGTTCATACTGAAACTGAACAAAACCATGTTTACTTCACTACAAGTAAAGGCACTGAAATGCTGTTATTACACTCTGTGGTCTGCGGTTTATTCCTCTTAGCTACAAACACTCATAAAATCACCCGATGACAACTCCACCCACCGAGTCCAGTCATGTCAGTGATTTGTAAAACTAAAGCCTAGGAAGGAACATCTTGGCCCGCCTGGTCCTTAGTGGCACAGAGCCCTTCAGGCTGTCTCCACTGAGGGGCAGTATTACAGCCAGCAGCTTTCAAACGCCGCGGGACGAGAGAGGGAGCGAACCGTGTGCCGCTTACACACCTAACAACAGACGCAGACCAGAAGCTCCAATGACTTCACTACGCACACCTGTGAAAACGTGGGAGGGAGGGAGGAAAGGAGGGAAACAAGATCAACAAATGAAATGGGGGTGAAAAAACTCAAACTCATGGCAGCAGAAGGCTTGAAGTCTTACGAGCCCCGGTGGACATGCAGTGCAGTAGCAGGGTATACTATAAAGGCCACACACATCACCGGACACCAAACAAACAACATCGCCATTCAATGATTGTTCACCAATAACACCACATGTGAATATTAAAGTACATCAACAAACTGAGGTATGATGTGCTTCCCCATCTCCCGAATAAGGAACCTACCCTGAGCAATAAAGCAAAATGGAAACTGTTATCCACATGTGAATTAACAACTGGTTGATGAACAATCAGAGCTGATATTTAACAGGCTAAATTTTAGACCAACTCAACAGGTAAATACTTGAACACAGTTGAAATTTAGGAATCCGTTTAAATCTAAATGTTATATGTAGTCACATGACAGGAAGATTGAAGGTATGCCAATACTGCAATATAAGATATTAAGTCTTAAATTAATGATACAGTGAAAATTCATAATTTTTCCCTTTCCCCCAAAAGTCATCCGATACTCATCCAAGAGCTTTAAGGCCAAGATGTTTTACACGTAATGGATGACTCACTCACCTAGAATCTGCTCCATAAATGTGTGCCCAAACTGTGTCTAGGTCTTAAAAAATGTCACAAATACTTCCCAATGTGGTCATTGCCATATCATTGGCAGAATTAGATTAGCTTAATGGTGTGATTTGTATGAAGATTTATTTATAGCAACAATTCCATGGACCATGACTGGTTAGTTACATGAGCCCTGCAAGTTGGTGTAAACTTGACTTGGAATCTTAAATTTGGAAACAACTGGTGGATGGTCTATTGTTCGTCTTTACGTGTACTGTACTACTGCTCAGCAATGGTGAAAATGGAGAAGAAGGAAGAATTAGCCCTTTATACCTTAAGCTCCAATCAGGAATTGAAACAAGTGCTTTACTTCTACTGGGATATTAATATACACAGGAAACAAAGAAAGAAACATCAGAAACATGAGGGTGTCTGCTAGTCCTGTGCTCTTCCAAACAATTCCTGATTGCAGCTTAAAGGTGTGAGTAGCAGATGTTTCGATCCTGAGGTACCACAGAATTCCGCGGCTCACCGCTGGAGAGAAGACTCTTAAGGAACGTGAAGTTCTCCCCTATCTTCTCCAGGTCTGGGAGCAGCTTTGCAATCTCCTCCATTTCAGGCAAAGCACGGGCTAGTTTGTCTTGATCGAGAGGAAAGGAACATGTCGTTATTAGAATGTAAATGGCACAGACCTGTATCCACATGCCAATTCATTTAAATGAATCACAGGTAACTGCAGAGCTCCTAAGAGCTGATCTCGGAGTCACTCAGCATACGTACCCAAGTCGAAATTCTCACTCAGCTCCCAAACAAAGTCGGGGACTATCCATGTGTACTCGCTCAGATCAGGAAACATGTCCTTCCATTCATCATATGTCTGGAAAGCAAAAGGAAGAGATGCACTTGTATTAAGGCAGGGAACACTGCACAATGTGTGCATAGTGCTTTTGGACATTTAGGGTATTCATGATGTGACGTGATTATAAAATGATGAGAGTCATGACATTGAGTGACAACTGGGAACAAATTATCAATAAAATTGTTTTTATATAAGCATGTGTTCCTTGACATTGTGAATATTAACATATTAAACACTAATAGGGCTTTTTTAAGAAAAAAACTTCCCACATAAGTATAAACAATAACTAAAAAGGTTATCATGTTAATCATCACTTCTCTTCTGCACACACTTTGCTCACAGGATCAGTTAAAGATCAGGATCAGAGGTGTATACTAGTCTTTTGAACCTTATAATGTGACAGGTTAGAGTGTCCTCAGGTTAGAGTGTCCTCAGGTTAGAGTGCCCATCAAATTTGGTACATTACGCAGGCCTAAATATACTGTGACCGTGACCTTTATGAATATATCACATATATCTTATGAACACATCAAACATTACGCAAGACAGAATCTCACAACGAGCCAATCGCAGCTGCTGAACAAAACTGTGTGAACAAAGCCCAACGTACGAAATAAATCCAAACCCACCTTTTTAGCAGTGTAGCCTCCCCCGACGGCGGAGCCCAGCAGGATGTAGCGCAGCTTGAGCAGCCTGGCGGCCAGACGGGCCACCCAGAAGGAGCGCTGCTGCTGGTGCCCGGGGCCGGCCGGCCGGGCCCTGGCGGGTCGCACGGGCAGCCTGGAGAGGGAGGTGAAGTGGCGCGCGGCTGTGCAGTGAGGGGGCCTCTGTGGGTTGGAGCCCTGTGACGAGCGGTGGTGGATGGCACGGGAAAGAGGGTGCAGCTTCTGCAGGGGCAGGCGGAACCTCACCCCCGATCTGGAGGGGAGCAGACTCCTGCATGCTATGCTAAAGGGAAAAGAGAATGTGGCATTTGGCTTCGACAGTGGTTTAGGAGTGCCAGCACATATTCCTATGACACACAGTAGGTAATTATTTTAAGTGTTATAGTTTATTGGAATTTATTGGAATTTTTATAGGTTATAACAATTGGGTAATAAACTAACAGCTTATTTCGGGTGTTATTTAATATTATCAACATGATGATATAATTGCATAATGATTTGTTAAAGATAAAGTGGCTGTATAGAACATGGATGCTTCAAGCAATTCAAGACTGCATCAGACTTGTAACAACTGCTGGAGAGCAGTTTACATGTAAGCACTAAATCACCATAACATATGGAAATCCAGAAAGATTAGCTTTTGTTTGTTGGTGATGTCGAGATAACAAACGTTATCTTGAGAGCGTGTGGAAATACGCAAGCCTAATTAGTCATGATAAAAATCATGGAGAAATGCTTTTACTTTAATCAGGGACTCACAGAACAGGAAACAGTCACCAATATGCAGTCGCAGACATCAGTGTTCACAGTGAACAAAACTAAAAGATAAATTTCCTGTTCTCTGTTTACTTGCGCAAGCCTACGTAATCAAATATGGCCCCATAAGACCGTTCTCGTTGAAAATTTACAGAAAAGTGATTCAGATATACTATCAAGTTATTGACAGCCTGCACAAGCTGGTATTGCTGGCATTTTGAATCTTTTGTTAAGTACCACACATTACTGAAAATAATTTAGTTTGTTTAGTTTAGTAGTTTTTGAGTTGATTAACTAAACATTTCTAAAGATAAGTGATAGATCATCAATTGAATATTTATGAATGCTGGTGTTGCCAGATCTGCACCTATCTTCTCACACTCAAGATAAGACACAAACACGTACATCATCATCACGACTTAGTGCTAAGAAATATAACAATAACCAATCTGATCAGCTAGGTAGATAACCTACGGTACTACCATCATAACAAAGTAGGTCGTCCAGCTGACTGAACACTCTTAGCTCGCTGTCGGGTGTCCACAATTACATTTGCATCACCTAGACACACGGCTACCTAACTACGTTTAATACAGCCGCGTTTAATGTTGCTCACGACCACGTTTCGCACAAAGACAGCAAAGAAAACTAGTCAGACATGCGGCTGAGTTGTGCGGTTCTACGCATACTGACTTCTGCACGGTTACCCGGTAGCCAGCTAACCGACTAGGTAGATAGCAAACTAGCTAGCTGTCACATTAGACTGACAAAAAACACAAAGAAACAATGCCAATAACTGTCAGGTCATAGAATGACCAAAAGAAACCTCAACCGACGCAGGGCAGTTTATAATGTCAAGAACACCAGTTCGCATGCCCTCCTTAACTAAAACGCACACTAGGTTAGCTAGGTTAGCTAACCACCAATGTGGATATCTACACATTTATACAGCTAGCTAGATTGTATCTTACCAGGAAACTGTGCTTCCAGCGCGTAACATTATGTTCTAAACTATTAGAGGTGTATGTTAAGATATATCGGGACTTTTTTCAAGCCAAAATGTAATTCATCTTTCCAGATGAGGAACATTAGACAGCTTGCTAGCTAGAAAGGGCATTGCAAGCGCTCTAATCACCAGTGTCAACGGAGTGAGGTTGTATATCCGGGTCACAAAACAAAAGTCCTCGTTAACGTAATTTATTTTTAAAAATCTGTTTTAGTATTACGGTCTCGGAGACCCGCAGTGCATATTGAGAACCTTACGTCCAAAACCACATAGTACAACTACATACTACTAATTACTATGTTCCTATTTTATTAATATGTACTGTTAATTCGAAGGAAGACTGCTCTTCATTTTGGACACTCCCAAGTGTTGCACATGTGCAACCTTTACAAGGTTGGGCAGAATAGGGATGCCCAAAATCTAGTAAGACTGCATGACATTAAGGAAAAAACAGCATTATAATGCCACATATTTTATTGTATCACTTTTCAATACAGAAAGTTCTCTTGAAATCAATAAAGTGTTGTCTCTCTTATCCTATTTAGAATACAGAGGTGATCCCTATATTTTTCTTAAACAGCCTGGTATTTATTTATTCATTCATTTTACTAATAGTATGTGTGTTTGTTGTATTGTGTGATTATTGTGTTTTATCAGAACAACCAAACAATGTTCACCTGCAATATCTGAGACTGGTCATAGCACACAAGAAAAAAATGTCTTTGGTAACAGATCTCACACATCCAGCCAATATCTCTCTGCCCCTATTAATCCTACACCCTCAGCAGTGCAAACTGCCCTTCGCCCCGCTTGACGTTCTGATTGGCTGCTGCTATCTGCTCTTCAGTTTCACTATATATCTTTCAAATCCCTGTGAAGCACTGTTCCATTAAATGTGTTCTTGCTCTGCCACTTTTCCAAGTGTACAAATCGCTCTTTGTATGCTCTGTAGCTTTGCCAAAATATTTCTTAGTCTCTTGTGTTTGCTTTGCTTAGCAGCTAGCTCCTAGATTTTGTTTTTATTTACTTCCTGATTTTGCCTCTCCTTCAGTTGTCGCTATTTCCTGTGCTAGTTCCTTGTTGCTCATTCCTGTAATTCATTTATGTAGTTCCTTAGTATTCAGTTTTTTTGTGGCTCTGCAGTTTGTAAATTAACCTGCTATACCATTCAAATCTTTCTGGACCTCTCTCATCAATTTGCTCATTTGCATAGTACAGCCTATTGCAATATCAGTATTAAAGACAGCAATATTATGATACTGACAGATAATACATTGTGCCAACCTGTATTGTAGCATGCTGTTTTTGTGCTGTTCATACTCTCAACACTCACTCATGACTTAATCTCACAGGGAACAAACATGAAATATCCAGAACAAAAAACATGAAATATTCAGAACAAGAAACATGAAACATTTATCTAATATTCAGTCATTCTCATCCTTTACTGGTGGCTGTCATCTGTACACAACAGAGCCATAACTTGTATAAAAAAGTAGGTTACATACATTCCAATCTTACTTCTTTTCCCAAATCATTGTGAACAAGTGAGCAGGTGTGATTAGCTGGACGTATTCAAAACAAGATTCCTGATGTATGCTTTTATTTGATTTGATGGAAAAGTTTAATACTTTCTAATATAGGTACTATCTAATAATATATCTATCTTGTCACTCTGATATGATTTTATGGTCTTAGTTTCCCAACATTTGTGGGAAGTATCTAGGCTCAAATATACTGGTTTACTAGTATATTAGACATGTTTACTAGTCCAGTGTCCTCAATACTGTATACACCCCCTCCATCTCACATATCAAATACACCATGTACCCAGCCAATGAGATTTATGGTCAATCGTAGCTTTTCATTGGAACATGAGACGCAATCAATCTGCGTGTGTGCAAAACAATGTAGGCTATCATTTCTGACAGTCTCATTATATTAAAAACTGCTGTGGATAAACAAATAATTTGCTTGCACATTACATACTTCAAATTACATGACCATAGCATGATATTAGATAGGCATAAAAGCTGTTGACAGACTGTACTTCCCTATCTGTTACAGAGTTTGCACAATCCCCAATAAAATGATGTGACAGAGCTTTGAAGTGTGCCACGCAGGCACCTTAAGCTTGTATTAGCACAATAATCACTTTTCTGTGCTTACTGATATATACAGGATGCGTACGATCTCCAGGTTAGTGCAGGTCTGGCTGTGTAAGAGGTCACAGTCACAATGAAGAGCCAGCATCTTTACATACTTAACCTGAACCCTTTGAATAATGCTATGGAGACACGAGTCATGGTGAATGGTCATTCTCTGTTTACAATCCTGAGATGATCGACAGGTGATTGCATAGAAATTTGACTTGTCAAATTACTTTACTGAATTGTACTAAATAGTATTTATTTTACTTTATGGCTTTGTCAAAAAAAATCTTGAATTAGAGACATATTTGTAATTTTATAGTAAACATAAGACTCTAGCATTGTTATACTTGGCATATCCATCCCAGCAGAGTCTGGGCTTGTCGTTGGGCTGTAGTACTTACTATTACTTCATACTATTGTTGTAATTCCAGTATTTATCACATATATGTTGTATAGCTGAGTGACCACTCCTGTTTTCTGGGGGTTTATTTAGGGGGGGGGTTGTTGTTGTAGCTGTTGTTGCTGTTGTTCTAGTACAGCAGACATACTGTATATTACCATTATAACATTGTGCATGGCAAATGCCCCATGTTGTAGAATTCTCTGTCCTACTGTACACGTCACTGCCCCACAGCATGATGGGATAAACAACTGGAGCAGGACAGTAGACAGAGCTGAAGGGAGGCTGTTGTGTGCCCCAGATTTGTCTTTAATGAAGGGGGTTTGTCATATTCTCCAGAACAGGGTCAGCCCAAAATACACTGCCTGAAAAGAAAAGGAGGCTACTAAGCCAGCATCAGCTAGTCAGCACGCTCTGTTCAGCGGTTCTCACACAGGTGAAACAACTCATTGGGGCTTTTCTGCAATATGCTACAGTTATCATGTAGATAATGTAGAAGTTGATAAATACAGACAGTTTTTATGTAAACATATATACAGACTATAATTTACAAACCGTGTGGGCCAATTAAAAGGTTCCAGCTCAGAGTTTGAATTGTGTGTATATGACTGTGATAAAATAAATGATGTCTGCAGTAGAATCTGTCACTGGTCTTTACTGCTGCAGTCCATAATTATTGGCAGGCTTCATGTGTGCAGTGAGTGGAAAGTATGAGAGAACTGGTGTGTGGCTGTGTTTGTGTGATTGGGCCCCCTAGGCTCCATGCTCTGTAATGGAAAGTTTTTAAAAGCAGACCACTACCATATGTGCGCACTCTCTCTCTCTCTCTCTCTCTCTCTCTCTCTCTCCCTATCTCTCTCACACACACACACCAATTCAGATTCCTGTATCCACAAATCAGGTCTCTCTTTCCTTCCCTCTCTCCCCTCCCTACCTCCTTCTCCGATATTAACTAGATTACACACAACTCACCATTTAAAGACTTGAACAAAAGCTGTGAGTTTACTTCTGCACCAGCGTAGAGCAACAAACCCAACACGCTGAGCCCACCTAATCAACCTACTGCCCAGCCCAACCCAGTCCAGCCCAGCCCAGCCCTGTCCTGGCCATTCAACACGCTCCATCTCTTCGTCTCTCCATCTCAGACTGCCTCAGCTCCACCCAGCAAGCCCAGCACGTGTGCTCCAGTGGAGGCTGCAGCCCCTGCACAGCACGCCGGCCTGATTGGGAGTAATCCGCCACAGCCACAGTCCCGTCTACTTTTTACCCCCTTCTGGAAAGAGTCCCACGCGCCAGGCGTCAAGCTGTCGCTCCGACTACTTCCCGCAATCGTTATGGACAACGAGGACGACGACGATGGCAACTTCACCAAGTGGATGAGCAGCTACTGGGGACACGGGGAGGATCGGGCCAAAGAGAGGAAGAGGAGCTTCCGAAGGCCCAGACGCACCACAGACGGCCGACGAGCATCAATGCCATGCATGGTAGGAAAGCACTCATGGAGGATGGAGTGAATGGGCACATCTGGGGTGCTGAGGCCTGCTGAGGGTGCATGACCATAATGTACTATAGAGGAAATAGGGGCTTTACTTTCTGCATTGCACTGAATTAGAAAGTAAAGCCTCTGCATCTGTATTTGTAGGCAAAATTGTAGGCAAAAAACATAATAATATTGCTGAATGGTTTATAGGTTTGGCATTAAGTGTTTTATATACATTTGGGTATGCTGCATAACGTGTGTTCAGAGCCAGTCATTCTGAGTGTGGAAATGTGTACATTTTGATCATATGCCTTCCAGCAGTTCAGTTGACCTTAAAATTATTGTGTCAACAAATACAATATTGCAAGAATAGACAAATTATGTGAGGCATGGGAAGACTAACAAAGACAAAGTGACAAAACAGCTAATAAATGCTAATAATAATCAAGCTATAATATACCAGCAGTAAATGCTAATAAACATGATCAAGCTGATCAATGTGATCTTTATCCACTTAAAAATAGTGTATAAACATATGCTAAATTGAAATACAATAAAACAAATTGCCATTCAGATTTGTTGAAAACATTCCAAAGTACACTTTAAACATTCATTTAAATGTCAATGAATACATTTTCATATATTTACCTGGTTTTCGAGGGGGAAATGCATTGGCAGGATTGAGAATCGGCATGTGAGCCTCTTCCAGGTCTGTTCCAGCTGAAGGTGATGGTGCTGATCTATGCCAACTGATTAGTGGCCAGTTTTGCATGGTTCTGTCACTCGACAACATTGTCACGCAGGGACAATCTCGTTTTCTCTCTCCCTCAATCGTCCTCTCTCTCTTTCTGTCTCTTTCCTACACATACAACAAACATACACATCACCCCCTTCATGCAAGTGTGTCTTCAGATGTCTTCACAGAAACAAAACGTAAAAGAAGCAACAACGTGACATAGCACATTATAAAAATGAAAGGCATAATGAAATGAAAACAACATTCCGTTTTATCTGTTCTATAATTAAGTGAGAACTGGATTTCAGTTGTTTTTTTTTCTGGAACCCCCGTATAAGAGGGAATCTGAGTCTCACAAAGGTTTCCATGGTGAGGGGCCTGATACAGTAACTGGTTCAGGCTGTGACTGACATGGCATAGTTCATGTTTCCCTGTTGACACCCTGAGTGATGTGGTAGTCAAACCAATCTGTCCGATTTGTCCTCCAAGCATGACGCAAGCCCACGATGTGGAGTAGGCTGCAGGTCCAAACCATGTGGAGTTCATATTCCTGTGGAGCAGGTGCATGTTGGCTGGCTCCAAACCTTGGCCCAGGCTGTTAGCTGCACTGCAATATACTCCGCGCAATATGCAGCAATGGGAACCGGATACACAGAGCTTTTAGAAAGCTTTTTAACATAATGTGCTTATCCAAATGCATGCAAAAACTAAAATAAAAGAATGCGTGTTCTTGTTAAGGTTTGTTTATTTGAAGTTTGACATTTGAAAGGCGAATTAGCCTTGAGGAAACTGAATTCGGCTGGTGTACGTCTCTCTGGCTCTTGTCTCGGTTTTCTCTCCTCATGTCTCAGTCGCAGCTGGAGTCTTCACAGATCAAACAGCTCCACACCGCCATCACGCTCCCAGCTCCCGCCACCCCGCCACCCCGCCAGGAGTCCGAGCAGCGTGCCCACCCTCGCCGGGTCTCATCCGACGACAGCTGGGCGACAGGGGGAGGCAGCGCCCCCATCCCGGGACTGTCCGAGTCTTTCGAGATGCTTCACGTTCGCAAGCACAGAATCATGTCGCTGGTGGGTGTGGGGACCAGGCAGGGCTAATTAATAAAGTGGCCTTTGCACGAGGCACTACTGAGACAAGCGGCCATTTGAAATGTGTGTATGTGTGTGTCTGTGTGTATAATTTGGTCATAATGTTTTATTTGTTTGTAGAATGATGCGAATAATGTGTGTTTGATCTGCCATGAGAAACTGTGCAATGGAGGAGCAGCAGGAGGTGCCCAAAGCCTCCACTACTCCCAGCGCCTGCACAGAGAGGTAAGGGCCAAGGCAATGCAGGCGCTCCACGTGCACATGTATGCATAGCACCAGAAGACTCGCTAACTCATTCAGATGAAACAACAGGTTGTCAGCATCATACTTTCTTGTCCAATAATGCACTGGGCCAGTATTGTTTGTTCATTCACTCCCCTCCTAAATAAAAGATGGAAATAAAGGTGGAAGCATTGTCCTACTCTGTGCCCACTAGATCTAGATCTTCATGACATCAGGCTAAAATTATTCCATCTAGTCCATCCATGGGACCCGTGTACGGTGACTTATTCATTCGTGGGCACTTACAGTCTCCGTAGGAGCCAGCAGTGACATTAGGAACCTTGTTTCTGATTGGTGGTTTGGAAAGGTGACGAGGCCAGTGCGGGAGGCACGTCCTCGCAGCGTGAGCGCCACAGCTGTCTGCGAACGACGGAAGGACGTGCCATTCTGCCCTGGACGGGAAGGAACCCGCCTGCCCTGGCACCAGCTGACCCTGCGCCGACAACGCTGAGGCATCATGGGAAAATCTAAGATGCAAAAGAAAGATGTGCATTCCAACTTTCAGTGAAAATGAGTCGTTGCTTAGCATGGTAAATGTTGGCTACCGCGTCACTGTTTTCATCAGATTTCATTTAGGTTTTGAGGTGGCTGAGTTCACCATCGTGTTGTGGTAATTTATGCTCACATTATTTGTGTAGGATGTGTATGAGCTAGTATATACAGTAGACTGTAAATATGTCTACATCTTCTGTGTGGTTCATACTGCAATGGTTGCCTGAAATATGGTAGCTTTGTGCAGTCATAAATATGACCTTCTCCAGATCTGTGCTATCCTGCCATCTCCTTTCTCTCTTCATCTTTTCCTCTGAATAATTGTTTTAATGCAGTAGCATTTGCTTGCTCTGATGGCAGTACCTCCTTGTTTAGTCTTTAATCTTTCTTTACTTCCAGAGATGATTTAAATTGATTAAATGGTATCATTCTATGTGTTCATAGATTAAATACATACAATTTGGTTACTTTGTATATGGTATGTGAATTAAATTTTCATTTAACTCTATAGTTATAGATTTTAGGATATTATTATTTCACGTGAACGCCAGCCACTGTTAAATGGGGAATAAAACACAGGTTCAGCGGCACAGCCGTTTTGTGTACATTCATTCAGGAGTTCACCGCGGAAAGCCCAAACCTGCCCCTAAGCGCCCGGTACGGGCACGTTCGCTGGGCTCCTTTTGTCCTTGCAAAATATGTTGTGAGAAGCGTGACTTCGTGCACGTACCCAAACACCACATTTCGAGTCCCGCCCTATAATTACAAATCCAGCAAAACATATTTTAAAATTCGGCTTTCTCGTTTTATACAGAACAACCGTTACCTCTGACTGATCCTATTAATAAAATGCAGCTCAAAAAGAAATACACACGTACAGTTAAGTTATCCAGCCATTTGAAGGCCGTTTTCAAGTGGCAAATACTTCTTTTTGATCCCTCATAACTGTGAGTTAATGGGAATTCTAAAAACAGCAGGACGAGGTTCTGAATAAGCGATTCGTATAAGTTTCCAACAAGCTGGAGCTGGGAAAGGTGGGGCTGAATTATTAGCCCAAATAGCGGTTTCTTAGAACGAGTCCCATCTCAAAGTACTTAATCCCGTAGCAGGCGGGTAAAAATGCACACGTGGAATTCATACAAGTGCTTGATTGAAGGGGCGCCCAACCAATCAAAATGGAAAGGAATGACGTTCGCTTGCGGATTTAAACCAATCTTTGACTTATACAGGAGGGTTCCTTAACATACCCCACGAAAAAATCCTTGAGAAAAGCTAGTTGGGAAAACAGCTGGTAAAGTGACTAGGTCTTAACTCCTAAGGCTTTACTAGACATCTTCGGTGGTCAGCGGATAGACTATGACAGCGTTTTTAGCTAACTTTGGTTCTGTAAGATGCTTCAGTACATGGAGGAGTTAATTATCATTTAAAAGTTTTAATTTCAAATGCGAGGGAGGGACAGTGTCTACTCTGTAGTCTGTACTCTAGTCTGTACTCCGGTTATTTAACAAATACCCGCCTCGCTTGGTTGTAAGGTAAGTAAAAGAAAAACAAATCAAACGCATTATAATCCGTTTTTTTATTTACAGGATTTTCTAAATGCGGATTCTTGTATTTTATTGATTGAAAACCTGTTGTTGGACGGGTTGTTTGGTTTATAGTTTGTTTTTGTCAAGAAAAAATGTTTGAGTTCGGAACGACGTTTGTGAACCTCAATCTCTTGGACATGAAATTGAGGAGTGATGAGCAAGAGAAATCTGAGTGTAGGAACACTGACAACAGTGTTTGCGTTTCGCCTTCTGTTTTGATTTTTATCAGACTACTCAGGACCTAATAAAAATATCTAAACACAAGTACACTTTATTTAAATTTTCCGCTTCAGTCATGAAACGGCCAACAGCCAAATTTGTTTGGGGTATCATCCGCAAAAGTTTTATAAATATATTTGAGAAAGGTTTACTTTTCACGTACCTATAGGAGATGCCACTGCTATAGGTACGTGAAAAGTAAACATTTCTCCAAGCTATTTATTTGCGTCGGGCAGTTTGCTTTAGGTCTACAGAATGCAACGTTTTCACTGTAACAAAGGGGGGGACGACCCCAAACCATTTTGGAAGTTATATTGGACAGATGTATAGTTCACATCATCCTGTGTGTTTTTAACATAATATGAAATTAAAGCGATGCTAACGTGAAGTCCCGTTAATTTCCGGTATTGGGTGTCCTTGCATTTCTATTAATTTAAATGATCCGAGATGCAATTGTCACAACGGATTATAAAGGTCTTATTTCCTTCTTTTGATATAGACTCTATTGATATTAGAGCCATTGCGCTTCTATGAAAGATGCGGCTATAAATAAGCGCAGCCATGCCAGCCAATCAGACGGCATATTCGCTCTTCGTTGAAGAGTCACTTAGGCCATCTGGTCTCCATGGCGATGGCGCCACATCCAGCACTATGCTTGGTTAGGGAACCTGCTGACAGCAATCAAAGAGGGGATTCAAACCTGTATTCAGGAGAGATAAAAATAATCCCTAATCTTGGAAAGCAAAAATTAAAAGGGCCAGAAGATTACAGTATTATCAAAATCTTTCAAAACGGGCACAATACCCATTATACTTTGTCTAAGTAGCTACAAAAGAAATAGGAACTTCATTTTGCAATTTTGAGCTGAACTGAAATTGGACCAGTTGGAGAAGCTTGTTTTGACATGGTATTTGACAAAATAAAGAACCACACAATCTAGCAATCACACAATCTGAAGGTCCTGTGGGATTTCTATACATTGAAGGTTGATTGTCCAGAAGAAAATGTACATAATAGCAAGATTTACACACACACACACACATGTAAATTGGGAAGGAAAATGCTAGAATATGCTAAAGTGATTAAAAATATTAAATGAGAAGGTGTTCTGCTATATAAAATATATTGCTCTTCCTTTAACTACCATTCCCTGCTTTAAGGGACAACTGCTTGTTGAGAGCAGCTGTGAGAATTGAGAATTCACAGGGTTTGGAATGAGGAAAATATTGTGCACTCTGGCTTGTATGGTTTGGCCACTAGATGGTGCTGTTAAACAAAGATGAATGCTTTTGTAAGCGAATGGATCCTAGTGGGCTGTCATGTTTTCATTATCTCTGTAATGCCTTTTAAGCGTGGACACTAGCAACATACTCTCTTCCTTTTTTTTGTTTTTCTTTTTTTCACAGTAGAGTTGTAGAGTCTGTTCAGACTGTCTTTGTCACCCTTATAGAATCCACAAGAATGTCATTTTCAAATTATATGGTCTTATGTCTCTCCTTCATGTGTACATTTAAACTCATCTCACCAAAAAATGGAGAAATAGACAGAAACACATTCCCACATCTTCAGGGCCCTGGTTGAGTCAGATTCATTATTTTTTTTTGCTGCTTTAATGTTTTTCCACCCACTGTCATGGCTGTTCATCGTGACTAGAAACCAGTTTGCAATTTTCCAAAAGAGAGTATGTGAAGCATGAGAAATCTCATTTTAGGTTCACCAACCCAGGGAGATTTGTGAAGTGATG
This sequence comes from Brachyhypopomus occidentalis, assembly GCA_020368025.1. NCBI lineage: Eukaryota > Metazoa > Chordata > Actinopteri > Gymnotiformes > Hypopomidae > Brachyhypopomus > Brachyhypopomus occidentalis. Next base: position 4,188,591 of record JAGXOD010000025.1, on the reverse strand, counting down.
GAGAGAACACAGAGGAATAAGTTACATCTCATAATCTCATTACTATTTCAGGACCTACGAGACAACATGGGGAATTTTAAGGGCCACGCTCTACCAGGCAGTTTCTTTCTGATCGCTGGCCTGTGGTGGGCAGTGAAGCACTCGCTCTGGTACACCACCCGCAGGAACAAGAGTGCCGGTGCAGGGAGGCTCTCCACCCGAGCCTCGCAACACCGCCTAGAAATCATCGAAGGAGCTCTAATGCTCTCCTTCTCCGTTATCGGTACACTACACTCGCACGCTTGCATGAATTTCACATTCCACAGGTGCACGCCTCGTCTCTGCTAATGCGTGGCTATGACTCATCCGCCTATGTGCCCCGTCGCAGTTGCTTTAGCACCTTGTATCCAGACGAATAATATTATGACCCTTGCGCAAACGTGTCTTTGTTTACCTGAACTGCAGCTATTGCTGTGATATTTCATGGATTCCTGGCATCAAATCATTTCATAATGATCCAGACATCAGAGCAAGTCTACCTTTGTTCCAAGCACTACCTGTCTGGCCCACTCTTACAGGGATGCTGGGGGAGCAGTTTGCAGCAGGTGGGCCGAAGCTGCACCTGTATGACTCCTCCGCTCAGCACTGGGACAAACTGATGAACTGGCAGCACACAACCATGTACCTGTTTTTCGCGCTGGCAGGGGCCACCACCCTCGCTGTCCACAGCACGGACGCGGCGCCGCTGGCTTTGGACCGCCTGCTTCTGGGCTTTGCTTTTTTTAATGAAGGTAAAGCGCTGGACTACATAACACGATTTGCTGCATGAGCAGATCCATGCAGGACGAAAGCTTGCGTTACCAAACTAAACATTTGACTGCTTGCAGGATTCTTATTCCTCTATCACCTCCACGGTAGAGACATGCTGGATGTCCATGTGCACATTCTCCTGCTGTATGCGGCCTTTGGAGGTGCTCTCACCTGCCTCCTGGAGGTCTTCCACAGGGGAAACATCCTCCTGGAGCTCTTGCGGGCCACCCTCTGTGTGCTGCAGGGCAGCTGGTTCTGGCAGGTGTGTGTCTGTGTGTGTGAGTGTGTGCCTCACCACTCTGCCTCCGGTTGTGTGTTCTCATGAAATTTTTCCACGTTTCACATGGGGTGTTTCACAAAGTCGTCCTGATGCACATCCCAAGATTCCACGCTACTGGAGTTGAACAGCGTTTAGGAGTACAGGAAGATGCAGCCTTATACAAATGTAGCTTAGTATTAAAGTTTGTGTGTTAATGACATAAAGTAGATTTCTTTTTTTTATGTAGTCATAGGTACCTAAGCCAGAAATTGTCACTGAAGCATTTCACCATGTTGTTGCAAAGTCAAGGATTATCTTATTTAGCAATCAAAATCCTTATAAAACAAAATGTAATCCGACACTGATCACAGCACTTGAGTTTTCGATGTCTTGTAATACCACTTAGAAGAGCAGGGTTGAGGACTAGTACTACTATTTCAGAAGAGAGAAGCAAAACCTCTAGGGTCACTTTCCATGAGTGGGAAGGAAAGCGTTGAAGACGGAGACATATGTGTGAGCCTTTGTAATCAGCTTGTTGTGTTGATAACACTGTTTCCTGCCATCTGTCCTTTTATGCAGATTGCCTTTGTGCTGTACCCACCCAGTGAGGTAAAGTGGGATTTGTCAGACCACAACAACATGATGTTCATTACCATGTGCTACAGCTGGCATCTCGCCTTTGCCCTGCTCACGGTGGCCGTGACACACAGCGCTGTTCTTTGGTGAGCTCAGATTCTCTAGCGTTGACCATTTATTATTGCCTAGAGTTCAGCCTGCCATGGATTAATGTCATCTTTGGCACCCAATGCATCCACTAACTTCACATATAAACTGTATAATGCAAACACGCACGTTTATTATGCACATAATACTGTCCTCATATGTCATGTAAAGGCTTGTTATTCACAGAGGTCCCAATTTATTCACTTGGATTAGACTGAATACCAGTTAATATTGATTCTTTTCTCTAGTGTGGTTCGGTCTAAGCTCCGGAGAATGCCACCTATGGAGATGGGTCTTCTGAAACCACGGGAAAGAGAAGGAGAGTCTGAAGATGAGATTTTATAAGTGTTCGTCACCCATATGCACTCATCTGCTGACATTGGAGCCAAATTATTCAAGACTGGGGAAGTCTTGAGTGCGTATGCCTGTCATACCGTACTGAGTGCTTGGATCCCAGGTCGGGTTCACTATTGGTGCCATAATGCTGTATCCAAATATGGTGCATTCTCTGCTTTAAACACTATCTACCACTTTTATATGTCTTAATTCTATTTCTCATGTATGGACATCTCTCTGATGCAGTCATTTTGCTTAGAAAACACCATGTATATTTTGAGATTTTAGGTGACGGAAGCCATATAAATGAGCTACAGATCATTTTCATGTACTCCTTTGAGTTTTATGCTGTATTCTTTGATATGACATCACTTATGATTATATATTAAAATGACACATCCTGAGTACCTTTTAACTAAAGGTAGGCCTCTGACATGTAAGGAAAGAGCTCCTTAAAAATTTTATGTAAATGATGGCCTTAGCTAACATTTTTTATTTATGTTTTGCATATCCAGAGCTGCCTTAGAGATTTATTATTGCAAAAAACCTTTGGCCATTATTTCATTAGAGAATTGTGAGGTTGACCAGCCAGATGCTGGAGTTGTCCTGTTACATTTGCTATATGTAGTAGTTACTCTGAGAAGAAACTGTGCAATCTGGGAAGAACCTTGAATTACAGCATTTTTGTATTTATTATCAATGTATTAGTATATTTAGTAAATGTAATGGACATTTAAGTTTTTTAAATTACTTAAGTTATAGATACTGTTGTCTGTAACTGTTCATGGTATGCACCTCATTCTCTTTTTTTATTATTTTGCATGTGTTTTTAGTTTGCTAGAATTCAATTTTTGATATCTTTTGAAAGTGAGTTCTGTATTAGATTTTGTGTTTAATAAATTATTTTGGCTATGTTCTTATCAATGTACTGAATATAGAAAGTTTATAAAATGCTGAGGTAACCATTGTATCACATGAGTAACAGAAAAACAAACTATATTAATCAGTGTCCTTTATAACAGTTTTTCCAGCTCTTCTATCCAGTCACTGCCTCATTATATACACCTGCTCAATTTTGCAAATGGCCTACCACCCCAAATAGTGAATCATTTGACTGCAACAAATTCGACTCAATATGAGGCACGCGGAAATTGTAAATAGTTTGGGTAATTGTTGGACCAAAGGTTCGAATTGGCAGCATGCATGAGCTGAGCGGTTCTGACTATGGTGTGAATGACTGCTGGTGCCAGATATGTTGATTCCAGGATCTTAAAGATAAATACCCATTTTGTTTCATACATTTTGGGTTTGACTTTTCTCAAGTTGAAGCAAGAACCTTGAGCGGATTGCGTGAACATGACCGGGACTTAATTTTATCTCAGTGACTCCAAGGTGCGTTTCGTAGATCACAATTCAGTGGAGCGATGTGAAACATGGTGTAGGTGGAAGAACTTCGTAAACAGATCAGACTGAAATCCCTTCGGATGTTTGCCGTTCGTGGTGCACTAGATTCTAAGATGATTTGGGGCTGTTATGGAGTCAAAAAGAACTTCCCAGCTTTACCGCATAGATGTCGGCTATGCCTGTCCTTTTGTCCATTGGTAAATGTTGTGTTGCCGATAACCATTAGCCCAAATGAAATGGTCATGGGCATGTCAGGCATTATCTCGAACTACTATTTCACAGAGCTGTGATAGAATAATCGCAGAAAGGCAGTTCGGTTAAAACGACACTTACCACTGTGTGGCGCCACGTGGATAATACATTTGCAGTGTTTTCAGGTACTTTACGCGACACATCTGGCTGTGGACCCATGAGAATTTACAAGGAGGGACTCATTGGAAAATAAGCCATAAAGTTAATAAGCAGGTTTGGCATTTGCCTATGGATAAATTAAGGGCATTTCTGAGTGGTCGTGATGAAAACACTGACAATCGGACAATAATTCAGGTAAAGTTAACCATTTCTCTTTAAAAGCTCAATGAATTGTAATCTTTGCTCCACGTCAACACATTTGCGTGGGCTAATGGAGAAAATTACTTTATATATTTCCATTAATTTTTACGGATTTATACTACATTGTTAATACTGTGACGTTCTCATTAATTTTCTTCATGAAGGACTTTATGACTGACGCACTATTCAAGCATGATGTGGACATGTCCCCTCTCACTTACAGGCAGCGAACGACGCTTCTACGTTGGGATGGGGCACACGTGTGAAAGGATTCGTTATTAGTATGGTCATAGGATTAGTTTGTTCCATTCTGGTTGGTATTCTTTGAAATCAGTTTGAGCGTTTATTGTTTTAAAATAAGCTTGTTAAATAAAAGTGAAGTTTGAATTGCACTTTACAACGTAAAACTTCCTGGAGGATTTTTGTTGCAAGGAGGCAGAGCTGTGTCACCGGTCCGACCAGCTATGAGGAATGTAACCAATAGAAGGAATGCACTATTCATGCCTATAGGCAAGCACGTGCATTTATGTCTGACGTAGTCTAGTCGCCAGGCCAAAAAACAAAAAAAAAGAAGTAGAAAACTTATATTACTTGTTTTGGGTTTGTCCTTATTTTTCTCATTTATTTTCTGAACTAGGGAGTGTGCTGTCTGTTTATTCCCAGGGTAGGCCTGATTCTCTTCATTGTCTTCTACTCATTCGGGAATGTTTGCGCTTTAATGAGGCGAGTGTCCATTTTTATAGATTCAAGTTACTATTAATAATATTAGAAATAATGTTTGAGGTGATTTCTGCCGGTTTGTAGCCACTCATTGGTGAAATGTGATCACACCTACAGCACTTTGTTTCTGATGGGACCACTGAAACAGCTGAAGAGGATGTGCGATAAAACCAGAGCCTTTGCAACAACTGTCATGATAGTAAGTGGATTTTACCATTGCTATTATTTATCGCTTATTCTAATTTTGCATCGAATTATTACATGCTAATACTGTTCGATCAAATCCAGGTAAACAAGAACAAACTCTGATGTTCTTATTCCTTTACAAAAGTTACTGTAACTGCAAATGACATTTTTGTACATTTTGTAAGTAACTATTCAAGGTGGCGTTAGTTCTTAAAAACTAGTAATTTTTAAATTTGATTTTACCCCCATAGACATGCCTGGTGCTTACACTGTGTGCAGCCTTTTGGGTAAGATAATTAAGCAATCGCTTATACCACTGTGGACTGATCCTAACTTTAGACTTAAAGGTAGTCTCTAAACAAAGCTTAACTTATTCCTTCAATTCCTAACAAACCTAAATATACTTTTTAAAATGTCTTTCACAGTGGAAGATATTTGCACTGAGTTTGCTGTTTGTTATTTTGCAAGCCCTCGCATTTACTTGGTAAGGACTGCAAACACCTGTCTGGAAACATGCAATATGTAAAGTTTAAAGATTGCTGTAGTTGAAACTATTATATTTACTACAAATTGTTCCCCTGTGATGAGCTTTTTTTCATACTCACAGGTATGGACTCTCATACATCCCATTTGCAAGGTGTGTTCAATTCTGAATCACAGTCATACTCATTCACAGGGCATGAAGCTTTTTCTATCATTATCGAATGAATGAAAATGGAGATATAACGTTCGTGTGGAAAATTTTAAATTTAAGAGGACTTTGCTGAGCATTCAAACCCCCACCCCAACATTCTAATTATTGTGTCTCTGCATTCAACAGGGATGCCATACTGAAGTTCTTTTCCATGGCATGCAAAATGTGTGTGAAGTGAAGAACCCATGGGATATTTTACTTTTCCTCAGGGTTCCTCGGGACAAGATTTAACTTGATGTTGGATCCAGTGGTTTACAGCTTATTGACTGTATCTACAGTTTTTAATATAAGACAAGGCTTTCACATATGAACTGGGATCAGTGTGGTACAGCTAAAGTGTCATTGGTAAATGTGTATTATTTGTGCTATTTTGTTTGTATCTTGAAACTAAAGATCACTTTAGGGAAATGAATTGTGTGGGTATTTGGGACTCATGAAGGGCTATTGCAGCGGGCCCCTGTGTTTTTGTACATATTATTTGTAGCTATGTTGCACTATTTTTGCTGTTCTGATTTGACCATTTTTAAAAGACATTCTCAGAATAAAGACTAGGTCATGGAGTACATTTATTGTCATGGTGAATTTGTGTCTGCCACACAAAATAAATTACACTTACGCTTTGTTGTTCAACGATTTCATATCTTTTATTTTGAAATACAACACATTTAAAAAGACATGTGATATGAATTTGAATGATCATTGGACAATTCCAGTTCCATTTCCGGAAATAAGCGCGAGTGGTGTCCAATAAAGAAAGTTATTCACATGAAACTTCAGGATTTTTAGTATAATTGGAGCAGTTTGAATTTTAGGAAACAAAAAATGTCAAGGTTTCTTCAAGCGATTAAAAGTAGGAAACTGGATACAGACCAGTCGGAATTACTTGAAAAAGACCTTAAAACGTGGGGACTGGAAGGTATGTTTGTCTCAGCCTGCTAGCTTGTATAGCTCACCGAGCTAGCTTGCTAGCTAGCACCGAAATCTGACCACCGAATTCTGTGAATCTAGACTGTACATCAAGTTAACTTATTCGTAAACTACTTGCCTACACTATTTGATTGACAGTTTTAAACATGCAGCTGTAAGGAAACACACCACTGAGTACCTATGTGCGCTCACCTGAATATGAGACCCCACTGTAACTTCATAATAAATTAGATAAACATCAATCAAAGTTTTCATGTTTTCAGGTGTCGTAGCGTCCTTTCACATTGATTTGCACAAAGGTATTTATATCTGGGACAAGTAGAGAGCCAGCATCGCACAGCCATCAGATATGGTCACCTATGTACTGTTGGTGCTACAGTCACAGAATTCGGTATAACACCGGTGTTACACCAAAATCTGTGACCGCAATGATGTCACATATTCTGATAACATAGATGCTCAATAATTTATTGTAGTTTAGGAGCAAGTTAATGTAATAAAAATGCATATTCTAAACCATTAGATAGGTCTAAATCACATGTCCATTCTGTACACATGGGCACAATAGGGTGTAGTAGCGGTGTGCGGTCACATAAATCGATGGTCACAGATTCTGTTGTAACATCGGTAAAGAAATGGATTTCCTGTCATTAATTTTGGACATGGCTTGTAACTACTTATCTTCTCTTGCAGTACCAGTTTAGTTGACCACTCACTCTTCATCTGTCATGAAATCCATAATGACAATCTCAACTGCTGACTGGTGTCATGTTCAGGACACTTTATTGTCCATTTAAAATGAGGTTCCGTTTCAGACAAGGTTGAAACATGTCATAGGTGATTTCATGAACAATATGTAAGCCCATAAACTTACAGGGTGCACTCAAAGCAGAGCTTAAAAATTACATCACTAATACACAGATATTTGGTGGTAAATGTTTGCTGAATACAACAGACATTTTTGTGTTCCTTTATTTCTTTTTTTCCAGTAGCTTTTCTTCAAGAATTTTGGGTGGGCTTTTAAAAGCAAAACCACCAACCATGCATGCATGTTTTCTGTGTATTATATCAGGAATTCAGCTGCGACCCTACCAGTTGCATGGAGTACGGTGGCTGGCTGACTGCCTGGGGAACCTGGAAGGGTGCATCCTTGGTGATGAAATGGGCTTGGGCAAGACCTGCCAGGTCAGCAGTGCCATAGACTGGGGTTTACTCATATACTTATACTGCATATATAAACATCAACATGCGATAACATTTCCTTTATGAAATAACAATATAACACTAATACCATTTCCTCCATCGCTTAAGCTGAAGTGATGTATCAGAATTGTGATGTATAGAAAGCATGTTCTCCTGTGCTGCAGACCATCTCCTTGCTGGTGTACGCTCGCGGGTGTCTCGGTATGAAAGGCCCCTTTCTGGTTCTTTGTCCACTATCAGTCATGGAGAATTGGAGAGAAGAGTTGGAGCGGTAATGCATGGCATTACAGATGTGTTTGTGTTCGTTCACAGACGGTGATTTACGCAGCGCAGATGAAACGCCTATGCCCAAAATTCACCTTACTCTTTAGCTACACGTCTTTTCATTTATATTGTTACACTCATCTCATACATAATGCAGTATGTGTCAAAGTATAAAATACATTCTCCCGAGTTACCTTAACAGAACTAGGCTGTATACAGAAAATTGTACGTTTTATACCTGCCACTAGATGCTGATAGTACGAAGGCTCTGAGAATGTGTTGCATGTGCCCGGCCCTCTCTAGCTTCAGCCCTGGTCTGTCTGTGCTGTGCTACACTGGAGATAAGGACAGGAGGGCGGAACTACAGACAGCCCTGTTGGAAGACACACATTTCCACATCTTGCTAACCACTTATGAGGTGAGAATGCAAACTTAAGTTGCTGAGTGTAAACATCAAATTGTCATCACAATATCTGTTTATGTATGTATTTATTTATTTAATTTCAAGTTTTTTTTTTTTCTTCTATAGATATGCCTGAAAGACGCAAAAATACTCAAAAGGTGATTGTTGCTGTTCAAGTACATAAATAGATCGTGTTGTTTTATGAATCAATAACTGTCCTTTCTCTCCCCCCTTTAGGAGGAAATGGAGAATTCTGGTTGTCGACGAGGCTCACAGACTGAAAAACCAGAAGTCACTCCTTTACCAGACCCTTTCAGAGGTAAGCTGTATTCATTGAAACCTGTACTTTATTGCTGTATTGCTATAATGCATTTCTCTCTCCCTCTCTCCCCTTCTCTCCCAGTTCTCTGTGGGCTTCAGACTTTTGTTAACAGGAACTCCTATCCAGAATAATCTACAGGAGGTCTACTCCCTCCTCAGCTTCATCCAGCCCAGCATTTTCCCCTTTGAGGCCACAGAGGACTTTGTCAGGACGTATGCAGAAGTGCAGGCTCAACACACTCTAGGTACAGTATGTTCCAAAAGACACTCGTGCAAAGCTTCCCATGTGCACGTCGGCGTTTCATTTGTCTGCGTTTCATTCTACTGGTTAAATTGGCTATAAGATGGTCCCTCATTGAGGAACCAAAGCAGCAATAACCCTACAAGATTTGGTGATAATTGCAGGAGGTTAATTTATGAATCATTATAATGATTATGATCTTTGTCCAACCACATAATTCCACTTTTTGTCAAATAAGATATGAATGTCCTGAGCCCTCTGATCAGTCCTCATTTGTTATACTCACTCTCACACTTGTCTTTGCACGAGTCTAGTAACCAGAACCAAAATGGTTTGATAATGGCAGTTTAGTGTGAACGCTTCACAGTGAACGTGTTTGTCCACGTTGCTCGTGCTGGCGTGCGTACAGCTGAGGAACTCCACCAGGTGCTGCAGCCCTTCCTGCTACGCAGAGTCAAGACGGAGGTGGCGGCCGACCTGCCCAAGAAGACAGAGCTGCTGGTTTATCATGGAATGTCTGCCCTGCAGAAGAAATACTACAAGGCCGTCCTGATGAAAGATCTGGGTGAGACCAAAGTACATTTGAGGAAGACCAGAAGTGTGAACAGGGGGGATTCTTCATCTTGATGGGCAGCTTAAATGTGCATCACACGCACAAATGCGTATGCAGTGTTCATGCTTCTCAAATGCATTTTAAATATCTTCCTGGTTTCAGATGCATTTGGCAGCGATCAGACCAATAAGACCCGCCTTCTGAACATTTTAATGCAGCTGCGGAAGTGTGTCAACCACCCCTACCTGTTCGACGGTAATGACAGACAAGTGTATCTCTTCATCTCATTTCATGCTTTTTAGGCTTTGCCTTAATATTTCTTTTCATTTTATATTTTAGACAAAAAATGTTGTTAATATGTATAACGGCACCATCACCGCCTGAACAAATGTGCAGATTAGTAGTTCATCAAACAAGCGTGCCTTATCTGCAGCCTTGTCTTTGCTGTCATCCAGATAAGACCCGTCCATAAAGAGAAGTCAATAGTCCAATGGGTCTCTGCTTTGCAGACAAGGTCCTGGGTGTATTGAAAAGCTCAAGTCTAGAGATTCAGGCTCATCTCCCCATAATGTATCTGTGCCCAGCTGCAACACCTGGACTTCCTCAACCTGAGCGCTGTTTTCTCCCTCTCTGGCTCCTTCTCCTGTCTGACTGACACACACACTCGTTCTCTCTGACTCTATCCCTTTTACCCTTTCTCTCTGCCTTCTTCTCTCCGACTCTCTCTCTCTCCCTCTCTCTAAGGTGTGGAGCCTGAACCGTTTGAGATAGGAGAGCACTTGGTGGAGGCCAGTGGAAAGCTGTCTCTGCTGGACACGATGCTCGCACACCTGTTGGAAAGGTAAGCTTCACACACCCGAGTCTGTCTTGACAATCTCTACATCATGGCCAGTATGGAGAGGTGCAGCCTTGTTAACAGACGAAGCTCCGTAATGACGCATGTAGCTAATGTATGTTGAGCCTCAATGTCGTTCCCTTGCTTGAATGTAGCAGAAGGCAGAAGAGGAGAAGCAGAGGTGAACAGAGCTTGAATACATAGCTTGTTTGTGTATGTTTGACTCCAGGGGGCACCGTGTTCTGCTGTTCTCTCAAATGACCAGAATGTTGGACATTATGCAAGACTACTTGGAATATAGAGGTAATAAACTTTGCAGCATAGACTCACTTACACAGCAGATACAGCTGCACTGTATAGTTCCAATATTAAACACAGGCCCGTCCTGAATGAATGGAGCACTAAAATGAGTAAAACGTGCTGGATGAAATGTATTTATTGTTTATCAATTTGCTTAAAATGACACGTAAACCTTCAAAATGATGCCATAGAAATACTTCACGTGTAAGGTAGCATGCGCTCTTCACGTGTAAGGTACCATGCGCCCTTCACGTGTAAGGTACCATGCGCCCTTCACGTGTAAGGTAGCATGCACCCTCCTTTTGCCAGAATAACAGCATTAAGTCTTCTCCTGCAATGTTCGATGAAGTGGAGGAACACAGATTAGAGTGTCTAAGTCTATTGCCCCACACAGAACGCCTAGACGGTGCAGAGACCTTGGTCTCTACTTATGGACCATCTAAGTCCTTTCAACCACAGGTTTTCAGTGGGGAGTATAGGTACGAGAGGTCATGGGAAAGGCCTGACTCTGTAATCACAGATTTTGTGCAGATATGGGGAGATGCTTATTATCATTGTGCTGCTGGCAAATCCAATTCTGACCCAGGTTTAGCTTCCTGGCAGAAGCTGCCAATTTTAGTTTAAAATCTCCTGCTATTTGAAGGAGGCCATTATCCCATTTTCCTGGCAAGCTTCCTCAGGCTATCAGGGTCAAAATTCCAGTAATATTTCGTTAAATCTTGAATTTTTTTTCAACAGAAGAAGCTTGCTTCTGGCAGAACTTCAAAATTGCTTGCAAAGATGGTGGTGGTATTTGATTGTAGTTTTGCAAATGTTCTGAACATGAACCTTGGAGAAATATTTAGCTCTCAAACCAAAGTCACTACCACACCCACTATGTGTGTGGTGAAGATGCACATTTCTCCTTTAGCCAGCTTCAGTGACCTAGTGATGGGCATTTTCATTTGCCAAAATTGTATTGGCAGGAAGTAATTGAAAACCACTTAAAAGTTCCTAAAGTCAACTTGAAAAAAGTAGAATTTTAGTAGGAGTACATGTATTTCATTTGAATTTCAGAAGCATTCTATAAAATATTACTTTAGTAAAAGTATTGGTATCAGACTTTATTAGCAAAGTATTTTTGCACATAGAGAAAATTTGTCTTTGACTGTACAGTAGTACATTGTGCATAGCAGGATTTACAGTCAGATAAACATAAATTCATAACTCTTTGAAACATTCACACGCGGATGTGCATACATACACACACTTGCATGCATTACAATATATAGAGAAAAGGAATATAAAAATCCATGAATATGAAAAGAAAGGGTGTACAGATAATATTGTATAGAGTGCAGGATAACAGACACATGATTAAAACAGTAGTGCAGAGTGGTATTAGCATAGAAAAACACTTGAAGTATATTCAGTTTAATGAGAATAATGGCCATTCCATTATTCTTTCTTTTAGTCCGGTAGTTTTGACCCTCATAAGACTGAAGGGCCTCTTTCCAGAAAGGAATTAAGAGTGATGTGCAGGGTCTGAAGGATCAGCATTGATTTTCTCTGCTACTTCATAGGTCTGCTGGTGAACAGGTCAGGATGACTGGTCTTTTCTGCAGATCTTAGGATGTGCTACAGTTTGTCAAGGTCATGTTTAGTGGCGGAGCTGAACATTATAGAGACAAGCTCAAGTCTAGATTATAATGAGATGCTATATAATGTTCTAGAGATGCTGATTCTGTGGTTGCCGTGCAGCAGTTCTTGGAGGAAGTCGAGCTTCTAGGAAGTGCATCTTCGCCTGGGCTTTTGTGGAGTTAATATTGGCGTCCCACTTCAGGTCCCTGGTTACCATAGTTCCCAGAAACCTGTTCACCACAGCTGCCATGGTTTTGTCCAAGAGGGTGAGGGTGTGACGTGATGTCCTCCTCCTGAAGGCCACTGTGTTGAGTGCGTTCAGCGTTCTCACTGCTCCACGCGACCAGCCGATCGTTTATCTGCGAACGTGCAGCCTCGTCACGGTGTTGGACGAGACGCGACTCCAGGGTCATGTGCACGCTTCAGGACGTTGACCCAGGGCTCTCTGAATATGCAGTTGTGCAGTGATGAGAGCAGCAGGGGGAGTAGGAAGGAACTCTACACAGCTCCAGTTATCTGTAGAAGATCTGCATGAAGGTTCTGGTTGGTCTTTCAAACAGAAGGAAGAAATGCCTTTGTCTTTTTTTTTTTTGGCCCCACATCCTGTTCACAGATCGTATGTGCAGGTAGACAAAACGTCGGCATACACAGATCAGGTGCTGGTAGTTTGACAGCTGTCTGTATGGGGTACAAGTTTGATGTCTGAGCCTGGCCTTTTCAGACCTGCAGTAGCATGTATGTAGCATCTCCAGCTAGCTGACAATCCCCCATTATCTATAGTGGCTATTTTTTTTCTTTATAACTGCTGATGTCCTGCACGTTGTGGTTGAGTCATTGTTTCCAGTTTGCTGAAGTGGTTCCTTTTGGCTGTTGTAATCAGATCAGCTGGTAGAGTATGCAGAGGAAGGTGCTAACCTCCATGGACATGGCTTCCATTCGCAACAGAGCACACATACTGCCAAGATAGCTGCATCTACCAAATACTCTAAATGTAAATGTGTTCTTCGCCTGGATGTATGCAGTGCCGTCTTTACTTCTGTCCGACTCTGCTTCTGGGTTAGCTCCATGCAGCTATCTGATTTTAGCAGTAAACCACAGATTTACATTGTATTTGAAGTTCCTGTCAAAATGCAGCTAATGTGGTATACCACTGTCGGTATACTCTTCCAGATTGCTATTTGCACGCTCAAAGAAACAATAATTTATCTGGCCGAACTGTAGTTCGGGTACTGTAGTTCGGCTACTTGAACTGTAGTCTCCACCTACACCTAGACCTCTTCGTCCATTTCTTTACTGCTCCGACCACAGATATGGCAGATCTTAGTTTTTGCGTTTTGGTAGGGAGAAAATGAGCTAGACAGTGATCAAACCTGCCTTCAATTGCACAGAACGCAGGGTGACATGCATTGTTTTGAAAGAGTGGACAGCCGGACAGGACGGGCTTTCCCTCGAGGGGCCAGTGTGTTTATACTCCCCTCTGGTAACCTGTTCAGCAGAGCTGTGCCTGATCCACAGGCCTGGGGAGGAACGTACCACTGCAACCACAACAAATGAGGAAAATTCCCCCTAGGTGTAAAAGGTGACGCTCATGTTCTGATAAACAAAATGTACGTAGAATTTACCAAAATTTGTCCCAAAATTTAACAGGGTTTTGTGGGGGCAAGTGACAATGAGATGACCGAATGCCATGGGCTACAACAGCAGTGCATGGAGGTATTTTACAGTCGCAAAGTGTTCCGCCTGAGCTGCTGAGCTGGAAATATTTTTGGCCGACACTTCACAGAATTCAGGACTAACAAAAAGACTGTTTGTGTGTTTATTCATTTTGATCAAAGTCAATAAAATGAGAAGTCAATCATAGTTGTTTGTTTTCAACATTAATTTCCCAGAAATTGTTTAGGGTTTATTTAATCTTGACAGTTTTAATTCGCGTGTTTCTGCATTAGCTACGGAGTATTTTACTTTGAAGTGGCTTACAAAGTCTTTTGCATTAGTTTAAAAATGAAGTTTGTTAGTTTTTGTTACATTGCATTGAACATCTTCGCAGCCATATAATGTTCTTGCTAGTATTGTGTTCTGTGATCTAGATGCGGTTTGACTCTCACATCCTGTGTTTGCTCCTGTGTACGCATACACAGGCCGTGTGCCCTGACGCAAGATGACTGTGGCCTCCCACTCCTGCAGGTTACAGTTATGAGCGGCTGGATGGCTCGGTGCGCGGGGAGGAGCGCAATCTGGCCATCAAGAACTTCAGCACCAAAGATGTTTTCATCTTCCTCCTCAGCACCAAAGCAGGTGGGTTTGTGGCTTCTTAAAGGGTGCCATAACAACCCATCTGACTGGTGCCACCAAAATTCACCTGACATGTGTGAGAGAGGGGGGGGGGTTATCAAAATAATGATCAAAATAATAAATACGCTTTGGTTTGTTTGAACATCAAACAGGAATATATGAGATTAGTCAGTTCTCTCAAACAAAACAAAATGAGCATTTAGAAATGTAACATTTCTCAGTGGTTTAAAATTAAAATAACATTTTTTTTTCTTCGATAACAAACTGTGGTTAGATTTTATGTTTTAATTTCCATTTCAGTGGAAATGCTACTCTGTGGGGTATGACAGATTCCCCTGAGTAAAATGTGTTCTCATTTTCTCCACACCCAGCTCACTTTATTGGCCATTAGAGCAGGACAGGCCCTTCTCAGACAGGAAAGCTGTGTCTATCACTCTTCCCACTGCTTCCTGTCTGTCTGGTACCGGCGCATGATACCAAGAGCCCAGGGGAAAAGCGCTGGTCTTTTTTATCGAGGAGGCTGATAGGAATATCAGTAAGCCAGTTTGGAGAGTCTCGGTCTGCATCAGTCATGCAGGCCATGGGTTTTTTAGTCTTTACAAATCGCTGCTGGTACATGAAATAGCGCCTTGTGCTGCTGACTATGACTAAATTAGAGGAGAAAATTGGCATCTTAATTATAAGAGATTGGATCCTTGAACCTTCACCTGAGATTAACTTTTGGAAGATTGCACTAGATTCTAAATAGGTTTTAGTGATTTGCATTTTGTAAATGTGAGGTGCATCTTTATGAGCGTCGACTCCTCGCACATGGTCAGGTGAACATGTGCTAATGTTTCTCATGTTCTTACTGTAGCCACTGTAAAGGGTCCCAACGCCCTTTCTGGGTCTGGTGTGGCTCTCACGTTCCCTGGCCCGCTACTGTGTGTTGGACAGGTGGGGTCGGAATGAACCTGACTGCAGCAGACACTGTGATTTTCATGGATAGTGATTTCAACCCACAGAACGACCTGCAAGCTGCAGCTCGGGCTCACCGGATTGGACAGACAAGGTAGCCCTGGATTAGCATGTTGAGAAACCGTTCTAATGGTGTGTTGCATTAATGTGGCGTTTAGTGCTGATGGGAAGCCAAGTGTATGATGAAGTGTATAATGCAAACTGCTCCCCTGACCGAGTTAGCGCTGATTCTCACAGTTCAGCTTCCTGCCTGTTTCTAATATTCTGGTTCATTATGTTCATCAGCTTGTAAATGGTTTCGAAACGAGAAAATGTCTTTAATATTGTTGCTTCCGTTTACTAAGGCCCTCATCTAGACTTAATTATTCATCTTTAGTGCATGGTTTTTCTTTTTAATAAATACATTTATTTGTATTTTAAAAATGATAATAGTCCTCACAACCAAGAACAGCTTTGTTACGGTGCAGAAGTATTGCGCCTAGTTTATGTGGGGTTTCACATCGGCGTGCATGGCCACCATCCACCCTCTGCAGGGCTGTGAAAGTGATCCGGCTCCTGGGTAGGGACACGGTGGAGGAGATCGTGTACTCCCGGGCCGTGATGAAACTGCGCCTCACCAGCACGGTGATTGAGGAGGGTCGCTTCTCTCTACTGGAGCAGCCCCAGGGGCCAACGGCCATGCAGGTGCGTCTGGGCTGACTCCCCCCTCACCGCCCCACCCCCGCGCTCCTGCGTCGCCTCCCCCCCCTGCTCCTGACCACTGCTCCTCCCTCTGCGCATGCCGCTGTGCCTGCAGTTAAGTGAGATTCTGAAGTTCGGGGTGGACAAGCTGCTGTCGACGGAGGAGAGCTCCGTGCAGGACGTGGACCTCGAGCTGATCCTGGGTCAGTCTCGGGGCGGCCGCTGGTTGACGGACGAAGAGCACGCGACGTTCAGCAAGGAAGACGAGGACGACGAGCAGGGACAGAGTAGGGAGTCCATTTCTCCTGTGTTCAGTAACGTGCAATCCCAAATGAGCAGTCTGTCCAACCTTGTTTTTTTTCTGGGGTTCTTTTCTTCCCTTACCTAGACCATATGTACTACTTTGAGGGCAAGGACTATTCCAGAGACCCCAGCACAGAGGACCAGAGCACGTTTGAGCTGCTGCTGGACGAGCAGTTAGCTGAGCTGGAGGATGCTGGGAAAGAGAGCCGCACGCTACGCCACAGAGCAGGAGTACGTCACCCGCTCCGCTTGCTCCCACGCAATGATACACACTTTTCAATGCATTGGCTCAAGGTGATAAAATAATGTCTGTCTCTTGTTAAGGAGTTTTCTGAGTTTATGAATGTATGAAATCAACTTTTTTTTATGGAGTGCATTTCAAAAACTGACCCACAGTGGAATGTAGTTCATTTGAAGTTTTCCGTCACTTTCTAACATACACATTGTTGACACTGTGAGTTCACCCTTTATCCAGCGCTCACTATTCTATTTATCAACACTTAACGTAAAGCTGCTTTAAACAATTTCAGCTCTAACTTCCACCAGGCTTAGCCGACAAAGACACGCGCCCTGTTCCCGCAGTCCTGTGATCTCCATTCAAGCCTTTTAAGACCTTCATTTGAAGGGCACGCAGAGCTCAAGCTTAGCCTGCCCTTCTTTGTGCTGTGTCCACCCACAAAATAATTGACGATCAAGAAGGATTGTCCTCTTGTAGAGACGTTTCCTGATTGTTTAATACAGACGTTTTTAGTTGCTGATTACAAAGCCCAGTAATAGATATACACCCACAGTATCTGGATATAAAGATGGTGCAGGCAAAGGTTCTTAAAATAAACTGCTTACAGCAGCATTAAGTTTTAGACATTAGCAGGTGCTTGATTGATGATAACAGAATGTTCCAGAATGTCCGCTAACCTACGTTGGTCTGTAGGGTCTATTGTCTGGGCCCCTAGCAACTCCAGTGAGGAGAAAAAGGCCTCTGACAGAGGCTGAGCTGGAGCAGAGGCGTGAGAAGAGACAGGAAGCTGCTGCAAAGAGAGCCAAGCTACAGGAAGAGAAGAGAAGACAACGGGAGGAACAGAAATACAAGAAGAAGTATGAAGCCGCTAGCCCTGGTTAAAGCAGTGCTTTGTTTGCGTGAGGCATTTCTTCAAGTCCAATCGCTTTTGCTGTTCAACCTCTATTATGAAGTCTTGATCACTGAAAGTGGCATGGTGTAGAAATAGAAGCATGTACATCAGAGCACAAAGGATTCTGGGTATTTTAGTATTTGAGTCTTAAAATGGTGTGTGTGTGTGTGTGTGTGTGTGTGTGTGTGTGTGTGTGTGTGTGTGTGTGTGTGTGTGTGTGTGTGTGTGTGTGTGTGTGTGTGTGTGTGTGTGTGTGTGTGTGTGTGTGTGTGTGTGTGTGTGTGTGTGTGTGTGTGTGTGTGTGTGTGGCGGGCGCAGAATGGCATGGTGGGCCTCATGCAGGTATAAATCCCTGTGCTTGCCCTCTGCTGATACCGAGGGTGAGGACGTGGATGATGAAGATGATGACGGCAGTGTGACGTCAACAGACTCTGAGCACACCGCCATTCACTATGTACTCGGTGATGTAACCCACCCTCAGGCTGACCGGGAAGATGCCATTATCGTTCATTGCGTTGGTACGCGTTTATTACTCTGTGTTTAATGGCTTTGTAATGTTCTCATCATCTTAATGATTCGTCAGTGGAGGCTGAACAACATTAAGCCATTGGGTAGGAGACCCTTTCAATTGTTCCGTCATAAAAAACATAAATTCTGACATGAGCTATTTTCTGCGTCTGTGTGCGTAGATGACTCTGGACGGTGGGGACGAGGAGGGCTGTTCACAGCTCTTGAGGTCCGAACAGATGAAGCGAAGAAGCAGTATGAACTAGCCGGGGACATGAATGGTGGGGACGTGCCTGAGCCAATCAGCAGCCAGGCCAGCTCTTGTGTTACCATAAGTGTTTGGTAGCTTTTTTTTTTAATTCATGATTTTTAATGGCCGTTACTCCTTTGTAGACTTGGATCTTGGGAGTGTGCTGCTTTTCCCCATTGACGACAGACAGTCGAGATTGGGTGGACAGGACTATGTGAGTCAACCTCACATCACTCTGTCCCAGTGCTACACACTCAGCCACTCGCACGGTGTTTATTTTCTGTACCCTACGCCATGACTGACAATGTAGCTCCCTCTCTCTCTCTCTTTTCTTTTCATAGGAATATACTGGTCTCTCTGTCCATTGCTTGTTTTTATGTCCTTCAGTAAAAAAAAAAATTCTTAGGATCAACCTAAAATATCACTGAATGTATTCAGAGTCTCACAGCCTGTTGTTTCTTGTTGCTATAGCTAGCACTCATTGTTGCCCAGCAGAGAGATAAAGCTAACAACCTGTCAGGCATTCGTCTCACCTCCTTGGAGGAGGGCCTCAGGAAGGTCTACAGAGCTGCCAAGCAAAAGAAAGGTACCTTTTACATTTCCTGCGTTTGGTAGACAGTATTGTTCAGAACAACTTAACATATTTATGACTAGGACAGTACTTGTGCTGCTTGGGAATCAAAGCCATGTCCTTGGTTACACCAGCACCTTCCTATGCCTTCCCTACCAGCTGGAGGGTTAGAAAGACAAATGCCACTCCGTTTGTATTCAGTAAATAAATATGATTATGCAGTTTGTGTGTCGTCAGCTGAAGGTAACTTTTAGTTTTCCTTGTCAAAATTCGAATCTGCTGCTGAGGTGTTTTTTTTTTTGTTGTTTTTTTTTTTTTTTTACTTTTTACTCGTATTCTCCCTCAAACCTTTTCAGTTTCTAAAAGTGGCAACTTAAAACTATTTGTGACAACTATCACGTTTCTTAGATAAGCTAAAATGAAAAGTCAAATTATTGACAGCTTGTCATTAAAAGTCAAAAATAATAATCAGTTGGACTACTAAGCATCTTACTGACGAGCGTATGCTAGCTAAACCTAGCTGGCCAAATTTGGCTGATATACATATTATTTGCCTAAAGCATTTGCCTAAAGCATATCCTCATAAATAATATATATATATATGTTTTTAAATCATCACATTCATTCCATGGGATTTTAAAGTTCCAATAGTGGAGATCAGTTCTTTTATTTTGGTTCTGACTTATCATCCCACAAATAAAACAGTGGCTAATATTAAACACTTCAGGATCCTCCAGGATGATGTACAGACTGCATCCCTTTTAAGGATCCTCCACTCTGTCCGAATATATACTATATGAGAGAGAGAGAGAGAGAGAGAGAGAGAGAGATGTCCAGCATCTGTAAGTCCATGGGATTTACAGTAAAACAGCAAACAAATGTGTAAAATGGCTGTATTGTGTGCAGACCTTATTTCGTTTTGTGGTTTAATGGGATCTTAAGGTTTGGTGTTATCTTTCCAGTAGCAGCACTGCTGCTACGGACAGGGATTATTTTAATACTTTCTGAAATGGTGTTCATAATCAGGTCTGCATGAAGTCACCCTTAAACAAATATGCGCTTCCCTCTCTATAAATGAGCTTGAGATGCCATCTAATGAGCTATGTGGTTTTATGATGTGAACAAAACAGGATTTTTCAAATTTCAGGTCAAGATGAGAACAAAAACCAAAACCCAGAATCCAAGATGAAGCTCAAAGCTCCAAGTGGAGAAATTAACTAATGAATCACTATCATGAGATAAGCATCACTGAACATGAACAACAAGGCAACTGCTACGAATTCAACTAGGCACCTTTCTGACAGAGAGGCGTCTTTTTGAAGTCCCCCCTCTCTGTTTTCTACTTTCAACTTTTTAGAAGTATGGAATCCAGTGTGGGTGAAATGGCAGATGAGAAACAATACTTGTTGAATGCAATTTTATGCAGCAATGCAATGTTATTGTTTGCCAACAGCTAGTGTCCATCTCCCTCGAATCGGTCATTCCACCAAAGGCTTCAACTGGTATGGCACTGAGAGGCTGATCCGTAAATACCTCGCCTCACAAAGCATCCCCACTTTCATGTATCCTGATGAACCTCTGTAGGTCACTTTAATGAAGACAACCTGCTGGATGATTCTTTTGGGACACATGTCTTGTGGTTACTACACATAACCTACACATTTCTGGATGTTAAAAACATATTGTTTTTTGTTGTGTGTTGGTAATCGTAATCCCAGTAAGCTGAATATGTCCTTAACAAAATCGTTAGATACTACTACAGGCGAAAAACCTCACACTCTTCAGCGCCAACCTCTTCCACAAATCCATGCACGTCAGCTACTGCTTCAGCGGTAGACCATCCTGGTCCCTCAAGCTCACTCAGTCCTGGTGGTGACGGGGAGAAACCTGTAGAGTCTCCAGAGGTTGCTGGCAGATCACCTCCGAGTGGAGAAGCTACTGGGTTGGCTGACTTCATGAGAGGGGTTCATGTGTTCTTCTACAACATGGCTGCCACAGAGAGAAAAAGGCTTGCACGCTATCTTCTCACATATCCTTTTATGTCTGCAGTGCTGAACATGACAACTAACGGTTTGCCTTCCATTTTTTACTGTCTAACTCTAACGTAGGCTTAAATTAGCATACCAGTGGTCTTGGCAAGAGCATCTGTGAAACTGCACATCAAGTTTCATCCCAGAACTCCTTGGGGTCCTTCATTTTTCAAGTTGTTATTAGGTCACTACTCATATTTTAAAGGCTGTGGTGGGCACTGAGATGCAGGGTGAAGCTGAAAATTAGCCAGTGCCTATTTATTGGTTCCAAATTGGTGAGCTAGATCCAGCAGAAAGTCAGTGGCGACGGACTGTGTGATGACGGCGTTGCAAAAGACTGCAGTGTATCTACACCAAGAGGTTAGCAGGCTGCTCTCGGCATGATTGTCACCTGTGGTAAATGACCGATTTGCCCTCTAGCACATCAGATCTTGACTGAGCTGTGAGAGTCGCACAAACATACATAACATACATATACAGTTTGTGTTCCTGTCAAAGTGCCTTTGTGGGTAAAATTTGGGGATTTTTCCTCAGTGCACCCGGACACTTGCACAGCAACAACAAACGGGGTTCCAGGTGACGGATTTGTCCTTAACACTCCTGTACGTATGACGGCGATGAAGAGGACGTTATGAGCTCACGGGTCACTCACATTGTGGCAGAGGTGGAAAGTCCAGTTCATGCACAGGTACTTCGTACGCAGCCGCAAAATCAAGGGAACTGATGGGTGAAATTCGTTGTGGTAGGTAAAAACGATTCATCAAGGTGTAGGTATGATCAATCCATTTGCTCCTGCTGTCGTTTCAGGAATTAAAGGATTTGATGTGCCAGTATCCTCAGACACTCCTTGTAAAGAAGAAATGGCTGGAGTCTTGCTTTGCCAAACAAGGCAAAGTCAGTGCTTCTACATATATCCATCATTTAAAGTAATATGGCTGTTTATTTCCAACTGAGTCTTGTATATCATTTCCCTGTTTGCCCTGTTAAACATCTCCTATCCTACTCCATTACATGACACATGGACTTTGTAGTATAAGTGCAAATAATAATAAAAAATGTATATAGATTTAAAGTATCTGCTTTTTTCTATTTATATATCTGCTCTGATCGTTCTTTATGGTATTATTCATAATGTATTTCATTTACAGACCTTTGAAGGATTTGCATACTTGTATGAAAGAGACAGCAGTTTTAAAAAAAAGTATACAAAGTAAGGTGTGAATCCCCAGGGTGACGTGCACGACACTGGAGTGCCCCTACCTTTACTCTTGGTCCTTTGCCAAGATGTTCACTTCTTTCTAAGGTTGTCCTGACAACATGACGAATGAACGCTGTTCATTCGTCAGCATGCTTAACTTCACTGAAGTGTGTCATATCTCTAAAAACCTCTTGAGAAGAAGGCCCTTCGTTTAGACCATAGGTTCCTTTTTTAATAGACATTGTTACTGTCTTGTTGTTAAATCGTTTTTGAGATTATAAAGTGATACATGTGTTTTCTATGACTAAATTCTGAAACATTGCACACATTTGCAATTCGTATTTATGCAATTGTATCAGCTCAACTGTACTGTTTGGACATATACATTGACTACTGTGATTGCTATCAAGGAAGAAAAATGATCTTATTTTTATTTCCGGACGTGTGGTAAATGCTCAAAATGTTCCAACCTCAAAACTGTCACTTGTAAATGCGCATCAGCATTTTCATACTCCACATGTCTACGTTTCCCTCCCGTCATCCTTATTTTCCAGGACCTTAAACCGGTAAAATCTGTATATATATATTCTCATGTATACCACTTGACAAGTATTCATTCATAAGTCATTAATTCGTGTTCCTCGACATCCGTAAATTGTGGAGCTATTAGCGAACTACGGATTACAAAAAAAGAAAATAATGCATTTATCTTCATTCTGGAAAAAAAAAAACCTCAGGTTTCTACATACATGTATACAGTTACAAGTGCGAGGGGACTTTTTGGTTGAGAAAGTAGGCGGACCGACTGAATTCAGTTACTGAAACTTGATAAGGCCGACACGTGCTGCTCTATATTCATTTGAAACAGCCTACCTTTAATATTGTTCGAAGCATCGTCTTGGATTATTCTATGAATGTTTGGCGTTTGGAAAACAAATGTAAGTTTTCCCCATTGTGCTTCTCTAGACTGTATTAATCAGCATCGAGGTAAGCTGCGTCTGTTGCCTTAGTTTGATGCCTGTAGTTTAGAGAACGTTATAGGGCAAGTGTAGTCCAGAGAAACCACGATTTCATTACGGATTGCTTAGAGAGTTCTAGGTGAATTGGTCTAATTTTTTTGCCCGTTGGTCGAAGTCTGATTTTATTCAGACTTTATTCACACAGGTTTCATCAAGCTCTCAAATAACAGATCTGGTTTTGTGTTCTCTCTTCATACTTAAACCTAGACTAAATGGACATTAGAAAAAATAGTGTCCTCATTTATGATGCGTAATGTTAATGTTTTCTGGGATTAAATAAATAAAGAGGAGACGATCCGATTGTTTTCCTTTTCAAATCCGAAAGCGGCTTCATTTGGTGTTTAACAGTTCTTACAGGTGCAATGTTGGAATTGGTATTGAGAATGGGGTACAGGCTAAATCAGCAGATCTCTGTTGTTGGCCCTAAAGAACTGTGATTGTGACGGACAGCGTCTTACATCTGAGTCAACTGGGTTTCCACGGTACAAAGCGTAGATTCCGCTTATGCTATGAAATGATATTGCACACGACAAACAGTGCTAAACATTGGTAGAAAAAATCCCCTCCTTATGCAACTCACTCATCAGTTTTGATTAATGCCCTGTAAATGCGTTCTGCCGATTAACTCTTAATATAATCAGTTTTAAAATGTGTGCATTATTACAAATATAAAGTTTGAAGAGAGAAACGTGTTTATTTTCTAACTGCAGCATTATGTGATACCAGTGTTGCAAAAAAAAGGAAATACTTTACATCTCTGATTTAGAAAGCAGTATGGATATGCGGTTTCATCATGTATAAATATGGGTATTTACTTGTAGGTCTCTACACACGGGGGCCTTGAGATGAAGTCAGCCCATTTGTAATCTACAGAACGATGTTGAAGAGTCTGCACTGCTCCTTTACTTCTCATAGGTAGACTCTGTTTATTCCCTCTGGCTTAAGATCTGCCTATTTTTAGGAGAGAGAGTTGCACTGCTGCTAATGCACATTTATTTAAATAGTCTCACTGTGACAAATGGTAAACATTTTAAAGCCTTCTAACATTTTTACCATTTATTATACCACCAATTCACTGTCATCAATTAAACACCTGGGATGGGGTTCAGTATAAACTGAAGTTTTAACTCAATACTAGAAGCATATTTTACATGGGTGACCTTTCCTTTAGACATTTAATTACATGATTATGCGGAAGCTATTTTTTGTAAGTCCTCAGGAACATTTCTCAATCCCTTAGCTGCAATTTTCCATCATTCAACGTCGAAGAGGAGGAAGAAAAGAGTATGAGTAAAAGTGACACAGAGGACACCCTCCCACACTCCAGGCCAGGCCGTGAAGCAAGCAGCATAAGACCTCCAGCTGACTGCACGTTGCCTAGGAACAAGTCCTCTCACGGCAGAATGGCTGCTCATGGCGACTCCTGCAGTAGCATAAGTAGCGATGGCCAGTCCAGCTACATCCCCTACCAGCCTCCCTTGGGTCTCCCATCAGGGTACAGCCCTCAGACACCCTTCCCCAGCCAGGTGGAGGGTTGTTTCAGTACCCAGGAGCCCCACAGTAAGGACTGGCTACAGCCCGGCTCATACAGCAGCTTCGTGGGGGGATACTCCAGGGGCAGCAATCCGTCCTGCCTAGTGTCAGGAGATTACTGCACAGACCGGAGTGAAGTCTGCTCCTCTCCCTCTTTGTTGGAGAGGAACAGTCCAGGTGTGAGCAGTTTGGAGCAACCCCACTCTCTACACTCTATCCCTACAACTTTAGCCCAGCATGGTTTCTACCTGGCCACATGTTCATGCTCCTATGGGCCATCATGTGGTGGGTCGGACCAACATGATGCTTACTGGGGGAATCCACATGCCATGTCGTATCACATTCCAAGCTCTTCTTCATGTAAGTGCAGTGACTCTTGTCACATCCAGTATGTGTTTGATATATATGTGAGGTGCCTGGACAGGTTATTTATACTATCCTCAGTTAAATGTAGTGCAAATAAATGTAAATAAATATTCTGCATGTTCTGCAAAAGCATTTGCATGATTTACGAGGTAGAGGCAAGTTCTTGGTTTCTAATTATTCATTTTGCTCTCTCGCAAGTGTATAGATATTTTCGATTCCTTTCACATTTGTGAAATTTAATGTGACTTTCTCTGAAATGTAATAATGTCATAACCAACACTAAAGTAAAGTAAATGGGTAATGGAAACCTAAGGAAAGAACCCCAGTAATAAACAACTACAGCATCTCAACTGAACACAGCTTTACAACTGAAGCGCTCCAACCATAAACCATGGTTGCTTAAGGACTGTGGACTGCAGTACGCTTTGCTCTGACGCTAGCTAGTGTTTACAGTGGTACATGTCTCATTGCTGACAACAGCGTGTCAGAACCCTGAACAGATTCGTAAGCTCTGCACACATCACCCTTCACAGTCTTTGTGTTCTTAGTTCTTGTTTTCGCTGCCCCCTTTCTATTCCCTTTTAATTTCCCTCCCTTTTTTGTATCCTCTGGCACAAGTGTTGGTGCACGATACCCACCAAAGTTTCTTTTTATTCAGACAGCGTTCAGATGCCGAAGACGTTGTATGTGTAACAATGTGCAAGAGTGTGCGGTGGTAATAGGCTGCTGGGCGCAGAGGTCGCACAGGCTGTGTAGCCGTGACGCCACTCCACATGAGGAGATATTCTTTACAGAATTGTCACATTTACTGATGTTTGGCACCGCAATCCAACAGACCTGCCGTACCGGCAGCCTTGCTGGAATATTTCTGGTTTCCCAATTACCCACTCTGACATTGGCTTAAGTAATACTTACTTGACATTTATCCAAATAGTTATCCATTACTGTACTTGTATATAGTGATTCTGTAGCGATGCTCTAATTCTTTAGTGTTTCACACCACTCTGAAAAGATATGCAAATCTATGACATTTCAGTTAGTTAACAAGGAAAAAAATGTTTGCAGCCTTTAGAATGTGTGTCCTATATGCTGACACGATGGAGTATAGGATATCTGATAAGTTAGGACAGGAAGCTCTTCACCTGATTTCATGCCAAATTTCTGTCTGCCTCTAAAGTCTCTTGAGGTTGCTGAACCTTCACAGAAATGTAAATGTGGCCTTCACGACAGTGCTTACCTTTCACTGCACTTGGCCCCTGGTTCTCAGACTGTGTGCTTCTAAAATTCAGTCTGAACATTTTCTTCTTCTTTGAGCTCTTGAATATGTTTACTGTCTCCCATTTCAAAACCGTGGTTCATTTTTTCTTTCAGATTTCTGTTTTTATCTTATTTGAGATGAAAGTAGTGGAAAATATTTGTGTTTGTTTATCCATGTATTGATATCATGGTCTTTTGTCCATGTGAGTGATTTTCACATCATCTGACCATGGAATCTGCCTGGTTCGCCTCCTACATGCCCACTGTGAACAGGTGTCAGCTATGCTGCATATGATGTGTCTGTAAGCCTGAATTCCTTCATCTCTGTATGGCTGACACACTTTCTCTCTTTATCCCTCTCTGTCTGTCTCTCTCAGGTCCCAAGAACAGTAAACAGTCAGATCAAGAATTTATTCATAGGTAATATTTTCTTTGGTTTTGAGTATAAAAACATGTCACTCAGGAACAGATTTTGGTGTAAGAGGAGATTAAACCACTTAGTGGAACATTTCTGTGACGGTGTTGTTTCCTTCCTGATTGTTTTGTGTACTCCCCTCTGATAACAGGGACAATTTTCACCCTCAGCAAAAGAGTGTCCCAAGCACAACACCACTCTCCCTGAAGCAACGTGAGTAGCATTCATTCATTCATTCATTCATTTGTTATGAAGTGCTAATTGACCAGTTTCCAAACACCTTCCAGAAGAGTCTTGAAGCTGCATTGCACTACATTTCAACCAAAAACGTTGGTGTTTTCTGTTGGTGTTGAGATCACAGTTTAGGGCATATGAAAGTTACCATTGGAATCGTATCTTAGATTGGTTAGCTGTGCTGACATATTGGTTTAATATTGGTTTTAGTGTTTTTCTTTAATTTGATGTTTCCATAAATCTCAACAAGATCATGAACTTGCTTTAGTGCTGTTGTGTTTGTACAGCTATGTGTGACACTAGCTAACACTATATATACTATATCATTTTACACACATATTAGTCATTTATAGTACTGCAGTTTTGCATTCATTATTTTTATTGTGTGGTTTTTGTTGTATTCCATCCAACGTCTTCTACCACAGGTAAAGTGTTTGTCACTTATGAAGCAGACTGTGATAAACATGTTAAAGAGGTCATCAATTTTGTGGCACTGCTGAGACACAATGGCTTCTACACACACGTAAGTGTGCTGCGTTGTGTTTCCCAGTGTGAGCCTGAGGAAGGAGGAGTTTCCTTGCTGTGTGTAGAGGAGGCCAGTTCTGAAGCTGATGAGAACAGACGGTGCTCGAGTTCAGCAGAATTCAGTTTGAATCTTTGAAGCTGGGTAGACGTCTCTTAAATACTGGCCACAGACTGGCTTCCTGCACTCAAGTCCTAGTTATAATTATTACAAGAGAAGAAAATAAACTTAGACGAGTGACTTCTGCTGGTCCACAGAGTCCTGAGTGTGCTTCTTGTTTCTAGATCGACATGTTTGAACAACAGTTCAGGAGTATAAGTAAGATTGACTTCATGGAGAGGTACATTACTGAGGTACGGGGTTGCTTTTGGGCCATCATTGTCATGGTTGCTCACTGCACAGCCAGCATTGTGCGATATGGGAAATGTAATGTTATGTCCTTGAATTGATCAAACCATCAATCTACTATGTAGGACGCCACTTTACATATGATAAATATGATTCCTGAACCTGTAATCAAACATTTTAAATGTAATACATGCATTTGCATGGAAGTAAGATATTGTTGCCATAGTTTTGGTTTAAAACAAAAATGGAGTTTTAAGTTTGTCTGATCTGAAACCAAATTGTTCTCCTGCGATGTCTCATATGTGTGATCTTTTCCTCCCAGAAAGACTACCTGATTATCATCATCATCAGTCCAAAATACTATGAGATTGTCACCAGAGCCTCATTATACATGGAAAATGATGAAACGCTTAACACTGTCTACATCCACAGACAGGTGTGCTCTTTCTCCCTAATGTGTTGCTTACTCACAAACATCAAGAACAAGAACATCTCAGCTTCTGTTAAAAATACATTGTCTTTTGGTTTCAGTTACAGAACGAATTCATTCAAAATGGGTGCAAGAATTTCAGATTTGTTCCTGTACTGTTTCCTGGGGCCAAAAAAGTAAGATATGTTTGTTAATATTTTATAAAGAAACTACAGTACTCTGCACATGTGACTTGACCAAACTAGAATCTAGATCACGTGTATTTCTGCTATCAGCTCCTGATGAAAGGGAGACAAAGTTCACATCTCCAGCAGGTGTCAGATGTTCAGGACAGAGCTCGGTCTGGAATCCTCCTCTGGGCTGTAGTTGCTTGTTCACCTTACCGCTCTAATCATTAGGAGAGTGTTCTGTGTGTTTCACTGCTGACATGTGGAGCCTGTTAGCTGTGTTAATGATCAGTTTTCAGTGTTGATCTAACAGACCCTCTGTCGTCATCAGTGCCACGTTCCCTCCTGGCTCCAGAACACGCACATCTTCAGCTGGCCCAGGGACAGGGATGACATTCTGCGTCGGCTAATGCGAGTCGAAAAGTACAACCCACCGCCCATAGGACAGCTGCCCACCATTGTCTCCATGCCGATATAGCAAGGCTGTCCTGTGTTTGCATTGGCTGTGAAGCTCTTCCCAAAGGCATAGTAGCGGACCATTACGGCTGTGTTCTGAGCCATGCCACAAGTGCTTATAAAAGGTTGTGTCTTAAACCACTTTTGTTGTTTGGTGATTATTTATTTATCATAGATCCAGTGAAAATGCGCAAGATTCAACATAAACAGAAGCCCCGACAGCTTCTGTATTAAAAAAATACTGCAGCTTTTTTTGTATAAATGCCTATTGCATCAAGGGAGTCTTCCATGCACTTATTGAAAATGCTCAGCTGGGCATCTCTGACGTGATGAAACAGAAAAGGATCTCTCTCTTCATTGTGCTCTCGGCTTTCTTTTCCCACATCCTGACTGATAGCATCTTGTAATGCTAAACAAAAAAAAAACTGAGAGAAACCAAGGTAATTATGTGTGAATCTCGTAGGTTTCAGTTCTCAGACGGAGGAGGCTGTAAAAAGGGGGGTAGGAAACTCATTTTCTCTATATGAGTTGCTGGAAGATTCTATGAGATACAGTAGCGGGATGTATTCTACTGCATAGAAACGAAAGAAAGCCTTTCATGAACCTGTGGATATGTTTTAATATAAAGTGTAATTAAAAATCCTGAAGAATCCTGGTGTAGTGAGTGAAAAAAACATCTCTACCTCTCCACCTCTCCGTCCCCTCCGGCAATTCATGTGTATGATTTCATCTGATCCCACATGCCTTCCCTGTTCATTTCTACCTACAGATAAGACCTGATTAAAATATATTAATTATATTTAAAAGTTGGAAAATTTGGACTACTGTCAATGAGTGAGATTAAAGGTGCTTAGTAAATTAACTCCCCTTCAAATGATAATGTACATGAAACAGGTCATTCAGGTCATTCTGATAATTCTCACACAGACGGTTTGTTATACCGTTGTACTGTTCTTTTTAAAAAATGTCCGTAGTACGTGCACTTATTTGGAGCACTTATTTGGAGCGTGGTCATTTGATGCCCTGTTCTTATATCTATACTCATATCTAAACTCATATCTGTACTCTTATATCGATACTTTTATCTATACACTAACCATAGTTTTTTGAAGTTGCATGGCATTAAGTTAAAATCCACAGTAACTAAAAAGCAAAAAGTAACTTTCAGAGAGTACAAAAATAAGTTTGAAAATGAAATCACACTGAGTTACACTGAGTTACAGAACTGGAAAATTACTTTTTTGTTTAGTTGGTTGTCTTTCACTCCGTGCTCCATCATCATGGATTTCTGCAATGATGCAGCTGAGGTTTGAATAGCAATCGAACAGTTTTAACTAGAAAAAATGTTTTACACATCAAATGAACCATGTAAAAACTACAGCACTTTTTGTACATAGTTTGTCCTGTATGGCACCTCCCCCAGCTGTCAATCATGTCTTTCTTTTTGTCTACCATGTGCTTTGTTGTTTTGGTTTCAGTTGCCATGCCTCCTAGTTTAGTTCCCTTCTCCTCGTTATTGTACTCACCTGTTTCTAGTTTCCTTGTTAGTCTGTGTTTTTAAAACCCCAGGTTTTCAGTTCTAGCTTGCTGGTCATTGTTTCTTTAGCTTCGTGTTTTGTACGTAGCCTTGTCATTGTTTCTTCAGCCTGCATTTCAGTGGTGATCTTCTGTAGCTTGTTCTTCATTGTTTTCTGTTTGGCATGTCATCTAATACTCTACTCTGCAAATTGGTAAATTGACTTTGGACTATAATAATGACAATTCTTTGTCTGGTGTCTTGTGCACATAACTGTTCTGGTGAACTGCAGGTCTGACACTGACCAAAAGCACACATATACAGTAGAATACACACACATCAGGATATTTGGATCTTTAATCATCTCGTCCTGTCAAGCTACAAATGTACACTGGCTCATGTTAAACTTCAAGATTTTAATATTAATATTAGTTTATTATAACATAACAATCTCTGTTGTCTAATCAATAGCGTTGCTGTTTACCATGCAGTACCTTCCAGCACTATCAGAAGTGTGGAGAGAATGAGACTCCCCCTATATTCTGCCCTTATTTACTGCAGAAGTCACTTTTCACACATTATCTCACACTTTATGTGTGTGGGGGCAGATACATCAAATGTTCTAGGTTAGTGTGTGGGTAATTTGTGTCTGCAAGTGTATAATGTCTGTGGTTTATTAGGGTCCTGGTATTAAATTTTGAAAGGAGATTTATCAAGTTGAGTCAGAGGAGAAGAGGCTCTTATCCAAATGCTACAAATGCATGTTCTTCCTTTAAAGCTTTAAGCAACTGCTTGAGAAACAAAGTCAGTTAAACTCAGTTAAAAGTCCACTTCCAAACACACACATACACATTGTTGCACTTCAACTGTCTAACGGGTGAGTTCAGCATGTCTTTCTGGTTTGATGTGGAGTAGATGAACAAACACTATATGGTGTATGACTGACTTGAATATAATTTAAATTCATGGACCCACCCAACAAACTGTATACTTTGCACACACAGAACAAACAAACACAGATTAATGTGAGTTACTCTGACTTCAAGGAAGAGCTGAAGGTTGATTTGATGCCTCTAATCAGAGTATAACCTCTCATTGTCAGGATTATTAAGAATGAATTATAATAAATGAAGTGTAACATTGTCATAAAGGTGACTGGCTTAATGAAAGGCAATAACACACATACACAGCCATAAAAACGGTGTCACCAAGTTCTCCTGTAATGCTACGTGTTGAATAATAGATTACTTGGAGGACTGATGGAGGTTGTTATTAAAACTTGGTCTCCAGCTTAATCTCCCTTAGAGTTGATTAAACAGACATGCCCTCTGTGTAAGACAGGATAACGCCCCTAATGTGCCATCCATCATACATCTCATCTGTTTTGTGATGGATGTTTCTCATTTGAGATATGAAGCTGGATGCAAGACACTTAAAAAATAATCACTGCATTTTATCAGAATGATTCAATGTACAGTTTATTAAAGAAAAAGAAACATTATCCTTTAGAAATACCTGCAACATGGTGCCATTTTTCCTATTGTTTTTCAGCCACAGCATTCTGTAATATTCAAGAGACCTGGAAGACTCGTACATAACAGATTAAGATGTCTCTCACCTTGCATATCTGCTAATTTGTACATTTACATTCAAACTTTTTTTTTAATATCTTGGAAAATGTTTCATACATTCTGTTTAGAACTGTCTTTTATCACAATGATATTAATTTTCAAAAGGCTATCAGTTAAATATGTAACAATATCTCCCTTGCTTATTCAAATGATCTAAAAGTAAATTTCACATAAAAACTCACTGTATTAATTGACTCAGCCACTAGGGGGCAATGCTATGCCAGGCTTTCTCGTAGTCGGTCCCATCTAACTCTCAATCGGAGGTTTCACACTTTCTATTTTTACCCCTCTGAATAATTCACTACAGAGCCATATATGATCAGTGACATTTCCTCCCCTCCAGCACTGTGACAGCGTGGTTGCATCACTTGATCCTTGATCTGGAGTCTAGAAACTGATAGAAAAAAGTAGTCTTACTATGAATAGTCTGTGCTGGGTCAGAGAATGACAGTGATGTATAATCTATAATGTGCACTCTGACCTAAAAATCCTATTCTCATTCATTGATGTTTCGTTTGTTCAGATAATAGAATCATGCCAAATGATACTGTCACTACACATTTTCTAGAGCACATGCTGTAATGGTCAGCTGTAATAATAAGCAACACTCCTTATACCAGGGATTCCATATACCATTATTAAGTTCATATTTCAAATGACAATGAGGAAAATCAGTAGTGTGAATTAACAGTCCGAGTCCAAGGCTCGGTTGTCCTGTGCTTCTGAACGCACTGGGTTGTGTTCATTTTGAATGCGTGGTGTGGCAGTGTTTTACAGGAGTCACTTTAGTGAATATCAAGGGAGTGATCCTGTGCATGAAATCTCTGCTGCTGCCTCGCTTCTGCACAGGGTGATCCTCCAATTTGTGAAGGGTTGTTGCCATGGAAACGTCACAGTTCATCAAGGTTCGCAACAATGAAAGGAGTCAAAGTCTCGGGTGAAGTCACACATGGACCTAACCCTTCATGATGACCTAATACCTGCACAAAAAAGGGTCCTTCAC
Organism: Brachyhypopomus occidentalis; assembly: GCA_020368025.1. NCBI lineage: Eukaryota > Metazoa > Chordata > Actinopteri > Gymnotiformes > Hypopomidae > Brachyhypopomus > Brachyhypopomus occidentalis. Next base: position 4,155,444 of record JAGXOD010000025.1, on the reverse strand, counting down.
TAATTTATCAATGAAACTCATTCTTCTCTGCTATAGAAATAACATCCTACACTAAAGATGATTTTGAATATAATTTTGCCAAGAAAGGGACTTGCTTTGTTTTGTTACGCTCTACAAAGAATAACAATACACATACAATACACAGAACAACATGAATTTATAAAATGATTTACTATTTTACACCTAAGGGACGGAAATGTGAAAAACATGCTATACAGTGTCAAGAATGTATGTTCACTCTATTGTGATTCACTTGCTTTTGCTGAGTGTCAGCGTCACCAGACAAAACACTCAGTGTTTTGTACAATGCTTCTTTCAAGGGTCCAAGACAATTACTTGGTCCCTGGAACCAGCTTTTTGGGAATGACCTCTATTTCTTTCACTGTAGGATGCAATGAACTCTTGAATGAGAACAAAAATCGAAGTAGTCATCTCCTCAGTCCTTTTCTTCACACAGACATTCAAGTGAACAGCAGCTAGCAGAAAGGAACTGAACTATGTTTAGATCTTTTTACATAGTTATTGTACAAGCCTGTGGTCATTTAGAGCAATTACAGAAACAAGATAATTAATGGCTAGAAGTGTTAAGGTTGAAACCAGCACATACAGAACAGAAAATCGGACTAAATTTGTACTCTGCACCTGCGTCCATGGCACAGGGGGGCCCACACTGACTGGGTGCCCACAGTTCTCGTGGGGCCATTATTTGGCCAGTAGCATGATATCTAAATATGACATATTTACTGCAATCCACAAAGGATGATAAGAAAGAAGAAAAACAGTGAGCAGATCACTGAAGGCCAGAATATCTTTAGGATCTCTCTCTTTCTCTCTCTTACTCTCTCTCTCTCTCTCTCTCACACACACACACACACTCACACACACACATATATATGTGTGTGTGTGTATGTTTGGTGACCAACAGACTAACATAACAGATTAACAGGAAGGTTTATTAGCTACGTCTATTAGCAACCATGAATTATCTTCCTTTACTATGACACATCTGTTACATAAACACAGACTAAAAGTGCACGTGCAGAAACACACAGTCGTGCCCTGCAGTGGTCCTGGTCCAGAGTGCCAGGCTTGGTTGGAGAGTGAAGGAAGAGAGACAATGATGGATTATTGTACACGGACATTTTCCACTGGCGGTCCAGGGGTTCCTCTATATGATCCTAGGTCCACCCAGCCCCCCACCGTCCTCTCCATCTGCTCACTTTTCCCTCCCAACAGTCGGCAAATCAAAGGGTGGTTTGCTTGTGACGTGGTTGGAGTCGGTGAAAGGTGTCAGGTATGCAGGGAAGCAGCTTTTGCTTTGCGTTATTGATCCTTTGTGACCACAGAGTGTAATTTCTTATTAAATATCAACAAACGCGTCTTGATAGTATCCCATAAGGAGTGTTATAGGAGAAGATTTGGTAGGCAGTCTTTATTAAAAATCTTCAGGTTTTACCTTAAAACTGAGGTGTGCTCTGTAATGAGTCTGTAATATAATGGCCATCAAATAATTATGTAAGAATTGAATTTCCTTCAGTATGTCCTTTTGAATTATCCATGCTGTTTAATCAGTATTTGCTCTGCACTCTGTACAGTGTTCACCAGCAGAAGGAGGACTTTGATACTAAGTGACAGAAAAAGGTATCTTAGTCTACATGAATAATCAGACTGAAAGGAGCCATTAACTTTCTTCAACACATACATGTCAAAAAGTAATTTTTTATAAATATATATATACTTTTTTTGCCATGTCTGTGTTGAAGAAAGATAATATAATTATTATAGTGTATATACATATATGCATTCTACTTGAATTGGTTTAGTGAATTGGTTTTACTTTAATTGGTTTAGCACCACCGCTGTCACCACTGTCTGCAAAGTATTTGAAAAAATGTCATTGCAGCCTTATCCAAAAAGAATACGTCTCCCCAAGAACATTTAATAGATAAATGTGAGATTTGTATCAAACTGAATTAAACTAATCAATCACAGAAGTCCCTCTTTGTTATACAAGTACAATTGTTCTATAGCCCACTTAGATTTCACTTTAGATATTGGGGATATTTTACACCCTGACCACCCCCACACTAGTATTGACGTGAATGTCTCTCCACCCAGACATGGCCATCTCCATTGCCTCTGCTTCTCTGTGTCTTGTGGAAGTGTCAGTAGCTACAAATGAAAGCAGGGGTCATTCTTGTGTGGAACAGGAACTGCCCCCCCACCCCCCGCCCGCCCCTCCCTTATGGGTAAAGAGCCCTCTAGAAGCTGCGGTATGAATCTCAAGAGCAGCCACCTTTAAAGAGCATTCAGCATGCCTGGAGGCCTTTTATCTGGACTGTCTACCTTGCCCCATCACTTCTCATTATCTCCCTCTGAATATCACAATCTAGCCAATTCTGGGTTGAATAAGATGCTTCCCACTCCCTCACAGGGTTTATTTACCCGTCACACCAGTGAGCGGGGAAGAGGCCAAATAGTGTCGGCCATTTCCCCAACGACTGGCAGAGCGCAGATGTATGCTCCTTCGTTTTAATGAGTCCTCCGACAGCCACTGTTACAAATCCTCATGGCAGGAGCTTTGGTCCTAGCTACTGTATAGCTGTAAGAGAGAGCGCTGAACTGAGGGGAGACTAATTCTACAAGGGTTAGTTGTTTGAAAGTAAAGAAAGCACATGTTTGGCATTAGTCCAACGTGTTACCAGAGCACAGGTAAACAATGTTGAGCCTTTGTCTCCTGAAATTAATCTGCAGGTACTATTAAAATTTAGAACAAAACTTTACAGTAAGATATCGATCTGATGTAGTTATTCGGCAGCGTCTGCATCCTGAGTTTGTATCCAGAACAAATGGCCAGAAGGGGAAACAGATTTTTTTCTGGAGTGTGAAGGTCATCATGACTACAAAAACATATTGATTTTACAACTTTTCTGAACTTTAAAAACTGCATCTAATTAAAAGAATTCCTATATCTCCCTTGGACACCAGCTCTGGGAGACCGACAACTTCATGCATATCAAGCCATTAATATGCACCAAAGGTTTGATCACTCAGGTGCGCAATGAAAAATGCCTCAGGGCCATATGCCCATGCAATGCCAAACTGCATAATATTCCAGGATTGTGTGTTTCAGTATTATATTAGCTTATACAGAAATAGGTGTGCATTCAGATTGTTATTCAGTGGTGTGCTGGAGATGTAGCGAGTGAGAAGCCTCTTACAGAACTGTGGGTGGCCTGACGCTCTGTATGAGAGGGGTCCAATAGATTAAACCCTGTACTGAGAGTCCCACTCTTGCCCAGTAGCAGGTGTGGGGCAAAGGTCTCCTCTCTGATAGCTAGCTTTAAATGAGATGTAAAATTAACTTCCAGTTTGGCATGTGAAGGTCATACTCTTCCGCGGTCCTTTCCGTGGGACGCTGTCTATTTCCTGTTAAAAGATTCCCTTGGGCCCATGTTGCGAGGAAGAGGAAAATTCTGATATTGTAAAAGTTTCCTTCTCATCCACATGCAATAAATGCACTGAGGGATATTACTCTTTCTGTGGAAATCCCAAAGCGAGGATATACCAGACGTATAATATCTGTGGTTGTAAAATGAGGAGTTATGAAATGAAAAATGTAGAAATCCAGGGTCAAACACAATTATGTCTGTGTATCTTAAACCGTCATTGAATGTGGCTCGTCCGATCTCTGTGGCAGGGGAATATGATGTAGGGAAGGACGTTTCCACTATTATGGATCACTGCCAGAACCTACAGAACTGCTGCATCCTTGGGCATAAAGGCATCTGGGTAAGATCAGAGATTTACTATAAATATTACCATCTGCAGTCTGTGTTAATGGCTGTCATCACCATTGTCTTAATTATTCAGATATATTTCGTATTTCGTCATGTGTAGTTTCTCTTACAAAATATATTTGCTATCCACTCTATTCAAACACCAAAGTCATACCTACTCTAACCAGCCACTTTATTATGTACATCTATCTCAGAGGAGCATGGTTTACATCACATGTGTACAATTACAAACTGTGGCCCATCTGTTGCCAAAAAAATAAATAAATGCATTCCCAGCCACCCCCTGTCCCATTCATTACTGGTCAGTTTCTCACTGCAGGACAACTGCTGACTGGATATTTGTGGGATGTCAGACCATTGTCAACACAGCAGGAACACAAATGTGGTGGTGGTATGGTGTGAGGTGCTGTGCTGGTATGAGTGTATTAAGCACAGTACAGAAGTTTTATTTGGTGCAATAAAGAGTCTCCTCACACTCATATGGAAGAGGTCTATTAAGCCAAGTGGAATGTGCAAACTAAGCACAAAACGTTCCCTGAATACTTACACTCAGTCTATACTCAGCCAGAAAAATTAATGTTATTTCAAACAGTAGACACCGGTATGACAAATATATTTGTATATATACATATGGCACAAAACTGCCAGACCTCATTAACATATTGCAAGTTCTTATTAGAAGGCTACCAAATGTGTCACATTTCAATTAGACTTAACTAATTAGGAGAACATAGAATAAAGTCATTTAAAGCACTGTATCTATAAAAATTTTAACTGACTTTTTAACTGACTTTTTAACTGATTATCAATTTCAGTTAATATCCTTCTACAATTTTATGGAATTTAGTTGACTAAGCTTTTAGAGTGGCTTCAAATGTGCATTTCAACAGAAAGCCCTTACAGCCCTTCAGAGTCAACATGCCATGTTTAAAGGAAGGTTATCTCTAATGACCCTGTTTATCACTGTTTAAAATATTTTAAAGGTCGCTCTTGAAACTTGAGATTAATTGAAGATATAAATCAAGTATTTGAAAGTGAACAGAATTCATCTTCTTCCTCTGAGTAAATATCAGAGTTCTTCCCAAAGTAATTACATTTTCTGCTCAAAAGTAGTTTAACTTGGCAAAATTGTTAAAAGGAAAGGAAAAGAAAGAATTAATGAATGAATAAAAGAAAAAATGAACTGAAAGAAAAAAGAAAAAATGAACTCCAGTGATTTAACATAATTTTTTTCTTGCATAGCTGCAGGATCAAATTGAGCTATATACTGTACACTTATATGGCCAAATGTATGTAGACACCTCTCCTAATTATTGTGTTCAAATTTTAATGTATAACAAGCACATAGCCGTGCAATTCCCACAGACACACGGGCAGTAGAATGGGTCGTACTGAAGAGCTTAGGGACTGAAAAGAACCCTCTTATTTACACCACTCATGTATATGAAACACTGCAACATTTAAACCTTTTCAACAAGTCAGTTCGTGAAATTCCTGTACTGTCAGATATGCCCCAGTCAACTGTAAGAGCTATTATTTAGAAATGAAAGCCTCTAGGAGCAACAACATCTCTGTTGACTGATTCAGTTAACTAAGCTTTTAGAGAGGCACTTAAACAGAAACCACATAACCCCCCACAGAGTCAACACGCAATGCTTAAACCTTTGCCACAAGTCCGTTTGTGAAATTTCTGCATTGCCAGATATGCCCTGGTCAACTGTAAGTGCTATTTTTCCAAAATGAAAGTGTTTATTAGCAGCTTAGCTGTGAAGTAACAGACCACACAAACTCACAGTGCAGGACTGCAGGTTGCTGAAGTGGGTATTGCATAATAATCACATATCCTCTGTTGCATCAGTCACTAGAGTGCCAAACTGCCACTGGAAGCAACATCAGCAAAAGAACTGTGCATCAGGAGCTTGATGATATGGGTTTCCATGGCCTGGCGGCTGCAGACAAGCTTGAGACACTATGCACAACACCAGAGTGCTGGCAGAGTGGAGTAAAGCATGCTGGACTCTGAAGTGATGAATCATGCTTCACTATCTCGCAGTCTGATGGGCAAATCACGGGTTTGGCAGACACCAGAAGATCGCTATCTACCAGAAGGCAAATTACCAATCGTAAAGTTCGTTGGTGTTGTTGGGATAATGGTATGTGATTGTTTCCATGATTGAGCTAGATCCCTTAGCTCAATTGAAGGGTAATGTTAATGACAATTCTTTGCTTCCAAGTTTGTGGTAACTGTTTGAGGGAAATCCTTGGCTGTTCCAGCATTAACAAGGCTCTGAACACAAAGCAAGTTTCATAAACACATGGTTTGATGAGCTTGGTGTGGACAACATCCAGTGACTTGACAAATCCCTGAGCAAAATCCCCTGAACACCTTTGGGGTGAACAGGAATGGCAACTATGCCTTCTTGTCCAACATCGCTGCCTGATCTCAAGAATACCCCTTTGATTGAATGGGCACAGATTCCCATAGACAGAATCTTGTGGAAAGCCTTCCCAGAGGAGTGAAGGCAGTTACACCTGCAAAAATGGGGAGAAGGGGAAAGGTCCATGTTAATGTGATGGTGTGATGGTCAGGTGTCCACATAGTTTTGGCGATATAGTGTAAACTGTCAAAATAGAAATACACTACAGTTATGACAAAAAGACACATTTGTACATGTGTAGCAATAATCTTATTTTTTTCCATTTCTTTAATATATTAAATGTAGAACTCACACAAAGATTTTCAAGTTTTCTGCATTTTTTTTTCTGAAATTATATAAACTGATATTCATCCAGTCATACATTTTGTAAAAGTCCCTTACCTTCTGACATTTTACACTGCTGTAGTGTGACATAATCACAAATAAACATCATGGAAATGTAGTTTAACTTTGAAATAAATTAATTACAAACAGAACATGTACATTTTGAGATTCACAATGCTTGAATTCCTGGCAATGTGGACATTCAGGAACTATCAATGGATAAAAAGAGGTAAACTGTTCTAGTTTACACATGAGACAATTCATCCAAAGTGACCATGCTACGTAGTTACGGCAATATATATGAGGGATCCACCAGTTACAAGGAAAGGGTCATAGACTGTTTGTCAGAAAACCTCAGAAAGACAAAAACTGGTATTTGTATCATTTGTATTGCTATGTTTAAGCTGTGGAGGCCCCTACATGCTTATAAGGACTGCATGACATGCACAAGGAGCCCCCATCACGTTGACTATGGGCAACAGGAATTGGGTGATATGCTAGATCCCTTAGTGACCACTATGGTACACCACATCCAGAACTCTGAGTGTGATGCTGTAGTTACGTGCATACCAACTACAGAGACAGCTGAGACGAAGAAACGGCTGACATACAATAGCATCCTGTGCATCCTACTACAGACAGTAATACAGTTACACGAAGACTTCACCTGAAAACTTTAGCTTTGTGTGCAGCTATGTCAAGATCGTATAAGAAAATAAAGAAAAAAACAAGATATCTTTTTTGGAGCTTGCACTGTGCATAAACAAGGGTTCGAAACATCAATATTGAAGTTTATAGGAAATCCACTCCTATTGATTACTATTTACTATTTGATTCCTATAACCCACTGGACTACAAGCTAGAAGTGAAAAGAACTCTACACCAAGGTGCTCAGAATGTACCAACCAACACGAAGACCAAAATCAAGAATTGCAAACATCTCACAGGAATACTAAAAGCTTGCAGGTATCCAGACTGTCAAAGCAGCAAAAATGTCCAGTAGGAGTATCAGACTCACAGGAAGAGCTGAGAACAGAGGACGGAACAACACGGTTATCCTCTGTGTGGCTGAAGTGTCCAAGAACTCAGGAGTATTTTTTAACAAACATTGCATTCTTGTGCATGTCAAGCCCAGCAACACACCAAGAAGCCACAAGATGAGCAGAGCAACATAAAATACTAAGGGCATGACATGGAAAAAGGAACAGACTTGTACGATGGTGAAAGGAAAAAAAAACAGCTTTTCTAGAAGTGTATAGCCCAATTTATGGAGAACTGTTCGGGTTAAGATTCAGCGAATCTTAAAAGACAAATGTGCACATTTTAAAAGAAGTAAACAACTGATTAAAAAAAGGACGTTTCTTAAGTTAACAGAATAGAAAACACACACTTAAAAGCTATCTACACTAACAAGTTATAAGCTATATTTACATAGGCAACATAATGTAGACTCGCACAAATTAATTTTGCACAAATTAACACCAGCAGCTAACATGTGAGCTTAAAAGAATTTTGCTATTTTATAGGTGTTAATTACCCAGAAAGGTCCAGCCACTCAAGTGAACCACTGAAGCCCTTTTGATGTGACGTAAAACGTCTTCAAGATTCCACTGCAAGTCCAGTCACCACTACTATTAGACTATTAATGTAATTCCTTTCGCATCCAGAGATAGTTAGCTAAAAATGTAACTTCATTTAACTGATTTTTTAGAAAAGTGGCAAGACTGATTTTTTAAAATGAGATCCTTGTCACCACCTTTAAGAATGGAAATAAATATTTTTATTTAGATATTGATTCATTTTAGTCAGAAATGCAGCTAAATCATTATTACATGTTTTCTGCATGAAAAGAATGTGGAGTATTATCCTTCAAATGGAAACGTATTCTCTCAATTATACAGGTTTTGTAAAACTCATGCTGTACTCTAAAAGACTGCAAGTTGCCTTTTAGCTTGGATATTTGTCTTGAGATATTCTATATTAAATATTAAAAGCACAGTTTCACGGTGCAGTGTTAAGAACAGGAAGAAACTCCAATTGTTGCCACCTTCATGCATGGTTGAGAGTAGGTTGAGAGCTATTCAAAGTCCACTCCATTGACAAAGTCATTAGTAGCAGGTGCAGAATCACAACCACATTGCAAGTTCAAAAACTGATGGTTACAAAATACTTTTATGGGAATTAGATTCTAGAAACACACGTTTTAATAAGGACGCTTATGGCTCTGACTGGGAAAAACCTTATTTATTATTTATTTAACTCTGACCTGAATACACTGTGCAGTACACTAATGGCTGGCTGCTGGTGCAGTAATTGAACAGCAAAGACTGTCTATACAAGCCGAGTTAAAATATCAAACGGAGAGAAAAGATATTGGCAACCATTAACACTAATGACTATCAAACAATTACAACCACATTTCTTTCCAGTTAAGAGTAAGACATTCAACAAAAACACAATGTTCCATTCTTATAAAACCTTTTCACTGATTTACTCACATAGCCACACAGTCACACAGCCAAAAAGATCACACCCTCATGCTGCTGCACTTGCTAAGGCATATGTTGGGTAAACACAAAACGAGAAAAAGCTAGAAAACAAAATTGTCATTGTAATCTGACATTTGACTAGATTCTAAAGCCTCAGACAACTGGAACAGATGTTTTTGTTTTGCAGGATACTTCTCCAGTACAATAACTGGAGTAGAGATACACCACAATAACCTGTGTAGAGATACACCAATTCTAATACCCAGAAAAATGTAAACTGAGTATGCAAAAGAGCTGCTATTATGTGTATATGGAAATTAGTATGTATACATTGGGCTGGAATGAAGGAATTTGCTTACTGTGCAAAACAAACAAACAAACAAAACCACATTAAAATCACTGCTGCATAAAATTATTTTTGCTTGTTATTACTCATTGATCACTGTAGGTCATCTTACACATTGCATGTGACTTCCACATAAAATGTATCCTCACTTAAAGCAAAAAATTTATTTTCATTTCTTTATCTACAATCTCGACATCACTCGCACACACAGGAATGTGATCCATTCAGCTGAGCAAATGGTCCCAGAATAATGAAGTATGCAGTAAATTAAAAAATGTGAATTTGAATAAATAAGATTTAGATACAGTTCTGTTCTTTGTACATGATTTCACACAAGTTGACAACTTAAATGTATATAGAATGTTTTACATTTAATAACTGAATACTTTCATGTTATTTTTTCATGTCAAATCAAATAAATAAACACCTGTAAAGGCAATAAATCGAGGCCTGCTATATGAATGTTCTAGTACATTTTAACCAGGTCTTATTCCTCACATAACACTGTTTCATACATTGATTAATATTAGGGTATAATCTGATAATGGTTATTCAGTCTTGGTCCTCTGGTAATTAGATTGTCAGCTGCACTGGAGCAATGAATGCCCTATGTATGAATGAATGTATGCAGGTATATTGCAGAGTGAAATTCCAGAAAAATTCCTATATTGTGCAGTATAATAATGTGCAAACTGAGTTCATTTCAACTTTGGTGAGTTCAATTTCAGTTTAAGCCTAAAACCTATCTACTGTTTACATATTCTCTCATTATTTAAGATGATGCAAACCTCAGGTTTATCAGAACTGTCAGAATGGGTATCCAATTAAGATTTACATCTATATAAGAGCAGTGTCTAAAGCCTTAAAATCACAAATACTGTTCACAAGTTTTGTGAAGAAAATACAAGAAAAGCAATCTGCATTGTTTTTTGTCTAATTAGAGAATAGTTTATGATGGGAAGAGAACTGAATTATCCAGTAGGTACACTCAGTAGTTAGTGTCTGTAAAAATAAAGCTTCTGTGATTGATCTGGGCTCCGAAATCAGCAACAACAATGGCAGTCTGGTTGTAACAGCAAACACCTTTACAAGGAGACGTTGCTTCTAATTGTTTTCATGCATGAACATAGGCAAAGATGTAACCCATGTCTTAGAGTGAGGGATTTGGAGAAAAGTTTGGCAGGAGGGTGTTGGACTGCAGGAAGTGTATTGAAGTTGTTGCTGGTTAAAACTAGTGGAAGGCAGCTAAAGTATTAATATAAGATATATGTTTTCCTGTTCTGTTGGTATATAAAAGCTCTTCTCACGGCTGGTGTGGAGGGTTGGCAACAGCGGATGGTTGGATTCCTTATGTGATTGACCAATCGGGTATCCCACTAATAAGATGAGGGAAACAGTTCACATTGCAAACACCGTTTTATTCTATGGAAAAATTAAGTCAAAATATGCTAAATAGGATTTTGATTTTATGGTCGAAAGTGCCTACATTAGCTATAGAACTTTTGTTATAGTGCAGTGTTGAGAAGTACGTTGATACCATGGATCAAATTTAGTTTATTAGCTCAAGTGAGTGGCCCCATTGTTGATCTAATCAAAACTATAGAACATATCTAGCCAGCTAACTTCCCCAGGTCTATTTTTTACCTATTGTGATGAAACAAATATTTCCAGAAATAGCTAGCTTAGCTAAACAACTCTGTTTACTCCAAATGGGAACTTGCGAATATTTGCTCCTTTTCTCCGCTAGTAATGTAAATCTAACATTTATATCTGGTTAGAATATATCGGGACATGAGGCCGTGACACTAGCTAAACAGTTCAAAGCACACTGCACGCAAATCACAAGGTAAACCACACCTCGTGGCAGCCAAGGACAATTGCACCACTGTCGAAAAATCCGCCGTTGCCCCCTTCTCTCTCCCGGCACGCGGCCACTCGTAATGACGTATGTGCTACGCACTTCCGATTTGTAACGGCGCGTTGAAAACTAGTGACTAATAATAAAGCTCGGCGCCCCGATCTGCTCCTCATAGGGTTAACTCGCTCCATCACGAACTACAGGGAACAGGTTGCCTGGGAAACGGCCGCATGGCAACAGGATCAGAGCCTGGGGGTTGTCTGCCGCTAAGTCTGCTCCCATTTTACATTTCTGCACTAGATGGTGTGCGAGCCACTGGAGAGTAACGCGGACTTCCTCGCACAATAAGACTCCGACCAAAACAAACCCGGGAAACTACATGGAACGACATTTCTCTTGGTTTTAAAGTACGGAAGAGCGGGATTAATATTTTTTTTGACAAGCTTTTTTTTTTTTAATTTTGATAACGACGTGGAAAACACTAAGTTTAGCGGTGATGGACATTATGATTGCAGTGCAGGATGCGTGTGTCTCTGGTCAGTGGCTCACCGCTATAATTCTCAGTCTTTGCTGCTTTTTGCCGTCGTGCTTGCCCGCAGGACAAACTGTGGACTATGCTTCGAGCGAAAGTGTGGTCAGCAGGCAAGGAGACACGGCGCTTCTGAGGTAGGAAAAAGAAGGGGCGAACTAGTTAGAATAAACTGACATTGGCTAAACTTAAATGGTGCCCCACCATCCACGAATCCCGTTTTGATTTAGCGATTATAAACACCATTACCATGTCCACGTTACTACTCTGTCCATCACTTCTAAATGGGTCATCGTGAAATTGAACAGTGAGCAAAAAAAAAAAAACACAAAAAACATTCATTTCTTTCTTTTTTTGTACCCGTGAGCTCCTGAACAGTGAAATGTATGAATGATGTTTTTATAGTTATGCCCAAGAGTTTGAGAGAGATTTTCTAAAAAAATATGCTTATTTTTGTATTATTTCACGATCAGAATCCCGGTCTGGTGATGGCGTATTATTTGGCGCTCAGAGTCCCAGGCTGATGATTGCATAACAAGGATGTAACACTTTTATAAACCCCGCCAAGATGAGGATTTTGTCCAGATAGCTACGTTACAAAGAAGTCATTCATGATACCCCGTCCGAAACTGTTTGATGGCTTGTTTTTTGCGTGCTGAAAAAAGAAGAAGTTTTATGCGAGCTAGACTATAAAGGATAAGTAGATGGGCATAGTAGATAGGGTCTATAATTGAATATTAACCCCCTTAAGATTAATTATGTAGCATGAATTTGCCGCGGGAATTAGGCCGACTATAAGCTAGTTGCAGGCATCAGAAAATCGGAATCATGATGGTAGATTAGCCGACAAACCTGATTACATCCGAGCTTTAGCTTTTCTGTAGCTCCCTTCATATCTTACCATCATTTTTCTTCATATGTTAAAATGAGCGAGGAATGAAGGAGCTTGAAGTCCCACCCCCCAAAAAAGACAATTCTTTTTTGCTTTGAGACCTCTTGGGCGTGCCTAAACCAGGGTCTTTTACAACTTTGCTGTCACTTCTGTCTTTAGTCTATTTGTTAAATGAAGTCTAAATTAACCATACTGGGCATAAAAAAATATTTGGATCAAAGGGTTACTTCTTTTTTTTGGAGGAATGGTCCTGAACCTTGCTGACACCCCGGCTGATATCCCACTGCTGCTCCCCAAAAGGGAAACCCTAGAGACACAGGTTACCACCCTTTTGCTTTTCACATTTAAGCTCAACAGGAATTTGGCATTTCAAAGAATAGCTAGTGCATTAGAAAGAGACTTTTAGAGAGAATAACCTTAACAGTTCAAGAGTAGCTAGTCTGAGTCACTGTCTGAATACATGTTCAGCCCTCAGCCAAGTATTTATTAATGTATACCAAGATTAAAGTAAATAATGAAGCAGAGACAATCTGTTAGATGGTAGGGATATAGTCCTGAGTGCTTGATTGACAGCAGAAGGCCAAGTCGTGCCTCATCATGCCTCTCTGGCTATTTCGGTTGTATTTGGAACATGCATCCTTTTGTACTAAATGGAATGGCTGATTGCAGCTATGTGTCTGATACATCCTAGGTGTGAATTTATATCCATTTCTATAATAAATAGGCTAAATAAATACATCTACAGCAATAAGATAACGATTCCAATCAGTGTAGGAGCTGGTATTATGATTGTGATCTTTTTTCAGTTCATTTTCATTCCTTATGTTTCATATATTTATGCTCACTGACCACTCTGTTAGGAACATCTCGATTTTTGGTGAATTTGTGTAAGTCTGTATTTTCAGACGATAGTCCTTTTGTTGCTATGCACAATTTGTCAGCCACTCTTTAACCTGTTCATCACTGGTTTGTCTCTGATGACAGGACCACTGCTCATGGTTTCGTATTTGGGTGAGAATCATTCTTAACACAGCAGTGCCACTGATATGGTTGTGGCATGATATTTGGAGTTGTGTTCATATGAGTTTATCAGGCACAGCAGTGTTACTACAGTTTTTACTTGGTGTCACTGCTGGGTTGAGAGTGGTCTGTCACCCAGAGATCTTCAGCCAGCAGCAGTTGTGCTGTTAGAAACTGTTGATGAGGGGTTGGGTGGCTAACACGGACTGTGCATGGTGTCATGGGAATTTCTATTTTATTGGAAAATGTCAGAGGTGGTCATTTGATCAACATGCCTTCTGTTCCCTTCTTGATCGTGGGGAAGATTAGAAAACAAAGGCTGTGCCAAGACTTTTGACGCTGCTTTCAACACTCATTCTTTGTATTGACAAAGTTTCAGAAAAATGCATGTTAAATGCCATTGGCCTGTTGGTGAGAGGCTGCCCCTTTTGTAGCACCTAAGAGCTCATTTATTTACTCCATGCTGTTTCATCTAGGGAATAAGCATTTGTAATTATCTTAGGTTGGCAGAAGGCTTCCTGGGTCTACCCAGAGGTTTTCTTCAAACTGATTTGTACCAACCACAATGTGCGTAACACCTACCATCACACCAAACATATAGGCTATACATGCATTTTGCTAAGAATGTAATCAAACAGGAAGTTCACCCTCTTCCCCTTCCTATTATCTCTCTCACCTTACTACTCTTCTTACACACAGCACTTCAATGTTGAGAGACTATAATTTCACCTAGATCAAAAATTAGTTCTAAGCAATGTCCCTTAATCAATAATATTGGCGCTTTCAGCCACCACAGCGGTAATGTATTACCTATAGTATCTGTGTTTAATAAATGTTACAAATAAAGTGGGTGGTGAGTATATTTATACAATTCCATTAAATCGACGGCCAGGGCCCTTAATGCTGCTCATTATGCCGCTGCTGCTTGAATGTGGCTTTCTTCCTCTTGAAACGTTTCAGTGAGCTGTTTTTTTCTGTATTTCATGTGTGACATTGATGTCACAGCAACAATTTTTCATCAGCTTAGAAGTTAGAGTCAAAGTAACTAATAGGCCTTTCAGAAATATAAATTGGTTAGTGAGTGAACTATGCAAAATATGATCTTATGTCAGTATTTATTAATGACAGCAAGTGGTGGCTAACTGAAATCACACTTTCAGCACAGATGTAGGCTAGTTCATATACATGGCTTATTAGCTAGTTTATACTACTCTCTCTCTCATTTTGCTAACTGCATTTTTTCCCAATTAAGTTAGCTTCTTCAGTGTTCATAATGCTCAAATATGGGTTCTAGGACAAATCTGAATGCCTTCATAGTTTTTTTTTGGCAAATTAGCCCACTTAATATGCAATCAAAGACAAGCCACAAGGAGCTAAATAAAACTGGGAAATTAAATGTCGGTAGTTATTCTCATTTGTAAATAATTTTTGTAATTTTTTTTCTCTAGTTTTTTCTGAGCCCATTCCAGTTGTCTGAGTAACAGCATGGTGCCCTTGTAACAGTATGGCCCCCCTTTAAACTGGTAGAAGTTTGGGAAGATTGCCACTGGATATTTTCCAGTTGTGTCAGACATGCATCATTGTTGTGCAGCTGGGTTGCAGGAGAACACAAATTGCCTGACTCTCAATGAATACATGACACCTTAAACTGGCTGGTGACTCACTTACACTGACTGGGTAAATGCCCAGCTTTCCTTCAGCCCCTACCAGAACTTTGGCATCTGAACTCTTGAGGACCCCAATTCGTGCATGACATATTGTCACTAATACTAGTAGAACTTGCACCCAAGTTTACGCTAAGTATGTTCGACTTATGCTGGCCTCTAAGTCAACTTTGTCTAGAGAACAGGTGCTATTTTTCATCAATGCAAACAAGATTATTTTGGTTCAGCCGGGGACGTGTCTGTATCAGGCAATAGCCCATATACGTATGTGCAAGTGTCTGCCGGTTATTTTTGGAACTCGTTGAAGGGGCATTGTAGTTTGCAGATCTGCAGTTACTCTGTGCTGAGAGACATTCTGTCACCACCCAGGGCATCATTATTCATGAGTAAAGGGCAAGTTTGAGCCCTGCTGGTAACTCCCCAATATCCTTTGTCTTTCATGGTCATAAAGGTCTTCTCCTGCAGTTATGCTGGCCATAATGAGAGAGACCGTCACACCTGACCAGAATGCTTATGACCTTAGTCTTGAATATCTTTTGGCTTAATTAGTGGCAGAACCACACCTGTAGCACAGGTCATCCTTTGCAGACCTGAGAGACATATCAAATTTTAGCCAAGGCTCCATCCTTTGAGGTGGTAGCTTGAGTCATTTGTTTTGTTTTGTTGTCTATATATTTATTTATTGATGTATTCATAAAGGTTTAAGTCTGTAGCTTCTGCACGTGTAGGCTGGCAAAGCATTTTCAAATGATATCAAGAATGAGAGTAGATCTGTTGTATGACATCAATGGGCCAATCATGAATGTCTCACTTGCTCTATAGGTGGTCCCTGAGGGTGTGATGCTCTTTGGCCTGTAACTTGCTTCAACACTTCATCTGAACGTGACTAGTGGTTCCTGCCTTCTCATGCCACATCTCACTGTACTATTTGCTGATTTATTGCATTTTAAATATTTATGTATATGTAAGTATTTTTTCCTGACAAGGCCAATACATCAGTGCCATTTATACAATCTCATATAAGCACATTTTTGTAATTGTGGACTTAGATTAGTTAAATATGACTAGATGGACAATGAAGCAATAGTTTTGCTGTCAGGAGTTTTGATTTTCAAACTAAAATAAGCATTTTACGATCGAACCTATGTGAGATAGGACCCCTTCGTGCACCTGAAGGATCAAAGTCATTCAAATTTGAAAGTAGAAACTTTCAGATTGGTATCTGGCCACCCTCAGCAAGTGCCATTCATTCCCTAAAGTGCTCACGCTGCACTGACTCGTGTGCTCCTTTTGCTTTTGTGCACATATTGTTTTTCTATGACAATCACCACACTCTGTGTCAGTGTTGCTTTGTCTCTTAAATCACTTAAATCGTAAAGTCGCTTAAATGTGGTTTAGCCTAGGTCTACGTTAGTCTATGCAGTTATTATTGTGCTGTTTTCTCACTGTAACCCAACAGATGATCTATTAGGGAACTTGGGAGGAAATTGTTGGTTTCAGTCATGGCAGATCTAGAGTGTATCAAGTAGAATGGTTTTGTTGCTGTAGTATATGCATCAAAGAAGTCTTTATGCTGTACTAAATCATTATTCAAAAAGGACAAAGTTAGAGAAAGTGATGGGTAGACTAGTTGTTTTTATTAAATTAATAAATGTAATCTTAGTTATAAATATATAGCTCTGTAGTCACTGGCAATGTTTAGTTTCACAGAAAAAATACATATTTAATTTTAAGTGCAGACATTTTCTTTAAAGAGATATATTATTTAAAAATAGAATATAGGCTCATATACTAACAGGAAAAGTCTGGATTTCAGCCTGAACTGAACATCCAATTTGGACACATGTTCTCAAGGTACTTTTGAGTCATTCTTACTTATTCACACACAAAAAGAATGAACAGTTGCTAGGAATTTGTAGTGTGATTTTAGCCTAACAAATATGAACAAATAAGTAGCCTAATATTTTATGGCAACTTATGACAATGAAGCTTTCACATGTTTTTATCATCAGCTCTTGTTCGCACCATTGAATCATCAGGCTTTGCTGTTCTTATTAATGTAGATAGGCCTATTCTTTCTTTATATTTGGAATTAATTTCAGCAGTAATGAAAAAAATATCTTAGCCCTCTTTTGAGTTGAATGATGTTTAGACACTGTCTGACATGCAGTTTTGTGAGATGTTTATCAGAAAAACATTTCCAAGGTCATAGCAAGTCACTCGTTAGTGAGAAACACTTACTGCCCTCAGGCAGTGATGTATGACAAAAATGACTGTCAGTATATATGCCATAATAGGTAATGCAACCTACTTTTTGCATTCATATTAATCCTACATTTCCTTGACAGCGACAACATGATGTACTGATGGTTTTCCATGACTGTAAATTAAGAGCATATGTTGATATGCTGGGTTGCATCTATCTTGCTGCTGCATGAAATCAGAGTCTGAAGAAAACAAAGGGCTTTTTGGAGCTAACAAGAACGCTAACTGGTTAATATAGTGACCATAGAAGCATTTCCACAGTTCTTATTCTGTTCTGACTGAAAATGTCATTCTTTTTTGGCATTCCTTTTCATCTGATGAACCATTTCTAATCCGCATTTGAAGTGATTTCATTATGGAAATTGGGGGAAAAGGATCACTATGGGTTGGTAGTACTCAGGGACGATGGGGATGTTGGCAAGGGTGCAGTTTCAGCCCACCCCAACCCTAAACAGGTGCAGCTTAAATCTGTATTCACCCTCCTCCATGTTAAGACAGCAAATGTGCTGTCGGCTGGCTATGAAACAGGGACATTCTTTGTGTCCTCTGGACACAGCACATTGCTAACATGTCTCATATTCCAAGCAAAGACCATAGTTCAATAAAATCAATCAATCACTTTGGTAATATCTTCATCAGGATAATGTATTGCTTTTCATATTTAGAAAAAAATCACGATACTCCAAGTTGCATCATCTATATCTCAGAAATAAATTATTAATTTTTTCCACTAATGGGCCATTTATGACACAACCACTTCTAGGATGCCACTCTTATGCAGTATCTTAGTGGTCCATTCCATTGTTATCTCCACCCTCATAAGAAGGGCTGATCTTTGTGAATTTTCATTTCCATGTATCCTTTAACACAAAGACCTGGGAACCTACCTGCTGCATTAGCCTATAAACAAACAAAGGATGTACACCCTCATCTTCACATATTGAGGTCTAGGTGGAGGTGTACACATAAAAGTGATTTAGCCTTATAAAAATGTCGATGTTTGTTGTACAATATTGATGTTTTGATGGACACTTAGATTGCTCACCATGTCCACTTGATCCATGATCACGAATGGAATGATCCACTTCTGAAACACATCGTTAAAAAGGGTTGAAATTCATTTTTGAATTCAGTTCTAAGCAGCCACACTTAAGCATCTAAATCTGTTCTTGTCTTGGGGCACATTCTCTGTAATGTGGGACTATTCATGCAGGTCAGCATAGGTTATGAGAAAGATTGCGATCTCCCTTGATGGGAGTGCATGGTGACTAGTGGGGCATGGGTGTAATAACAAACCATGTGGAATCAGATTTTATTTGTCTCCAAATATAACACTGAAGTTTTGTCATTTCCCTGTTCCAACACGCCACACTCAGGTAAAGAAGGGGCTGATAGGAAGCTGATGAGTTGAATCATGTGTGTTAGCAAAGGGACAGTGCAATGCAGTGCAGTGTGTGTGTGTATCCCTCAGCCACACAGAGAGAAGCTCTGGTTTAATGGTAGGCTTTCCCATATAACTGTGAATATTCCTTTGTGTACAGATCTTGCATTTGAAAACACACAATGAAAGCATGTCTCTTTCCACAGGCTGTCAAATGCATAAGTCCCTCTTCTCCTTTCTCCCTTTCTGGAGACGTGGAGATGTTTCACTTTGTATTTTGCAGTATACATCTTTTGCAGTAATATGTCTGTATATACTGTCTGACTGTATGTTGGTTATTTCTTGTCTGTTCATATCTTCATGGCCAACTCAAGAGTTGCTAAATGGTTTTTCATTGTTTTGAGGAATGTCAATTAAATAAATTCAGTTATTTGTAGTATTTGAGGAGGGGTCATCAATCCCTCAGGCCCTTAATTGCTTGCAAACTTACAATAGATTGAAAAAACTAAAAAATCTGAATCTACATGCAGGTAAACTGTGTGCTTGCTGTACCACAGTGTGAACTTTTCAAATGCACAGTACCCTCTAACTTGGACTAGTGTAACCTGAATTGACAAACAATTTGGGAGAATCTCACAATTTAACCCAAGAACACCTTTAGGTGCTCATATTGTGTATTTGACCCGGCTGGTGTAAACGATCAGCTCTGTAACTGATGAAACTGGTGAAAAATAATTTATCAATCATCACATTTAAGTTTTTCTGCATTATTAGCCTCAAAGGTTTGTACTGTCATTTAGGGAGTATAGAGCTCAAGAGTTCAGAAGTTCTAGCTGTACCTGAAGATGGTTTGGTGTCCTTATATATGAATGTTGTAGTCCTTTTCGTGGATTTTTTGTAGACTGTTTAAGAGTCTCTTATAGTAAGTACACTGGACACTTAAGATATTAAGTGAAAGAGACACAAGTTTGCTTTTGGTACAGCTCTGTATCACAGACCAGAAAGGCATTGTTTTTTTCCCTTGATTTTGTCCCTTGATATTCCTTAGTGTTAGCTATAGGGCACATACCGATGACTGGTACAAACAATAGAGCTTCTTCTAAAGTCTGTGGTTTATCAGTGGTTTGGTCTCAGCTACTGATGACTACAGCTTTTCTATTTTGTATATTTTCTCTGCGTCACATGGACCCCACTGCTAATGAGGCTTTGGTCTCACGTCGGTTTGTTGTCAAAAAAGTAAACGGTGATACCCAACCTGTCTTTATAGAGTTGTATGGTTGTAATATAGATACGAAAGGTTGTAAGCAGTCCTATCCTTTGTATGCTCTGTGCTACAGGGAGCTCACAGTGCTGCCCAGAGAGTGCAGATGGTTGGCAAAGCTGTCACTACGATGGACCTTTTCATTTGCTGACATATCTGACATTCACTTCCTGACATGTTTGAAGCCTAAACTTCACCAGCACACAAGAGAGTAGCGTTTCTGATAGCCTGTTTTTTTGTTTTAAGTAAGCTCCAGCAGACGGTTGCCTCTGTCACTGTGCCAAATTAAATCCATGTCAATCCATCTGCAAGGTTAAAATGAACATCCATTTTAAAACACATTGTGTTTGTCTTAGGTGGTTAATTTTCTCATTCTAAAAAGTAAATTTAGCTTAAATATCTAAATAACAGTTGATGGTGTATTATGTCATCTAATCAAAACTACTTTTCAGTTAGAACTGGAATGAATCATTACTGACCATTATAATGAATACAATTTTGTAAATATTGAGCTTTTAATGGCACCCAGCTATACCGTGCAGCACAATTGCAGTATTTTAATGGAAATTCCCAATGTAGCCACTTTTGCCTGTTTTAGAGAGTGATCATGAGTCAAGATGAAATATGGAGAATAATATTCCGTGCCACCAGAAAATAGCAAGCCTAATCTTCAAAGCAATAGGTATGCACCAGTGGAAAATTCAGGATTTTGTTTCATGGTCTGCATGGGTTCACATCCATATATTATATTTAAGCAGTGTTTAAACCTAATAGATGAAAAAGTAGCTTAAATGTAGGTCCAACTTTCAGGTGCCTTATAGTGTGATTACTTCATCATCATATTAGTTTTAAATGTCGTTTAAGTCCTAGTCTTGAATCGGGCTTTTCAATCCCTGCAATTAAGCTGCTCTTTGAAGAAAAATCATACACATACAGGAGCTCTTTTTCAACAGACTCAACCTCACATTTCCTTAGCCTGTCATCATTTTTGGTGGCTTTTGATGAAGCAGGCACACTAAACACAAGATAATCTCCAGTCTTCTTTCCCATGCATCTAGCCACTCACTTTTCTCTCTCATCTGTAACAGCACTGTATGTGGCTTCTCTTACACAACTCATTTAGACTTTAAAGACTCTTTAGAAATAATATTCAGTGAAATTAACATAGAATTTCTTAGGAGTTTAGGAATGAATTTAAGAACTGCACCGCCAGATATTAGTCACGTTACATCAGTTTATGTACTTCTAAGCAAACCTTACTACTGTTCAACCAGTAAGAAAAGGCATTTCAATTTACTTGACTGTGCATTTCCATGTCTACAAGATTTGCAAATGAAGTCCCAAGAGTAAGCTTTGAATTCGTTCCTGTTATTTGCATAATGAATCGATGTGTGTGCATTGCACATGGCTGGAAATGCTATGCAGAGCTGAGTAATTGGAAGGCCTCCATCAGTAATTATTAGTGAATGGAATGCAAAGCAAGTAGAGAAAATCAATAATATTGAGATCCCTCCTTCCCTATCTAAGAGTTCATATTAAGCTATCACCATGCAATTATTTTAAAATAATATTCAAATGAGCGTTTTATAGCAATTGATGATAACAAATATTGCATTGTGATTAAATTGCCAGAATCTTCAATGGGCTTTATATGTATATATTATAGGCACTCTATAAAATTTAGTGACTTGTTCAAACGATCATTTGCATATTGTGGCCTTCTGTGACGTCGCATTGCAATATTGTATTACTATGCTAACAGTTAATTTGGAATACTGGAGCACTTAGGCTAATTGTTATTTAGGAGAACGCTGACTTTTGTGACAGGAATCAAACCACAGCCATTGCAGTTTTAACTTCTAATTAAAAACAGGCATTTCATGCTTGCCATTCTTGGGTTAATTTTTCACTATAAATAATGCTTGCTTCTAAGGCTTTGAATAGAAACACTTATTAAGACCTAATTTTACATACTAAATTATTCATGGTCTCTAAGCTTCTGTAATATTTAGCAAGACTCCTGGTACGGCAAAGAAATCTAAACTCACATACACAGCCTATGAGGTACAGTGGTTGGAGTTTTACAAGCCAACAATATTATTAATAGATTATTCCTTATGAAAAACAATAATGTAGTATAATATATTTTATCTAAAAGCATGTTATTAATGCTCTGGAACTATACCATATGCATTATGTTTTTACTGTAAACTTAAACAGCAACATGTTCGTTTTCCTCAAGGTAACATGGTTCCCTCGGGTCGTGAATGAATGTGACATGCTGTGGTCAACATTTCACAAGGATCAGGCACAACATCACCCTCACTCTGTGTAAACATCCCTGTTTAGAAGAACCATTTTGAGTGGCTGTTCCTTTAAATGAAAATGAGCCACTGTTCATCCCACCTCCCTCTTCCCATGGGTGTGCTAAGCTTGGCTTTGCGCTACCATGGCAACAAGCATGAACCCTGGGGAGAAACATGGCTGCTGTTGAAAACCAAGCAGTGCAACCATATATTTTTGAACCGTTGTCAGAACCTGAGCAAGAGGAGATTTAAGAATATTAAGAATGAGTTCAGTGAGAATACAAGAGGTCCTTTGGAACGGTTAGCTATTAACTGTCAGTTTGACATTTCTTCTTGGATGTTTGTGGGCTAAGGTCATATGGTATTGCTGGCTGCAGCAGATGTGTGGCAGACGACTGCCGGTGTCCAGACACCTACACATTCACATATAGGACGAAGTTCATCTTGCAGACATTCAGCTAAAGCCTTAATAGCATTAATTTTATTGTGGGATCTATAATAAACAGCAATAGCTTACTTGAAAATTACATGCAATATATAACCTAAGCTGCTACATCTCCTTTGTCTGTGGGTTGCCACAGACAGTTGGATTAATCCCTCTTTTTGTAAAAGTTTTGTTGCTGGTGCTGCATTACCGATTGTAGCTGGGACGTTGCCGTCAGAAATAAACCCCATCCACTCAGCTCTTC
This sequence comes from Brachyhypopomus occidentalis, assembly GCA_020368025.1. Taxonomy (NCBI): domain Eukaryota; kingdom Metazoa; phylum Chordata; class Actinopteri; order Gymnotiformes; family Hypopomidae; genus Brachyhypopomus; species Brachyhypopomus occidentalis. The sequence continues at coordinate 4,132,182 of JAGXOD010000025.1, read as the reverse complement.
CGTGCTCAGAGGCTGAGGGCAGATGTAGCGGTTTGTGCTGGTCTGTGCAGCCAATCTCAGCGCAGGTCCTGTTCTCGGTTTTTAGCTTCCACGTAATGCTAGCGTGTCTGCTGTTTGTGAGGGAGAAAGAAAAATGCTGGACCCTTGCAAAGGTGCTTCTCAGGCTGTGGGCCTGGCACCTGATGTAGGAAGGGCCTGTCGAATAACATGCTTTTGAAACCTTGGCAGCCCACAGGAAAAGCCTGACTGGGTTGTATCATTTCATAGATTGTGGGCTGGTAGATTGTGGGCTTGTATGATCCAAATGTGTGTGCACAACCACTAAAAAGTGAATGTTTCACATTGTTTCATTGTATGTAAATACTGTGCTATTATAAATGCAACAAATGATTTTTGTTTTGAGTCATTTTTTTTTACAAAGAAGAGCTGTGTCAATAGCTCCAAAAATGGTTTGTTGTGACAATACAGCATAGTTTATACTCCACTCATGAGAACACACTCACAGGCCTGAAGCTTCTACACATGTATTGTCAGATGACAGTGGGATGTTTGTGATTTTAATTGTCTGACAAATTGGTCCCTGGACAATTTATTTTAATTTTGTCTCTTTAGGTCTTTGTTATTGCATACATTGTTTTGCAGTCAGTAAATTACTGGCAATGTCTCATTGTCTTAACTTTGGTCAGGCTGTCACAAATGAAAAGGCTGGAATGGATAGAGGAGTGTGTCTGTGTGTGTGGGCGAGGGGGGATGTATGTGTGTGTATGTGAAATACACACAAAGAAATATAAAAACAAATCTTCAAGTGACTAGGGTACACTATGTTTAAAGGACTGAAGTACACTTCCAGACACTGCAGGCTATGAAATGAATCAGCTTTAAAGTTCAAACACTACACCTTGCTGCAATGCTACAGCTGAGTCAAAGGAAGCGTGAACTTCAACAGATTCTTGGGATGAGTTTTAACTGGCGTATACAATCGACACAGGCTGAATGTAATGTAAACACTAGGAAAAGCACATGTCCAAATGTTTTAAGTAGGATGCAGGCTTCCTTCAGCTGCACTTGCCAATATCCTGTCTCAGCACAGGACAGCTTTCTGCTTCAGAATACTGTTTGGCAGTGTCATTTCTCTGCATCACACGACAGCTAGCTGACCAGCAACAAGCATAAGGAAGGATACAGGCAGTCAATAGAAGCAACAAACCTATGTTGTGTTTATTGGGGGATAAATGAACCCAGTCTATACAGGAAGGTTTGTCTAAACACCTCTTAATATTTAAAGACATAAGCAGGACAAAAGCAAGGAGGTGGCAGAAATCACAGCAGAAAATAGTAAGTTATAGCCATTTTGTGCTGACCAGTCATATTCTCAAGTTGATCTCTGTTTCTTAAACATATAAACCTGCACAAGAATAACAGCAAAAATAATCCTCTGGGCTTCTTGATGGCTTATGTCTGTTGCTATGGCTATGCATGCTTTACCTGTGTTATACCTTGTGCACTCCACATAAGATGAATGTGTATGTAAACACACAAATGCTAAGGCCACATTGAGGCCATGCACTATAAACATCATGGTCAAAAGATTCCTTCTTGAATTCCCATATACCTTGAGAAATGGCAGAATAAAAGCATCCTTGTCATAATATATTCCAAAGAAAAATGACATAGGTAAGAATACAAGATACTTTGGACTGAGTTCAGCTTTATTTGTAGGCAGGAAGAGATGACCAGAGTGGCTCTTTACAGGAATGTGTTGGGACAAAAGTAGCCTGTATAGATCAGAAAATACCTAGAAGAATGTTAATTTTAAAGATTAATACAATTAATTAAGACTAACAAATGCTCGGACGACCATTTGCCAACATATATGTATATATATATATATATATATAAAAAGTAAACCTTCAAAGCATGATGCAACTTATATGCAATTGTGGTTGTTTGCTAGAGCTGCATTTAAGACCTTATGTGTTGGGGATGGGGGGTACCTGTTTACCTATTTCAGCTTGGTTGCTAGCTAAAAATTAATTTCATTTGACTGATACTCTGCAGTCTTCAGACAATGATGACTGAAAATATAACAGTTTAATATGGTACAAAACATACTGACACTAAATGAAAATAAGAAAAGAGAAAAGGAATCTAGTGTTGTTTGTGCATGTTCAAAAAGTAACACAAAATAAAGATTTGCTAAAGTGCCACGTTGGCTGTTGTACATTATTAAGCTGTGCCTCGCTGTTAAAGCTTTTAAATATTGGAGGCTAATTGGTCTCATGAGTGTCTGCTGTCAGCAGTTAAGCTGTTAAATTGTTATTGACAATTCATTGTAAGTCTGGGGATATCAGTGAGTTCACATGATTTTGGTCACAGCTGTGTGCTGTGGGTTGGTGTAATGGTATGAACCATTAAACAACCCTGTCACTGCTGTTGCATCTTTTTGAGTCAGCAGCAGTGTGGCATCGATCAGCGGTAATGAGTTTCTGTGGTTGGGGAAGATTTTATGGGATTCTGACTTATCTCTAATTGTCTTATGACTCAAATGGGTTTTTATAATGATTCATTATCACTCTAAATAAATTAATGATTCATTATAAAACAAATAAATAATAATTTGCATAGACCAGTAATATTTAAAATTAAGAATAATTAATGGAATTATTAATTATATGCAGGTTCTATGTTAATGAGGAATCTAGAGTAACTGATGAATTCTGAGATTGCAGGGCTTAGCATCATTATAATCATTTTAAATTCATAAATAATATGGACCACATTCGCATGAAGGATGTACTTTCAACTGTCCATTAATAAAACCAGTAAAGCTGTTTTTTAGGTGTTTGCACTTTGCATTGGAGGTAGTTCATTACTAATGATTAGAGCTGTGAACAAATACCATGACATTATAATAAAGATACTTAATATAAAAATGAAATTAATAGTAATTTAAGACTTATTAATCACGTTGGAGTAAAGGGTACTGTGTGTTTTTCCAATTGGAAAAGTAAATTTTGAACTTATATGAAATGAACTTTATGATTTCCATGCTTAGCCGGGTTATGCAATATGTTCAATAATGTCTGTAATATCTAACCAGTAGGACGTTTTTCATGGCAATTCTTTGGGCAAATTCTGGGCAGTTATCAGAGACTAATTTAGTGGACCACACTACCTCAGAGAAAGAATTTGCAGACTTGTCCAATTAGCAGTGAAAAGTGTTGGACTGTGAGTGCCTGTCAGCAGGAAGGAGAGAGCCGATAAAGGCGTGTCATCAGTCATCTCCACAGCTTTCCCTGTGCTTTCCTGGGAGAAAAGAAGCCAGTTCAGCCTAGGAATGACACCAAGAGCACAGACTAGCAGTGATGTGGATACTCATTTTGCTGTTGGAGATGGGCTGTGTTTGCCTGGTTAATAAGGCGTATTATCTAATGACTTCAGCAGACTTCTTAGACTAACCACAGCGTTTAATGCCCATGTGGTCTAATAATGTAATCGACATACATACAAGCATATATCATAAAAATATGATTTGTGTGCTTGTTCTTAATTGCTGTTTAAATTTAATACACATGTCTTTGTGAAAGAATCGTATTGTTTACATAAAACAGTCAATATTAACTTTAATAGGCATGCCATCATAGATGCATAGCGAAGTCTTCAGAGAAGTCACACGGTACACTCACTTTTTTTTCTTTAACATACTTACAGGCAGGGCTGAGATTTCAGCTAGTGCAGTAGCTCAATAGTAGCTTGGGCTTGAAGGATTTATCAAAATATTTAGAAGCGACACACTAGGGTAACTGCAGCTGAATCCAGTAATGCCTTTCCAGACTACTGCTTCTATTAGTATACACATTCACAGCAAAGCTGCCAGCGGTTTTGATGCTAATACTAAAAATAAGACCAGAACCAGGTTTATGGAAGTTTAAGATTACTGATGGCTTTTTAAGCACAAAGTCGTTTTTGTCCTCTCACAGAAGAATAGATTAGTACTATAGTCTCCTGAAACTCGCCATCTTTTCACTGATGCAAACAAGTAAGTCTGATTGTCTGATTCACTGAGAATGTTAGTGACAATTTCCTTTTAGATAAAACAAAAGTGACATTTTTCTAAGGAAGGATGGAGGTGTAGTGATGTGCCAGTAAGGGGTCCCATCATTATTTGTTTCCAAACCATTAAAATATTCTTTGGTCCAGTCTGATCAGTGAGTGAAATGTGATGATATCATTACCACCGACAAGCATCACATAGTGGGAGATGCACTTTAGGAGGTACCTGTTTAAATAGTTTGTTTATTATATTCTGTCTGATTCATCTGTCTGTTCATTAATTAAAACTAATGTAAAAATGCATAATTACATCAATTAAGCTTATTGCTTTGTACTGTAGGCCCCATGCAGCACAATAACAGACATTGATGTCACTAATTAGTACACAACCATTAAAGTCTCTTGTTTGGTCGCACGTTTTTAGATGCATTTAGATACAGTCTATGGCTGAATTCGATTTCAAAGCGGAAGGGCTGAGAGCGGACAGATTGCTTGGGCTTCTAAACTACATTTAGGTGATGGTACCATCTCCAGCTTTGTTAGTAACCCATGTTGGTTGCAATGGCAACTCGGGTTGTGTGCAGTAGTCTAAATGCACTCTCACATCACTTTTATAAATCAAAGAACATTGTAGGCCAATTTTTTGGAACGGTGTAATGCCTAAGAAAACATAGTGGTAACAGTTTTACAGAAATACTTTGAAATTTCGGGGGTTTGTATAGATTGCGTGGTTACCTGTGTCATGATGCACCTGTGAGATTGGCAAGTAATCAGAACTCACTTTCTTGGGATGACTGAGATGCCTGCAGTTGCAAAGGAAGCATGTAAGAAGACTGATGGCCTTTCCCTATAACCTAGTTCTCCCACTGCATGCAGTGGGTTTGGCTCTGAAAAATGAGCTGCTTACAGAAGTCAGCAAACAGAAATAGGGCACACAGAATATGGCTGGATCCCAACGGATCCCTCCTACACATAATTATTCCGATATTTGTGAAGAGGAGATAGCGTTAAAGTTCTGTGGGATTTGCCTATCTCTGCTAGCCAGGGTGAGAGAGTGCACTTCCATGATGTTTTGAAGGCAGCACTTGTTGTTTGACTGATAACTATAAGGAATTACCCATTAAATTAGAAAGATATGCATTAAAATCATCCAATTTGAGCTCACGAGATGGTTGCGGCAATGCGATAATGAACTTAGAATTATTAATACTAGGATATGCAAGTTTCTGTTACGCCTAACTGACTCTTGACTCTTCCAGAGAACATAAGATTGACTTATATTCTCCAAATAGCTCAGACTTTAATGGAGCTCTTCAGAACTGGGTCCCTTAGACGTTTATATCTGAAGCCATTTGCTCATGTGGCTCATGCCAAGTCTGACCTGGTATTACACAAAACCTGAGATTATGCCCTGGATGCGATTTAAAATCATAAAGGCCATGTGCCCCGACCGGGCGAAGCAGAAGCAAGACTCAAAATGGTTTCATATATTCTGAAGTACAAAGACCGAGTGTGCAGCACATGTCTGTTGTGGTTATAGGATATACTGTATGCCTAGTGTTGATCTACACATGACAACCAGCTGATGTATCACTTTACATGTTGATGCTGAATGTAGTAAACAGCTGATATAAGTGTGATTAACAGCTACTCTGCTGACGATATCTAAATGCTTAGATACGCCTATGTTTGCCCTGACAACACAGTTTGGTGTTTTTTAGTGTTTGATTACTGCAGTAAGTTCAATTAAAATGTTTTCCCAGGCATTGGAGTTCAGAACATGTTTTTAAGAATGATTTAACATGCGCCTTTTTAAAAGAAGCTACAGTCACGATTCGGAAAGATGTTCCAGAAAAGATGTAGACTTCGAGAACCAAAATAGGCAAACTGTGGCATTTGCCCTTTCCAAAGTTTAAGAAAGGGATCCTTCTGGCTAATCCGCATGATCGCATCATATATTTGTTCTGATAAGTACAGGCATAAGAGTGTCACAGGACTCCATATGAAAAATGGTGTAATAAAAGGTATGCATGCACTATCTGACACCAACCCTAATATTAACCATCCATATCTTTTCACAATTGCAGTTTTTTAAAATAATTTACATGGCCCATTTCATATAAAGCACCTTAGGCTTATCGTTGTGACTGGCATGAATAGGAAATAAATAGCGCGATATCAGTGTTTTGTTTCTTAATATGTCTATGGATTTCTGTTACCTGGGAGAGTAGATATTTCATCAGACACTAAGTCCATCCCAGCTGGTGTTTTTCAAGCCGGCATCTCTCAGACTTGGGGCGGTGATGTCTGGCCCACAGTGAAACAGGCTTATTCTCGGAGCTGCAGTCCCACAACTTTCAAACACTGTCAGAGATTCTGGATTTCAAAAATTAAGGGCCTCATAGTTGTAATGGACAGTGATGGCTATAGCAGTTTATTTAAAAATGTAGCTAGGGTAGCTGGAGAGATTTCAAAACCACGAGGTTCAGCTGACTAGGTGTCAAAACTAAAACAATTCCTTTAGCCATTAACAGTGTATGTGAGTCCATGTGAAGATATGGTACATAAAAGATAAATTGCAGTGTGGTGTTAAGTCATTTGAAAAAAAAAATAACAAAGAAAACCAGATTACCCTCACTGCAAGTCGTGCAGGCGTCCACATGCAGTATGGCAACACCTTGCACAGACTTCTGCTGTAATCCACAGAGAGGTGAGGATAAAGAGGGTTGTTTGTATTAAATGTTTTGAATGTTTATCATCCAGCTATGCCATCTGACTATATGGAAGCTGAGTGAATCAGTATGTCACTCTACAAAGAGAGAAGGAGCAACAACATCCAACCACTGCCCAGGGAGAGCAGTGAGAATGCCTCCAGTTGCACTCCCAAAGGACTCGGAGCCGCAGATAACACGGCTTGCATTTCCAGCCCCGTGTAAAACACAGTGGCAAAGCTTTGCAGTGTGGGAACAACCCGGGACCTAGGTTTACCTGAATTTTTAGACTTATGGAAACAGTGTACATGATCTCTTGGTTAGTCAATTCCCTTAACATCTCTGACAGCTTATTCATGACATGCTTCATATGTGTCTGAGGAAACCTGTGACTAGGGATAGATGTCCTACATAGACAAGCTGTGAGAGGCTCAGTTCTGGTGCATCCTGTTAATACGAGACCTATTTGGAAAATCTTAGTCTTATAAAACCCTGAAGATAAAACAACAGTAGCATCCAATCACTTATAACGAAGATGCATCAAATTGTATTATTCAAAGATTCACTGCCTAATGGTTATGAAATTGCTTGAATAAAAAAGAGCAACCAATACATATTTGTTTTCACATTTATAGTGGTTTCAGTGGCACTTTGAATTTTGATTTTGAATCAATATAGTTGCCTGTCACTTTGCAGCCCTGGGCCTCTCCCTGTGGGAGTGTGTATGTGTAGTCTATGTCTGGTTATGTTCATGTATGTATTTCCTTTGGGTGTGGTCCTATGTGCGTGTGTTCATCCATCTCACCTGTGGCTCGTCTCGGGAACACTTGGGTCTCGTTTAGTTCATCTATATAATGTGCGTTAAAGCAATGTCCCATGCTCGTCTTTGTCTGAGTCTTACGCTGTGTGTGTAGATGTTTAGTGTGCGCCTGTATGCGCTATACTGTGTGTGTAGACGTTTAGTGTGCGCCTGTATGCGCTATACTGAGAATAAACGCGTTGAAAGTGTTGAAAGTGCACTTGACTCATCATTCTGCCTCACCTCACCGTTACATTGCCATTTTGTTACCCATCTGTCTACACCTAATGATAAAAGGAAAACATTATTTTACAGAGTTTCAAATATTAATTAGAAATAAAAAAACTGAAATCTGTTATTCACAAAAGTATTCATACTCTTTGCTGTGGAACTTCAGATCGTGGTCACGTTCATCCTGGTTTTAATCCCTGGGACATGTTTGGAACTCCGCTGGAGTAAACCTATTGCGATTTTAATTGACTGGGCAAAGTTTGGAAAGGTAAACACCTAGGCCTGTAAGGGTCACAGTCTGCATTGATTTATTGGGACAAAAACCAAGCCATGAAGACCAGGGAACCGTCTGTGGATTGTGGCAAGGTACAGATAAGGGCAAAGATATAAAACAACATCTAAGGTTTTGAGCGTTCCCAGGACCACAGTGACCTCAATCATTTTGAAACGGAAGAAGCTTGGCACAAGCTGGAACCTTTCTTCAGTTGGCAGTCCAGCCAAAATGGGTGTTCATGCCAAAAGGCCCTTCAGAAAGGAAGCAAGGAAATACCCAACAGTCACTTTAAAAGACCTCCAAAAGTCCTGCGCAGACGTGGAAGAATCTAATGGATGGACAGCTATCTTTGCTGCACTCCATAAATCAGGTTTTTATGGCAGAGTGGCAAGATGGAAAAAAGCATATGACAGCCCAGTTGGAGTTTGTTCAACAACATGTAAAATACTCTGGCAACATGTGGAAAAAGACTCGACAAAAAATGTAACTTTTCGGGCAGCAAGCACTGAGTCTGGGGAAAAGAGACACCTGGCTAATACCATCCTTACAGAGAAACATGGTGATGCCAGTATCATGCTATGGGCTGGTTTTCAGTGGTGGGGCCAGGAAGACTAGTAGCAACTGAGGGATGGATGAATGTAGCCAAATACACATAAACCCGTGGAGACAACCTCCGCTAGAGCACACAACTTTCAACATTACAATGACATGATGCGTATAGCAACGTAACACTGGACCATTTCTCTAACATTTGGAGCACGTCTCTGAATCTCTGGGAGCGGCCTAGCCAAAAACCCACACTTAAAGCCCATTGAACATCTGTGGAAAAACCTGAAGATGACAGTTCACAGATGCTCACCATCCAGTTTGATGGAGCTTGTGAGATCTGCCATTAGTGAGAGTGGGGTAGGCGGGCCCCAGCTCAGTTCTAGACACATCTCAAGTATAATTAAAGCAAACCGGATGCACAACGACCACAGTTTGCACTGCCACTTTTTGATTTGTAATTAATTTTCAACACTGTCTAAAAACATCATTTCCATGTTTTGCTTGATTAGGTATAGATTGATAAAAATTGCAGTTCTATCCATTCAGCATCAAACCCATAACACAGTGAAAGGGTGCAGCAAGTTAACAGGTCTGAATACGTTCTGAATCCACGGTATACAGATATGACTTCAGAAAAAGCCACTTCACTCTAAAAGAAGAGGTAGAAATGTTCTCTGTATGGAACTGGGCAAAATGATAATAACCATGGCTACTAGATATCAAATGATTTAGACTAGCGCTTGGGTGGCTGCAGGAGATTGTTGTGCTATGTATAGCATTACATACATTTAAATACATAATTTTGACGCAGGAGATGGTGTTGATATCAGGGCAGTGGGATGTCTGTCTGTGTGTTCTGTATGTATGTGGGAGAAAAGAAAGAGGCTGAATTTGTTCATATGGCTTAAGCATCTTTAATAGATTCATATTTTAAATTGATCAGAATTCAGTTTGATAAATTGCATTATAGACAGATCAGCCATTACATTGAAATCACCTGCGTAATACTGTGTAAGTCACTCTTGTACCTTCAAAATAGCCCTGGGAGTATCTGGCACTAAGACGCTAGTGGCAGATCCTTTCATTCTCGTAAAAATGGCTAGGTGGGGCCTCCATGTATTGGACTTGTTTTTCTACCACATCCCACAGCTGCACAGATGCTTGATTGGATTGAGATCTGGGGAATTTAGAGGCCAAGTCAACACCTTGAACTCTTCGTCATCTTCCTCAAACCTTGAATGGTTTTTGCTGCGAGGCAGGGCACATTACCCTGCTGAAAAAGGCCACTGCCATTAGGAAATCCTTTTAACACGAAGGCATGTGCTTGGTCTGCAACAGTGTTTAGACAGGTGGAATGTAGCATCTCACTGCCTTCTCCAGCTTGTCTTCTTCCCTTAGTGCATCCTAATGCCATCTCTAACCCAGCTACGCATGGCACACACACTGGGTTGGTGATGTAAAAGAAACCATCAGAACCGGCCACCTTCTCCCATTGCTCCATTGTTCAGTTCTAATGCTCACATCCCCATTGTGACAATGGAGAGGGGCCAGCACAGGCACTCTGACCGATTTGTGGCTATGCAGGCCCATATGCAGAAAGCTGCAGTTTACTGTGTCTTCCGACACCCTTCTGTCAAAGCCAGCGTTGCTTTTTCAGCAGTTTATGCTGTAGCTGCTCTTCTGTGGGATCAGAGCAGATGGGCTAGCCTTTGCACCCCAAGCACATCACTGAGACTTGAACTCCTGTTGGCAGTTCACTGGTTGTCCTTCCTTGGAGCATATTCGGTATGTTCTACCCACTGCATACCGGGAACATGCCATAAGACCTGATGTTTTGGAGATGTTCTGACCCAGATGTAGCCATCACAATTTGGCCCTTGTGAAAGTCTGTCTGCTTCTTTCGGTTTACCATTTTTCCTGCTTTCAACACATAAACTTCAAGAACTAAACATCTGCTGCTTAATATATCCTACCTATTGTCAGAGGCTGTTGTAACAAGGTAATCAATGTTATTCACTTTGTCATATGAGTGGTTTTAATATTGTGCCTGATCGCGGTTTGATGCAATTAATAACATCTATATTAAAGTAATGACTATGGAATAATGCATATCATCTATTAACAGCCTCAATGCATACCATGTCTCTTATCAGCCTCAAACTATCTCAGGTGTTAGATGTTTTGAGTAATATTGCAAATAATAAGTCATTAATTGGAAAAAAGGGTGAAAAACCAAAAACAGTGAAATCATAAAGTTTTGAATTCACTGAATGCATTTCTCCAGAATAAATACTCCCAAATGGATGCAAGGGTCTATTTATTGGCCATAAGATGAAATGATACTTGCACCCAACCTCATCAGTACCAGTTGTGGGAGTGTGGTTCTTCAGCTCTGTCCACAAATGACTGTTTGAACCTTAATTACAGAGAAAAGGGCAATGGCCCATCAGTATGCAGCACTGTAAAGTTAACATCGTTAGTGCATAGTAAGATATCTGAGCTAAAAAACTGCCTAGCATAGGCTGTAGAATTATCTAGTGTTTTGCACTTCTCTGGACATGTTTTGCGTGTATTCAGCATTCTTCAGAAATAACATGTGAGACTTGGGTCTTTAAGGCATGTGGTAGGAAGGAGGGGTGTGTCACTATTAGTGAGAGTTCGGCTGGTATTTTTTTGTCAGCAAGATCACTATTGTACTATACTAATTAATGTTTTATGTGATGCTGAGAGAGTGCACAAAAGGAGTTTCATCGTTCTGCATTCCAGGAAAAATGTAAAAGGGGCCGTATGACTCCAAAATCACAAGATAAAAACAAAGCACACCGGCAGTGGTGCTCAGTATGTGACACACAGGAGATACAGGTGTCTGAGTAGCACAGGAGGCACAGGTTACCAATGCACAGCACAGGAGGAGAGTACCAGTGAGCTATAAATGTTCATAGTTACTAGTCAGGAAGGAGTGGTTTGTGTGTGTGAGTGGCAGTGGGCCTGTCCCACAGGCGGGTCGTGTGGCTCACCATGACAGTTAACTGTCAGCAAAATTGATAAATGGTGTTTATTTTTGATATATAAATATTATGTATGGAATAATTATACCTTTTAAATAAATATGTATACTTCAGTTCTAGTTCTATACCCTTTTTCTTCCATAATGTAACATTTTCTTTAATGATGATTCAAACCACACCAAGTACAAATCTAAATGGCTTACAGCAACTTATTTCTGTCATACAATCACAACAGAGAGCAAAGTTGGTATACTGTAGCTACTAGCCTGTGGGCTTCCATAATGGGCTAAAAAGCAAAGGAGCCTTTATTTGAGGAAACTGTTCAAAATAACTTGTGGCAACGCAACATTGTCACATGGGTTATTCTAATGAATACTGCGAAGCTGGAGACACAGTGCTGCCTTCCATTAGCAATAAGAATCAAATACCAGCGTTTCTTCTCTGGCTTGGCTTAAAATGGATTTCTCTGGAACATGTAATTAACATCCTAACACTGAAGTACTGGGTGCACTCCTTAGAAGCATGTTGCTTCTTGCGTTAATTCATGCTTTTTATTTATTTATTGCCTTTTTAGATATTCTTTATTTATTTATTGTATTTTTTAATTGCCAGCAGTGTTGCGAAACCCATATGTATTTCCTGCAGTTTCATTCTGTTGTTACATTTATGATGGTATTTGTATGTTTTTCTTAGAGCAGCCTGTCTGGTGTGTGTCCACCGGCCACATTCCTTTAGCACATTTGTTGACATGCACACTTTACCAGCCACCATCTACCCCATTCATCACCGGTCAGTTTCAAAACACAGGGCCACTGCTGACCAGATATTTTTTTGGATAACAGACAGTTATCGTCACAGCATTATTGCTGACACGGTAATGGCTTGGTTGTGCTTGCTGGGTTTTGCTTGTTTATACGGTTTGGCAGTGTTGCTGGGTTTTGCTTGTTTATAAGATATGGCAGTGTTGCTGGGTTTTGCTTGTTTATAAGATATGGCAGTGTTGCTGGATTTTTTTACACATATCAGTGTATCAGGGTGAGAGGGGATCTGTCACCCAAATGTCCAGATAGAAGTGGTCCAGTGGCCACAGATGAAGGGCTAAAGGATAACTTGCACAAGTGGTGTCTGACACTTTTTATATCGACTCTTTTGTAATGTTTACCTACATGATAATGTAGGTATGTGTAATATGTACCTAAATAATACAGATACTTATGTACGCCGACACAGACACAGACAGGACTCTTCAGCAGAAAACTGTGCTTGCTATAAAAAGCTTTATTTCAGGACTATTTCTGTCAGCTCTTTCTGAATCATTCAAAAATCGTTATACATAACATTTTTTTTTTCAATTTTGTTTCTCTAGCAGAATGCAAAAATGTTTTTGGATTTCTTAATAGCTGCCACACTCTAACGGAGTTTCAATGGAACTGTAGATGCTAGTTATACTAGTGGAAACCATGCATGTGTAGATGAGTAAGATTAGAAGCATGTTCGTTGTACTTTTAGGTCAAATGTAAATTTGAAGAGTTTTTTGTTTCAACACCCACTTGTCTAGTAGAACCTCTTTCTCATTTAAAAATAAACATTGAAATATGTCCTGTGAAACAATAAAATTAGAACAATTAAGTAGAACAATATCACTTCCTGGGACCTCCTTAAGGAAGTTCCCTACCTACTGGACATCTAATGTGAAGGCAGATGAAAAAGACCACATTGCATTTGCCTTGCTTTGAGGAGACCCAGAGGGCAAAGCTTTGAGGCAATGAATAAAACTGATTAAGAGAAATTCAGAAGAATAACAAGCATAGCTTGATTACTGTAATTTTCACAGTAGTTTAGACAGCAAATAGCACAGTGCAGGAATCGTTCACAACAGAAGTTTGGTACTTGGTAACTTCACACCAGAGCATATTTGAGCAAGAATTTTTGTGGAATTCTTCTCAAAGAAGCTTTGTCAGTGTATGACCAAATGTCAATGAAGTCAGTGACCATTCATTTAATTATGACTCACTGAGGAGACTGAGGTTTTGCTGAAACAGATTGCCATTTTATGATGCATGGAGTCTCTCTGGAATGCACACGCATCTTTTTCTTCAATGCTTTTCATCATTTGTCTTATAAGCCCTTGTTCAAGAGGATTTGATGAAGAGGATGTGGAATCGCTGTACTGAGCACATGATTTGGGTTTCTGAGTTACTGGGATCTAATTTGTATTTGGTAAAGCACCATATATGAAGTGCCTAGGCCTCAGGCATGTTGTTTTGTTATTCTTACTGATGGGCTAAAGGTTGTGCTTATAATCATCCTCTATCTATGCTTCATATAAAGTGCCTTATATCTACTTCTATTCTATTCTGTGGGTTTATTTCTCATGTGTTTTGAGCCCCTCTTTGGTTTTATCAGTAAGAAACCAAGTTTGTTGGCAGAGGCACAAATTTGGCTTGAAGTGTAGGATGCAGTTTTGTGAGCCAACTCGCATTTCCAGTCCGTGTGACTGTATTGTCTAAGTTGGCAGTCTCAAGCTGCCCACATTAAAACGCCTGGGTTGCTCATCCATAGGAGTGATGCTTATAATCTGTTTCGTGCTTTGTTTGATGAATGTTAAACTAATGATTTTGACTACGTAAATGATGTGTGAAATATCAAGTTTTAGTCAAATAAAAAACTTTAAGATATCAAATGAGAAACATTTTTTGCATCTTGAGTTTCCTGTTGTGGGTTGCACAAACAAATTACTATTGAGAAAATTAAAATGACCAATTATACATTATGTCTTAGTTCTTTTGGGGATGTTATAGCTGTGTTGTACAAGAGACTGTGTATAAACTGTGTATATTTTGAATTAAACATTTTGAAAGTGAAGGTTTGAATTGTTAGGTTTATGAATTAAACAAATATCTGCAGAACTAAGGTACAATACATCATGGAATGTGCTCTTTTGACCAGCCAGTTGAATGTGGCTAACAAGAATAGAATACGATTTGGATTTTGGACAGATGTTACTGACTAATTTTGTTACATTCAACTAACCTCCATCCACCGCACACAATGTGCAAGACAGGACATAGTGACACATAGGTGGTTGAATTACCGAGGGGTGTGAGCCCTAGCCTAGCTAGCAGGAATCCTGTATGAGACTGCTAAACTCCACCTACAATAAGTTCTCAAGTTGTTTTGATGCAGTATAATATTTGTATATATAAATATTTGTAAATAACTGTTTTCACTTTATCCTCTAGCACATTATATTTCAACTGAAACAATGACTATAAACTTAAAATGTACTTTATTTTGAAAGTATCTAGCTCTGTAGTGGGTGATGTGTTTAGGGACTACAACTTTTTTATATATAGCCCTCCCACTTTAGGGGATTAAAAGTAATTGGACAGTTGGCTGTGCAGTCTGTTGTTGTCTCTCAACAGGAGACCTAAAAAAGTGTTAGCAGCAGTAAGGCCAAGGCACGTGAGGCTGAAATTCAGAATAAATCAACTGGAAAAACAGCCAAAATATTAGGCATGTCAAAATCACAAGGCATGGTTAAGAAAAAGGATGCACTGGTCAGCTGGGTAAAGACTCATCAGTCTGACGGACTGCTGAAACTAAAGTAATCCTAGTGAAATGTTCTTGAATGGCCAAGTCAATCGAGCAAACCAGATTTCACTTACTGTACACAAGACTTGAAGGCAAATAGTCTTTGAAACAAGCAGCACCTGAAAATGTCTGCATTATATGCTGGGAAAACATCACCAGGCAGGACCCATCTAGGGTTCCTTCTAGGGCTCATCAAGAGCTCCTCTAAGGCTCATGTAGGATTCATCTAGGGCTCATCTAGGGCTCACTGTACTAAAATGTCCATCGTTTACCTTTGTTTGTTCTGGTGCCCTAAAATGTGGAGACTGTATAAATGAAGCTATGATCCTGATCATCCAATAAAGAATATGATTACTTTAAACTTAGACTTGATAATGTGTACGTTTTAAAAGCATTCTTTAATTTCAAATCCAATGTACTGTAATGAAGAAAAAAACATTCAGTTGGGTCCACTGCTGTGTACCTGTGTATGTAGACAATAGCCATAAAATTCCTGCATTGGTAGTTTTTGATTAGACAGTATGTTATTTTGAATTAACGTTGTCATATGTTGTCATTGTTGTCAAACTACATTTCCCTGAGTAATTGTTTGCGTTTTTGGTGTTTCAGGTGCTATCTGTTGGATGGGATCTCAAAAGGAGCATGGTTGAACCGTTCCAGTATAATATTCGCAGGAAATGACAAGTGGTCAGTGGATCCGCGTGTGTCCATTGTGTCAAATGTGGGTGACAAACATGAATACAGTCTACAAATACAGAAAGTGGATGTAACGGACGAAGGCTTGTATACCTGCTCTATACAGAGTGAACGCAACCCGCGACCCAAACTCATTCAGTTAATTGTAAAAGGTAAGTGTCTCAAATCTCTAACCTACTTAACTTTTGTTTTAATAAGTGGCTTTTCCTGTGTTTTGTTTTGTTTTGTTTTAGACTTTGTGAATATATATCATACAGGAGATATATTTAAATAGCATTTGCATAAACTGCTTTGATCAGTCACAGCAAAACAAATAAAGATTCCAGCTGGAGCTTGAGGTTGACACAGCTCGTCATCTCCGCCACATTTCCAACTACACCTGCAGAAGTGAAAGTGCGTCCTTTGTTGAGTCCTGCTTGCAAGTAATTGATTCAGCTAAGGTTTTTGTTACATTATACCATTAGTCAGCATGATTGGGAACTGCAACAGGTTACACAACACCAGTTTCTAAGATGTCTGCCTGTATGGACATGCTTCTCCCCTTGTTGAGCATGCTGTTAGATAGCTAGTTTACAGGAGTGAGCTAATGTTACCTCGCAGACTGCCGATCCCTACACCTAAAGCAGGTTTTGTGGAGAAACTGAAATATAAACAGTGATGCTTTAGCTGTATTCCTACAGTATGCATTTCAAACGGTTACTATTTTTGTACATGTTCTGTCACTCTGAAACTTTGCAATTGAATATTTTGGTTCCTCCATCATATTCTGCATAATTCTTGGGCTCATACAAATATGTTAAGGGGCAGCAGTTGTATTTCAGAACTTAGGCAAGTTGGCTAATGAATTTTAATGCACACGGGCAGCCTGCTTATGAATATCAATGACTAGTGGGTGGTCTCAGTGAAAGCGTCTCAGGTGTAAGCTAAAGGGAGGCAGAAGGAGGTACCCTACAACAGTTTATTTAAAATTCATAGACATGATTTTCATAGTAAAAATCACCTGAGATATGTTTTGTGGACACTAAGGAATAACAGAAAAAATGCTTGAAAGCACAAAATATAGAAGATTTAATGGCTTGGAAATTCACAAAGGATCACGGAACACACACTCACTGGCCCCTTTAGGAGAATCACCTTTTTCAGATTCCAGAGGCCATCTGTTGCCATGCACAACATGCACAATAGTTTGTATTAGCTATCAAACAGCCATTCAGTGGTTCGTTTCTGATTATTTTGTCCCAGCACTGACATATGTAAGAACCTGAGCAACACTTCTCGACCTGATAAACTCACACCATGCCAATGTCACACTGATTGTAGCACTGGGTTAAGAATGGTCTGGCAAATAATTTATGGTCAGCAGAGGTTCTGTGGTCACAAATAGACCAGTAATGAATAAGGTTGGGGTTGATGAATTGGGCACGTCAGTAGATGGGCTAGAGTTTGTAATTGTAGACCTCTAAAATGCACCTATAAAGAAGGTGTTTAATGTGGCTTGTGAGTGTACATTGCATGGATAATGTACAAGTGACTCATGAAATGGAACAGTTTTTCCAGAATGTCCTTCCTGTGACACCACATTGAGTTACACAATGCCTCATATTTCTGGTGGCTGTTCTAGATGGAATCAATTCTGTTTTTGCTGTTTTGGTCAAAGGCAGCTTTGGTATTAAGCTAAATTTATATCCAAAGGATTTGAAATGGAAGATCTTAAACCTTAGTTTGAAAAAAAAAGCAATATAAAGTGGGAAAATCAGATGTTTCATGGATGTAGATTTTCATACGCCTCTGCAAAAACGCAAGGCTGTGTCATGCACCTCCACAGCTGGTTGTATTTGGTTAATGTGTTTTTTGTATGAGTTTTGGAAGATATATTCAGCCTTAGTTTTTAGTCAGGTACAACCCCACTTATAAAATGATAAAAACCAATGTCGCTGCATATTTTTGTGGTTACACAAATTAGGAAACTTCTGCTCTCAAATCAGTTTCACCATATATCATTATTTGGTAATAGACAACGTATCACCTTGAAGACTCTTAGGAAATGATGATCAGTATAACCATATGTGAAACAAACACAGTAAATTCGATTTATTGTTTATTTTGTTTTGGCCTGATTAATTCAGGACGGGGAGAATAACTGAAGCCTGCCATGTGCCAACATGTCCCTCAGGTTGACCCATGTTATTTAGGCCTATTTTTTGAGGCTTCACCATGCCTACTCTTCTGTTTCTATCCACTAATTAGGGGAGCTGATAAGTTATAGTTATGTGGTTGCTTGCAAACCACTGTGGCCAGTTGCTTCAAAATAAAGTACATTTATATGCACATGCAGAGTAGCGTTTAAGATGCCTGATTACTGTGAATAATCAGATGGGCTAATATTCTGTAAAACAAATTTGCATATTTTGAAAAGTAATTGGGGGTATGTGCATGCTTCATAGCCACACTCCATGGCTGATGACAATGTACAATCGCACCTTTTCTTCTGCCAGCTGAGTACAGAAACAGTCATAGAAACAGAATTCGACTTGTTTTGCTGAACGTCTTCTGCTGGGGAGCCTTCTAATGGAGATTACAGGCCTGTTAAAAGTACTGGTTTTTGAAAGCTAGATATCCTTTCCTATATGCAGATATTGCTTTGTTGAGCAATAATCAAAGCTTCAGCACTACGTGAACTGACACTAGGTAACCTATTCTGATTAATTTTACACATAAACAGTAATAAGCCAGATATTTTACTTGGCTTTACTTTTCTTGATTTTCCATGTACTTTGTGATTAAAATGCTGTAGGCACTGTAGGCAATAATCTGTAGGCCTTTGTGTTATATAATTACATGTCTCAATACTTGTTAGTATCAAAGTTTGACAGCATTTGGTCCAAAATCTGTGCACTGTGGTACAGTCAGTAACTTTCCTGTAGTTGACAGGGTTCATTTCAGCCAAATGGATCTCACCTGTGTGACAGGGAACTTTAACAAGAGGTTGTGGACTTGATATGCTGGACTTTGGCTTCACCACTTCTTAACTGTGTTTTAACTTTGTGATTAAAATGCTCTTTGCTATGAGAATATTGTTTATCTAAAACAGACAGGCAAACCGAATTAAAATCAGAGCATCCAAATGACTGTCTTGTGAAATTGTCTGATTAACTCTGTGTCTATGACCTTTGTAAGTAGTGCACATAGGTTTCCTTATTGTTCATACACACTGGAAATGGAGGAACTTTGGAGAAGAGAATTGGACTTATGAAGCAGTTCCTGGCACATTCTTTCCCACAGAATGTGAATTGGTTGTATTGTCATATTTATGGAGGTAAAACTGTAACACAATTGTATCACAAAACAGCCTCCACCACAGGAGAACCCAGTGTGTGGAGGATTAGAAGGGTGTTTCTCCAATTTTCTTTTGTAGTTTATTGCGTGTCTTTGATCATTGTCTCAGGCTGGGTGAAAAGGAGCAGTTAGGGGAATGCAAGTTTGCATGTACTATAGATGTGCAGCTCACTGGTTTAGACATGTTCTTTATGGACCAAGCTGTCTGAAGAAAATGCCACATTTGTTAGAATGAAAAGTTGTTCTGATAACCATTATTGTTGTTTTAAAATGATGTTTTTTTGCTTTGGAGCAAATGCAAGTCATTTCGATTTTGTTCTGGTCTTATATATATTAATGTTAGCTTTCATGTCTTGAAACATTTTTGATGGGAGTGGTTCCTCGGAGAGACCTTTCTCCTCATCATTAGATTCCAGACACTACAGCATGGTGCAGCCTAAATGTGCATTCTCCATCATGTCAAGGATGGAATGGCCTTCTAACTGGCTCCTTAAGGCAGGGTGTTTCGTCTTCTGCACATCTTTTTGTTAATGCATTTGGTAAATGAAAGTCAAGCCATATTCATTAAAAATGTTTACTCCACTCTCTCATAACAGAGACACTCACAAAATGAGTTGGCTCTCCGTTGAACCAATAGGATGTCTCCATACAGTAGGTTTTGGAGGATCTTTTATTGTTTTATTGGTTTCTAGATATGTTTACTGAAAAGGTTAATGTAAAACTGATTGAAATATGTTACTGCATAATACATTATGAAAAACTAAAGACATACCATATTGTTCTAAATAAAGTTAACATTAGTGTTTCATACAACATGCTTGTAACACCTTCCTCTTAGTTTTAGTGGTAACGAATTCATGAAAGTTCGTTCCTGCTAATAACATTAATAGCACTTCGCACACACCACACCCACCCAACATCAACTTGGTTGCAGTAGATTATTAGCCTGTTTTAATGGCTAGAAGGAGCAAGGATATGTGTCCTGTATATTGGAGGATGCATCAACCCAGACATCTGATCTTGATGAAGTTAGAACAAGACATGTGCCTATACAGACAGGTACGTAAAACTACATTTACAGAATGAATCATAATTTCAATACTGTAGTTATGTCAAAATATTATTTGACAGTACAGCAGCCTTTTTTATGTTTTTTTAGTTTGTTTTTTGGAGCACCACACAAATCCCATCATAGAGTCAGTTTCCCAGACCCAGATTAAGCCTGAGCTGTTATCAAAAACAATTTTCATTGGTGAATCACCATCTGCAGTTTAATCCAAGACTTTACTTGCTCCATATCTAGTGCTGTGTTCGTACTGAAAGCTTTAATGCTTGATTCTGAATTCTTGCTCAGGTGTAATCTTTTTGCCTTGACTGTTTGCATTCATGCTGTTATGTGATCCACATCTATCATCAGTGTAAACAGACCTCTACCCTGAACGGACACACATGCACTCATTTAATAAAAACAATAACATCACATTGCATAACCTGCAGGCGTGCATAAGCGATACCAATAACTCTCATATTCGCAAGATATATATCCATCAGTGAAACTTGCCAAATAAATGAAATGTATATGTTCAGTGCAAACATTACTTGCAATGGAGGTGGTATGGCAGTTTGTCAGCTGCTGAGGATTAGGGCAAAAAATGGCAGTGGCATAGCTGTTCACCAGCTGTTCAGAGAGATGTATGTGTGCGGGAGATGAGCCGGCAGTGGTGTGGACAGCCTTATGGACCTGCACGGGCTGATGTTGGTCCTGATGAAAGCAGAACAAATCTAATATGTAAAGATCACATTTTTGTTTTCATACTGCTTGGAAAAAAAACAAAATCTGTCGAATACCTTGACAAAAAAAGCTGTTGTATAAACATGGTTTAGGGTATCGGCCATGCAAATTAGCAGCGCAGTCTTTTTTCCCACATAAACCCTTAGTTATGTGGGACATTTGAAAATCAATGTGGTGATCACACTTCTTTTCTCTTTGTTAATGGTAATGGTGAATGGTTTCCCTGATGTTGCAGGAAAGACCCAGTTAAAATGCCTGTGTTTGATTAGTGTTACTATTTGTAGTTGCTATACTGAATATTACTTATTTATTGAAAGACTGCTGAAGAATTCATATTTATGAGAGAGGAGTAGCTGGATGCAAACACTGATGAAATTGAGTTTTACTGAGGGCAAATCCATAAACATAAAGTACAATACATTGTCGAAAAACCAGGGAATCGTGGAGCAATGAGAAACAGGGCAGGAAAATGAAACCATAAATAGAATACAAACGGTATAACAAAGAACACAGCACATAATACCAACAATGACATGGTCAGTAACGTAACAGGGGAAACTAAGGGCTTATATAACAGACCTAACCAGGACAAACAAGGAGCAGCTGAAACCAATGAGAAACCAGCAGCAGAAGCAAAGAGGTGGAACAAACAGAATCAAAACAAGGAAGCACATGGAAAGGTGTAACTGGGGCACCACCGCAATACCAGGGAGGGGGCAACTGTGACAGTTCCCCCCACCCCCTCACGTATGGCACTGAAGCGCAAAAAACAGAAACAGGATCAGACACAGACAGGACCACGAAATGAGGAGGAACATGGAGCATAAACAAGAGACACAGGAGACAAAGCAGGACACGGAACAGAAACAGAAACCGATGCGGCAACAGGATCAGGCACAGAAGCAGAAACAGGAACCGTAGTGACAACAGGAGCAGGCACAGAAACAGAAGGATAAACTGGAAGAGCAGGCAGGATAAACCCCAGCCCCAACAGAAGGGTGAGGAGTCACGTCAGAAAACACAGCCGAACACGGGACGACACCAGGGGAATCAGGACGAGGCAAAATGGAACCAAACAGAAACTGAACAAAAGACATCGGGACAGGAACAAACACAGACAAGTGCACAAGAACAGAAAGAGACGCCGATACAACAGACACGGAAACAGTAATGGACACAACAACTGGAACCAAAACAGTTCCAGGGGACAGGAGGCAGACAAAGAAGCCAACGTAATGGCCACAGAAACCATAGGAGCAACAAAGGGCAACGGGAAGGCCAAGTGAGTGGCCACAGGAAACACAGGGGGCCTAAAGGCCCAAGAAGCAGCTGCAGGTAGGGGAGGCCGCAGCCAGGGGCGGGGTGAGCTAGGCCGGAACTGTGATGTGGGACGACACGTGGCGGGTCTGGGGTCCTGGAGGAAGTAATGAAGGTGCTGCAAGCAGTGGAGGATCCATCAGGTCCAGAGATGCAGCAGCTGCTGTCGGCGGTGGGTCCAGAAGTACAGTGAGCTACAGGAGTCACTGGGGTGCTCCAGGGCACGGCCACCGGAGTCGTGGGCGTGCTACTGTGTGCACCTATAGGAGCAGCCTGGAAGGCTAATGGAACATGCATAGCAGCAGCCTGGAAGTCTAATGGAACATGCATAGGAGCAGCCTGGAAGGCTAATGGAACATGCATAGTAGCAGCCTGGAAGGCTAATGGAACATGCATAGTAGCAGCCTGGAAGGCTAATGGAACATGCATAGGAACAGCCTGGAAGGCTAATGGAACAGCCACAGGAACAGACTGAAAGGTCCACAGGACGGGAGCTGCACAGCATGATCTGCACCAAGAACAGCAACCAGGGTAACATAACCAACACTGGGAACAGGACATTTTTTTTCCCACGCAACCCCTGAGACCCATAGTCTTCTGTACACGGGGAATGGGAGACTCCAGGTGGGTGAAGTTGTGCGTAATTGCTCGTATGGCTTCTCCTGAGAGACAAAGACAGGAGACAGGAGACAGAGACAATGAAGCAGAGGCAGCCCAACTACTGTCCAGTCCTGCTCTAGCCTCCATATCAAGGGCTCTTGAGGTAACCCGTCTATAATTGTCACGTACCATGGAGTGCTCTTCCTTGCAGCAGTGATAATGACATATAGGTTCTAGGCACTTACCTGAGGTCTCATCGTATGTGAAGTCCAGTGGGGAAGCTTCCTTGGAGGACTTTCAGGCCTGACAATAAGAGGCCTGCTGCACCAGGAGATTTTCTCTCTCCAGTTTGATGGTGCTGGGTCTGAGCTAACTTGGGCTTCTCTGGAGAAGTAGCTGTAAGTATCGACCTAAGACAATAATAATACTAATAAAAAAAAAACAGAATCAGACAGTGAGAAAAAACAGGGCAGGAAAACAAGAAACACGGAAACCAAAAACATAACACATAACAAAGATAATATAACACATACTAGCAATGATAAAATGACCAGTAATATCTCAGGTGAAATTACAAGCTTGAATAATAGAGCTACCAGGGCAAAAGGGGAATGGTGGAAGCTAATGAGAAACCAAGAACAGAAACAAAGAGGCGGAGCAAGCACAATCAAAACTAGGAAGCACATGAAAGATGTATTCAGGGTAATTGTGTTGCCACGGAGGGGGCAACTGTGACAATGAGGTGTAAACTATCATCATGTGCAGCAGGTTTTACAAACTACAGTCTTAAGTCTAAGACACCATCATAATATCAGTTAGTGATGTTTGTTTCTCATTATGTGACTACATTTGCAATTTGATTGTGTATTAATGGGATTTGTTGCTTTAGAGATTTCAGCTTTATTTAAGTAGTTACAGCTTTTTAACTTCAGTTTTTAGCTTCAGTTTCTGCTCCATAGTGAGCTGGTAACATGAATGAACTAGTTTTGACATCCACAATAACCATATGAGACCAAGGCTATTGAGTGATTGTGGTTATGTGGTGTCCCTCAAGCAGATGTGTTGTGAATATTCTGATGGCGCAAGTTTGCTGAAGGCAGCAACACTGCGTGCATGCGGTTGTTGTTATTGTGTTTAGTTTAGACTCCAGATTTTTCTGGTAAGCTTATTTAACTAGAAAAAAAAGGCCCAAAAACACACGATGGCTGTTACACAAACTTGCACAGGAGTTAGTTGGCCCTCTTGTAGTTATGACTGAACAGTAACAGGAATTCATCCCAGACAAGACATTCGGGAACTCAGCATAGCATACTCATTGAAATAAAGGTCAAAGTAAAAAGACTCTTTATTTTAAGGTCTTCTGAATTTGGCTTTAAACTATCCTATAGTTTATTACAATAGATTGTATGTACCTTAAATTTTCAGATATATCAGTCTTTTCACGAAGCCTGTCCTAGTGATTAACTCCATACTTTTGTATGATTGATAATATTTTAATGCGGTAACCCACAGCAACTCTGGAAACTAAGAACAAAAGGTCCTAATATGAATCCTCAGTGTAGAAAATATGTAGAAAGCCAGAAACGCTGGGGGTTCAAATGAATGTCACAGTCCTCATTTTGACCTATTTACTGGTAATGCTTTCTGGCAGACCACATTCTGTTCTAATATATGCTATTGTATTGTCGTTACAGTACATTGGTCCACTGTCTACTGCAAGCAACTGAGTGGAATATTTGTTCAGCCTAAAACAGTCTTCACAGTGTGTCAGAGGGACATGTGAAGTGAGTCTGCCCCATATGTGATGTCAGACTTAATTAAAATCATTAAACTGGCAACAAATGTGTTTGAATGCATGATTGGAGGCAACATACTTGATTTGACTTGATTTTGTGCCACAGTGTGTAGACCACTGACCGTTCAGCTTCTTGCATGAATGTGTATTCACCTCTGTGCTAATTCCCCAAAGAGCATATAGCCTTGAGCTCCATTCCTAGAGATACACAATTGTTGGGAGGCTGAATGAAAAAAATAACAGGCAAAAAAACAATCCCAAATATTTTATTGTACTACTTACTATATTGACTTTAGCATAAAATACCTAAGATAACATAATTATAATTTCTTGTGTTTACTCATATTGCCTGATATATTGGAAAATCCTTCTGCTAGTGCATATCATAATCATGGGGCATGCAAGTAGAACCAGTTCATTTAATAGTTGGAGGGTTCACACGTCTCTTTATTAGAGTTCTGTTTATTGTGTGATTTGAAAAGGCTCATTGAATAAAAGTGGTATTAGTTTTATTCAGTGAACAACTATCTAGCTGTTCTATTTATAGCCATGATGTTAGCCAGAAAAAACAAACATGCTACCACATTAAACCGTCGCCGTTGGTTCTAAAACTGCTCATTGAATCATTTTCTTTACAACTGCCTAGCAACGGCAGCATCCATGCTTGGTTACCCATCCTGTAGCTCCACCCTACCACCCATTGAGCCCAGCTTCAGTAAGCACCACACCATGAACCCCTGACTGTTCCCGTATTTACACACAGTGCAGCTCCTAATTGTATTCTGATTATTCTCGGTCTGGTACGTTAATAGGCGAGTGTTTTTGTGACTGTATTAAGAGGTGAGAACAGAGTACCGGTGGTGTGATCAGTATTTTACTGGCTCTGTTTGAAAGTGAAACACATACTGCAGTTGCACTGATAGCCATAGCCATCTATTTTGACTTTATGTAAACAGGATGTAGCCTATGCTAAGGGGTTCACTATTTTATCTTAAGAAATGCAGGCCATTTTAAGTCCGTGGCTTTGCGTCGCTGACAGTTCTCTGTGCTAAAGGATTATCAGAATATGGAGCAGTATGTGTGCATTTGTGTGTGCGTGTGTGTTTGTTTGTTTGTTTGTTTGTTTGTTCTCCTCATTAAAAAGAACTGCTTCAGGAAACTATGAGCTCTAGCTAATTAATATATGTGACAACAAAGGTCAGAAATTCTGTTTGAAAGTCTTTTTCTGGATAAAAGGTTAGAAAATAAAGAGTAAGTGGATAAAGGATATTTTTTCTTTTATTTTCTTATGTGTAATAGTTAGATCTCAGGTAATAACAGATACTTAAATATACTTACATGTAGTAACATATAAAGCATGTTTACTTAAGCTAAATACCTTGAGTAGTATCTCTCATAAAGCTGACCATTTCAAATCTCTAGCAACAATATAAAAATGTGTTTACCCTCTTTAACAGTAAGCTTTTTCCAGTTTTCGCTCATTAGTAGTCCTTACAGACTATTCACTTTCCAAACCCTTATTTTGATATTTAATTGTCTTTGCTTAATTGCATGGCATGACTTAGCTAATGCCACAGCTTATGCAGTTGTAGTGGGCTTGGACTGAGTGCTTTCCTGCGGCGAGAAGCATCTTCATAGGGATGGCACCATAGTGGGAGGGTCTGACTCTCAGCAGCAGTAAATATGCTAAGATATGAGCTTTATTTTAACGAACAGCACAAGTCTTTAATTAGACAGAAAGATATTACAGAAAATGCTCTCTGCACTGTGAAGCACATCTGGCAAACGGGTATCTTTAAATCACAGCTCTTTAAATATGTACTTTTACAGGAACTACACCTCATCATTGAGCCATTTTCTCATGTATATTATAATCACCAGAATATAAAACACTCTCTCTCTCTCTCTCTCTCTCTCTGTCTTTCCTTTAGCTCAGGGCATTCGCTTGATCGTGATGGATCTCTTGTTTTTAATAGGATTCATTATTTATCTGAAGAAGAAGCAGGGTAATTGATAAGCAAACTAAGGGAGTGTGTGCATAGTGTCGAGATAGTGAGAACAGCGAAGGGAAAAGACAGTGATTGAATAAAGGCTTTGTGCTGTGCAACTGTGAGCTGTTTGCAAAGTACAGAGCCTTATAGTTGTTTAAAAACAGTATAAGACTTGTGGATCTAATCGTTGTGAAACCCAGTGGACACATATCATTTCAATTCTTATTTAATGTCTTTAATCTTGGTCTTGGCGTCTATGATTTTGAGCATACTGTACTGGCAGTGTTTTCAATCCTCCTGAAACTGTGGAAAGGTGAATCCTTTGCTGGGTGTGTCCTGCTAACCAAATGGTCAATACTGGCCATTGTCAGAGAATGAGGAGGCTTGTTTGTTTCACAGGGAAAAGATGAGTACAGCCTGCACACATTTGTCTGAGGATAGACACCCATGCTTGCCACCACTTACATGTCAGCCTTGCCTGCCAGAAACCGTTTGTCATAGTGAGTCACCAATAAAGAGAGCAGTTTAGCATCTACGCCGAAACGCAGTTTGAGACAATCTGATTTTGCCATGTTTGTGAATGGCAGATTTGTGTTATTACCATAACCAGTAGTATATTAAATCTGGAATTAGAAATGTGTTTTATTAAAATAATTATATAGATAACTTGATAATTTGTTGAATGTGCATGAGTATTCGATGGAGCCTGTCAAAATGGGTTTTAGTTCTTAATTTGCATTTTGGTGAATGAATTTGAATATAATTCCCATTAAATGCATGACTAGAGCTATGTGCTGTAATATGTTTTCATATTTTTAGTCTGATCCTTTATGCATAACGTTGTCCTGTAATCACTGCTGTGATACGTTTCTTCTTCTAGCTGCATCTGTTTACACACATGCCGACTTGGCAACAGAATCATCTGGCAGAAATCAGCTGGGAGTCCGCACTGGAAACTGTGTGGAGTCTGTTTAACTCATACTGCAATTCAGATGGAATTCATTCCCTAATTGCATTGGGGATTAATTGAAATTCCCTTAATTTCACTCAGTCATGATTACAGCTGGATGGCATTGAAATGTTCTATTGTAATATTCAAATCTCTTGCATATATGAGTAAAGCAAAACTGTTGGATTGCTTTGTATGACATCCATTTAAGGTTGTGTACTTTTGCACTTAATTCGTTGTGGCATTGCAAACTGTGGAAATCCCACTGGGTAATGCAGTCTGTCAGTGTGTGTGTTTTCTTCGTGCGTCTGACACCTAATTAAGGGATTTAAGTTGGTTTGTTTTTGCTGCATACAGCTTGTATGGGGAATTGGAATCCTATAAGAATGAGTCTTAGGATGGCAAATGCAGTATGTGTCAACCACTGGTTCATATTCCAGAGATATATGTACCATTGGCATTCATGGAAAATGCAGGTGTATTTTGGAGCAAATTCTTAACCATGGTGACTAATCCTTAAAAAGTGTTTGTAATAATTGGCCTGATTGTTTCCCTACTGGAGGTGTCCTATACCTACCTTATGGATATATTCATGAATACAAGCAGGTCAAATGTTTTAAGCTAATATTATAATTTTTAGCTACTACTTAGCTACTGTTAGCTAACTACGTTACTATTAACTGATGCAAAACCTTGCTGAAGTGAAAAATTACCATGACAACAGTTTGAAATGCCTAACTGCTTTGGCTAGCCCAGTGGCCACTTGCCTGAAAGCTCTAGGCGAGCCCAGTTCTGACACTCCAAACAGGCAGTGTGGCAGTGCTCTGGAAACGAATAGCAAGACTTTAGGCACAACGTGACTGAATTCAGAAACACTGCCTAAGTGACAGTGCTTTCTTCATTGTGTTATAATATTAATCAATCGATTTTTTTTCCAACTTCTATGGAACAAAACATCTACTTGAAATTTATGAAGTTAGAGACAGGAATGTTAGTCTATGTCCATATAAGGACTTTTTAGAATATAATGAGTTCAGATGACAAATTTTTAAATGTCTTTTTCTTTGTCATTTTTTTTCACTTGTAGGAATGAGTAATAGTGATGGAAGTGCATTCATTTTATCGAGCAGCTCAAATTACCATGTTTTTTCACTGTAGAAAAAATATTAATTCATTAACACTGTGTGTTTGCAAAGTAAGGTTAATACATGGCCTGTTCCTCAGTGACAGTGAATCTTTTTAGACTGAAAATTACATGATACATTTTCCAGAATCGCGGGCGGCATGGTGGTGTGGTGGTTAGCACTGTCGCCTCACAGCAAGGCTGTCTGGGTTCGATTCTCGGTCTGGGCTGCTCTGTGTGGAGTTTGCATGTTCTCCCTGTGCCTGCGTGGGTTTTCTCCGGGTACTCCGGTTTCCTCTCACAGTCCACATGCATCATAGGTTGATTGGTCACTCTAGATTGCCCGTAGGTGTGAGTGTGTGTGTGTGTGTGCGCGTGTTGGCCATGTGGTGGACTGGCGAACTGCCCATGGTGTACCCTGCCTTCGCCCAGAGATGCTGGGATTGGCTCCAGCCCCCCCCGTGACCCCGACTAGCGGGAATAAGCGGTACGGATAATGAATGAATGAATGAATGAATTTTCCAGAATCGCCTCATGTTCATGTATCTGATCTATAAGACATGGTAGCTGTTTCTACTGAAACAGCCTTGCTCTTTATATACTGAGCTAAGGTAAAAGTGAGCAATCCTGACACATTTTAAAATTGCTTGCAGATAAAAAGAAAACATTAATCTGTCTATAGGCAAGTTTAGTTACCGATATGGCTACACCTAACCACATCAATAACTTAGTTGTAGCTGTAGCATGTAATGTTTGTTGTATATTATTTTTGCTTGTAGATTATATGGTCTAGGTTATATGCTCATGTTTTAAACTCGACCTGTATGAACTTAACAGAGTAATAAGTCCTTGTTTGCAGTGATTCTTCTTCATTTTATGAAACAATCATTATACTGACACCTAGTGGCCTGGATGTGTCAGATTCTGTCCTAAATGTACTTTTAAACATGGCCGCCTCCATGTGGGAGACCCACTCTAAGGAGCATAAACAGGTTCAGTCGGGGACTACAAAGCAATCTGATTCCTCATCTCATGTGAGCACTGTATGAAAAAATTTAGAAATGATCACTTTCATAAATATTGTTTGCTACTTTATGCTGATAAAAATGACTGGCTGCTCCTATGAAATGAGAACAAAAACAGATGAATAGATATCTGAAGATTCTGGGTCTCTTCTCAAGCCGTCACACGTGCAGGTCAGTATGATGACAGGTGGCAAAATCTCTCATCTCGGTAATTGGAATGTGGTCTAGCAGTAGGTGGGAAGTAATGGGGTCTTACCATTCGGTGGCAGCCCTCCGCTGTAGAGGACCTGTCAGGAGTCAGTAGGTCGGAGAGCTGTGCACTCCGTTCCATGCTGTGGAGAGCCTGCATTTTATTAGTGCAGTGGTAAACGCTTCTGAATTTTAAAGTGGAGTCATTAGAAGTGTATTTATTCACTCTGGCGTTCATGAGCAGATAACGCCTTGCCCGTCAACATTGGCAGCTCCTTCTCAGCACCACTGCGTCAGGAGGACGGGAAAACACGACAATCACTGAGCACTTAAGAGACGAAAAGACCAAATGGAGATTTGACCTGTTGATGAGGCCTGGAATATAGTCCTGTTGTCTTCTTCCCTCTCGGCGTCCATGTTATGCTGCGGTACGGCAAATGCAGACTGAATAGAAAGAAGCAGAAAAAGAAACTCTGCAGCTGGAAGCTTTGAAGTTTGAAGCTGGTGAGGATTCAAAGAGTGTGAGGATCTCTAGAGGGGACACAGTAATTGTAGTCCTTGGGTTAGAGATTAAATAACATTTCCTTTCATTATGTGCTCAGGAAAGGTAAGTTTGGGCTGCTGGGTTGTTGACCTCTGCAGGTGCTGGTGATATCTGGCCACTGTTCACTGCCTCTTATTCACAGACTTCAAAGCATGTTGCTCAGTTCCAAACATCTCAGTGAGTATCACACAGGAGAGGTACACGCCGTGGCGCAAATTAATCTGTAATGAACCAAGGAATATACTACTCTGAGCATTCTTCCTATGAAATGGTTTCTATGTACCAGGTTGCATTTATAGGCTGTGGTCATGCTCCTGTTTATTGCTAGCCAGGTGAAATGAGAACAGACATAATGACATCTTTTAATACTTTTCTTATGAAATAGTAAGATGTTAATGGATAGACTATTTAGGCTTTTATAAGGAATTGGAAGGCAGCTATAAGACAGATATTCCCTGAGTCCTCATAAACAGAAAATACAGCGAAGTGATGTTTTTATTCAGTCTGGCCTAGCTTTCCAAAAGCACAGTAAAAGCAAAAAAAAAAAATGAAAAAAGCAAATAATGGTTTGGCTATTCTCACAAACAACTGATAAGATTTTGTGAAGGTGTTGATTTTGGGAAACTGGGTCATGATTCATTTGTTAGCAGTAGAATACACAGATAAAGCATCAAAGCCTTACACCCTTTTTAAAATCTCTTTGCTTTAAGCCTCTGAATCTTGAGAAACATGGACTGGGAGAGTGGACTTGGTCCCATTAAAGACCAAATTGATCTGTAGACAAATACAGTAGTTTCTATATTTGGCTGTGGGCACACGCCAACAGAGGGATAAAATGTAAGTAAACATATTGGCAGTAAGTGCCTTTGAACATATCTGTTAAGTTTTAACCAAAGGTTGAAATTTATATCAGTAAATAGGCAACAGATGTCCATAGATGTCAGGTTACAGCTCATTAAATAATGTGGAAAGAGCCTTATGCAGCCAGCTGAATCTAACAAAGCTTTTCCTGTGGCCCCTCACCACCATTTTGGCTTCGACTTTGTACCGTTTTAGTGTACTGTATGTTAATGTTGAATGTAGCAGACGAGCACCCAAATGCAGTTATATAGTGGGCATATGTTCGGTTCTTTTCTTGCTTTCTTCTTGCATAGACAGATGTAGGCATTTTTTCATAGCTCCATTTTATTGCTTTCTCCCAGGTCATTATAGTTTGCTCTTTATGAATACTGATGTATGGTGATATTCACCAAACAACTTGCTGTGCTGCTGATTACACTCATGCTCAGCAAGAAATCTGTCTGCACAAGTCAAGAACACTATTAATTGGAATTTCCAGCCAAAGAAAAAGATAATTACTGCTCGACTCACACAGCTCACCCATGGAAAAAAAAGGTAACTCTTGGAAAAGTGCCTTCTGCACTTCCCCCAGCCCACTGGTGCTGTTTAGAATACTGGATTGGGATTAGACAAAGAGGGAAGACAGGCCCAGCTAAATTGGACACATTTCAAGCCACAGCGAACAAATGGCGGGGGTTTAGAGCTGGAGCTCAAAGAGGCACACAGGGATTTGTTGATTTCTTTTTCTTTTCTTTTTTTTGCTTTCTTATGACAGTTGACAGCCTGCTTTACTTTGGAGAGCTAGATAAGGGGATGAGGGTTGTCTTTGACGTTGCAGACATCTGAAGGAGGAGGGCAAGAGGGTGGAGGTGTGGTGAGACAGTTTTGCAGTTCAATCGTTTCTCCATCACATGGACCGGACAGTTCTGTGTGGATGACTAGATTATCTCATTTTCGGTCTGATATATGCAAATTGAAATAAACTTTATTAACATTGTAAATCATTCATTCGATGGCATGGAAATAGTTGTCATGGAAAAAGTAAAAATCTACAGATTTATATATCCCTTGGTGTTTTTTGTTGTTTTGTTTTTCCAGTTCCTCCCAAAATATATGATATTTCATCGGACATCACAGTCAATGAAGGTGGGGATGTCTCCCTCTTCTGTGTCGCCAGTGGGAAACCAGAGCCCAAAATCACCTGGAGGCATATCTCCCCGTCAGGTGAGTTCTCCCCCGCCATGTTGACACCTGTCTGAGCATCTGTATTCTTAGCTATTGGGCTTGACTCTGAGCAAGACATTTTATTTTCTTGTAACTGGTTGTATTACTTTGTTTAATCTTCCACTTGCTTCCGTAATCCATACAATAGTTGTGATAGTTTTGTGTGTTGGCTAATATGATAGCAGTGCAGTCAAGTTTAGTTCAGCTATCATGGCGGTCTGGAGTATCGCTAATTTCCTGTGATCATTTATTTGAAAATGTGACATTTTATATGTAATCCTACACTGCCTAAAAGTAGAGCAAACATCCAGAGAATGTAAATTAAGATCGTCCGGTCTTTCCTGTCTCAGTAAGACAGTCAAAAGAGGATGCATGCACGTTACCAAGCTAGCATCGAAATGCAGTAGAACAGTAGCAGTTTTGAGTGCTCGTCTGTTTTTATGAAGATGCATGTTGCACTTATCTAATAATTGAAGACAGCTTCACTTATCTTAAGGCTGTCATATTCCTTCTCCAGTACATTTCTGCTATTGAATTTCTCTTTCAGATTTTGATCAAAAAGCTTCAGTAAGTCATAAAGCTGGCATTTACTAACAGCAGAGTTCTTTGAAGTGTACATTCACCTTGAAGTTTTGGGAGTATGTGGTCAGATTAAATGTGCCCTTAGAAAAATAACACATAAATGAAACAGCATTAATATGGTATGAATGTATTGTAGGAGCAAAGATTTAAACCCTGTGTTGAAGATTTTGTATTCTAGGGTGGAGTGTTTTTATTGTTTTGGGCTATTAATGGTCTTTATGGATGTACTGGTGGTAATAGATGCTTAAATCAACAAAGGAAAAGAAGCAGCTGGATATGAATGAACCCAGATCACCCTTTTCTGTATCCTCAAGCAGTCTGGATTTACCATCATATGGTATAAAATGCCACTTTTTGTTCCTGGGCATTTGTGTGTTTTATACTTTGTGCAAGATTAGTTAAACGCAACTTTTTTTATATATAAGTATAGTTTCAACTGTGCATTATTTTATCGCTTTATTTAATGTCAGATGGTGGAAAAAAGAGACTTTATAAAAAAAAGTGGAATTTGGTTGCTGAAAAGAAAGAAGAATTCGTTTAAAATTGTAGCATGTATTCTCAGCATGGCAGAGGTAGCCATGGGGACCATTCTGGGAAGTTCAGCAGTGACAGCAGAACATGGCTGCCGTTGATAACAGAAGAACTATTCCAGATGTAAAGAAAAACCCAAAACAACTGTCATTAAAATCACCAGCAACCTCCACAGTGCAGGGGTGAAGGTGTCACCACCTACCACTCAAGATTTTCACAGTTGTGTTATAAAAGTTACATTGTAGTATCCAAGCACCAAAAATAGAAATGGCTAGAATAAAAATTGCTAGAAGAGATGTGTCATGAGTTCTGCAACAGTGCTATGGACAGATGTGACAAAGCAAAATATGTACCAAAGTGACTGCACAGTGAAAGTGTGGAGACAAAAAACGAAGTGACTGGCTAGAGTTTTCCACTGCATCTGTAGAGCACAGTGGAGTCAGAGTGTTAGGACTTAAGACATTCCTGACCAGTTCTCATGTTTATTAAAGACAGCATAATGATTTTGACATTCATGACCACCTCTCATCTTTATTAATGATATGAGCAAACAGCCAAATACCTGCACTAGTCGCTGGGCTTCATGAATGATTTCATGTGATTTCATCATACCGCAGGACAATAACAAACACTTGACTAAATGCAAACA
Organism: Brachyhypopomus occidentalis; assembly: GCA_020368025.1. Lineage (NCBI taxonomy): Eukaryota > Metazoa > Chordata > Actinopteri > Gymnotiformes > Hypopomidae > Brachyhypopomus > Brachyhypopomus occidentalis. Next base: position 4,097,780 of record JAGXOD010000025.1, on the reverse strand, counting down.
AAGAGTTCATCACAGGGAAAAAAACGTAGCATAAATTATACTTGTTGAAATGGAGACATCTGAAAGTTGATGCAGTTATTTGCAAAAGATTAAAGTTATGCTAGTCGTTTGTTATTTTAGGTTAATGTGATCCAATAATACTCACTTAAACTGTTGGGATAGATCATAAAAGGAGTGTAATTCTTCCAACAGTGCAATGCACACAGTAAATATCTAGGAATATAACATAATATTGTGTATTTTAACCCAATATTCGTCTTTTTACCTAGAATCGGAACTCCTTGAGTGTACAGGAAAAAAGGCAATTTATACTTCACTATCACTACACCAACACTTAAATAGGAGAATGCACTGTATGTGACCGTTCCATCTTCCCAGAGGAAATTACCCTTAAAGATTGGCATCTGTTTTCTCCACCATCATGACAGCAAAAAAAAAAAAATCACTTTGAACTGTGGCAGCATTTTTGCTGAAATGAACCATGCTGCACGGCAAAACTACTTTTAAAATGGAAAGCATTCATCATGTTTTATTTAAAAAAGGCCTTTTCCAAATGACCTGGGCCTTTCTGTAATGGGCCGCGTGCAGGGTCAGAGGCAGGGCACATGGGCCGGCCTCTCACAGCCGTCCGGCTGGCATCGCTGATCCCAAACGTGCTTCCATAAGCTCTTTCTGTTCTGACATGAAGCCTCGAGATATACATAACTAAGACGTTTGGAAATAGCTGACTGCAATACTGGGGGTGTGATTATTTTTTCTTCGCATGATAGAGGTGTGCTGAGGTCCAGTGTGGCCGCTTCGTTCAGGCTTTGATCACACTCAGTTGTCTTAGGCTGGATGCACTGTGCGTTGCACAATGACTTCCTGCCTTGTAGATGCACCAGTGAAAAGCTATCCAAACCTAGCACATAGGTCTCTGAGGTTGTCATTTAAGAGATGGTAGTAATTGCTGGTTAGCGACAAGGGACCGTATGAAAGGTGCCAGGGTTAAAGAGAGACACAGTATTCAGAGGAAAAGAAATTTTGTGTTCATGGGGGTGGTTGAATGTAGGTGCCTGCGTGGGGGGTTGTGGGTGTGGGTGTGCGGGCGTAGATGTGGGTGTGTGCATCTGGGTGTGTGCGTGCTTCTGGGTGTGGGTGTGTGCGTGTTGGTGCGTGGGTGCGTGCGTGTGGGTGCGTGGGTGTGGGTGCGTGCGTGTTGGTGCGTGGGTGAGGGTGCGTGGGTTTTGGGCATGTGCGTGTGGGCATGAGCATGTGGGTGTGTGCCTCTGGGTGTGTGGGTGTTGGGCGTGTGTGGGTGTTTTGGTGTGGGTGGGTGCGGGTGGGCTGTTCGGGATGATTCATGGCTGACAGCTCAATGAATGCCAGTGGGGGAAGCCACTCAGAGAGCATTTAGACCGGTGCTGTATTCTCTCAGGGGTTAACTGTAGAAACGCATACTGCCGTCGCCTTACTCCATAATGCACATTCCCCAGCAGCAGCCCTCCTATCAGCGCTGGCAGACCTCAAGGAAATGTACTGTGTGCTCTCCACACAATGTGGGAAATTGCTTCCCATGACTGCACTTACCACAGAGCAATGTGGACTCGTAGATTAACCTTGCTCTGCTTTGCCTAATTTGGTTGGAGCGACACGTCCCTGGAGCCACGACGAGGCTCACTTCAGCTTTTCACGGAACTCTCAACGTACATTTCACCAGACAATTCAGGGGGCATTTATGATGGCTAACGATAAGGAACAGCTTTCTGTTTGAGTGCATTTTCTGTGAATAATCAATGGTTCTTGCATTACTTGTGAGGTGTGCTGGCCTCTTTTTTTATGTTTTGCTGGCAGCTGGGATTTGCACTGTTTCAAACATACAGCTGCCTCTTTCTAAGGTCATGCATTCAGGCCTTCTACATTCATTACACCCATCAAGAACCCATGGCCATTTCCTCTTCTGCTGTAATGACTTTGATAAATGAGGGTTCACTGGGAAATCTCTGTATGGGAAAAGAAAGTAACTCGGTGAACTAAGGAAATTATACAGTGGGTTAATCACAGATAAAGATTATACTGTTTGAGAAAGAAAGAAAATGCCCACTGCACAGGCTATATAATGGTCTCTTATTAAAGCAGAAAAAAAAAGCTTTCAGCTCCCTATTGATACATGGGCCTTCATCCCTTCCCATCCCTTTCACGAAGGTACGTGCTCATAGCATGTCTTGAAACGTTGATGCATCCTTTGAAGTTATAAGGAAATAGATTGACTCGAAACTCCCACAATTTCAGGTGTTTTAACCGAGATAATGCTAGTCTTGCGCTTATCGATTAGCCGGGCCTACTGTGTATCATGTTGCATATTTGATCTCGTAGTAGAAGAGGTGTTCAACGTTTTTGTGTTGTGGGTTACATTTTATCTCTCGAATAGTGAGCAGGTACCTGCGTTTTGTCTCCCTAGGATACTCCGTACTGGGTATTGTCACATGAATACATTTGAGTCGATTCATTTGCAAAGGAATGAAAGTAAAGTAACACCGTGTCATCCCAAATAACCCTCTCTGGCATTTCCTTAATAGCTCAGAAGTGTACTAAATTCTCCTGTTTGTTTCCCTCTATAAGGATGTCTTTGTTTTTGCGTAACATGCATATATGTATGCAAATTACAGAGCTCAAAGAATAATGCTGCTTTAGTGATTGTATTCCAATGTCACACCTACCATTCAGGACTAATGTGCAGTTCTTCCTCTCAGGAGTGTGTAATTCAGTGTCAGTGTTGTTTAATGTTGACAGGGCTAAAACTTTCTGATAGCCCTGCAATTGCATTCACTATGTCTTCGCAGTGTTGGACACTTTGGCAAAACATTTTACCACAGCACTGGGACAAAAGCTCACGTTCCCTCTAGCAATCCCTCTTCTGTTCTCTCTCTCTCTCTCTCTCTCTCTCTCTCTCTCTCTCTCTCTCTCTCCCTCTCTCCCTCTCTCTCTCTTCTCTCTCCTTTCATTCAACGGGGCATATGCTGAGTCAGCTTCCTTTACTTCATGTTGGAGTTTAGCTCTGCTATAAGATGGATTCTCCTCGCTGTAAAGAAGGGTATAAATAGATTTCATTGAGCAATACGGCAATAAAGATGCCTCCTAGTGTCGGGAGCTCCGTGGAGGTTTTTAGACCAATGGCAGCGTGGCAGCCTCCTGTTGTACGATATTGCCGCTCATTACTCAAGGACCTCCAGTCAAAGCTGCCATATTGGCCCTGCTCTGATTTGTTCATGGGTTTTGATGCCAGTAATCTCTCTGTGTGCAAATTATGCCTCAAAGGATAAATACATCCCCCTGGAATTCTGGCCTACAAAGTGATTATTTGCTATTTAGGAAGCTAAATTACATTATGCATAGTTTTATAATATTAACACACTCATCTGATTATCATTATTGCCTCATTTTATTAATATTGTTCAGCGCTAGCTGAAAAATGTCCAAACAGTAAAACTGTTAGTATTGTATGTGCATAGACTGAAAATAACGCTATTACAGTTTCAGTCTTGAGCTGATTAGATGGAACAGTATCTGAGCCTTGAAGGCCGTAACATTAACCTGAGGCTTTAAGGAAACCACTTGTGAATGTGTGTACATATGGTGCTTTCTTTCATTCACAGCCAGGAAGTTCGGGAGTGGAGAGAATCTGAACATAACTGGCATAACTCGTGACGCAGCGGGGGACTACGAATGTGGCGCCGAGAACGACATCGCCTCTCCTGACACCAGGACTGTGAAAGTCACAGTTAACTGTAAGTGTGTAGCTACTCATTCTCATGCTGAATGATTCCGCACATGCACACGTGATGTCGTTTTTTAGTGTGTGTGTGTGTGTGCTTGAGATACTGCCTTACCTTGAGAGGCAATGGTTCTGGCTATGGTGGACATTAGAATGGAATTCAATGTGTGAAAGTTTTTTAATATTTAACAAGAGAATCCCCTTTTTGTCTGGGCTGAGATGATTAATTTCCAGTGAGGAATGGTCTCAGTGTTATAAGGACTCTTCCATTATGCAGGTAATGAGTCTCTCAAAAGTGTGAAAAGACAGTAATGAGCACTCTATGCATTCATGATTTATACTGACTTTACCCATCATGCTTATGGTGATGATCTGGCTTCCCCAAAAAGAAAGGGGAAGGACACGTGACCATTTTTCTCCTCCTCGTCTTTTCTCTTTTAAGGAGTCTCGTCTCATTTGTGGCCGCCGGAATCATTAATCTCTTTGTCTATGTTGACGCCATACGCTGAATCACAGCAGAACGCGAGCGCATAAATCAGACGCGTGTGTATTCCCCCAGCCGAGCTCGTGTGGAGCATGCCCGTCAGCCGGAGCCTCCCTTCACCGCTGCCGCAACAAAGACTGATGGGCAGAGAACGCCGTGGAAATGTCAGCGCTTCGCTGAGGGGAGGCCGAGGACGGCTCCGGAGTCGTAACTCGCACCCCGGCTCCGCCCCGTCGATCGTATTGACGCGTTCTAACGAGAAACAAAGCGTAAAAGATCAGCAGCCGTGTGCCGAGCCGTCTGCCTCGGCCCACCGTGCCAGCTCCGCTGCTAGTGCGCTCAGCAGACGCTGGCTTGTTCAGCTGGTTGCCATAGTCTCTAATCTGTCCACGTGCGAGGATTGGGTGGCGCTGCGCGGAGGCGCGGGCGTGATGTAGTGCGGCGGATGATGTCAACAATCCCAGTAGCTCTTCCTGCCTTTGAAACGTTGCTGGCTGAAGATTCTCCCGGGGGTCAAAAGGAGAGGAGCTCAGTTATAATCCCAATCTATCTTTCTAGCAACACAGGAAGGTTGCTTCAGGCTCCAAACGAATTTGCTATAAAACAGATGCCAAGCCTGGAATTAGAAGAGAGGTTTACCTTGCAGTGTGCAAAAAAAAACAAGTGTGAGAGCAGCTAGAAAAGTGGCCAGCTGCTCTGAGACGAGGACGAGTACCACAGCGAAACCTGAAGTAGTGATGGAATATTCTCTAACCATGGTATGATTAAAGGCATACCTGAGAGGCAAAGAAATGTGGTGTGTGTGTGTGTGTGTGTGTGTGTGTGTGTGTGTGTGCCTGTAATTGTCTCAGGAAATACTACAGCAAATATATAATTAGAAATAAGGGTGTGGCAGTTTGTATTGTGATGTCTTGGGTTATTATGTATTCTCAGTTCAAATTCTATGAAACAGAACTGTGAACAATTATATATTAGAGGTTAACTGTTGAACATATTAACATTTTTACATTTATTTAACAGTACTACCAAAGTCTGTTGCTACATTCCTGTTGTTATATTAGCCTAACATGACTATAGATAATGTGACTTGACTCTTGACATTTCAAGGGTAATCAGTATAATTAAATACACAGCAAAATAATCTCATTCCCCTTTGAAAATAATTACAGCTTTTAGGTAAGAGCAGAACTGACCTCTAGGCTAATTGCAGATTATGGCCACTAATTGAAATAAGCAAATTTAATAGTTGAAAACAAATTATGTTCATGTGTGCATGAATGTACTTAATAAAGTTTTGTGTTAATAATAATTTTATTAAAGCTGTAAAGTTTACTCCTGTTGCAGCTCCACTGGCCTGACAGTCTCTTTTATAAATGCAGTGAGAGCTAAAATGGGAAGATGTGAGGGCATTCTGCTGTCCTCTGTTGCCCCAGCAAGGAGCAGAAGGGCTCCAGGTTCTGTTAGGGATTTCCCCTGACCACTGCCCCGGTGCCCTTGAGCAAGGCGCTTACCCTAGAAGTTTCTCTGCTGCAGTATTGCACCCGTGGCAGTGTCGCTGGCTGTCCAGCGGTTCTGCACTGTGTACGTACAGTAGTAGGAAATCCTGGTCCGTACACATATGATAAGGCAGCCTGTGGTGTGCAGTAAAGTGACCGTACACTTGTACCTGATCCCTCATTCACTTCCTGTTGCTGTTATGTTGCCGTTACAAAAAGCCTTGAGAAGGTCACCCAGATCTCTTCTGTCACACTTACTGGAATGTCATGTACATCATTGAGCCAAACTGTTAACTGTTGTACCCTGATCATGTAACTAAATGCTAGGAAATATGCAGCCTTTTCCCTGTACAAACTGTCCTCTGTCTGCGTGTAGCTGTAGTGGAGAGGTAATGTACAGCGGTTAAACAGCAGCTGGCTCAGTGATCTACAAGACGTTACAGTAACCCAACAAGCAAACTAATCAGCAAGAAACAGGGCATTGCTGTTGAATCTGAGGCCTGTTTTGTACCCTCAGCTGCACCAAAACAAAACGGACTCCACATCTCCAAACCCACCACCTTGTCCTGCCCCGGCCCAAACACGCTTGCTCTGTTTTGTCTTCAGATAATGAGAGTTCGGATGTTGAAGAGGCGTGCTAGAGTGCACGCTTCGTCTCCCCTGGCATGGCCGCGTTTGTCGAGGCTTTTTGTCGCGTCGCTGTTGTGAGCATCACCAGATGTTCAGCCCCGCTTTCCTCCTTCTGTCCATGCCCTGCTTAAACGCTGCCTCTACACGCATCACGGGAAAATAAATATATAAACATGACGGATTAGGTGATGTCATGGAGCTCTGCAGATGGTTAGAATGTGGATGCAAAACACAACAGCTTCTGCTCTCCAGAGGCGACGTGACGCCCGTGCTTCATATGTCTTCCTGTCAGAATGCATTCTGGCTTAATGTGTGTTGGATGAACTTGGCTCAGTTACGAAAGAGGGACAAATACTTTTCATCCAGGCTAAGAACTTTTTTTTTTTCTTGAGTGTCAAGGCCTTGCGATCTCACCATGTTAGGCAAGAGGCTACCATTAAAATTGGGATTGATTTTTAATGTGCCTTAATGGAGTAACACATAAAGCTTGTATCTTTCATTCTGCCTCATGGTGTATTGTAACTGTCAGCCTCTCTGGTGTGGGAAAAAAACCCTTTTCTTTTTCGACTAATTAACTTGAAGCTGCAGGATGTTTAGAGTTAGCCTTTTAGCTCCTGTGGCTATGATATGGCTCAGGGGTATTAGAGTGGCACCCAGCATTCAGAAGAGATAAGAGAGAAAACAACCTGAATGGTTGTGAGTGGAACGGGAAGGTTTCTCACCATGACAGTGGTAGTGTTGAGGAAATACTCAAGTCTCTGTTCTTATATACCTTCCTTTTCCTCCTCGATGCCAAGTGCATCGCTTATGTCGTGCACACCAATGTTTCTATTGCTATATTTGTGGTGTTTAATAGATTTTTAACAGCTGTATCTTATTGGTCACACTCCTGACTAGAATGTGTGGGGTACGCTGTTGTTTTCATACTTAAACAGGAAGCTCTCCGTTACTGACCATGGTCACTCAGTGACCCATCATTTCCATTTGACTTGAACTCGTGTTCGGGTATTTTGGCTGGTTTCCCGGACAGAAAGCAATAATGTAGCTTTGGGAATATGTTTGGTTCGGTACATTTAATCAAATATTGTCAAGAGAGGAAAGTGATTAGACTAACAGAATATTACAGTAAAACAGGCTTAGCTAGGTGATTGTCAGTGTAATTAATTTCGGTAGAAGCTTTGTAGGAAACTATCAATGAGAAGTCAGTATTCTTCAGGTCCAGTAAAGCTTTATGTGGCTAACATCTTCATTTTCCACATAGTAATTCTCATCACAATTAATTGCTGTTGCCTAATATACTTTGTTGCCTAATATACTTTGCTGTGTGTAATATATCTATCCAGTACATGAAGATGTAATGGACAAATGTACGCTGTTGCCTCAAATTATATCAACCCCTGAAAAGGCATGAAAGACATCCATTGACTGAGCCGTTTAGCCCACTGACTAAGCAGACTGTACTCTTGAAGCCACTGCTCACAAAGACCCTTATACATTTTCATAAAGACCTCTGTGATTATTGCATATTGACATTATGAGGCCCCATAGACAAATGACAGATTGTCTTGATTGTCCAACTCTACTGCACTGCACAAAATGGAATCTGTTCTTCAATTTCATACGCCAAGAGCTAATTTGTCTACTTACAAAGATGTGTGCCTCTGTTTTTAATGATTTTATTCAGCGGGATACATTTCTCCCTCACCCACTATTCTCTATGGGTCTTGCTCAGTCTTTGTTTCCACATAGCATGACTGTTATTTATAAGGATTGGCTGTATTAGAGAAAGAACAAGATGTTATTCTTGAAATGTAAATGGAAATCTTAATGAATTAATAAATCTTGGCTGCTAAACCCTGTGCTGGCGGACAGGACGGGACAATGAGGTGGAGACGGTGGTTGAAGTTGGTCTTTCTGTTTGTAAGCTGATAAGTCACGGACTGATGAGTCCCATTTCTTAATTGTGAAGAAAACTCTCAACTGTGGCTGAAGAGGCGGATTATTAATTGATCTTTTAAATTAAAAATGCTACACTTGTTGGTGGAGCAATCCTGCAGGCAACGTTTTCTTTCTTTCTTTCTTTGTTTATCAAGAGATATACAAGTTCATTATTTATTCTGTCTGTACAGAGAAATCCCAACACTGAGGTATATGATTAGTTTGTGTCAATGGACTTGCAAGTTGTTTAGGTATCAGAGTAACATTTAACTGGCCAAACTAAAGCAATTGGGTTAGTATGTAATTTCTACTTAACCAGTGACCTTTGCAGTAATAGACCGTGCCAGTGCCAGCGTCTAATAAGCCCATATTCTTACCCTCGACGGGGTGCATCTTGTCCTGCTTTTGTCCCTACTGAATGACATACCCTTAATGCATGTTAATATACATTAACCAATATCTAGATATTTAAATATCAGGACTTTTACTTGGCTCATACTGTGCGCATAGGTATTTTCCCACAGCATTTTGTATTTTGTGTCTTCCATTGGCATTTGTGATCAAGCTGCTACTGGCAAATTTGTCAAACAGTGCGTCCTACAGTACAAGCTTCTCACAGCTCCTGTGCTATTTCCAGACCCTCCCATCTGCTGGGGGCTTAGGAACTCACAGATGATTTACAATTGCACTCTTCTGCCATGGAGCCTGTAAATTACTAGGATTATTGGGCTTTCATGATTTTTACACTGCTTCTTTGCATTAGCCAATTCTGGAATATGTTGCCAATAGTGACGACGCCTTGGAGAACCAATGTAATTGAATCTGAGAACTTGTGTAATAAATTTGCATTCATCACTCAACTCTCATTTCATTCTTAGCCTGGATTTGGTTAAAATGGTTGTATTTTCTTAATAAAATGCAACCAAAGCATTCACCAACATATAATCCTCTGTTAACCATGATCTTTATGCTTCCAATGAGTCTTGTGTGCATCTTTTGCTCTCTGGATGCCAACTTGAGAGATATTTTGCTCTCTCTCTCTCTCTCTCTCTCTCTCTCTCTCTCTCTCTCTCTCTCTCTCTGTCTCTTTCTCTCCCTCCCACTCTCTATCTCTGTCTGTCTCTCCCTCTCTCTGTGGGCAAGATGGGAAGTCAAAGCAAAGGATTACTCTGACAGGAACATGCAGCACGTAAACAAGTCAAACTTTCTCTGAACCCAGAGTCCTTTTCCCTGCAAAGTGCCGTTACTGACTGCTTTCCTAGTTGTTGTTCTCCGTTCATCTTAGTCATTTACATTTCAACGCACTACCCATACATGCTGCCGAATGGCTCCAAATATAAAGAGATTTGTCTCATTGGCTCATTGGGAGTGCTCGTTTTGCACACCCAAGTATCCAAGTTCGAAATCCGAGCGTTCGTCCACACCGCGCTGGAATTACGCCGCGTTGCCTCTTCCACTCTTTGTTTCTTTGACGACTTGTTGTGGCAGTTGTCACAATAGTTTTTTTTCTTTCCTTTGCGTTGCTAATACAGTTAGTAATTAAGCAGATCACCCCTCAGTGATGACAGCTATTCTGCTGGTTTGATAGAGATTAGGGAGTTAGCTCTGTGGATATCTGTCGCAGCTGGCTAGCACTATGCCATTAAGCCTCTGTCAAGGCCTGCCAGTAGCTCTCAATGCAGCACAAATCTTGTTGATCGATGACCTACAGAAATCTGTCATTTCTCACACCTCATAGATTTCACCTCTGACGCATTGTTGCATGGGAGTATAGAGGGTACAAACAGCTTAGAGATTATCATGATTTCATGTAGTACTGAAGAGCATTTTAGGCCATTAGAGATTTCAGCGTGTGTTTAGCGCAGACACAGACACAAATACATGTTCGTGCCCTTACAGATGCTCGGCCTAGTACAGGAAATCCTTCAGTTCAAAAGCGCGCAGACTCTATATTGGAAGCTCACACAGAATAGCACTCGAGTTATTAATATTTGAGGTAAACAATACATTTTTTTGTTGTACTAGATGGGGGACAATACTGAAGACAAAATAAAGGCTGTTCTGCAATAACAAATACGCAATCAGGGCGATTTAGCTCTTTGTTTTACCTATCATAATCATCGTACGTATGTATGTGTATGTACATATATATGTATGCACGTACATTTGTATGTATCTATTTAATCACTTGTTTGTTTTTAATGTATGATTTCAGGCAAGAATTTTATTTGCTACTGATGAGTTTACATTTACAGATTTGTGCCAAGTGCCACATTCTTTCTTTAGCAATACTAGCATCCTAGTTTTTTTTTTTAATTACTTTCATAACTTTTTGTTGCGCAGTGTATCAATGTGGCCCAAGACCCTCGACTAAATATCTGATCACACCCTGCGGTTTCAAACTGTTTGCTGAATCTGTTTGGTAAAAAAAATCATTGACACACCAAACGAAGATGTGGTTCGTGTGAGGCAGCTACACACACACACACACATGCAGCAACCTTGTTGCTTGTTGATATTCCAAGCTTGGTAGCTTCTGTTTGAAGCCCAGACTCCTGGCAACTGCGGTCACAATTCGAGCTCTATGTGATATATGAAAGAGAATGTATTATTAATAGGTATGAACAGCTCAGAGAGCATTAACAGTTGTTAGCAGTTACAGCCGTTATCTGCTCCCCTCAAGCTGAACAGAAGAATTCTCCAGCTGGGAAAAGTGGATATATTTTTTTTATTTGTACATAAAGGAATGATTATATATTAATTGATTATTGATTGCCAGAGATTACTGATTGCTCACTTCTGCCTCTATATTACGTGGAAAGGGGCTCTGGTATTATCAATCTCAGCCCTGAAGAAGCATGATTGGACCAAGGCAGGAAATGCAGGTTATAACATGGCAACCTGAACAAGGCTACATGTCATGCTTCTTGCTGGATTGGACCAAAACTATTTCTGAGAAAAGTTTTAAAATGCCCAGCAACTGAAAAATAACACACAATATTTCTTTGCATTGCATTGTTATTGCATCGTGTTGCATTATTAGCTTGCCCACCTTAATGTGGTGCTGTGCAAACTACAATATCCATCCTGAACCTGCCGCCATTACAGTCCAGATGTGCATTATGCAAAACATTATTTATTCATTTATTTATTTCTGCAATCATCACATCAAGGGTTGCAGAAAGTCAGCAGAGCATTCCTTCAGTCTCGTTATTTAATCCCTGAATCTCACACTAGATGCGACACACTTGCCTCCTGCCCTGTTGAGATGAGTTAAGATTACGCAATGCCCAATGGACTTTCAAGTGGGCTGGCACACGGTCTCTATGTCACCCGGGCCGCCACTGTCAATTGGCACTTTTTCAAAAGAGCCAAACTCCTCATGCGTATGGTGAAACTCTGCGTTCCTGCTGGGTTCATCTGTCAGACAGATCTTCTCAAGTGCTCTCTGGAGAGCACGTGGAGGAGGAATAATCAAAATAATCTGCTAAGCCAGCCTCTCGGTCTCAGGTGGGGGGCATGAGTTCAGCGAGAAGAGCGGGGGGGGTATTTAAACACTTTCAGTGTAAAAATGTCCCAGCACTTTAAGTGGTGAAGAGAGCACTGCGACGTAGTTTAAGCAGCTGAGTGTTTGTTTGAAAAGCATTTACTGAAATGGATGACATTTTAAACTGCAAAATGACAGGATGCTGCAGTGTGCATTAAGTTTACAGTGTTTATTGGGGGGTGTGTTCAACATGAATGGGGAGACAGTCGTTTAAGCAGGTCGTTTAATGCTAGTCACAAGAACATGGTGGATGACCATCCCCAAGGAAGGAGAATCGTAGCAACTACTTTCTGCTTTTCTGTGTTCTGTTCATGGTTCTGTTCTGCTTTAGAACATAAAAGATGTGTGTGCCTGGAGAGTATGATTCCTCACTCATTTCCTTCATTCTCAGCACCATCGCGGCTCTCAGAAGTGCTGTGCTGAGTAGTGAATTCAGTGGTAAAAACTGATGTTTTCTTTTCATTTATGTCACAAAGTATAAAAGAATACAGTGAAAAGCAATGTACTTAATGTCCTGAATGTATCTGTTTTTCCTGTTGAATGAATCAGCTTGACTAAAGAATGATTTCATATGTACTTGAAACCCTGCACATTTTTTTTTCCTCTTGCAGGCTGGAATGAAATGGCCCTTAGTTACAGCCGGGCTCTCTGACACTAGGAAAGAGATTTACACAATGTTTGAGAACATGAAAGAGCCCTCATTTCATATTCACAGAGCCTACCTCTGCTAGTCAGCCTTTGAACTTCTATTAAGCAATTTAGCACTGTGCATTTAATTTCGCTTGGAACCCTTTGGATGAATACGATTTCTCCCCACTGCATTAGTAGTATTTCTTTGCCTTTACCAGTCCAAAGTATTAATGTTATTGCCGTTCAAGTATAGCAATTCTTTTTTAGAGCATGTTACAATTAATTCTGAAGTTACAATTAATTATAAAGTTTCTGTTTTATTTTAGTTCCCTAAATGATACTGATTCATTTCCTCCTCCTACTAGGATTTGATATGGTGTTCTAATAGTGCTCTAGTAGTCCCAGCCTCATTGGAATGTTGCCACTAATTCGGTTTTATCTAATCCCATTTGAATTTTTGTCCGCAGTTCCGCCATCGATCCATGAGATGAAGAGTCATGGCGTCCGGCCCGGCTTCATGGCCCTGCTGAGGTGCGAGGCGGCCGCGGTACCCGCTCCGGTCTTTGAGTGGTACAAGGGGGAGAAGAGGTAGGACCCCAGAGCGGCATGATAAAATGCCTGCTCGTTTATCTCCTTTTGGCCCAGTGTTGATGCATTTACTCATCATACATTATCAGGCATTGTAAGTTCATCTTTGATTCAAGGGGCGTGCCACAATGAAGATTTATGTCAGCTGGTCCCTCTTTTGTGTAAAGTCGGCCTTCGAGTTGACCAGGGCATCGATGCAATCTAAATCCCTGTAAATATTCAGCCATTTGACTGGGTGAAGAGGGAATCTGGATAAGAGAATTTTCTGCTTTACTGCTTCGAGGAAACATGGGAGTTACACACAGCCTCTTGCTGAGGTTTTAGATGAATATTCATATTTATTATTCATACTTCCAGTCTCAAGAGGCGGCGGCGCGCTATATGTTCTGGGCGCCCTGCAAATCTAAAATTCAGTAACATTATTTCCAAATTGAGGCTTTTACTATTCAACTAAAACTCAAAGGCCATGTCTTCCTTCTGCTGTTCTGCTGTCAACTGCTGAAAGCTTACGCCGAGAAGTCTTACTAGAAGGGTTAACCTTGCATTTTAATTAAATGTTTGCATAACCTTGCCACCAGTAAAGAGCATTCCCAGTTTCTGCATCAATCAGTGTCGACTCAAGTGGCAGTTCTTGAATTTAAATACCAAATTACCCCATTACCCATCATTTACCCACTCTTTCTGAGTACGATCTGAATCAGCAGTTCACACTGTGCTAATTGTAATTATAGGCTTCACTCAATTTATTCAAATTGCTAAGGAGGCCTTGGCACTGGTTCTAGAGTTTGCCTAATTTAAGACTACATTTGTTATTCTTGATAAACCATCTTTTCCTGCTTTCTCATGAAATTAGTACTGGTGTTGGTGACTTTTAATAATATCATAATAAAGTCCCATTAGTGGTATAAAGATAGCATGCATTGCTGTGCATGTACTATATGGCGAGAATAAAGTTAATGAATGGTTCTGTGCTGGATATATAGTGTTAAACTGTTTGTAAACACTTATTTCAGTTCATTGGTCTGTTTTCATAAACAAATCTTGTTGGTTTTGCAGTGCCCTAAAATAGCATGTGATGTTTCTATGGCAAAACACCCGGCTCCACTTTTGTGGTTTGGTTAAAGGGCAGCAGCGTTCGTTTCCCCTTGAAGTGATCGTCCGCGTAGAACCTTTGCTCGAACGCTAACATCTGAGCGAATCTCAGTAGGAGAGCAAACAGCAGCTGCTTCGAGATTTGCTGGACATGAGGTCAGGCGAATCTCCTCCGCTCGCAGCGGAACATGGGTAGTCCATCAATTCAGACGCGTTTGGGGAGCAGGGCAAGGGGAGCTCCGTCTCCTGCGCGTCCCACCTCGGCTCAGGAGCTCGTCGGGGATGCTGCCCGCGTGCGACACCGATGACAGCCCCTGCTCCGAGAGAGCCCGCGTCTCAGCCTTGCCATTCGCAGACTTGCAGCTACCTACCCTGTCGTTACATCACCACAGTTCATTTGCAGTTCACTTATAAATAGCTTATTCATTCATTAGGGTTGCAGTGCCTATATCATTACGGAGTAGCAGTCCTCCTTGCTGTTAATATGGGGATGTTGGGGCAAAGAACGACCCCCCCCCCCTTCTTTTCCCCTCCCCTAGACCTCTGTTAGAGGAGCACAACTGCATCCTGTGCAAAGCTGCACTGGTTGGTTGGGATAACGTTTGGCCGGGCTCCCATTGGGCAGGGATTGGATAAAAGCATCACTCTCTGTCCATCGCACAGCAATGCACCGATTCAGTCAAGCCGCCGTCTTCATGGCTATGAGTGATTGGCATTCTTGTCCATGTTTGGGGAGACGGACTGGCAGGGCTATTGTGCTTCAGGGACGTGTGTTCTTGTGCACCAGGGACGCGTGATCTTCCCACCCGCGAGCGGCTGGCCACAGGAGAGAAGCGAAATGTCTGAAAATAAGATGAAAAATAAAATTCAACTGCTTAAAAAACCAGCAGACAAAATGTAGATAATGAATATAAATCGATAAGTGCTTTGTCATTTTAGATTCGCTCATTAAAAATATATATTTTTTGTCTGTCTCAGATCAGATCCTGCTCATTAGCGCGCTGACTGATGCTAAAACACCATCTTGCCGTTCTGTGTTTTCAGGCTTAGCAAGGGTCAGCCGGGCATCGACATCAAGAACCTCAGCTCCAGATCAGTCCTAACAGTGAGCAACATGACTGAAGATCGCTATGGCAACTACACCTGTGTGGCTGTTAACAGGTTGGGAACAGCCAACGCCAGTGTGCCTCTGATTCGTAAGTAACGAGCATTTGTTCCTGTTGTTTGGCACTCATTAAACTCAGAGCTGCTTTTAGCACATATAGCTCCATAGTCACCGCTGCCTGTGTGCAAGGATGCTCGTTTAGTTGGTAGGAAGAATGAATGCATGGTGTGGTTTTGTGCCAGTATGTTGAGGTGTTTAAGAGAAGTGTCTTTCGTGAAAGGCTCAGCAGTTCCTTTGGATGTCCATTTTGAAATCTTTAGTCATCTCATTGATTTTGAGGTTTCAAAGTCAATGATAAAACTGGGACGGAAAAACAAGATAAATAAATCAGACTGCGAAAAAAAGCTGATGTCCTTCAGAATGGCGAATGGGAAAGGCCCCTGGTTTTACCTGAAGCTCATCATGAGGGTGGAGCCTAAAATATTGTTTAACTTCTGCTAAAGACTCAGATGCTGTGATGCAGGGGAGTAAAAGCTACACCAGGTCATAAGGCTTCCAGGCTCCGCCTCTCTCAGAATCTCTCCTCTTCTCTCCACCCTGCTCCTATCCCTCCTCTCCTCCCTCCTCTCCTCCCATCTCTCCTCTATCCCTCCTCTCCTCCCTCCTCTTCTCTCTCCCTCCTCTCCTCCCATCTCTCCTTTTTCCCTTTTTCTCCTCCCATCTCTCCTCTCTCCCTCCTCTCCTACCATCTCTCCTTTCTCCCTCTTCTCTTCCCATTTCTCCTCTCCCTCCTCTCCTCCCATCTCTCCTCCCATCTCTCCTCTATCCCTCCTCTCCTCCCATCTCTCCTCTCTCCCTTCTTCTCCCATCTCTCCTCTCTCCCTCCTCTCCTCCCATCTCTCCTCTCTCCCTTCTTCTTCTCCCATCTCTCCTCTCCTCCCTCCTCTCCCAAATGGAGCTGCACTGCTTCTTTTTATCATGAACGATAATGAAAAGGAAACCCATTCCACTGTCCCCGTAATGAGAAATGGCAAGCAATTCCTGCGCAACACACACTGCTACATTTGCGCAAATTACAAATCCAAGAAGCAGCCATCATTACCAGTGACTGAATTGCTATTATAATATCAGTCAATAGGTATTGATGAAGTAAAGGTGGGCTCAGGGACACATTAATATTTAATGGAGAGACGTGACCTAGAGACAAGGTTTGCAGTGCAAATCAAAGTGCCTTGTGGTACTCGATGTTCTCCACAATGTGAAGAAACCTGACACTTTGGACTATTTCTAGCTGGGTTCATGAGCCCTCCTGTCATATGCCATACATGCTATCCATTTTAAGCTGTTCTGAGCTGTGTAGTGCAGGACCTCCGTGATGCGGTAAAATCAATGTTGGTAGCTCGTGACGTTCCAAAGTCCTTCAGATGCAGCAAACCAGCCTAACCTACGGATGCCTTTTCTGAGATTGTTCTTAGAACAGCCTTTTCCTGGACAACCAACCGGACAAAATTCATGTAGCAAAAGATGTCTGAAGACCAGTGATGGTGTAGGTAGTGGATTTAATGAGACTGATGCTGATTTTGCTGATTGCTCGTTCTTATCCATCTCCATCACATTCTGGTCCGGTTCTCTGCAGACAGCCATGTCAGTGTTGGGTAAGAGTGAATCACCCCATCATGCGTGGACAGTGTTGCAGGGCTCACGCTGGTGTAGATGGATTGTGGTGTATATGAGAGAAGCTAACATTATTATTTACTTTGCTGTTGAAAGAATTTTGGGTTATTGGCATCATTGTGTCCTTAAATCTTAATTGCCAAACTTACTGTAATTAAGGATTTAGTTAAAAATATTTTTTGGAAGAGGGAAACTGTGTGTGTGTGTGTGGGGGTGGGTGGGGGGGGTGAGTGAGTGTGTGGGTGTGTGGGTGGTTGGTTGTGTAAATGAGTGAGACAGAAATAATAACATAACCACATATGCCCATCATGTAAAATGCACTTATACATAATATGATGTTATAGTCTTGTAACAGTATATATTTGCTTGGGCCTTTTGTTAACCCATGGTATTTTCAGGTGGTTTTAATTCCCCTCAGTACTGCTCTACAGTTATGGACCCAGAAATGTGCCTTCGGCTTTTCAGATGTAATTAAACAAATGGACTTTTTCAGCTCGGAAACTTGTGATGATTCCCTGACTGATTCTGCAGTCACCCAACACACATACACAAGACCACCCACCCCACCCCACCCCGCCCCACCCGACAAAACACATAACAAAGTGCCATAGTTCCACTGCCACGCTGACAAAGCCCCGCACTCTCGGCAGGTACCAGCTAAAGAAGGCCTCCTTCAGTTTAGCATGCTAATCAATCGTTATCCCGGTGTCATCCTTTTATATCGCCATGGCTGTGGTCGGCCCTGGTTACTTCGCTGTTACTGCTGCTCTGGCCATCGGGGATGCTGTTGTCGTAGTTACCATATTGCGAACGCGCCTGAGTCACGGTGCGGCGACACGAGAGGACGGATGAAATGGAAGGTGAAACAGAATAGCTATGATGTGAATTCATTTGTGCGGATGCCGTTTCCTCCTGGGGCTTTGGTAAAGGGCCAGCCGTCCTCTGAATAACTCCGTCATGCCACGCGGGGGTAGCCGCTCGCCTCTGATTGGCCCCGACGACAGTAAGCCAAGCTCAGCTGCTTTTTTTTTTCCCAGGTGCCCCGCATCCACAAAAGAGAAATGCCAGATGCTGATTGCGTGCCATTCATACCCATGCATTTCAGAACAGTGTGCAGTATTACAGGGCTTCACGATTCTGCGGACCACATGCACGCGTCTGCATTCATTTGGAGTTCATTTCATTGCACCTTAATCTGCGTTCGAGTTGACGTGTTCAGAATGTGGACAGTGTTGTGAGGTCGATGGCGTTCTAATTTATTCTTTGCCGTTTGAAGCTCTTGCCTCGGTGTCTCAATGCCAGTCCTCCAGGGGAAAAGGCCCTCCAGACTGGAGACATGTTTGTGTTTATGGTCTGCGTTTGTGTCTTAATTCATTGCAGTTTTGTGAACCTGAAATGCACAGTAGCAGGCAGGAAAGACAGTTGGACAGCAGGAGAGGTGGCGTCCCTCCGCCTCATTGATCCATGGTTCTCATTCCAGCACATCAGGCTGATGTGCAAGTTTTTACAAAGGACAGAGTTTCGCCGCTTCTTGGCAGACCGAAGGTGTAGTGGAGATGCACAGGAGAAGGTCTCGTCTGGAACAGTGACGCAAAGATTGTTCATGCTCCGCTCTGGCTGTAAAATTCCTTCCCTCCGTGCATTAATGAAGCAAGCCATTATAACGACCAAGAGAAATCGGCGATCTGCTGTAGAGAGGGAATGCCATGCCTGCAAGCTGCCTAAATCAGTCAGTCAAGGATACAAGCAGAGCTCATCAGTGAGAACCTTTCATTGTGCTTCTGAAGATAAGAGTGAATTAGACCCATCAAATGACTCATCACATGACCTTCACATTTTCAAATCCAGCATTAAGAGACAAGCTAAGAAAAATGTATCCACTATCCACTGTTTACTGTCACGTCTTTGTACAGTGTTCCTAAGGGAATATGATAGTACTCATATCTTTGCCATTTATGCCACTATGAATTGTGGGGAAGCTGCACATTTTCTCTGGTTGCTTCTTCGTGAGGAAAAACGTGATGTTATTTTAGAATGAAATGCTGTTCCTTTCTCCATAATGTATCTTGTCTTGCATGTGAGGACAGAGGTCGACCATTACACACACAGGTCCAGTATTATGGGATCCAGTGTTGCTTGCTCCATGGCCCGATTCCCAATCAAGAAGATTGCATGTCAAACAATTTAGTGCTCTACCATAATGGGTGTTGATGGAGAGAAAACTGCAATGTAAAAGAATAAAAGTGTGAGTGTGTGTGTGTGTGTGTGTGTGTGTGTGTGTGTGTGTGTATGTGTTTGATATGCGATTTATGAGTGGCAGACTAGTCTCAACCAAGCAGTAATATTGATTGTGTAAGAAAACTCACCTGTGCAACACATACTAGCAGACCACAACCATGGGAGTGTTACTGCTGTGTTGGGAGTGTTCCTTAACCCAAATAATATCAGGTCAGGAATATCCTGTGGTGGTGAATGTGGTGGAGGAGGGCAGAAGAGGGGCTATAACATACACCTTTAAAGGGTAGGGTTAGGGGTAGGGGTAGGGGTAGGGTGAGGGTTACAATTTATGAAATTCCCCTTGCGTCAAATGTAGCTTATCAGCCAAGATGCATTTGGTGTCCTAATGTTGCTTTTTTAGTGTTGACCTAGAGTTTTAAGCTAACATCTATCTACTGTGTGAAACGTGTATGTGTGCACGCACACAAAAGCACACACACACACACACATATATGAATACAGGAAGTAGAGCCAAGAGCTAAGCATTTAAATCAATGAAATAGAATGGCTCGGTAAAGTGGGTTGTATTACAAAGGACAAAGGTTAAAGGTTAAGCCAGAAATGTACTGCTCAGTGTCCTGGCTGGACTGGTGTCCCCATTGTGCCAGTGGCTGAAAATGCTCCCTCTGTAAAACGATGTTTTATGATGACTTTATACGATGGTGTTTCCTGAAACTTTCTACAGTTACTCTTTGCTTTCATGCCCTAGAAAACCCCAGTTTTATACATTCCTTCATCGAGTCTCCGTTTTTATTTCCAGATTCTGTTTATTGAATTTAGTGGTGAACTTGTCCCAAGCTTCACCCTTGTGTACGATATTCGAGACGAAAGTGTTTAATGCCTCGGTTACATAAGACACATGTGGTTTGGTTTTCTCTACGCAGACCGCAAGCGTACTACTCCTGGCTAAGTGCCGCAATTTGAAAATAACTCCTAAAATCACAGGTTGTGAAAGGGGTTTCAAAAGGAATGTCTTCTATAGAAGTGAGCTTAGTCAAAAGGACTACACAAAAACCCCTTTATTAAATGTCCATGGCTTCATGTACACTTGTACAGCCTTGACCATGCAGCAGTGTTAAGATGATAAACACTAGGAGGTGGTGGCCATTTGGTTATGACCCTTGGCTATGTTTCATTATTCATATTGTGTTATAAGAGAATGCATAAACATTAATTAGTGATTGATAATAAGGAAAATGTAAAGAGGCCATTGTGGACATTGCCACATACCAGCCCTGTAAATGTAACGTTCCTAACACAGGTGTGAGAAT
This sequence comes from Brachyhypopomus occidentalis, assembly GCA_020368025.1. Taxonomy (NCBI): domain Eukaryota; kingdom Metazoa; phylum Chordata; class Actinopteri; order Gymnotiformes; family Hypopomidae; genus Brachyhypopomus; species Brachyhypopomus occidentalis. The sequence goes on along the minus strand of JAGXOD010000025.1, from coordinate 4,077,294 downwards.
ATTTCTCTAAAATGAAATAAATCTGCAATGGAAATGCTGAGATATTTAATTTAATTGTGCAGAGGATACTCTTTTTTTAGGTATTTCCACTTGAGATTAAAGAATTCAAAATTTAATCATTGAAAAAAATTATTATGGAAACCAAGAGGCCACAATGCAGATTGATATTTAAGCCATGGTGTCCGCATATCCCTAAAGGGGTGCTAGGTGAGTTGAGAGTTTGATATCCGTTAATAAAATGAAAAGCTTATTACATAGTCATGATTAAATGGTTGTCTGCTAGGTGAAAATGTAATTGTATGTTAATTGAGCGGAGCTCTATTCTAGACCACCAAATTGAAGGATCATCACAAACTTCAGATTTGGAGTATCAAAGATCAGCAGTTCGGCATAATGTGAATTAAATCTGACTCAGTCGGTCCTCGTATGAGCATGAAATCTGATGATTGTGAACGTTACACTGGCAGTTTGTGAGTTCTGTGCTGGGTTCCGCTGGCTTTCGGGGTCAGAGGTCGGCGTGGAGGGCAGAAGCTCAAGTGCAGAGGAGAGTCCCTCACTGGGCGCGTTGCTCCTGTTCTCTCTTCTGTGCATGTTCTTTTCCTTTTGTTTCTCTGGCTTTTTCTTTGCGTCTTTCTGCATCAGTCCCGTTTTTCCTAATAATATATGAATGTCCTCTTTTTTTTCCCTTCTCTCCTTTTTTCCCCCCCTGTAGCAATTATTGAAACCACCACAACTAGCGCTGTCTCAAGTCCAGGTCAGTATACATCACCGTGCTGTAACGCACCTCCGTAAAGGACCCTCACTAACCAAAAATGACCTCTTCCTCATTCCGCAATCTCTCCTCCTCCCACTCTCGAACTGGCCGGGATGCCTGCTGGCGTTCAGCTTTGTGTGTCTTTCGAATCACTTTGGTTTCCTTTTCTTTGCGTTTCCCGTTCGCCCATGGCACGGCCCAGTCGAGCGCTGCCTGACCCCTGGTGAGAGCTGTGGCCTAATGGTACTGTCATGTGTGGGGCTGAGGCCGAGCGGCTTATCCCTTAAACGCTGACTGCTTTTCTCTGGCTTCGCCCTCACCCCCCTCCCCCCCCTCCCCCACCATCCTCTGCTTCAGTGCGGTCTGCATGAAGAGCAGGACATTGATAATACGCCTCCTCTACTCCTCTCTTTTATTTGTTGTCTGTGCAGCCATTTTCTTTTCCGACTAAGCAGCAGACCGACTCCACCGCCTCCGAACCCTCCTTCCGCTCGTTACGACGTCACTGTGTGTGTCGTGCCCCCTCGAAATCACGGCTGTCATAGTAATCATAGTAGTCTTATATTGGGGAAGGATGGGGTGTGTGTGTGTGTGTGTGTGTGTATGTGTGTGTGCGTGTGAGTGTGGGTGCACGCGCACAAGCAAGCACAAGTGCACAGGCACATGGCTTTTGAGCACACGGAGATGTGTGTGTGCAGGCGTGCCTGTGTGTGCGCGACTGTGTGTTTGTTTGCATTTTAAATGGGGATGAGGGATATGCTCTGAAAGCCTTTTCAAAAGTGGGTTACATTACTTCCTCCTCAGCACAGGCAGCATCAGTTCCACATCCAATACACACACACACACGAACACACACATACAAACATGTGAGTCATGTTCACCCACCGACTTTGCGCTTGTGATGAGTATGTTTGTTAAGACTGCGGTATGTGTGTGTGTGTGTGTGTGTGTGTGTGTGTGTGTGTGTGCTGGGGGAGCTTCTGTGACTCGCCACTCAACATCACAGATCCTCATACAATTCCCTGCTCCATTTTGCAGATAGGCTACTAGGTACTACCTTCTGCCACTTCGTTATCTGTTTGTTTGAAATGGATATAATTAGTCCTGGGAATCTCTGGCTTCTGGCAAGGATCCGTCCTCTGCAGCCCGAAACTTTGATTTGACTTAAGGCTTGCAGAACAAATGACAATTTCACGGTCCAGCGCTGTAGTGGCAGTATCAGTCTGCGAGATAAACTGACTTCACGTCCTACTGTTCTTGTTTTTGTTTCAAGTTCTAAATTGTATTTAAAATTAATTTCGCAGTGTCCCAGATGAGTGGCTTGAAGGGAGGGAGGCTAGGTTTACATTTCTGGCAACGGGTACCACGTTTCAGTTAACAAAGTATGTAAATGAATTAGGATGGTTAATTATCTTCTGACATCGTCCTACCACAGGAGGGATGATGGCTGTGGATGGGAAAGCGGAACACAGGAGGGAAATGGGCAATTGAGGTGTTCAGCTTTGCAGCCAGATATTTTTATAAAGCAAAAAAGGAAAAAAAAAAAAAAATCACCTGAGATGGAAAGTGATAATGTCTTCTTGCTGAAGGCTTGACAGCGATTTGCACACTAACAGACTCACTTCTAATCGACTAGGATAGACTCATCATTGGCTGTTCAACTATATTAAATTCCCAGGTTGAGCTAGCGTACAGGCAGGTGTGAGGGTTCTGGAATTGGAGCAAAAATATAGCATTCATGAACTTTGAAGCGCTGAAATACGTACCAATAGTCTATATTCTATTTCTGCCTCGTTCCCTTATGACTGGAATGTGTGGAGGTTCTGTGCGTTACACTGACCACTACACTGAAACTGGTTTAATAACTTGTGAAAATCAATGGCTGACCCTCACACACTCTGTGGTCTTCTCCACACAAACCATGAGATTCATGTGCAGTGCTCAGTATGTTGACTAAAATAACAGATACATTCACCTTCTCCCGTGTTCCTTTCAAACCAGACCTAACAGTCCTGTTTTATTATGTTCCGCTAAAAAGAACCACAGACACTAGTGTAGAACAACTGCGACTGATTTAACCAGAGCAGATGTGAAGGACACGCACTGAAGCACGTTGTTCAGTTAATAAAATAAACCATGTTCTGTTGAGCAGTATGAAAAGTGATTCATACTGCACCTGTTGCAATCCTGATACAATCCGCCCTGTCTGACTAAACACCTGACATTGATTTCCAGAATGCTCAACATGTTGAGAATATGTGACATACATGTAACTATTTGTGAATACATGTGATTGTTTTCTGATTAGACGTACATCAAGACGCAGCATTGGGAGCCATCTCAGAAAGCCCACCGGTATTTGATGGCATCACTGTATGGCTGCCTAGTCAGACCTTTGTGCTCAGTTGATATTTGGGGGGGAAATGAGCGGTTTCAGATCTGTTCTTTCCCTTTGTTGTTGCTGGGCTGCCGAACGTGTTTATGACTTCGCTTAATGAAACCGTAATGAAACTGATAGGGACGCGGGCGAACGGCTCGCTTCTGAGCGAGGCTTTGAGCGAGGCTTTGAGCGAGGCTTTGAGCGAGGCTTTGAGCGAGGCTTTGAGCGAGGCTTTGAGCGAGGCTTTGAGCGAGGCTTTGAGGCTTTGAGCGAGGCTTTGAGCGAGGCTTTGAGCGAGGCTTTGAGCGAGGCTTTGAGCGAGGCTTTGAGCGAGGCTTTGAGCGAGGCTTTGAGCGAGGCTTTGAGCGAGGCTTTGAGCGAGGCTTTGAGCGTGGCTTTGAGCGTGGCTTTGAGCGAGGCTTTGAGCGAGGCTTTGAGCGAGGCTTTGAGCGAGGCTTTGAGCGAGGGAGGCTTTGAGCGAGGCTTTGAGCGAGGCTTTGAGCGAGGCTTTGAGCGAGGCTTGAGCGAGGCTTTGAGCGAGGCTTGAGCGTGGCTTTGAGCGGGCTTTGAGGGGGCTTTGAGCCCGTGGCTTTGAGGAGGCTTTGAGCGAGGCTTTGAGCGAGGCTTTGAGGGGGGCTTTGAGCGAGGCTTTGAGCGAGGCTTTGAGCGAGGCTTCTGAGCGAGGCTTTGAGCGAGGCTTTGAGCTTCTAAGCGAGGCTTTGAGCGAGGCTTTGAGCGAGGCTTTGAGCGAGGCTTTGAGCGTGGCTTTGAGGGGGCTTTGAGCGAGGCTTTGAGCGTGGCTTTGAGCGAGGCTTTGAGCGAGGCTTTGAGCGAGGCTTTGAGCGTGGCTTTGAGGGGGGCTTTGAGGGAGTCGCTGGCCAGTATTTCGTCTGGGCCCAGGCGTGCCCTTTCCATCCCATTCTTCATGCCTCCAATGTGCTTAGCTACAGGGCTTAATCAAGTGCAGCAACTCGCATTTGATATCCCGTCCAACTGGGTATTTTTCACTGTCTCTATGAGCAATTAGCCGGATGTTATTAACTTGACATTGTTTTTTTCCTCAGAGTCACGCGCCACCTATGTTGTCCAAAACACGCCCTTTGCTGGATGCCGGTGCATTAGCTGCAAAGATGTTTTTTCGTTCTTGAATAAAGATAATGAAAGAAAACCTTGTTTTTTCAGCCCTAGTTCAACCTAGTCTGACAAACAGGATAGAGTAGCATTCTCTGAGTGCCTCACAACCGTGCATACAAAACCCCTTTCAGCTGATTCTCAACATATGGTGGAGCATATGCCTAGCATGTGTGGTGTATGAATACTGATTATTATTGCAAATACAGGACCTTTTATACCCAAGCAAGCGTCATTGCAAAAGAGATATTGCCCATGGACATGTGCTGCTTTAGAATGGAAATGTGATCATAATTAGGCTCTTTGTCTTTAACACTCGCTACAAGGGAACAGATATGTGATGGTTCAACAGCCTGTACTTTGGTTTAGTTTGTGAGGGTTTTTTTTTTTTTCTTTCACCTTGACTTTGCTCACTTTCATTGTGCCCGAAAATGCCACTGTGAATATAACTCACTAGCCATAATATCAGCTTCAGAACCAACATTGCTCTGGTATTGTAATACACTGATCTGATAGAGTAATAAGCTGGTCTATTACTGTAGTAAACTGGTCTGGTATTATAATAAACTCTATTACTCCGTTTTGCTTCCATGGAAGTGTGCCTCGAATTTGGAAAATTTGCTTTTCCGCATTGCTTGGTGTTAAAGTATGCTTTGCGCACGTCTTTATGAACTTACTGAAGATACGCTATATATTTTTACTACCATGTGCTATTTTAGACCTTTCCATAATCTTCTGTTATTATTTTTTAGTGTAATAATGTCTAAATCAACTTGCTATTGCCTTGGGTTTAGCTGGAGCTCAGTGGCTATAAAATCCATTAGAGTTGAATATGCACAGTATTGTGCAGGTTTACTTTTTAATTAATGTTTAAAGTGAAGGAGCCGTTGGACAGGGAGAGGAACCTCACCCTCACCCTCACCCAGGCTTATTCTTGCTAGAGAAAAGCACCATGGCTGTTTGGAGCATGCGGCTCTGTCGCATCGCACCGATGACAAATGAGTCACTTCAAATGAATTTGCGATTGAAGAGCTGGCTTAAGCTGTTTAAACCTCCACACTGCTGGCGTTTTTCTTTTTTAAACGTCTCTAAGACGTACCCTTCACATGCCGCTTCCCCTGTCCTTTTCCAACAAGCACCCCCCTCCCCGTCCTCTCCTTCCAAACACCTTCTCGGATTTCTCTGAATTCTCCCTCCCTCAGAGGAGTACACTAGGGGCACTGCAGCCTACCGGGGCTTAATCCTGTTTAGCAATTCTTTCAGGTGTGCTTATCAGATTTGTCACATATCAGGGTGGGAAGGATGGAGAGAGAAGAGCCCCTCTCCACCCTCTCTGTGCCGTCTACCCGACCTTTGCTGTAGGAAGAATAAAAAAAAAACGCCCTCGTCTCTGGTTGTAGATGATAAGCAGATGTTGTGTCGTGTATCATAACGTGACCTCTAGATTCTAAACAGGCATGGAGTGGAGCATTGGCGCTTATATTCATCCTGGTCAACTAGCGGCCAGTGTGTGCTTTTGTTGAAGACATCCCCATTCTAAATGATCCTGTGTTTACATGAGCCCCAGAATAGCTCCAAAATCAATAGTTTGCCCTGGCCTGCATACAGATTTGTTTGGTATAGATTCCAGGTTCAGAAGCTTTGCTGTGGGGGTGTGCACTGCAGAGCAATTAACTCAGTTTTAGTTCCTCTACGGTGCCCACGTTAAAAGGCTTACTTACTGTTTATATGGCACCATGTGAACTAGCACATCCCATTGAGAATACCTTTGCATCGGTCTATGGAAATGTAAATTATGCAAATACGCCTGTTATCCTTAAGTCAGAGGATACTGTAATATATACTTTGAGTATGTATATATTACACTGTGTGCTTGTTTGTGTTTGTCCCGTTTTGTGATTGTTGCCATTTGTTATAATGGTTCGCAAGTGGCTCTCCTGCCGTCATTGCATCAAGTAGCTGTTAGGTTGATTCGGATGTAACAGCGCCCCCCTCTAATGTTCCAGAGACTTCTACGGACATGCCGTTCTCACGCCTGTACGAATATGCAGCAGAAGGGCATGCATTTTTCATGGGCTCGACCGTCCTGCTCAGAACCTCAGACCGCCTGACCTCTGCCTCTGCCGCAGGTTCATCTTTAGCCTTGGGCTCCTACCGTCCTCTCAGACGACACGCGCCGCTCTGAATGGGCAGCAGCCAAAGATCACTGCAGCTCAACCACTGGCTCTGCCCGGCCCTCGTGCTCTCCTGCGTTCTGCTATCACTACCTCTCCTGCGTGCCCTCTCGCTCTGATTATCTCGCCCCCGGTGAGGCGATCCCTCTCCGGGCTGTATGTTAAATGCCGTCCGTGAGCTTCCTCCCATCGCGGCGCACTCCACGAGGACCCACAATGCTCTGCTGGAGTACTGGACCTGCCCTCCTTCAGGGGTGAGGTCCAGGGGCTTCAAACACAGAGCTGTAATAGAAAGTGCCACAATCGAAAGTGCTATAATCGAAAGTCAAATGCTTTGCATGTTGCCCCTGCACAGTGTATTATGTCCTGGTCCAGGGACTGTGATACCACCCCTCCCCCCCCCAAGCAGGTCACCTGCTGTGTCGCAGCGGTGAAGCAGCCACACAGGAAAGTGTGTGTTATTGGCAGCGAGCGTTAGTGGTGAATCTTGCACATGGTTGTGGTGAAGTTGCGTGGAGCGTTCTTTGTTTTGACAGGGTCCTCTCTCCTCTTTCTCTTGTCTGCTAATTCGAGCCTCCCGCCTCTCATCTTCACTCTTGATCTCCACAACGCTTTTATCTTGTCAGTCCCATTTCAATCCCATCTCGAATATTACCTCTCTCTGTGTCTATATATAAATATACATAATTATTTATATTACTTGACTGCATGATCAAAGCACCTGCTTCAGCTCTGTACCGTTGAATAGTACATAGTGCCCCCTCCCCCCGCCCCACCCAGATATGATGGTACAGTGTGTGAATGCAAATGCAGAAAATGATAGCCAGCAAATTTAAAATGCAAATGAGAGAGTCTTTAAATGGTTTCAGCGAGGAGGGAATATCATTAGTAAGTTGGTTTGCCGTGCTGTTTCATGTGGATGAGTTAAAAGACGAAATAATGGTCTTAGACCATGATTTGGAGAAGCTAACTAATGGCTGGCAGGACAGTTAACATCGCTAAAAGATTTTTTAAATGTATAATTTTTTTTTTTACTATTTATAATTTGAAGTCTTCTTCTCTTGCTTAAAAATATGAAGTTGATATAGTGCATAGTTTGTACTTCCAATGCAATCTGATATTACCAGTACCAAGTTTAGTGCTTTAAATGGTACTTGATGGGATCTGCAGATGTATAAATACTCCTGTCATGCCTGTCAAGTAATAGCAGTTGGCTGCCATTGGAATTTATTGCATAATCAGTGATCCGAATGGCTGAAGGACCAAGTCTGCCTTATAGTCGTTTATATCGGCTCCAATCGCCAATCCATTTAATTGACATTTTAATTGGGATTATTTGCAGAAAGGAGCTTCTGGCTGCTCTCCTGAGCATTTGGACGAAGATCCACAGCCTCTTGTGTTTTTGCGAGGATTACTGTGACAACTGGTAGCTGAGAGATTAGTCCAGACTTTTAGGTTGTCATGCCAACAAGGCTCCTGTTGTCTCTTCATGTCCCTAATGGCCTCCCAACTTCGTGGGCTTCTACTCACAAGAGAACGACTTTTTATCTCACGTTTTTACGTGTGCAGAAGGTCTCCGCATGCTTCAGAATGGCCTGTTAATGGTGTGGTGTGCCACTTTTATCCTCAATGACTCACATAACAATCGTCAAATTGAAGTTCAGTGCTTTTGGTCTTTTTAACAACGAAATGTACATGGAAATGGTCTTGAACATAAAGCTAATGTTTATGAACGGGTGGTGCAGTTCAGGTGCCATTTCATCAGAACACATCACGGTTCACACACAGTACAAGTTTCTTCGACCACTTGTAGTGCATTGCAAATAACTCCATTATACTCTATTCTAGTGCCTGTTGATACATAAAATTAGGTAGTATAAACATCATTTATTTGTCAAATATAGTGTATGTTAAAATAATGCCTTAGCTCTGCATACACTTAACACACTGTTCTCACCTTGCATGTGATAAAAACATGTGTGCATGCGCTATGGCTGAGCTTTGCCAGTGTGTTGTCATTACCCTGGCCTCTGGGGTGGAATGCACATGCTAGCAGTAGAGCATGACGGGGCTATTTCTTATTCTGCCACCCAATTATCCCTGATGCCTATGGAGAACAGCAGCGCTCTGCTCCGGACATGCGCTAACCTCCATCCCTCACCTGCTCCCTTCACTCTTCCACACAGTCGCTCACTGTCACACAGATGAAATCCTGCTCCCCCGTGCATACCCGTAATAGGCCACATTAAAACATCCATTAATACCACAGAATCAAGGTCAGTTTTTGCCATGCAAGTTGTTTTCCTGTTGAACTGCCAAATAAAACCTTTAGGACTTTTAAATGCGCTTACGAAAGGTTGTGACATTCACAAATGTCACTGTTTTCTGAGGCAGTGGAGGGCTTGTGTCCATCTAACAAGGTTCTAAGGCAAAAGAGACATGGGCCAGTTTTATGTTGAATGTGTGCTTCCTAGTTACCAACGGAATATCGCCTAGTATAACTAAACAACCCAGTATGCTCGGGTGAACAGATGTCTGAGAACCTTCCACCAGTCATTGGTTCTGTAAAGCTATCATTGGATTTATTGATCTTCTTCTTCATTCCTCTCAAATACGCAGCCAGTCATTTTACTCTGGCCATTCACTCTTCCCCACTCTCACCCTCCTGCTGGGGTTGGATAGAATCTCTAATCATCTCTTTAATCGCATATCCCATGTCAGACCCCCTTTTGCAACGTAAATGTATTTTTGACTCCAAATTAAGAGGAATGCCTGAGGACACTCACAAGGGCTGAACTGAACTTTTTTTTTTTTTTTTCCCCAGATGTGTAAATCCATCTGATGGTGCACTGATGACGCATAGGCCTTGGCAAAGGGAGCTCTGGGTGTTCATTTGCTCACTGTGTGTGGGAGAGATTAAGGGAGACCTGTGTGCAGCATGCTGTCTTTGGCACAGATCTGAGGGCACGTGCCCCAAGGCCAAGCTTGCTGTGAACTTCTGAACACACATTTTAGAATCCCATTAGATTTAACACGAAAAAAAACAATCAATCCAGTTTAATAAGTCCCATCTTACATCCTGTATGCACAGAGAATGTCAATTTGCATGCAGCAGAATGGCAGGCGCTTTTGTCTGCACTGCTCAGAGAAAAGAGGATTAGCCCGTTTGCTTTGCACTTGTTTTATTATTGTTCCTCTTTCTGATCTCGTGCTGCCTTGGACCCTTCTGAGCATTACTGCATTACCTCAGTGGCCCACACACATGCGACTTTCCCCCAGAGTGAATCGCAGGAATATTAAATCCTTGACTTCTCCTGTCGACGCGTGTTTGCAGTTCTGACTTTTTCCCTTTTCCTTACAGAGATATATTTGCTCCCTCAGTTCTTTATTTCCATGGGTTGTACATGTCTTCTATGAGATTACTTTTTGATAGTGTGTCCTTTGCTTTGTATGTTGACATTTCAGTGATTGATGTGGGTTTATTCTGGAGTCGAATAGCAGGTTTCACTGAGAGCTGAGAGGAGAGTGTCATTTCTGTGACTGCAGATGAAGTGGTTTCGCTTAAGAGTTTTTGTTACAGGGAGAAACCAAGTGCATTTCAGAGCCTGGGTAAAATTCCACTTGACTGAAATAAGGGGGATGGCATTTCAACCAGTTGCTAATCTGTTCAGTCTCTAGATTACACATAGATGTACCCCCCTGTTAAGATAGTTAAAGCATTGTCACTTAGCAAGAGGTGGATTTGTGTGTTTTCTTTAGTTATAGAAAGAAATAGGAATAAAATTGCTGCTGCAGACAGAGACACACTTATGAGGACTTTGGAATTCAGGATCAGGTGTACTGACCAGGTACAACACACTTATGAGGACTTTGGAATTCAGGATCAGGTGTACTGACCAGGTACAACACACTTATGAGGACTTTGGAATTCAGGATCAGGTGTACTGGCCAGGTACAACACACTTATGAAGACTTTGGAATTCAGGATCAGGTGTACTGGCCAGGTACAACACACTTTTCTTGGCAGTTGGTGACGGTAATGAATAATACCCACAGGCAAGATGCATGCGCAAGATGATTTAATGAGGTAACCAATTCACAAGAGTCCAAAACAGACTGTCTGAAGTAAAAAACAACTGCAAACAGGATCCTGGGGAATAGGCTATAGTCAGACAACAATATAAACAGGCAAAGGTCAAAAACACAAACACTAGGAAATTGGCAAAGGAAAAATTCAGCTTAGTGGCAAACTGAAAAGTAGGTGCTGGTGATTTTGTAACAGGAGACAGATGCAACTGCAGAGAAGAAGGTGTTAATAGGGTGGAGTCAGTGGTCAGTAGAGCAGTGATGGGAGGAGGTATTAACGGAGTTGAGTCAGTGGTCAGTACAAGAGCAATGGGAGGAAGTGTTAATGACGTGTATTCAATGGTCAGTAGACCAGTGTCATGACTAGCCCCGCCCCTGCCTGTCTATCTGCTTCACGTGTTCCTGTAAGAACCCTCCTCTGTAGATCTGGTAGCATATTCATCTTGGTTTTTTCCCGTTCTGTGTAGCCACGCCCCTTTGTTACAGCTTATAAATCTGATAACGTATGTCGAATGATGCTGATGTCCGCGCCTATACTAGGGTTCCTGGTTTGTTAGGCTTCGTAGTTTGTAATTGGATATATCTCTGTGTTTCATTTTCTACGTACTCGCAGTTTTTTAGGTTTCAGGGTTTATGTCGTTTGGTTTATGTTCTAGGGTGTGTTTTAAGTTTATATCGTGTTTTGGTGTTTGAATGCGTGTTTCATGTCTATGTACGGTTTCTTGTTCAACGGAGAGTTCTGCTAGTTCTTGTTTGTATTTCGCCTTTGTCTAGATCCCTGGTTAAGGTTTATTGGCGTGGTATTGTGTTTCGTCCATGTCCTGTCTATAGTGTGTCTGTGTGACACGTGTACGATCCCTGTAAGTCTGAGTATGCTTGGTCGTTTGTTCATGGTGTTAACCTGTTTGTGTTTATTCTTGAGTCTTTGTATGCTAGGTTTGTTAACGTGTTGAGCATTATAACAATCTCATGTGGTCTTGGTGTCTATCTATTATTGTAATCTGGAGTTTGGTTTAGTTTTCTTTGTCATCGTCTTTGCCTTGGTGTTTCATAGTTTGCGTTAAGTGTTTGTTAGTTCAATATGCCTTGTCTTCCACGTTCCGTTCGTATTTCGTCCATCAATGTAACTAGTGAATTAAAACCTACTGATTCTATACGCTGTTCTCACGTGTGTCCGTCCTATGATCACACCTCACCCGAAACGTTACAACAAGTGATTGGAGGAGGTGTTAATGGGGTGGAGTCAGTAGATGCTAAGCTCAGGAGGCATAGAAAATCAAATACGTGTATGACACTGACATTACAGATGGGTACAAGACATGCCTTAAATAAGAAATCACACCAGAAAATAAATAAGGATAATTAAACATTCAGATAAGGAAGATGGGCCAATATGTACAAAACCATGTGGCACCGATTTACAAATATGTAGGACGGGAATATTGCACCTGAGTGATGGCAGGTTATGTATGTGCTGTAAGGTTTTGTACACAAAGAAACTATTGGTACTTCAGTTTATTTATTTGTTTCTGCACAGTGGGAAGGTTCAATTATTGAGTTACAGACTCTGGTTTAGTTTTTTTTGGCTGCATTTGAAATAGTTTGTGCAACTTGTCAGAATGTGGACAAACTGATTTATTTTGTGTTTACAGTTGAATTAGTGTGGTATTGTACCTGGATATGTGAACATGTTGGCGAGAACAGCACGGTGAAGAGGATGAGTACGCCAAAACAGCATGCAGTTAGATCATAGTGCTTTTGGGTAAATGGTTGTTGTCATTATTATTAGCCCATTACTGTTATTTAAAATGTTAAATACATCACGTATGTTGAATATATAAAATGAATAAAATTCTCTACAGTAATGACAGCAAAAATTAGACCGCTGTCCTGGGGCGGGGGAAAAACAATGTAATTTTGTTTGTTTTCAAGATGCGCCTCTGCATGGCCAGAACGGTGAGCCAGAGTAGTACAGGCTGACCTGGTCCTGCAGACCCTGAGGGGGAGAAGCACCAGGCTGCTCCAGCCTAACACAGTAGACCCTGTGCCAGTGGGGCTGCTGTAGCATTAATACCATCAGGAATAGGGAGCCAACTTTAAATGACAGTCGGTGTGTTTAAATAAAAAATAATAATAAAAAATCAAAGCATGTGCTTGCTGATAATGGTTCAAGACAATGTTGTGTAGTGTAGAGCTTTAGCCTTGATGACACCTTATAATTGCCAATAAGCCGCATACTGTAAATGAAACATTTTTGAAACGACTGAAAACATTGGCATTAGTTTTTTTTTTTGTTGGAAGGTAGTTAGATTTGGGGTTTTTTTATGTTGCATGTAGTCCACTGCAGTAATAAGTCTCTGACTGTTCTCTGACTGCATAATTTTTCAAGCTGGGTTTATGAAATCCTAATGTGAGTTTTATGCTCTGGGATGTCAAAATATGTTCAGTACATTGAGCACTTGTTTTCCAAAATCTAGACGTGTAGTCTGTTTTGTGTAATTAGTTTGGATCAGATATTTTATGGAGGCGTGCCCTGCTCTTGCTGGAGTAATCCAAAACCAGGACGACTTGTTTTTACCTGCGTCTTCGCCATAGCTAATTGGTTTGAGTCCACATCCTCAAATCAGGAGAGTTTCCATTTCAGGTGCGTCCTCCATTTCAGATTTTGTTGCTGGCACCACAATGTTCATTTTGTTAATACTTAGAGAAGAATCCATGCAGGAACCTTTAACCTTGTCCATGAAAGGACAGGCTGCCCTGACCCAGGATCTCCAGTTTCCACACTAATAGAACAACATCTTCAGCCCCTTTCATAGTAATGGCAAAGAGAGACTGTGCAGAAGCAATAACGAATAATACACTGGGAGGGAAATGTGACGTTTGGCTACCCTGAGAGCTGATTTCTAAACAAAATCTAATCTAATCAGCAACACCACAGACCTCTATAACTCAATTCATTAGGAAGTAGCAGGATGACAGTTCGAATGAACCCACTTTAGCCCGTGTGGGTGGAGAAAACTCGTGCTGCAATTATTAGCCGTGGTACAAGCTAGGAGCTCAGAACTCACTTCTTATGTGTTTCCTTGAGCTGGATGGATTTTAGGGAGCGCTGCGATGGAATTTGCGTCACCGCCACCAGAGGGGGTCATATAGGAGGTCAATATCGCAGGCTTAATTTGTCAGGAATCACCAAGTAAGGCTGATCAATACATTTTGACCCCTTGCGGAATTGGCAGAACACAGAGGCATAAAGCACTTCCTGGCCTGGAGCTGCAGGAGCTTGACAGCATGTAGCGTGAAGCTAAAGTGCACGTGTCACTACTGGGGATTTGGTATTTATGCAGTTCTGTAAGTCCCACAGATAGTGTCAGAGTAGCTGAATGGATAGAGGAGCAGAAGACAGGATAGAGTGGATTTCATGGCGATAAAATTTTTTGTGTGTGTGTTTACTATGAAACTTCTGGGTGAGGTGGTCTGTTGGAAGAGGATTTTATAAGCCTTTTATAGCTTCTCCCTACTACTAAAAATGAATTTGGCTTGACTCAAAAACACCAGCAAAAAAAACTAATGCCACAGGATCCAAAAATGTGAAGTGTAGCAGTAATATTACACTTTGGCATCAGGTACATGTGATTGCATCTTGTCTGGTAAATTACAAAAGGTTTCGAGGTCTTTAGTGGCAGTCCGAGGCCTTTAATGAAAGAATTCAAAATGGTCATAGAGACTATTTTAGTAATGGACACTTAGCACTTTGTGACCATGGTCTTCTACTCCATGGTGCTGCGGTTTTAAGAATTGTTTATTAAATAATCCCTGGCTACGGCCGAGAGTATGAAAGCCTCATGCACATACTGAGTAGAGTTTTTGTATTCTAGAGATGAGCGTCCATCTGTGAGCAGTGTGGGGCATCGAATGCATATGCTGCTCTCCTGGATGCTATGCGTCTTTGTATACTCGTCCTCAGGGGGCTGCACAAAAAGTTGATGCATACAAGACATGACACAATCCAGAGCTTTGGGGGTCGTGTTATGGAGAAATATTTCATGTGTGCAGAGAAATGACCTCCAACATGGCACTGACCGTTGAGGATGCTTTTGAAAAACATAACATAAACAAAACTGATTACAAAACTGATGCGTCAGGTTATCTCTGTATTTACACTGCCGTATAATGACTCGTTTTATCCTCACTTTAACCATTACCTTTACCTTTTTACAGTTTGCCACTATTACCTATTTACGATGTTACTATGTACTCCTTCACAATTTTAGGTAACGCTTAATATGCAGTATATCCCATTAAAATGACTCAGGATGATCAAATGAGCAGGATGATTTTCCAACGTCAGCAGGTGCTGTTGAGTTTGTGGTTACGTAAACCCTCTATGAGCTGTGAGATGAAGATGTGGCGTAGATGTGGGTCAGGGCCGGAGCTGGGAATGGCCTGTCCGTGAAGGTGGACAGAGCTCCATCACCCCCTCTCCTCACCTCCCTCCAGGGGACGAAGGACAGAAAGGCCCGGAGAGACAGAGTTTGTGAATTCCACGTTTGCTACATTTCTCCCAGCAGATGGATTTCATTTGTGTTCTCCCAGCCTTTCACTGCTTAATCAGAGCCCTTCAGGCATGATTATGTCTTGGAAATGGCAATGTTTAGAACACTGTGCGTAATGATCAATCAATGCTTGTTTGGGTCGATTCGATTACGGGGAACAACTGAACATTTCTCAGTGTCGAACAGGCAGCGGTTGGGGAAGCGTTGTGCTTTGCAGAGCATTAGCCTGCAGGTCTGTTGAGCAGCTCTTTCCGGCAGGCACGCCTCATGCTTAATGCTGCTGAAAAGCACAAGGGATGTCTGCTGAAGTGAAGCTGTCTGCTGTCTACAAGCTGGAGTAATTCCGCCATATCTTCACTAACACCTGCTGTGATAGTTATAAAGTGAACAACAAGGCCAGTCGGAAATACCAATGAAGTGGGTTCACAATGCCACACTGAAACGTTCATCTGTGCTCTGAGAAATAAACGGAATGAAGTTTATTTCAGTCCGAGGTTGCTGGCTACACTCTGATATGTTGAACCCATGTCACATTATTCTGTCTGTCACCTATGTTATGAAAGCTGTGTGTGAATCATAGATGTGTAGATATATCTGAACAGACATTGTTTGAAAAATTGTTTACCAGCCATTACTGTTAAGTGTCATGTGTTTTTAGTAGTGCCCTGAGTGGGTTCAAGACCGGTGTTGCTCTTCTTTAGCGTTCATGAGAAACACACAAAATCTTTGTGAGGTTTTAGCACGCACAACTGTGGAGCATCTCCTAAGAACGCACTTCAGACACGAAACCTCAAAGATCCTGAGACGGATGTTGTCACTATCATCAGAGACAAAGATGATTTAACCAATTGGCCACAAAAAGAAAATGTATTTTTTATATATATATATATATTATTTTATTTTATGTTATTATTATTTTTATGTTTTTCTGACCCAGTCACAAACAGGTGGGTTGCAGCTTCTTTCAGGGGTTACCAGTCCTTGCATTATCCCTGTTCTGGCACAGTGAAGGTCAGGCCTACCATATCAGGGTGTACTGCCATGCACAGACTAACACAGAAATACAATAAACCTATATATATTATATTATTATATTATAATATATAAAATATATAATATTTATTTATTATTATTATAATTATATTATAATTATTATTAATTTATTATTTTGTTTTACTATACGTGAGTAAAATAATATATGAATGAAATATAAAAGTATTACTAGCATAGATTTGTTGGTTGCTTTCCACTCTGTCAGTTCGTAAACTTCCATTTAAACTGTTGATTTTTCCACAGTGTGTTGGGGCACATCCATTCATCCGTTCCGAGCGAGTGAGGAAGCAAAGAGGTGCTGGTGTTCTTCCCAATTCAGTGCCCCCCTTCAGAAAGTGCACTTCACACAATAATGGATACCTGCTCAGGGCTCAGACTAAAGTGAAGCTAAAAAAAAAACAGCTAAAAATAAATAAATAAATAGCAGTTTGTTTCATTATGAGGTAAAGGATTAAACCTCCAGAGAGGCATGGTGTGTGCCTTTGGAGAAGTGATAGTCTGAGAGAAGGTCTAAAGGCATATTTGTCAAACAGATGCCTCTAGATGAGGGGTTTACTCCACACTGCCTCTGTCCGGGCTGGGGCTCTAGTAGTGTTTGGTGAGATGGGTTTTTTTTACCCCTCTGGAGGCAGCACAGGGAACAATAGGCCACTGATTGATGGTCAAGGACATTGAACTCTTCTCTCAAGGCCACAGAGGAGCTACCTCATGGGGGAAGGGATGCAGGCTACCGGCAGCTGGCCAGATTACCTGGAAATGCAGACGTCTTCACAGAACATTAAACTACAATGCCAAGAGCTGCATTTGTTCAATCAGAGTTTAACTACCAGGCTGCAGCTTAGTATGGCAGTGAATGGGAAGAACCGCTGGCATGGAGATCATTGTTCTTGAGAGTCAGTTTTGGCTTTTATCTGAATCTGGACTGAAATGCTGTATTTCAGTTTCACATCCAACATCATTTAATAACTTGCTTAATATGAATAATGAACTAAAGACAGTGCTAATACATTTGATATTCTAAGAGGTTGCACATTGTCGTTACGAATAATCTGCATTTAATGAAATCTATTTGCTCAGTGGCTCAGCAACTTGCAGGGTTTATCCACAGGATATGCTAGGAGGCGGTTGACTAGCGCCGAGGAGGAAAGGCTTGAGAAGACTAGCGGAATTCATTAAGCAGCTTAACGAAGAGTCTTGTGCCAGTCAACAGGACTGGTGGGATTAAAACAGCCTGCTGATTAACCGGCCTTTAGTCCTTCCTGTTCTCTCCTCCTGCTCTGTGCCACCAAGACCACCATGCCTAAAGAGACTTAAGAAGCTAACTAAATCAACCAAGACAAATATACAGTGGAAGCAAAAGAGATGAGAGGGAGAGACTAATTCTGTTCTTTCAGCCGAGCAAGACAAATGGGGCTTGCATTTGGTTTTGCTGGAATGCAACACGAGTGTGCTTTGGCTGCTCATCGATGCAGAATGTTCTCCGTGTCTCAGTGGTCATGGAACGGAATCGCGCTTGATGCGCTTGATGTGCGAGGGAGCCGTTGGCGTGCTGAGCGCAGGTCAGCGTACGGCTCTGGTTCACACTGACCCTTCCCCGAACACCACTTAATGAAGAATTTGCTGCATCGTACGTCTCTCGTCCTGAAAACCTGTAATACAAAGGAGAGAATTCAACGAAGTCCACGGGAGTCTTAACCCAAGAGTATTGCAATAGCCACTGCAATATCCTTCTTTCCCTCTGTATTACTTTATACAGAAAGGATAGTAATCAGGCACTAGGCATTCTCTGGTGGTTGGGGGTGGGGGTGGAGTTAATTAAAACAGCAAGTGCAGTAACAACCTGCATCGTCACAACAACAGGGAATGATTTAGACCCAGTGGGATCTTAAACAAGCCCCCAACTTATATGCTGTAACTGAGCAGGTAATATCGGTGCTTGCCTTAATTACTCCTAGCGCTGGACAAAATGTTCTTTTTTCTTTTCTTTTTTTTTTTCATAACACGACTCTGAATCATGTCTCACGGAGATGAGGTGATTATTCTGACAAGGCTCCTCTAAAACAAAGTGACAGTGAGGATGAAGCCTTTTGTTCTGTGCCAGTTTCCTCGCCATATGTCTGGTGTTGTCGCGGCTAACCGACATGCGGCTGGACGTTGCAGCAGGTGCTTATGGCCCCGGTGCTTTTGTTTCCGTCGCGAGCTCTGCGTGTGCGCTCTCTATCTCTGGCAAAGGGGACCGGTGCAGGATGTAAGCTGTTTCCATGGTTACGAACCCTACTCCCACTGCCTAGTGAAAACTGTGTCATTATCCGGTGCTGCAGATAGAGGCCGAGTGGAGACGCGGACCAACGCCCCCCCACACACACACACACACACACACAAACACACACACACACAACTCCCCCTCCCACCCCCCCCAAGCATGTCAGTGCGCCATACACACAGTCGCCCAATTTGCCCCATTTTCCGGCCACTGCTCATTTGCGCTCCCCTCTGTGTCCGGGCCCAAGTGCGGCAGCCTCCCGTGCCACAGTGCCCGGCGTGCCGTGCGGTTTGGAGGGAGTAAACACCTGTAATCTCCGCTGATCATTTAAGAGTCCCGAAACGCAGCAACGGAGGTGAAAATGGACACGCCGCACGGATGTGTTTCATCTCAACACACAGCTGCAATTTGTAGTAATTCACTGCAAGGACTTTGTACAGAGAGCATATATGAGCACCCTGCGTTTACCTGGCAGATGAAGAAAGTCATGCCATGTCCAGTCAGATGCATCATGGGAAAGAGCATTCAGACATGCCATTAAATATTTGGACAGGAAAAATAAATAGATCTAAGCAATAAAATGAGACAGGCGATTCATTAAAATTTAAGGAGAATCCCGTTTCATAAGCAAACAATTTGACCAGGCACATATTTTTCCGTGTGTGCACGCACGCACGCGTGTGTGTGTGTGTGTGTGTGGGACAGTATTCTTCTTCAGTAGGGCAGTGACTGTCATTAAGAGAGCCGTGTAAGCCTTTGCTGAAGATGGATGTCCATAGACTCTCACGCCTGCTCTGAAGCACCTCTCTTGATCACTACACTCGAGTAGTGTTGCTCAGGGGATGGACCTGATGAGTTCTTTCACTGAGATCTTTGTCGACTCACTGAGAAAATGTGAATGTACCTGAACTCAGCACAGGCTATTTGTACGCTTTGATCCTTACTAAAGGAGGCAAGTGCATTTGCAAATAGTGTTCATCTAAGGAGTATGGTGAAGAGAACTTTTATTTTTGTGTTTTTTGTACAATAGTATATATTTTTCTCAGTATACTTTCATAACATAAATTACATGAAGTGTTAACTTTTCCTGATTTGTTTGACTTCAGATGCTGAGCCAGGGAGACAGACATGTTCCTGGCAGAGATGTTGCTTCAGTTTAGATCAAAGTGGCAAAAGTGGCTCATGAGTGTAAGCGTTGCTGACAAAAAAAGATGTGCCAAGAGAGAGAGAATCCAGTAATCAATGTGTGTGTGTGTGTGTGTGTGTGTATGTGTGTGCGTGTATGTGTGTGTGTGTGTGCTCTCTTGTTCACAGCACCCAACACGACTCCGTATGGAAGTACAGGAGGAGGTGAAGTTCTGCTGGCCTGCTGGTATCTGATCCTGGTTCTCTCCTCACTGCTCTGCGTTTAATGGCCTTGGGGACAGCCATACACAATGACTGTAAAGAACCCTTTCGAGCATTTAACAAATCCTTTGACATCACTGATGACTGGATCCAATCTGGTACCATTTGTTTGGGGAGCAGCAAGGGATTTTAATCAGCAGTACTTATGTTTGGGATGGTGGTTTTGTTATGTGGAATTTCTCATCATGTAAATACGTACAATTTCTTTTTTCTTATTTTATTTCGTTGATTGCCCACTTTGTGAATCAGCTCACATTGTCCTCTTTTGGAAAGCTCTGAAATTAGCCACACTTTATACAAGGAGGGCGAGGGAATGGGCAACATTAGTGTCTTTGTTGTGGGAAACATTTGAGAGGATGCCCTTGTGTGCCACGCTATCAGAACGCCGCTCCGTCATGGATCTAGACCCGGTGGGTGGGTGCAGTCCTTTAGGTCAAAAGATTTGGCTAGCTGATTTAAATCTAGTTAGACTACACAAACAATCAAAAGGCTTTGAAAAGGGAACGTTTTTAAGATGTTGAAATTATGTTCAAGCAATTGTACGGTAAATGCCAAACTGCTGTGCGGGCGGCCGAAAGAGTGACGTAGATTTGTGTAAGAAAGTATTTCACTAAGAATTGTGATCAAATGTGTGGACCAAAATTACAGCCATAATTCACTGAGTTATTGCATTATGCTATAGTGACACATTTGCCACAAGTAATAAGACAAGCCCACAATGAAGTAGCACAGTCTTATTGATAAACCATAATCAACAAGTTCTGTCTGCTGTAATAATTTGGCAAATATGCAGCTGGATGATGCTGAGTGAGATAAATATTTACCTTTACACTGGTTGCCCAAATAGATAACAAGATTGAAAATCTATTTCATGTTTTAAAGATATATTGCATTACTGACCATATGTTGAAAGCAGATATTACATATATGCAACATGCAGCAGATTTAGGGCATAAAACAGCAGTCTTCTCTGTTGGGCTAGAAGAGCCACAGACCATGGAAACTATGTGGTGTAAACAAAAAATCAAATGAAGTTATTTAAATAATTCATGTGAATATTAGTTATAATGTATGTATGAACATATTACAGAGAATCAGTTTTATGCACTATGATTAATTTTGCTGGTGTTTACAAACTGAAAGTATGCACAAATTACTACCAGTTGATTACCATTCCTAATTAGGACAAAGGGTAGTTAATCTCTTTATTGAAATTATGGATTAATTTTTGCAGTCCGCTTAATATAATTTAGAGAAGTCGTGTTCAGATGTCGTACATGGATTAGTCTGATGGCAGTATTTCCAATTTCTAACAGTTTGTCTGAATGCCCTTGTCTGTGTGTCATTGTAACTTCCCCATTTTTGTTAAGGTTTTTTTTTTTTTTTACGTATTGGTCTAAAGTTTCTTTACTTTCAAAGATTAAGTTCTATTTTATTATCGTTCTAATTTGTACAGGATTTTGATAATGTATTAATGCACCACATGTACTCCCTGCTTTGCTTTAGTCCGTGTGAAACTGTTTTGAAGAGGGAAGTCGAAAAAAGGTCCAGTGCGCTTCCCTTATGAGGGCAGTATGATATGAAGTGTGGATCTCAATATGAAGTGTGGATCTCAATATGTCAGCTAATATCATTTAAAAAGAAGTATGCAGTATGGCATAGTTTACAATGTTGTCTTTACGTTTAGATGCCATATCTGTTGTTGATACTTGTCAAACAAATAGATTCAATTAAAAAACGAACAATTTATAATCAAATAATCTACTTTTTAACTCAGAGAGTGTGAACCAGTTATATGATATTATAGAAGATAAGTCGTGTGTGTATTTGGAGAAAGTAGACTTAATTTTATATTATTGGTAGAGCCTGTGTATAGGTTTAGTTTGACCTCTACCCTAGTTCCTATACACATGTTGTGTATTCTGATGTGCAGAAATTATGATTGTGCTGCATGTCAAATGAATATGTATGTTAAGGTGGCCAATGACCATAAATCAATACCTTTTGAGTACAAAACCAGTTTCTAGACTGTTTTGACTCATTTCACTCACTGGAATGAAGAGCTATCATGCAAAAATTCTTACAAGTTAGTCATAAACCTTAAAAACATTTAGTTGATTTCAGAAATACTATGGCACAATGGTCCAAAATAACCTTGCAATCTCCTGACAGATTTCCATTGATTTTCTGAACTGACGATCTATGCTGTTGTATTTTACATGAATTTAAGTCCTCTGCTTTTTGCTAAATTTAAAACATTTTGACGTACCCATTACAAATTTGCGTTTTTTGTCTGTTTAATTTGTTGTGCTTCTTACAAAGTCCTTCTAACATAAACATTTTGGCAATTCAGGTGGAAAAAATCGCCATAAATTTGAAAGTTTGTGACATCAATCATGTACAGAGCACAAGATAGGTGAGATTCCTTGTGAGGCTGAGTTCCAGTTCGGCATTTAGTGACTTACTGTTGAATTGAAGTGAGGATGTCATGCTCATTTCATGCTCACTAGACAGTCTGATCTTGTGCTTATTTTTCATTGCAGACTTTAAAGCCTCAAACTTCAGATGCAGGAATGTGTAAAAATTCATTTGATTGCAATCTAGCAAAGACCTGGCTCTCTCATGCAATTGCAGTATTGTATGTGACATCAAAGCATTCACTAAACTTTAGACCATTGTGTAAACCTTTGGGCAAAGATATTAACAAGGCTATTAGCACTTGTTAAAGTGCTATGTGCAGTTCTGTAACCTTGGTCCATAACTTGTTTATGATTAATTCCTCGGTCAAAGACTGCATTACTTGTCTGGCTCAAGCTAGGATATTTACATGTCATAAAAATCCTTAACAATTCAGTCCCATTGACTAACATTCAGCACAGTAAATAATAAATAGGTTGAATTAAATTATCATCTAAGAATGAGTCAATTTGGGGAATAAGTACTGTATAAAATGTGCCTTTTTAAAGTACTGAGTGATCTGTTATCTGTTTTAACCATATAAAAGCCTCATGTGTTTACCTGCTGTAGGTAGCGTAGAGTCAGAAACTGTGTTCTGCAGTATTAGTGATTTTCTTTAGTACTTTTCCATTTAAAACTTTGTATGCAGTATATATGTGGGCATTTTCTCATGCTTGCTCATTTTAGCTATTATAAATATCTCATGAAGTACTTTTGCACAAATTCTATCAAAAAGTATTCCGAATGATACATCAGTAAAGACTTCATTAATATCGCCTAAGTTGGATATCAAGGTAAAATGAGGACACCAAAATAGCCAGGAGATACTCATGCATGCATAATCATTCTGAAAGTTACAGCTTCACAGAAGAGTATGTAAATAACAGGTAAATGTGCTGCAAATCTACAGTCAGAACATCTAATGACTTGATAATTACATTTTGGGCATGCGTTAATATTCAAAGAGTTTTTAATAGCTTGCATTGTCTAAATCCTCCCATTATTCCTTATTAACCTAAAATACAACATTCCAGAGACATAAAACTTGCACAGTGTCTGCACATTCATCTGTGGCCTCTCTATGCTTCTGTGATCTAAGTAGGCATAAAAACATAATGAGCCGTTTGCTATCTTTAAACCATTTCCATGCACTGGAAACAATTCAACACTTTATGTTCCTGTATCAGTCCCCCACATAGTTGACTCGTTATGAATGACTGCGCAGTGTTGTGTGGTTCAGTACCTACAGTTCTCTGTGGTGTGGACATTAATGCGTTAATAATGTATTACACATATCCTAACAATTTGTAGTGATGAAGACTGTTTGGATTGCTGTTGCCTGATGCACACTATTAGCCTCTT
Source organism: Brachyhypopomus occidentalis (assembly GCA_020368025.1). NCBI lineage: Eukaryota > Metazoa > Chordata > Actinopteri > Gymnotiformes > Hypopomidae > Brachyhypopomus > Brachyhypopomus occidentalis. Next base: position 4,053,674 of record JAGXOD010000025.1, on the reverse strand, counting down.
TAAAAAAGCATTTTACATGTTTATAGCAAGCAGAGCTATGGCTCACATGGAATAAAAGTGCTGTCATCTTCATCTGCGTATCGCCTTCGCTGGCCTGGGCGTCTTTGTGAGAGCTGGTTTTCGGAGGGCTGTGTGCGTGGTCAGGAGGGGAGATTCTCCTGGCCTGGCAGTTAATAAAGTCCTTCCTGTGCCTTTGTCAGTTTGTGGTGTAGGACTTTGTGGAGTGCTAGAGGGGTGCTGTCTTAATCGCCCGCGAGCGTTGCTGCTCCCAGCAGTGCTCAGGCAGAGCGCACCGTCTCGGAGAAAATGTTATTACAGCTCCAGTTCTGCGGGTTAAACCTGCGTCCTTTCAATGGCTTGCCGGCGAGTTTAGTTCTGATCGACTCCACAGAGCAATGTAAAGAACAAAATCCACCAACCTTTGACAGCCCTTGAAACTCAGCTGGTTTACAGCTTCTGCCGTCCTGTGACTTTCGTATGATACGCTGATGATTGCTTGGAATGGCATAAATGTGTTTACATTTTTAGACTTTGTATTGGTATTACATTCATCTGGATAATAAAGTAGCTACCAAATAAGACTGCCTGATTCCTAAAGGTCTTTTTTTCCCCAAGTATTTCTCAATCCAGCACTCATTATTTTCAGTGAGCTGGAAAATAAGTTAGCCAGGCAATGATGCAGCATTCCTGATAAAGCTATACGCTCTTAACAGAGCTATCTAATCCTGCGTGCTGTGTGAAGCTGATGAGGCTGCCTCGTTGTGAGGAGTATTTGTGGGAGAAGCACAGGATCAGTTGAAATTTTACAGTGCAGGGTTTTACAAAAACAGTCAGAGCAACCAGCTGTAGCTACAGTGACATCCTTTTTCTTGTTGAGTCTGAACTGCCAGTGGGTCGATTTTACCATTAGCTTAGAATGTTAGGGAGAATATGCATTGGCGTATGTAACACAGATGTTAACCAGTAACTTTTATTTGTGATGAAGCTACCAAAAAAGAGCACCCCACCCCCGATAAGTTTGGAGCTCCTAACCTGGGTCAGCCTCTGCCCATTCTTGGGCTAGTTGTACTTTGTTAGAAAGAGCTTGTCCATTTTTCTAAACTGCTCCTGTTTTGATAGCTTTTAAGCTAGAATCACTAACTTTTCTAGGAGGTTCTGATGCAAAGCCCCTCGTCTGCTCTGAACTCATCTGTCCCTTCTTAATCCTTTATTGTTCAGCCCTTTGCTTTTCATCTTCTCAACATTTAATTCATATTTCTATGCCTTCTTGCTCCTGTAGTTTACAAGCTAGAGCCACCAAAGTTGGCATTCATATTAAGGCTGTCCTAACCTGAGTGCACATCCATTAGGTTTTCTCCACTACGTTTTAATAATTTCTTCTTTCATCCCTCTTTCATCCCAGACAAACCCACTGATTTCGATGTTTCTTAATGCTGGAACCATCAAACGTGGATTAAAGATTTAGACCCAAAACATATAGAACCGTATTTCATATTGATAGCAGTCTAAATCTGCTCTCCTTAATTTCATTCCTCAGACATCCAATAAAGAGCCATTCATTTCTCAGACCCTTGAATTTGTGAAGTTATCGCCCCAAAAAATGTAGCTGTTAACCCAAAACACATGACTGCATATTCTTCTAATTGCAGTCCTTTAATCCCATTATTCTTTCTCCTGTCTGTCCATCCTTCCATAGAAACTCACCAGATTTTGTACTCACCATGTCTTCAAACTATTGTCACTAAACAAAAGCACATGGATGCATTTCAGTAGAATTCTTCCATCGGACCATGCTTTGCTTTTTGAATCCTTCTGTCCTTCCATAAAAGCCTAATGATTTTTCTGATTATTAAATTTTTAAGATAAAACCACTACTTTTTAGAAGTTCAGAAGTTTTAGAAGTGACCCAGAATACAACTGGATTTATGCACACTGAGAATATTCTTCTATCTAATCCTGCTATCCTTTCATTTATATCTTCTCATAGAAACATGCTGATTTTACTGCTCCTTTAATTATCAAGTAACAATGAGTCCATTTGTAACAATAACAATGTATCTTTTAACTCAGTTAACCTGCTTTCATTTCATACTGGTAGCACAAATAACAGTCAAACTCTTTGAATTTTCAAACTTGACCTGTGTTCTTAGTTTCCATGGTCTTGTGATAGGCTTTGTAAAGCCAACCTAAAATTTGTTCACAAACAATCACAAACAAATCATGTTTGATCTTGTACAGTTTTTTGTTAACGATGGTAATGATGTGGAATCGATGTCATAAACATATCCGGGGGCCTAAGTTGTGTTTTGTTTCCAGTTTGGTTTCCATTCTCCAAGTCTATCCTGACAAATTCTGTGATGAGAAATTTGAAATGGTCATCTTAAATGTGTTTTTGGAGGTACTTTAGTCACCAGGGATATAGTTGTATATTTATAGGCTCTAGCTCACTTGAATGACATATATGGCTTTAAGTGGCATTGATATATATTGATATTTGTCAAAAAAAATCATATACTTTAATTACTTTAAAGCTTACATTGTGAATAGCACGTATGCAATTTCATTTTCATCATGTTTGATGTAATTTTGTAGCAGTGGTTTGATACTAATAAATGGAAGTTGATGATGGAACTGTGAACTGTGGTTTGCGAAATGAATTAAACAGATATTTATAACATGAAGCTTTTGTATATATCTCAGATTTTTATTTGCTAACTGCAGAACTGCACTTATTATTTATATTACGTATTTCACGTTTTTGCCAAATTGTCTAGTAAGTTCCAACATATGAACCAAATTTGAAGCAAGTATCAGATTTGGTTTTCTGACTTATTTGGCCCATCTGAAATTAATATTGTAACATGAGAAGCACTACTAATTATTTACAGTTTAATAACCAGTGCGGCATACTTTGCTGTATAATGCAATAGCTCGGACGTGCCATTCCTTCATCGCACTGAATGTGATCTCTCCTGCAGCTCTTCCTAACCCCCTCCACTGGGTTCTCACTGCTGCAGTAATTGGCTGAGGACCGGCTTATTAAAAGTTCATCTCTGCCCGTTTGAATTTTCAGCTGCTGCAGCAATACTGCACAGCGTTCTGTTTTTGGAAAACCATCCAGCACCTGTTCAGGGCATATTTCCAGAGGTGAGTACTTCTGTGGGGGATTAGCTCTGATCTGTTTCATGCACACCTGCAAAGTCACATCTGTTTCAGACTTGTCCCCCTGAAAAAATATCTATGTACACAATCTTTCCACTTGTCAGAACAGTGGAGTCTTTCCACATCTTTACCACGTGATCTCATCGTGATGTCAAAGCTCATACATTCCTCAGGAGTTTGCTGTGGTGTGGTTGAGTACATGGAGCCTCTCACTGACCACCACCTGCTTCCAAGGGACAGTCTGTAGCTTATTTCTTTTTTTTTTGGAAGACCTGCCCTGGTCTTCTGAATACATGACTTAATGAACCATATCATCAGTGCTTCTCCATCCTTAAATAAAGTCTGAGGAGCATGACAACAGTTTTCCCAACACTAGTAGTTTGATACACAAAACTCCCACACTGTCAGTTACATTTCTTCTGAATCTTGAAACTGAAAATGTTGTATCGGATATGTATATCTATTCAGTATGTATATTCCAGAAGCTACATTTTGTGGTTTACCCAGTTTTCAAAAATAATTTTGATTTGAGTGAATGTTCAGCAATTAAAATTGTTTAAACTAATAAATAGCGGTCAATATAAGTGCCATTCACACCGTTTTTGCTGCAGAAATTGTATTTGTCAGATAAATTACAGCGCAATAGTGGCAGAAGCATTTTTTGTTTCAGATGTTTACTCAATAAACTGCTGGCTATGTATTTTTTGCTTCAAATCAGATATGCATAGATCAAGTAAGGCAAGATTAATCAATTAACATCTAATTCACCTGCAACAATTAGAATTTTACATATCTCTATTACTTTGGTATTACTGCCTAGCTTCACGGGGGAAAGGCATGCTATGAATTGAAAGTGATAGTTTCCCTGTACTATTACTGCTAGTAAGGTACGGTGAGACACATGACCTCAGTCTAACTGGGTATAACTAAAAAGGCTTTTGGCCAATTAGGAGAGACAGTGATTAAATTGCATCTTTGGAGTCCTGTGACATGTTAAGCCAACCCAGCTGGCTGGTGTCCAGCAGATGCTGTTGAAGCTCAGAGCCAATGGGTTTTCTGTTAAAAACAGTCCAGGACAAAAGAGACAAAAGAACAGATCATTTTCTGGCCTGTTTACCCAAGTAACTACATCATTCAGTGGACCCATTTTTGCTAAATAGAATCTTTTGTCCACTGATAACAAAAAAAATGTTCCATATCTTTTTTTAAAACCGCAGTGACTTCAACACAGTGTTCAGGTCACTGACAGGCATGGTGTACTGTGATATGATTTCTCAGTTCCAATCTAAATTTCATACCGGATGTCTATATGTGCTTCTGGTTAAGGTGATTGCAAAAATATCAGCAATACAAAATCAATTTCTCAATTACTACATGATCTACAGTCTCATTTTCTTTTCTGTCTGTTTTGGGTTCTCATTTCCAGCTGCCCACGGCAGGAAGCTCTCTCCGCTGCATGATTTCAGAGCATGGCTAATAAGATTGAGGCAGTGTGGGTTAGTGTCTCGTCGATCTTCTCTCTGTGCAGACGGGAGGGTAGAGTGTGGCAGGAGAACACCTGCAAGAGGATTAATGAGGGGGAGACTGGTCTCCATCCAGCCTGTCCTCCTCACATTAATTAATCCTGCTGGTCATTAGAGCTAATGGGGAGCCTCACAGCTAACCCTCAGTCCAGAATACCCAGCATCTCATCTAAGTCCTGGACCTAATGCTCGACTTTAAGGGAGAGCAGCTCTACGAAGATGCAGATTTAGTGTGACAGATGAAGTGCCAAGATGGGTCTAGTACCTTTTAATTTAGAGAAGAATGACGTGGGAGTCTCGTGATAGCTGTTATCATTTATTTATATGTTATCAGCGAACCACATGATTTAAATCGACCACTGCAGTGGAGCCCTCTTCCAACACTCTTGCTCTGTCTCCACTGTCATGTTCTTGGAAGATGAGAGGCAAGTCAATACATTGGAGAGGAAGGGAGAAATAGAAAGAGAGCTAAAAGAAGGAGTGTGCAGATAGAGAAAGAGACAGAGACAGAAAGAGACAGAGAGAGAGAGAGAGAGAGAGAGAGAGAGAGAGGCAGGCTGTCACAGTGTGCATCCCCAAATCATGTTACTGTGTCATTATCCCACCTCTGCTCCCTTCTTGGCAATCACATTTGGAGAACATCTTTCTGCAGCTCTCTGTGCCACAACAACTGGTAAGCGTGGCTAATGGAAATTTAATCAGTGACAAGAGTGGAGAATCAGTCATAATGTATGTCAGAGTGAATGCAGCCCGATAAGGACTAACAGAAAGATGCAAACACCATTTTAGAAGGGGGTGCCTGACAGGTTGATAATGCCCTGGTACTTCTTGCAGTGAGCCCTGATGGCTCTTTCATGCTTCTGAACATTTTATTTCAAGCACTGTGATATGTCAGAAAAAAAACAAAAAAAAACATTTGCTTTATTTGCTATATCTGCTTTTTTAAACACTTTGATTCCCCTGGTGAAAATCTGTGCAACTGAACCGAATACAAATACGAGTGGGAAATGAACAGTTGTGATTTGTTTTGCTTTTGTTTATCTCCAAACGACGGCAACCAATCAGGGAACGTGCCTGAAGGCAGGGGGTTCATGACTTACCATGCTTCCGTTTCACTACAGTTCACTGGCCCCGCATGCCCTTGCGAGAGTGAATCTGTAAATAGAGACCAAAAATGTAAGCTACATTGTGTTTCCTTAGAGAAGAGTTTAAGCATGATGAAACCCGAACAAATCCCCGTATTCCCAGCTCCCCACCCTTGTGCAGAACGAACCATCTTGTTCTTCCAAAAAAATCGCCACAAGCAAGACTGAATACAAAAACTATCTACAAAGGCCCAAAACCGGGATGCTCTACTGGCAAATGTGTGATTTTAACATTGCCATGAAACATATTTCTTGGGGCTTGAAACATGTTTTGGGTATTTAAAGTCAAAGATTTGAGGCTTTGGGGAACCTAAACTTTGGGGAAAGAATTATTTATCTATTTATTTTCTATGAAAGATATTCACAGCATTTCTGTCTGATTCACCTTTGTCGGGTACATTTGGCCGCAGCAGAGAAAACACAAAAGTCATTTGCTCTTCTATCTGAAATGAATTGGTTTTTAAACGCAGCTGAGTTTCTCTCTTGATACACTCAACATGTTCTAATGGTGCTATGGTTATCCCCCTCAGTGCCTGTCACATTTTATATAATGCACACTTATATGCAACCTCAGTCAAGTACCACCAGTCAGTGGAAACTAGCTGTGCATAAAATTGTAGTTATGACAACTGAGCAAAAATGTTTGGCCCTTGTGCTGTCAAGTGTCATTCATAATTCTTCTCACAAAGTTCACCCTTTGCAACTCCCAACAAAAATATTGAATGCAGTTCTTCAAATTGCCGAATTGTAGCACACCACAAACTCACTCAAAGTTTATCCACGACAACTTTCATCAAACACTTTCTGACACACTGGCTCCAGGCTTCGAGTTTTCCAAAAAGCAATGTTGCAGAAAGAAAACCTCCAAAAAGACTACAAAAGAATAATATGAAATGTGCATTATGTGCATTTCCTTAAGCCATATCATCTTAAATTACAACTGTGGTGCATTAAAATAACTGTAATGAATTACAAACCAAGTCATCTAGTACCTAATGAATCAGTACTTTTCTTGTCATTAGTCATTGTTAGCTGTTGTATAGTTGTACATAAAATATATAATATATAACAGCAACTAAGATTTCTGAACAAAGTGCCAGTCTTCCTCAGTCCAGATTATGGCTCAGCCCAGCACAATGCTCAGCTCTCCTCCATCATTGGCACTGAGGTTATTTCCCCTCCGCAGGTATAGTTGTTTCTGGGAGTATCACACTCTGTCATTTACACTAATGGAGCTGTCATACTGACTGCAAAAGTGGGCCTGAAATCAGCAGGCCCTTCTTTGCCTGCCTCTTAAGGCCGTCTGTCATTTATTGTCTTTGTGCCCGAGACTTAGTTACAGACTTCCTGTGAAGCCATGTACACATATTTACAGGACTACACGTGTGGTTCCACAGTGGCATCAGTAATCGATATGTCCAGCTCCCCACCTCTCCTCCTGTCTCCGCCTGTTCGTCCGTTGGGCTTACATTTGTTGACTTTTGTCTTTTCCCTCTCCCTCTCTCTTTCGCCATCTCCTCTTCCCAAGAAAGCTGAACAGGTGAGGCAGTAAGTGAAGCATTGTGAGTCTGGAAGCAGAGGCATCAGTCCAGAGCTTCCGGGGGAAAGGCATGCTGAGATCAGACAAGCACTCCTGAGTTGTGTTTTCACAGTGACAAAAGAGAACAAACAAAAATGCAAAGACAGAAGCTGTTGGGTACTGGAGTACGAGTGCGAACGTGAAACAACATGGTGCTGATCGATTTTCAGATTTTTTATTTTGATTTGTAGAAGCACCACATCCTGATCATTTTTTATGCCATTGGAGAAATGGATGGAATTAAAGTGGCTTGCTCATAAACGATCTGAGTAAAATACAATATTGAGTTTCTTAATCCTGAGATAAAATAATGTTAATGATATTTAAATTTTTTCCACCAGAATTATTGTATTATGCCTTTAGGGCAATCCCTCATACACTCCATCAGTGACATAGAAATCATTCTTGGTAATTTATTTCAGGAATGTCTTCAGGGAATTCTGAAAATGACTACAACCCTCTTTGCCAGTGAGGCTCAATGTTGATTGGAAAGTCATTCGTTTCTATGGTTTTATTTTCCCACTGTTGATTCAGGGCATCCGTATGCAGGAAAACACAGTGAAATAAATGTCACACTTTAATGAAAGATAAAGGCTTAAAGTAGTAAAACAATGAGATCCATCTTCATGACAGATGAGAAAGGGAGCTATTAACATTCTTCTCTGAAAAATTGCATCAGGCTACAGGAAGTGTTGCAAGCTATTTTAAGAAATGTTCTTTTCTTCTACAAAACAGAAAACATGTATTTACTGCATCCTGAAGAGACAATTTCAGGATAGATTTAGTAGTAGCATGTCAGCCATTGATCAGTAGTCAGTTCAATCCTGTTATCATTTTGTTCCATTTAATCTCGCTTTGGAGCAAGTGATAGTGAGCTAAAATACTCCCATACACATCTAGCATATATCATCCCATCATCACAGATATTTCCCAAGGTCATCTCTTTCAGACAGACATTTGGTATTTACTTTGCTGGGGAAACACTCTGCAGGAAATATTAATGTGACCACAGCAAAGGAAAAGCATATCCAAATCGAATTATGAGCAGACTGTCTCATCTTTCTGAAGAATAATGCATTTGACCTGTCACATAGGTCCTCGAGGAAGCATGCCAGCGAAGGCGATTAATGACTGAAGCCATTATCCCCTTCTTTTCTTTAGAGGATGTGGCGTTCACGATGATCCACTACAGATCTGCTATAGAGACTATATTGCCAGTATTAATAATGTTTATGTAATCGCTCAGTGCAAAAACAAAAATGTGACAGTATTTTGTAATATCAGTATTACTTGAATATAACAAAGGGTGATGAAGATCAGAAAGAAACATCACACTGGATCCCGGCCTTCTATAAATGTGCTTTCTGTCTTTATTCTTTCTTTATTGGAAGCTGTATGGTTTGTGAGTCAATGGCAGATATTACAATGTTGCTAAACTATCTTTCTTAAACCAAAGGCCTGACACCAGCTGATCTTCCTGCTTTTCCCTATGGTCTGCTATGGTTTCCCTATGGTCTGCTATGGTTTCCCTATGGTCTGGTAGTGCTTTCTGTCAGGGCTGACTCTCACACTACTACCCCTGTCACCACTAGAGGCAGTCGTGACAGTCCTGCCTCTGGCGCCGTTCCACCTGTCGCCGCTAGGGACAGTCGTGTCAGTCCTATCCTGGGCGCGGTTCCCCCTATAGCCTCTAGAGGCACTCGGGTTAGTCCCAGACTTAACCCGAGTAATCAGCAGTGATTCGTTTCAGCCGTCTGTAGCCCTATTTAAGATGGCTTGTGAAACGAATCACTGCTGAATCGTTTTGGTCTCTCGCCTTCACGTTCTCAGCCTTCTCTTACTCTGGAAAGTCTCGGTGTTGCGTTACTGAGAAAAGGTGCCTCTCCACCTTTTTCTCCTCCCCCGCTCTCCTGTACTTATTCGAGTGTCTATCTCCTTCGCCACTTTCTGGCCATCCTCAAGTTTTCCCCCCTACTAGTTTACTTCCTATCTTTATTTATTTTTGGGAAGGGTTCTTTGTTAATGCGGCGGTTTTGCCTGCAGCCAGCGTTTCCCCTGGCATTCTAAGTTTCGTTTGTCGCGTGTTGACTGTGTCCACGTTCTCTTTATTTTCTTTTATTTATCTATCATCCCATACTTTTACGGTGAGCCTAAGTTCTGTGTATTCAGCGTAGGTGCTGCCTAGTCTTTAATCTTTTGTTCCTTTCTACCAGCGTTCTTATTGGTTCATGGTTAAACGGCGCTTGGGTTCGTTTCTTACTACTTTTACAACGAGGTGTGTACCTGCCGGTACACCCGTCGTTACAGAACGATTCAGCCTTAAAGATGAATCCAGCCGAGCAACCGAACACAGCAGCCTTGACAGCTGCGATAGTCGCTCAGGGACAAAGATTAGGTAACCATGAGCAGATGCTTCGCCAGATCATGGAACAAATAAATACGGTCTCCAGCACGGTGCAAGAGTTAAGTAACTTACCTCAGCCCTCTGTCAGTCCTGCTGTAGTGCCTCCCGTCCCGAGTCGCCATGAATTGGTCTTACCTTCCCCAGCGCGTTATTCCGGTGATCCTGAAGGATGCCGGGGTTTTTTATTACAATGCTCTTTAGTATTTGAACAACAGCCATCACGTTTTCCCACTGAACGCGCCAAAGTAGCCTACGTAGTGGCCTTATTACGAGATAAAGCATTAGCCTGGGCCACACCGATCTGGGAAAGTCAAACGCAAATATGCTCCTCCTACGAGCAGTTTGCTAGTGCTATGAGGCATGCGTTCTATCACCCGTCATCTGGAGGGGTGGTTGGTCCACGGTTACTGCGGTTACGACAAGGTAGATCCACAGTGGCCCAATACTCCCTAGACTTTAGAACTTTGGCCGCAGAAAGTGGGTGGGACACAGAGGCTCTTATGGCGGTCTATCAAGAAGGCTTATCTGAAGAACTGAAAGATGAGCTGGCGCTCGCGATCCTACGTCCGATCTTGACGAGCTTATCGCCCTCACGGTGCGCTTAGATAATCGCCCGGCGGCGTAGATGTGCTAGAAGGAACCGCGAGGTTACTCCTCCGGTAACCCACTCGCAGGTCACCCAGGAGCACGAACCTATGCAGATTGGCCATGCCCGATTGTCACGCTCTGAGAGGCAGACTCGTCTCAGAGAGGGTAGGTGCCTTTATTGTGGAGAGAAAGACCATCAGTTGTCCAAATGTCCTGAACTTCAGGGAAAAGGACGCGCCCGCCAGTGAGTACGGAGGTCCTGGCGGGTTCTACTACAAAACCTCCGGATAATGGTCTACGAGTTCACGTCTCTCTGACTTGGGGAGGGTCTGAAAAGAGACGTATGATGGCGGTGGTGGATTCTGGCGCGGCTGCCAGTTTCATTGACACAGCTCTAGTTGAGGAACTGGGCATCCCCTTAATCGATCTGGACAATCCTCTTCCCGTTACCGCGGTTGATGGACGGAGTCTGAGTTCAGGGGCGGTATCCCAACAGACCGTTCCTATAGAAATGAGTATAGGGGGACACTCTGAGCAGATCACATTTTATGTCATTCGCGCCCCCAAATGCGTCTCATCCTGGGGTTTCCGTGGCTACAACGACATAACCCTAGTATTGACTGGCTATCGCGCACGGTCAGAGAATGGGGCAGTCTCTGTAAGGAGACCTGCTTGACGCTCAAACCCAGTTCTACCGCTAATCCTTCCCACGAACACGTAGACCTCACGCACGTCCCGGCGCATTATCACGACCTTAGTGAGGTATTTAGTAAGCAAAGGCAGGCTTTCTCCCTCCTCACAGAGCCTACGATATTGCTATCGAGTTACAACCTGGAGCTAGTCCTCCTAGGGGTCGTCTCTTCTCGTTGGCGGCTACTGAGCGGAAAGCTATGGACGACTATATCAAGGAGGCCCCCGCGGCGGGTTTCATACGTCCTTCTAACTCCCCCGCTGGTGCAGGGTTCTTTTTTTGTAGGAAAGAAGGATGGTGGGTTGAGACCCTGCATAGATTATCGTGGCCTCAATAAAGTGACCATCAAGGATCGTCATCCTTTGCCTCTCATGGCTACCGCATTCGAAGCCTTACAAAAGGCCACCATCTTTACTAAGCTAGATCTTCGTAGCGCTTACAACTTGGTTCGTGTTAAAGAGGGTGATGAATGGAAGACCGCGTTCATCACCCGTCCGGCCACTACGAGTATTTGGTCATGCCTTTTGGTTTAATGAACGCCCCCGCGGGTTTTTCAGCGTTTTATTAACGAGACTCTCAGGGAGGCCCTAGATAGATATGCCTTTGTGTACCTGGACGACATACTCATTTACAGTGATTCTCTGTCCGACCACATCCAGCACGTGCGACGAGTTCTCCAACTCCTGCACGACAATCACCTTTATGTTAAGCTAGAGAAGTCAATGTTTCACGTCCAGGAAGTGACTTTTCTAGGGTACAAGGTAGCTCCCAACGCGTTATCCATGGACCCGTCCAAAGTCCGAGCTGTCGCCCAGTGGCCTACCCCTACTTCTCTACGCCAAGTCCAGCGGTTTTTAGGGTTTGCCAACTTCTATCGGCGTTTTATCAAAGGGTTTAGCTCTGTTGCTGTCCCACTCACAGAGCTCACTAAGAAGACTCAGGGTCCTTTCGTGTGGTCCCCCTCGGCCCAACAGGCGTTCGATAAGCAAGGACCAGTTCACCTCCGAACCCATCTTGCGAATGCCCAATCCTGACCTACCATTCATAGTGGAGGTCGACGCCTCCGACTACGGTGTTGGCGCCGTCCTGTCCCAACGCTCAGGCACTCCCCTGAAGCTGCACCCATGTGCGTACTTCTCTCACCGCATGACACCTGCTGAGAGAAACTATGATGTGGGAGATAAGGAGTTACTAGCGGTGAAACTGGCCCTAGCGGAATGGAGACATTGGTTGGAGGGGTCTAAACATCCGTTTTTGGTCTGGACCGACCATAAGAACCTGTCCTATCTTCAGCAGGCCAAACGCCTCAACCCCAGGCAGGCCAGGTGGTCTTTATTTTTTCCCGGTTCGATTTCACTCTCTCCTATCGTCCTGGCACCAAAAACGTTAAACCTGACGCTTTGTCGCGACAGTGGGAAGCTCCTACTGATCTGGCGGAACCTCGTACGGTTTTACCCTCCTCCCGGATTATAGCTCCTATCCAGTGGGAGGTGGAGGCCGCGGTCAAGCGCTCGCTTACACGTGATCCGGGGCCTAGTGGGGTTCCTCCTGGTCGGTTGTACGTCCACCCGCCTATGAGAAAAAAAGGTGCTTGAGTGGGGTCATGACTCTCCTTTCGCTGCCCACCCTGGGGCGCGACGTGCCGCCGAACTCCTGCAGCGTCGTTTCTGGTGGTCGGGTATGGAGCAGGCGGTAGGGGCTTATGTGGCCGCTTGTGAAACATGCGCTCGTAACAAGACTCCCCATGCTAAACCATCTGGACTGCTACGGCCTCTCCCTATTCCGTCCAGGCCCTGGTCTCACGTGGCCCTGGATTTTGTTACCGGTCTGCCCCGTCACGGGGTAACACCGTTATCCTGGTAATTGTGGACCGATTTTCTAAAATGGCTAGATTCTTAGCCTTACCTAAGCTCCCCTCGGCACGTGACACGGCCTCGCTACTCCTTCATAACATCGTCCGTCACCACGGTTTTCCATCTGACGTGGTGTCTGATAGAGGGCCGCAATTCACTAGTCAGTTCTGGGGTGCCTTCCTGAGCTTATTGGGCGCCTCGGCTAGCCTGTCGTCGGGTTTTCACCCTCAAACTAACGGCCAGACGGAAAGAACTAACCAGGATCTGGAGCAGACCCTCCGGTGCCTGGCGTCTTCTAACCCGTCCTCCTGGTCTGACCAGCTCTTATGGGCTGAGTACGCCCACAACACCTTATGGCATTCTGCCTTGGGCATGTCCCCCTTCGAGTGTCTCTATGGGTACGCCCCTCCCATGTTCACTGACCAGGAGGCCGAAGTAGCTGTCCCCGTGCCCGGGCCCTTGTGCGGCGTTGCCGCTTGGCGTGGCGGAAGGCCCGCCGGGCTCTTGTGTCCGCTTCTGCTAGATACTGCCGCAATGCAGATAAACACCGTCTCCCCGCTCTCTCATTTCGTGCCGGTCAGCGGGTCTGGTTGTCGGCCAAAGACTTACCTGTCCGAGGTGGGACCAGGAAGCTGGCCCCTCGCTATCTGGGTCCATTCAGGGTGGATAAGAAAATTAATCCCGTTACTTACCGGTTACGTCTCCCGCCGTCTATGAGGGTCCACCCCGTCTTTCATGTCTCCGCCTCCGGCCCGTTCTCTGTGCCTTGCCCCGGGCTCCGCCTGGGCCCGTATATGATTGATGGGGGTCCGGCTTACACTGTAAACCGGATAATGGACGAACGCCGAGTTCGGGTCGGGTGCAGTTCCTCGTGGACTGGCTGGGCTATGGGCCCGAGGAACGGTCATGGGTCCCCCGCGTCTCGCGTCTTAGATCCATCCCTTATCCGCGATTTTCGGCGCGACAGGGCTGTCGCCCTGGGCCCGCGTGGTCTCGGGCCTAGGAGGGGGGGCTCTGTCAGGGCTGACTCTCACACTACTACCCCTGTCACCACTAGAGGCAGTCGTGACAGTCCTGCCTCTGGCGCCGTTCCACCTGTCGCCGCTAGGGACAGTCGTGTCAGTCCTATCCTGGACGCGGTTCCCCCTATAGCCTCTAGAGGCACTCGGGTTAGTCCCAGACTTAACCCGAGTAATCAGCAGTGATTCGTTTCAGCCGTCTGTAGCCCTATTTAAGATGGCTTGTGAAACGAATCACTGCTGAATCGTTTTGGTCTCTCGCCTTCACGTTCTCAGCCTTCTCTTACTCTGGAAAGTCTCGGTGTTGCGTTACTGAGAAAAGGTGCCTCTCCACCTTTTTCTCCTCCCCGCTCTCCTGTACTTATTCGAGTGTCTATCTCCTTCGCCACTTTCTGGCCATCCTCAAGTTTTCCCCCTACTAGTTTACTTCCTATCTTTATTTAGTTTTGGGAAGGGTTCTTTGTTAATGCGGCGGTTTTGCCTGCAGCCAGCGTTTCCCCTGGCATTCTAAGTTTCGTTTGTCGCGTGTTGACTGTGTCCACGTTCTCTTTATTTTCTTTTATTTATCTATCATCCCGTACTTTTACGGTGAGCCTAAGTTCTGTGTATTCAGCGTAGGTGCTGCCTAGTCTTTAATCTTTTGTTCCTTTCTACCAGCGTTCTTATTGGTTCATGGTTAAACGGCGCTTGGGTTCGTTTCTTACTACTTTTACAACGAGGTGTGTACCTGCCGGTACACCCGTCGTTACACTTTCCTGCACATATGTGTCATTTGTGGTCATTTTACAGTTACTCAGATTCACCTTTTTGTGTTTGAAATGCCATTTCCCATACCTGAAACCATCGCCACATGCTGCTCTCCTGAAAAAAGGTCCTGTATTAAATGTGTAACTGGCACTGCATCTGATCAAAACATTTGCTTCATTCCTTTGAACTTGATAAAGCAGGAGCGTACCTAAAGGAAACACTTTCTCCAATATACATATTGGCTTGAGTAAACAGAGCCATATTTCAAGCAGTGCTGCTTCTAGTGCAATGGCCTTTCTTGACCTAAATCGTTATTTCTCGAGAGTTGAACCGTTCACTTCTGTCACCACCGAAATCACATAACTGTGACTAACAAAGGTGCAAGGCCCTGGAGGAACACGCGTGACCACTATCACAAAGCCAGCAGCGTCTTCACCACGTCACGCGTTCAGCTGAATCCTGGCCCTCCTCCGATCACTTCCACCGCCGCGCCATTGCAGGGCTTGACATTTGCACAGGTAATATAATGAGACCTGTTCCTGTTATTGGAAAATGAACACATTTTAAGGTAGAGCTATTTTTCACTTGACATTTAAATGCATTAATGCCTGATTAGCTCGCATTTTGGCACCAGATTTTATTCATTGCTTGTGAGGAAGCTTTCTCCACCCTGAGGTTTTGAATGCTTTTACCCGGTAAATGACTTTAGCACTGAATTGTGTGAGCTTGCACAAGTTTGTGAAATGATTATGCATGAGTGGTTAAAAAGTTAAAAAGTACAGATGGATGTTAGCTATGCTGAATTACTAATCAAACCATCTGAATTATAATCTCTGTTTACAAGATGGAAACGCTTCAAGTCTAATCTGTTTTTGAGATGGAGAAGTGATACTGATCAGACTCTCGCTGTCATTTAACCATGATTGAAATTTGTTCTTAAGAGCGTTAAGGCCAAACCTACAATAACAATATTTTTTTCAATATTGATTTAATATAGAGTGTTTCAGGTTTTTGCGGAGGAGCATTTTATTCTGTTTTGCTTTTTATATTTATATCAAATACATAGCATATAGTATATATTTAAACTGGACCTGTTTATGGTAGGTATTTTCCTAGCTTTACTATAGCGTTTTGTCATACCTGGCTCCTCCTCCACCTGTCATTCTTCTTTTGTTTCCCTTTAGCTCCGCCTTTTTCTTTCGTTTCCATGGTTTCCGTTCTCTCTCCTGGTGATTGGTTTCAGCTGTCTCTTGTTTGTACGTCCGTTTGGTGTTGTGTTTAGTTCCTCGTTTTCCAAGTTTCTGTTGTAGGTCAATACTGGTGTACATATAGGCATCACGGTAGTTCTTGTATTTTGCATTTGCGGTTGTACTCTGGCATTTTACCTGTCTCTCTTCGGTTTCTCTTTCCTATGCTGTTAACCTGTTCACGAGTGTTCAGTTACGTTTACCCTGTGTGTAGTATTATTCTGGTTGTTGGTATCTTTCGGTTTTGTTACTCTTGGTATTCGTTGTAGTTTATCTGGTTGAGGTGTCGTGTTTATACTCTGGTTTCGTTTTTTAAGGTTTGTACTTTGATTGTGGGTGTCTGTTGCGTATTTTATAAATATAACCCCATTGAGTTTATTCTGTCCTTCCCTCGCCTTCTTATTATTTGGATTAGCCTGTTTGCGTCAGTGTGTTTACCTGTTGATATGCCTCGCTCTATGTGTAAGCACGTTAAGGCTATCTAAGGATGTTAGCAATGATAGCACTGAGACCCGCTTTCTGTTCAGTTATTGCGCAACACCCGCCACGTTACACATTTCCTAATTGTGCTTAATTAAATGGTCATTCAGAACGTGGGACATGATTAAGTTGCTGTATATAAATCTAAGAGTTGTCGAGTGACTTAAGGAGCAAAACTCCACAAGAGCCACAGCATTGGCTGTAATTCCGGAAGGCCATGTTGTGGGAGACTGTGAAGCCACTGTTTGTCCTGACTCGCATCGCCTCCTCTAATTCCACTGTAATAAAACTGGCCAAACATTATTATTCCGATCAATTATTCATCAATTGTTAAGTATTCACAAGAGACGGCTATACTTTCAGTGATATTTCAACATATTTCCAATAATCTCTAAGGCAACCCAAGCAAAAGAATGTACTAATTTGCTCCTTACACTGGTCCCCACCACTGATCTAGTTTAATTAGTGCATAATTGGTGATTAATGTGTTTTAATAGGGGAGCCAGTTGATGGAGCACTATGAAAAGAGAGTGAGGATTCCACTGCAAATGAAAGAATAATACTATTAATGCATCAGACCTTGGGAAATACAAGTGACAATCAGTCAGTTTAGGCAAATTATACAAGCCTTGTTTACATGCCAATGATCATTAAAAATGCAGAGCTTATGATCAGGAGAATTTGTCTATTAACATTTTTTTAATCCTGTAAATACACTTTTATGCTCTTAGATGATATGTATTAAGCCTGAGTATCATGTTGGATCCTGCTGTCACAGTGAAGTGTCTGGGGTTATGCAATGTTCGTAATACATTCACTATGGGAAATCCTCTGTGCTCTCTGAAACAGTGCTGGGTAAACACCATTGACTGAAATGCTAATTTACTGCATCAAATGATTCATTCAGCTCACGATTCAGGCATGGAGACACTTTGAAGTCATCGTTCATGCTTAGTTCTTCACTCAGTTGATGTTTATCTCTACAAAGAACATATAATGTTACCTAATAAAATGCATTAACACAAGGGTAAGATGTGGATTACTGAAATCTCTGCACTTATATATATGAACAATTGTTTACCAACCTCCAATTTTTTGTTGAAATCTCAGAAGACGTGAAGGTTTAGGTAATGATTTTGACATAATAGGAGGATAATGAAGGCCCTTGGCCCATGATCTGACTCTCCTAGAATGCTTTCCTATAATAAGAGGCTAATCTGTTTCTCTCCTCTACTCACTCCAGGGCGAGATGACCTGTCGAATCACTCCAAGCCAGCTGCCTGACAATATAATTTATACCTCCGAATGGTAATTTCTCCTGCTCCATTCCGAGCCTGCAATACAAATGAGGACCGGAATGAAGACATGAGATTAACTCCAATCACAAGCTCTTGTCTGAAGCGGTAGAGTAAAATACCCCCTAGGACCAAACTGCATCATCTCACACATGGTCCAATAAGTACCCTCAAGCTCATTTGAAATATATATTTAAAAAATGATGCAAGAACAACAGTACATGAATGAGTATGGTATATTTGAAACTGTTCATTAAGGGCAGATTGTGTATCCTCTCTTGTATGTGTCTGAAAGTTCTATCAGATGTATGCAGCTCTTCAGGGGGTAGTGTAATGGCTGTGTTTAACCACGACAGTGCGTGCAGTGCTGGCTCTAAGGCATTCAAAGGGTCTTGCTCCCCTTGTAGGATTCTAATAAAGAGAGAATGTAGGGTGGAAAGAGCTCAGGCGTCTGATCCTGTGACCCATCGCTGGTGTGTGTAGACAGGTGAGGAGTGTGACGTGCTGCTGGCCTTGTGGAGGTGTGTATTATGGGGGTGAAGCAGACAGTCTGTGGTGAATCAGAGTTGCAATTACAGGCATGGGATTTCATGCTGTCTGGAAACATATGCACGTATATGCCTTATAGTGCCTGGTGAGTGTGGCTGTGGTTGTGTGTGACTGTTACATTCTTATTTTCAATTATTAGTTAAAGCCAAACCACTTTTTTAAATTCCAAACTGTGGGACTACAGAAGGTCTAATGGTGCACAACATTGTTTCATTGTGTGGTTTCTGGACATTTTATATTGATGTGCTGTTTGAAGAATCAGAAATCTTTTGTAAATCTTTTCATAATATGTGGCACAAAGCAATAGAAACTCCTAGACAGGACAGAAAAGGCGACAGAATGTAAGAAGAATGTGGTTCCCCGCACTAGGGCACTCATTATACTATCAGTATGAAAGAAATTCAATGTGATAATAAAAAGTAGACAGAGAAAAATAATACTTTCCCAGATGAATAATTGATGCTTGCTGTGAGGATATGGTGTGCTGCTGCTTAGGTTAAAACCACATTTCTACTGTCAGTAAACCAGGAAGGGGAAAACTAAAGTCTGACACATGTCCCTGCCAATTACTGTCTTTTACTTTTAATTACCTGTGTGTTGTCAGTGCCAAACAGTGCATCTACCCAACAGGCCCTGAGGCAGTGTGTACCATACATATAGAGAGAGTCTGATTAGGTTACATTAAAAATGGGCAAAAAAGTACCAGTTTATCGATCAGTTTTTTTCCCACAGTTCATAAGGAGAACAATTCTGTTATTCTCAGAGTTTGATCTGATTGTACAGGGGGAAAAAACTTCATATGTTAGAAAAATTAAATAGATTTAATTTCAATCATTTCCATATTAAAAGAAACAGAGAGAGAATATGCAAAGGTAACATGCATTAGCAATTTTATGCCTCACCTCTCTCCTTTGTCTCAGTGGGATTAAAACAAAGACGTTTATTCTAGTAAATCAATATTATTTTGTGTGATCATTACAACACCTCATTAATTTCACCCAGTAGTCTCAGACTATCTTGTTACCTACCGACTTTCTTATCCTAAACTACATGAGAGACGATTTCCTATTTTTGGTCTGACTATCTCCTCTGTCAGTTTTACCTTATCACAGGGGACAATAAACCCACATATGTCACAGACTGATTTAAGGTGATGCAATGGTATTGTTGGGTGTGACAGGATAAAAAATTGCATTCTGACACAGGCTTTTCTATCCTCTGGTGGGTAATTAAAACGTGTGCACTATAGTGAGACAAATTAAAATAAATAAATAAGCAGAAGGAAGAGGCTCAACCCAGGTCCCCAGGGGATCCATTAAAGGATGTTTTCTTGAATTGAGGTTAGGTGCATTGATCTGTGTCAAGGCTGGCTGAGCTGGGAGTTAACGCTGCAGACTGCAAGTGTTTCATACATTATTCCAATTAAATCACTGTGAATCATGTCCTCAAGGAATGGGAACCTGCACAACCCATTGCAACCCCTCCTGTCATATAACAGCCCCATATTTAAAGAAAAGGACAGCTGAGAAAATAAAACCAAACACCGGGAATGATGGTGTCTGTGTGCTTTTTTTGAACAGTCTGTGTCAGCATTGTGCACCTAAGCACTGGACGGTGTCCAGCTGGATCATACAAATGCCTTTTCATGCAAAGCAGACATGGAATTTGTAATGAGTGATGCAACCTAATTATTTGGCGAGCAACACTTGTTTAAATCTCCTTTACTGCGCTGCTGAAAAAAAAAACTGCACTTGGTAGAAGGTGAAAGGTACTGATGGTGTTCTACTCCATTTGGGCCTTCATTTATGCATACACCTGCTCAAATGGACCATCACTGTCAACCCACTCCACTCCAGTATGTAAACAGAAGTGGGCAGTGTTTACCCTTTGTAACACAATACATGAGATATTGAAGTGGTCTCTGCTCATCAAAATAGTTACTTCAAATAAATGTTAGTTATTTAACTAGTTTAGCTTGTAGTGTGTTTGGAGTGCAGGTAGCATGGCTGGTAGATGCACAAAAGACAATATGTCACATAGTTTTAGCACCACATGACACATGGTGATGACATAATCCTGCTAATTACACCAAAACACACAAAAATAGTACACGCCTGACACTATCATGCTGCCTAGCTACACAGTGTCACAATTAACATCAAACTCAACCTAAATCAAACTCAACCCAACCTAAATTTCAACTTGTATACTGGGCAACTTAGGGTTGTTGTTTTGCTTGTTTTCATTTTATTATTACATTTTTGCTGCACTTTGTATTTTCTAGATTAATAAACAACACAATAGCTAACCACTTGATTTTGTAGATTATTTGGCCAGGTATGTTAAAATTATATTTGTAATTTATGTATTCTGATGTATTTAAATGTCCATTTTTGTAAATAGTGGATTCCAGGCATATTTTATTCACAGGCATAGTCCAATGTCAGCAGTTCGGACAGTCATCAGTGTGATCATACACACCTAGGAGCCACATTAAAAAAATAAAGGTTATGTTTTCAGTTTCCACCAGGGAACCACAGTTCTACTAGCAGTCCATGCTTCCATTATATCTGTCAGCAAGACACATATGCCCTTGGCACTAGTAATAATGCATTAAAGCAACTATTTCTCATGTATGTAAATTATTACATCTGCATGACATTGGCTTTGCAGTGACATGATACATACACCTTAGTGACTGTGAGTTCAACGCTGCAACAGGTACATTTTGTCTGTTCATATATTATTTATATGAATGAGGTCTGATTTTCAATTCATGCTGGCCTTACACCAAACAACATAAATAAAACCATGAGAGTTTAGCCAGAAGTGTGGCACACTCCTGTCATCTCGATAATCTGGTGTAAAGTGGCCAGATTATCTGATTTACATCTGTGTTTTTCTTGCTTTGATGTTCTGATGACATCAACTGTGTTTAATATTATGATGGAATTTTAGTCTATGCTCAGGCAAATGGTGATGTGGACTATGGAGAAATTACCAATAGATGAGCAGTAAGTGAGAGCCAATAGATGAGCAGTAAGTGAGAGCCAATAGATGAGCAGCAAGTGAGAGCCAATAGATGAGCAGTAAGTGAGAGCCAATAGATGAGCAGCAAGTGAGAGCCAATAGATGAGCAGTGCGAGGTGATCATTCTTTTCAGACTACAAAGCACTTAGTTAGAACAAGTCACAACTAGACAAATACAATCTGTTTAATTTAATAATATGCAAACATTTGTACTTCAATAGAGTACACACTGTTAGAACATTTGGGGCTGGAGAAAATATGTGAATCACTTGGTTAATGACTTGTCCTAAAGCTAATTGGAGTCAGATGTTCAAATCAATACGATGTTCTAATCAATGGAACTGGAGGTGTGGGTTGGAGGTACCTAGAATTTGGTGTCTGGAGGTGTGGGTTTAAATCACACAAAGCTTGATTACTGACAGAGTCTGTGCTTTTCAAAAAAGGTTTTCATGTGAGCCATGTCCTGATCAAAAGAATGATCTGAAATAGCTTCTGTTTTACTGCCTCAGGGCCGTGGTCAGCTTGCTCTCATAGTTGTAACAATAAATTCCAAATTGCATAAAATTTTATAGGGGGATGTCAGGGCAGTGGACCATCACCTGCAGCTTAAAAGGAGTCGGGTGATGCAACAAGACAGTGACCCAAAACAATGAAGAAAACAAGCACACAAAGCATCAGTGTTAAGGAATGACCAAGTCAGACCTCAGCTCAGTTCAGACGCTTTGACGTGGTCTGAGGAGGGCCTGCCATGCAAGAAATCCCAGAAATATCAATGGATTGATATTTTAATATTATGAAGAGGAATAGGGTGACATTCAGCCTTACTAATCAGACTTAATGCGCAAGTCTGATTAGCAACTACAGGAGATGCTTAGTGGAAGCTGGTTCTGCAAAGGAGTTTCTACCAGTTAATAAGTGCAAAGGATCACAGTTTATTCAGCCTGGGCTGTGAATATTTCTATTATGTATAATGCAGAAATCCAGGTAGTCCATAGGGCTCATGAATTTTGTTCAACTGTACACATACATATTTAGATTTTTCTAGTGTTTTAGATTTTTTTGGGTTTTTTCCCTGTGGTAAAATGCATCAAGTATCACACTGAGATAGACTTTGAAAAAGTGAAGACATTTATCTTCTAGTATCTTACTGTCAGCTCTTTGAAGGCAAACTGTTGTAACACAAAACATCCAGTGCTGCCCAAATAATAATATAGGTTCAGTTTAATTCTTTTGGACAACATTCATATGTTATTACAACATTCTACCAAAACTCATACATCTTTCTAACCCTAACCCAAGAAAAACATGACAGGTGCATTTGATGTAATCACGTATTACAAAGTTTAGTGGTTTGACAGATATAAATTTTATATTCCCAGTACATATTCCCCTAAGAACAGAAACTAGGTTTTACTATTTACACAGTGGCTATATTTGACCTTTGACCTTTGACCACCTCACATATGGAGAGTACAGAGAGGGTTTAGAAACCAGATCAGCAACACTCCAGCACCTTGAAGTGCTTTTTGCTTTTGAATGTTATACTCCAAAGTTTAAAAGAACCCAAAAATACTCTCAGCAAAATTATTGCATACTCATGTTTATCCTGAACCTGATTAATCTTTTATTACTATAGATGTATATGTTTTACAAAATTGTTTAGAACATTTAGATTTCTACACACAATGTTGGATCATTTCTCTTAGAGTATATGGAATATAAACTATTCACTATACCACAGGTAATACCAAACATGACCTTCAGTTCTGTATATCTGACAAACCTGACAGTAATATTCCCTTTTCTTGGCTGCAGAAATTATATTGTATGGTAGATAGTAAATAACATAGTAGCTGGCATGAGTCAGTAACAGCCAATAAGGTAAAACTGCGATTTTTACATATGCATTAGATCGGGGGGTTTTCCAAGTGCAGTCCTGGAGAATGACAGCATGGAAGGGCTTGGTGATCTCCCTGCACAAACACAGCTGATTCAGGGCTTGATCATTAGACCAAGGAGATCTGAGAGATGCTGTGCTTCTGAAGTTAGACACTCTACTCTAGATCTCACAAATGTCTTTTAAAGATGCAAATATAATCCAACAAAATGATTCAAAATATATTTCACTGTCCAGATTATTTGCGAGCAGAATGTCTGAAGAGGTAATCACATGTTTAGTACATTTTGAGTAAAATTTGTACATTCTGAGAGGGTAGTCATTTTAATGTGAATCCTTGTCAAGTCCTGTAACACTTGGATGTACACCAAGCACATGACTTTAATGCAGGCTTACCTTAAATCATCAAATGTAGCTTTTTGAGAACTGACAATTTTATCCTCTCTCTGAAGAGACTAATCAGACCACTTCTAGTGTGTAGGCAGAGATACCGTCTGTAGTGCTGGTTCTGCTCCACAGTAGAGTGCTCTAGTAATTGTGGAATCTGCATTTCCTTAAAACTAAGTAGGTCAGCATCTTATCTGAATATGAGAGTAGCAATGGTGGTGAACACATGCTTATGACTGCATTTCAGAGGCATGGAAGAGTTGTGGCTTCCTGATGCTATAATAGCAGAAAGATAAAAACAATGACAAAAAAAGTGTGTTAATGTTAACATTGTTGACCGTCGTCACAAAAATGACAAAACGTTACCATATTGTGGTATATTATGGTGTAACATCTAGGTTTTATTATTTGTAACACAAATGAATGTAGCCGTATGTATATTTTGGTTCCCTTTCCCATCTGTAGTCAAAATGTCTTATACTGTATCATGTAGATGTGGATTCATACTGACATGTGGGTGGAGAACATACAAACGTCTATGCATGAGAAGGTACAAAATATTTTATTTGTGCTGAGTTGATGAGAAGAGAGAGTTTACCTCCTTTTTTGACACAGAATATAATTATAACAGAATATAATTCCATAGACATCCACTAAGACATACTCACAAAAGACATTCATGTGTTTCGAGAACATAAATTTTGAGAACAAAGTCACCCTGTTGACTACGTAAGTGTAAGTGTACGTAAGTGAGTATAAGAATATGATTACAGAAGACCGTAATTTGTTGAGCTCATCAGATAAAAAATCCTCACTGTTCCACAAAGAGATAACATTAAGTAAAATGACTGTCATGAGTCAAGAGATTTTACTAACAAGCTGGTGTTGAATTGCAAGGGTCTCAGTGGAAATATGTGTGGTTTTCAGTGCCATACATCTACTGACTGTCTGCCTGATGAAGACATCAAGGGTGTTTGTCATAGTGGGAAGGGTGTGGTGGTATTTTCTCTTGGCACCAGCATCTTATAAATGGATGAGCTCCACTCTCTAATGATGCCTCGATCCTGTCACAAACATTTTAAATAAACCTCTTTGTGTCTGGGAGTTCAACTTCCCACAGTCACCGTTATCATCTCAGGTCATTGTTCCTGCTGTTGCAACCTGCCATGTAAATTTCAGAATCACACATACTATGTTTTATTCTGGGGAAATAGAGGAGGAAAAGACATTTTAAATGCTGCAGGTTTTAGTGACCAATCAAAAAACATTAACTGTCCACATGCTAAATAATCTACAATGTGCAAACTGCTCAGCGCGCACGCAATGTTTTGAGTAATATTGTTATATTATTCAAGCTTAACAGCCATCCAAATCTCCAAACTAATTGGTGTGGGGTGGTCCATTTTAAAAACTTTATAGAATAAAGGTTTATAAATGTAATTACACTCAAATGACTTTTCTGTGTGTATTAACTACTTTCTGGGTCTTGTCTTGAAATGTTTGAACTATTCATCCAAATATTGGTTTTAAATCAAATAAATAATAAGTTAACAATAACTATTTCTACTTCTTTTACATCATTATGTTGCCAAAGACAGAAGTCTGATTATTTATGACACTATATGTGAATTTGGACCAAAACTGGAATACATCATCTGTGGATGCTTAATGTCTCCGTTTTTGTTATTGTGAATCTTATTTCTTTTTTTTTTATTATTATTATTTATTTTGTATTGTTTTGTTGACTTGTTTGTAGGTTAGCAGAAGTCTTTTGGGGAAAAAAGATGTATGGTTATATGTGTAATTGTTTTCATTGATCAGCTCCATTTTCAAAACAACTGAAAAGCCATTAGTGTAGTTGGGAAAATCTCTCTCTCACTCTCACTCTCTTGCTTCTGTCTCTACAGTCTTTCCTCAGTGGTCCCTTTAAAGAGCCATGTTCAGTATCCTAGCAACAAGGCTCACTCTCTCATAGATCTGCAGTGTCTGTGGCGAAAGGCTGGGAGAGAACAGGAGAATAGTTATCATCTCATTTCCCTCAGAATCCACTCAACTGCTCATATTCATGGGATGACAAACTTACACTTGAGGTATCCTTCAATTGTTGTTCCATCTTTCTATGTAGTACAATTGCTCAATTCTTCAAAAAAAAAAGGTTCAAAGTGGAATTTGAATCCTTGAATCCATTTCTTTCTGCATCCTCTTTAACAGGCAGGTTAAGCGTGCTTCTTTATGGAAAACAATGAGGCTTCAGCACAGTAATGTAACTGCGTTTTACAGCAACTCTCCCTTGGGCTTTACAAGCATGAGTGTGTTTATACATTCAAGCGTAGTAAATGATATTATATATATCTGAAGAGGTGTAACCAAGAACTGGGATAATGTGATAGGGGTTAGTATAAGAAAATATAAACTGTCCAAACAAAAAAAAAAAGTTTTTCAGCAATCATGAAGGGTGGAATAATATATCTGCACATAAAACTACTGCAATAAAAGTGTTGAGCTTTGTGTGAAAGTTTATTTTTCGGAGTTTCCAGTGCTACAAGCCGTTCAGACCTACCACGCAGGGCTCTGAGAAATCCGTGTCAAGCATGGACTGTTTTGCCAAGAGCCATCAGGCGAGGTGCTGCCCTTTCGCCGTGGGGCTCTGTGTTCACAGTGTAGTCTCAGTGAACAGATGCCAGATTACTCCACAAGGGTGAGTGACACTTCACCCTCCGCCAGTGGACACTCTCGGACAAAGAATGCATTCAGCGCGTACATCTTCATACATTTCAAAGTATGTCGAAGACCCTTGACTGTGAGATAAGAGTGACCTAGTTTTAACATATAAAATTTCCTTTCTGCCTAAGATACTGTAAATGCGGGACTGTGAAATAACCTGCCTTTTATTTCCATCCTTATTTTTCTCTATTGTTAAGCCACAACTGGTGGCCAAATTAAGTGCTTTGCCATGGCTGCATAACCCATTACACAAGTTGGTAAATATTTGGCACACACTGTGCTGACAGATTTTCTCAGTATGGCATGGTGCTTTATGCATTATAGTTGTCATGCTATGTCTTTAAAGTGAGGTGCTTTTTGCCTCAAATTAAAATAATTGTTCAGTGTTGGTCATATTGCTCTTTTTGAACCTTACCTTACTTTTCAAGCAGGGCAGGAGCGTGTGATAACCTTTGGAATGCCTCCATCATTCATATTTAGAGCTGGATTTGCATTTTCAAGACCTGCTGGCTGCACTGGGTTTCAGATGCTTTTTTTATGAGATAGCAGTTATCGCTCCAGAGAGGCAAGCATAATCACCATAAATTATATAAACACCATGCAATAACACTTCTTTTATTATCCAGGTTTTTTTGTGATATGATTTGCACCAACAGCTGTTTAAAACTCCTGCAGTAGGCAAAATGTCTGCTTTGATATTATTTTTACAGTGATGTTGCTTTTGAGTTTGCTGTTCTAGAGGGGAAAAAAGCCCATTCAAATGCATTATGTACTAAATAAGTGAAAACACTCTGATACTCTAACACCCAGAGATTAATTTTTGTAAATCTTCAGCTAAACACTTTATCTCGGTAATCACTGTAAGTAGGTAATTTCTGTTTAATTGTTTCATAGTTAATAATAATAATAATAATAATAATCTTTATTTGTATAGCACCATTCATGCATACATGCAACTCAAAGTGCTTTGAGTTAGTGTCCTTTACCTGAAGTCTGACAGCAAGGCAGAGGACACCCTGGGCAAGAAAAGGAGACCCTCACTCTGGCTTCCTTGGTGTAAAAGTTCACCCCTGACCAGTGGAGCAACTTTTAGTATTTGGCTTTAATTACCCCTGCAACCTTCCCTCTCACAGGTTAGTGTGGACACATCATTCCCAGAGGGACGCAGTTACTGAGAACTCCCAGCAGCCTTCTGGACAGCAGAGTGAAGTTTTCCGCTGACAGATTAAAGCGTTGCCCCAGCTCTGAACACTGCACAAGAAACTACTGTGAACAGTGCTCTCATAGCGCCATTTTGAGATCATATTACCGCACCCAGAGTGATCCATTGCAATCCTACACGTAATAAACCAAAGGTTTTAGATGATAGTGTGAAAGCAACAACAAAACACATAAACCAGAAAAAAAGTGATACTTGTTATGGTAGCTTCTATAGTTTTGGGGTAGCTGGAGATGTTATCGTTGTGGCCTGTACTTACCTGAGGGTGTCTCAATCTTTCTCATCCCTCTTCACACATTCTCACAGACACAGCCAAGCAAATGGCCTGAACACAATTATGGCACTGACATTACGAGGCTATTAGCATCTGTAGTAGAAATATTAGGCCTATTAGGTCTATTCTGCTACTTAGATTTTATTTATGGCTTTTATAGCCTACTGCTCAAGACCGTTTCATCTCGCTCTGTCTCAAACATCAAGGCTGACATTGCTTCTTCAGTCTGGAGCTGGGCTTCCAAACGAGGCTGTGAGGAGTCCTCACCGATTTAGCTGGCTTTCATGACAGGCAATGCTTAAAATATTCTGTGGTATAATCAAGTGGTGCTGGATAGGGGCCATTTTGCAATATATCAGTAGCAACATATTTTGTTACGGTGATCAGAGAGTAAGTAGTTGATAGATGTGAAATGTGCATTATGAAGTGTAGCATCAAATTGATAGGGTGTGTCTCTTCTCATTAATCAAGGCCTGCGATGCTGCAAATGAGGCCTTTTAGTGTAGTGGGTTATATTCCTGGTGAACAGTGTAATTATGGACTTTTGGGTTTGCAGTTATTAAATCTTACATCCTTTCTTTCAATGTACTGAAGTCTTGAAAAGGCTTTAAAGGAAGATGGATAAAACAGCTCTGTGTGAGGTTCTGGCTATATGTCAAAACAATAATTAGGTTATTATGGAAAATGTATTTCTGTCTAAATAATCTCAGATTTAACCTGTTATAAGGACTTTCCATACTGCATACAAACACTCAGATGTTAGACTATAGTGACCTCCTCTTCACACCTCTTCATACTCCTCACTTCTCTTTGTCTTGCTGAAATGAATTGTAACTTATATTTTCTATTATGACTGCCTTTTTAACCTGTTTACAGGTGGCTATACATGTTTGTACTGAAATCATTTGACCATCTGATTAAGATTAAGATTCATTTCTGCAGAGTTTTATAGATGATAGACAAAGGAGGCGATGTTTGTCTTAAAATCAGGTGTGCGGTTAACGTTTAGCTCGCAAACTGCATGTATTCCTCATCAGGATTTTGGCCACTAACCCAGTCTGTCACAACGAAGCTGGTGCACACAGGTGATTTGTGTGAGAGAGGAGGCTGATTGGCTTGTCATGTTTGGCAGCGGCCTCTGTTCGAACACAAGTGTGAGGTGTTGTGGAGGCACAAATCAGCCTGACAGATCTGAGCATGGCGGGACCCTGCCCGAGCTCATTTCCAGCCATCAGGAGAGAAAAGCACGCATGAGGGTGTGTCCGACTTCGTCAAGTCCCTCAGTGAGGTGAAACAGCTTTGCGCCCGAGGTGCCGCCGAAGCCCCCCAAAGACCTTGTCCATCTGTTCCCCATGGTCGTTCCTCTTCCGCTTGTCATTCCCCCAGTGAGCAACCGGTCCCTGTGCTTATTTATCAGGGACGCTGCACAGGTCTCTTGGCGGCAAAGCCCTCCTTTGTCTCAAACCGCTTCAGTGCCTGAAATTGGCTAGGATCAGGTCTTGCAGAGCCATCAGACTCTTTTGTGGTCTACACGACATTGCCACAAAACTTTGAGTCGCCCCCTCATCAAAACTGCTCATGTGTGGCTGTGAAGTCATTGTCAAGTATGGCTGTGGCTTTACAATATTTAAAGTAAGTCATTAAATGTGTGAGAGAGACTTCAATGATGTAACCCTTGTACCTTGAAAAGAAGGAATAAAGGCTTCTTTATCTGTCCAAAGTGTAAAGGAGTGTGAAGAGAAAGAATTTTAACATTAACTTTTTGTCTGTGCTTGAAGCAAATATGTAGGTCTACTTGTAGTGTCTGCTGTGTGCTGAGTTAAGGTTGTAAAATTATCCAGCACTTGCAGTATTGAATCTCACCCTTGAACCCTTGTTTCTGTTATCCTTTCATCCTTTTTACTATTAGGACTTTGTCTGCCAGCGCTTCATGAAGGTGTGATATCAACACTTGAGCGACACTCGGAGAGATGGGCTCGGGAAGTGCAGCGCCCGAAGGACTTCACCATCGCAAGAGCGGGCGGAGGTCTGCAGGGGATTGTGGTACGTCTGTGAAAAATGTTTGTGCACGGGCTTAGCGAAACCTGTTGTTTGTGGGAATGGAGAATGGACAGTCTAGAGAGAGAACTGCCCGTGATTTATAATTAAAGAGTTTTCTCAAAACATAAATCAAGAGAAACACAGTCTGAACATAGAGCTAAATCTCATGTATTGCTCCTGAGAGAAATTCTGACAGATATATCATACCAATAAAAAATGTCAGCCACAAAAATGCTGCTCAGACAAAAAAACAAACAAACAAAAGAAGTTGACCTAGTCATAACAATCTGTGGACTGATTTGAAGATCCACTTAGAAAGTGTGCAATATTATAGTGGGAGGATAATCTGAGATTATTTGTGCACAGACAGCATAGTATGCACCAGTCAAATTTGATGTATTAATGGATCACAAACTGTAAGAACCCCCCCCCCCCACCCAGCGCACCATAGTGTGGACTCCACACAACACCCAGAATAATTTACCTCCATGACACGTCATCTCCTAATTCATCTCCAGGTATTAGGCAAATAAAGCAAAGTGGTCCAATTTCTGCTCATCCATATTAACCCAGCATGGGGCACTGCATGGCACAACATGGCAATTGGAATTGAAAAGTCAAGAGCAAAATAACAGCCTACACTACTGTTTTACCCAACAAACATATGATGTAAAGTAGTAGCACCACTAAAGAGCTCCCATTAAAGCCTGCATCACGTCTCAGAATCATTGTGGTAAGCAGTGAACCCTTTGTAGTTCACATAATCACCAGCAAACTTGAGAATGATGCCCTCATCAAAAGAAGAGGCTCTCATAATTTCATGAGATCCTCTCCAATTACTCTTTCATTAATTTCATCTTACTATCTCAAATTGAGACAAGTACTCAGATCTTAAATGTGCACCAAAGTAAAGTTATTTCAAACTGCAGCATTTTTGTACCAAAGACAGCTGTAGTGAGGGCTTTATTGCAGCTTTGAGGTCTTTACCATGATGACAGCATGTCATTAGTTTTCATCTGTAGTAAAGCACCATTGGGGCAGGATACATTCATGAGTTTGTTTTTCCTCATATGTCCTGGAAATGGCAACAAAAGAGAGTGTCCCAGTGGAAGTGAGTGGACATGGGTGAGTGACCAGATGTTCAGAACTTAAGGTCCAGCTCCAGCAAGCTCGTCCTTTTCTCACTCAGGTGCTGAATTCATGTGTTGCTTATTTGTCAGTCTGTCTAATTGACTGTAACGTCCCTTGGTTAGAAAAACAAATGAGGTATTAACCTATGAATTCAAAAGCCTTGTGAAGGATTTGTGCAAGTTAGATTCTCTGTTTGGGATGAATTTGTATTTCAAAAGAGAAGCTCCATTAAAACTCAGCACTGCATATAAACAGCGTGGAAAGCATTTCCTTGCTATCTTTAGTTGTTGATGTCATCGTTACGCATATAAAAAAAAAGGTATATAGGTATGAAATGTGCGACTTCCTCTAATTAACGCTCACACTTTTACCAAATGGGATATTAAACCAAAGATTACTGTGAGATGAAAAGGGCGGGTAGTCCCCAGATGTGCAGGATGTACGCCTGTACAAAGTGCGTATATCAATACTGCCCCCTAGTGCCACTTACCATTTCAATCAAAGCACTCAACATGCTTACTCTGATTTGGCAATCAGTCTGTGGACACCCTTAAATGAATTGGATAGCAAAATATATCTTGTGAAAGAGTACAGACATGATGAGTCACAGCAGCTTATGGGGTTCACTGAAGACAGGTTGTTATTGCCAACAAGGGATTTTGATCTATTCCATCAGAGCCTGGAGCAGTCACTGTAATAGCATGTGGGCTGAAGTCTTTGTCATCCAAAGCGACCTTGCATCCTCATTACACATTACACCACTCACTGTGAACCTATGGGAGGGTCTGAAGATAGGCTCTGGTCCTTCACATATTAAGCTTTACAAAAGCACTTTTTACTTGCTGTTGAACAAATGGGGAAATTCTCAAAGTCAACCATAAAATAGACAAGATCATCTTTATACAGTCCTAACTGAGCAGAAGACAGTGTCAGTAAGCACTTATTTGTATGATGCAAGTACATTATTTCTTTGGCTCTTTCAATTAAAGAGTGCTGTATGGCTTGCTGGGTTTCTGTAGCTACTAAGGAGTTAATTACCACCTGTTTTTCCTCTAGCTCATATGCATCTCTGCTCCTTCAGCGATTTAGTAAATCCATGCTCATTTAGAGAAATATGAAACACTACTATCTCAATGGCATTGCCTTTAATTCTACTTTATCCTTCTGAGCAGGTCTGTGTGCAAGCTGAAATGCTTTGCATATATATAAGAGGTTAATTTGTCTGTGTGGTATCTGCTAATATCGTATCATCCCCTCTTAGCTCTGAGAGAGACAGTATATTAGGTTATGATTATGATGTTGCTATGCTGTACTTACTCTCTTCTTGTGGTATCCTTATCTCCACGTCTACAGTATTGTAATTAAAATAATCAATCATTCCTTTATGCTAATGGGATGGATTCCAAGCAGTGTTGCACAAACACCTCCAGCAACCATCTTATGTTAAATACAATTTCCCGGGGTAGTACAGAAGGAATTGTGGACAGGTCGTCACGTGTTGCCATGCAGGTCCTCAGCCATGTAGCTATGTGCATGTCATACCTGTTCAGCTTGATCTCCCGGGAACGTGACCTTTACTTACTCTGGAGGGTTTTTTTCCCCCATCACCGGTGCGTCATGATCAAGGTAAATTAGGTTCCAGTCAACCATGTAGAGCTCAGCTATCTATTCCTAAACAGAGCGGCCCAAACATAGGGCAACCGCTATGACAAAAACATCTCTGTACTGCACTTGCATTGATAAGACAATGCAAACATGCATCATGCTAGCCCTTAGCAAAAAGAAGTTTATTCAAGTGTACTATAAGTATACTTATTTTTTACTAAAACTGAGGAAGTATACTTGAAGGTTACTTTTTATAAACTATTTTTTAAATACTTAAGAATAGTATAGTGAAGTATACTTGGCTTATACTGAAAAGTATAAACAGAAGTCTAAGACTAAGTACATTAATACCCTTAGCAAAAAATAAGTTTATTCAAGTGTACTATGAGTATACTTATTTTTACTAAAACTGAGGAAGTATACTTGAAGGTGACTTTTTATAAACTAAATTTTAGATACTTAAGAATAGTATAGTGAAGTATACTTGGCTTATACACAGAAGTATAAACAGAAGTCTAAGACTGAGTACATTAATACCAAGACTTACACTTGTATAATACTTACTATATCTTGCTCCAAGTGCATAATAAGGTCAAGTCAATGACTCATGCTTAACATTTAATGCAAATGTGCACTTTTTCCTTTCATTTTCTCCAGTAAGGAAAAAAATTTATATCATATGTATTTGTTTTTGAAATGTGTGAAATGTTTGAAAATATATCGAACTTGTTTTCAACATTCTGTCTTGTGATTTTGTGAATGCATCACACTCTTGTGTACATACAGTAAACTTTAAGAATACTGAGACGGCGCCGGACATACAGATTGACAAGCCCCGCCCACTCGTCAGCAGAGGTTGCTGGGAGATAGGCGAGAGAGACTGGAAATTATAAATAATCCGTTTAATGTGTGAGTTTGCATGTAGTTATTTTGCTGTTTTTAGTTATAAGTGTGTGGAGGATGCATATGTGTTTGTTCTGTGAGGAAAGCCGGGAGCACCCTCACTGTGATGTGGGTGCGGCTGGGTGAGGTAGTTGCCATTAAGGGCAATGAAGTATTCTGAAAAACCTACGTGGATCTATTAATTAATAAAATGAACTTTACTGCTGTGTAAACTGGTTAAAGCTTAGCATTGCTGTGTAAAGTTACGCTAGCATTGCTCTGTAAATGTTGTGACTCCTATGGACCAATAATTGTGATCAAGTTCTCATGAATTATCTATATTATGAAGTAACCAACAAGATATGAGCACTGTGAAGCACTTTGCTTGCACAGCCGATGAAGGACCTCTGTCTGAAACGTCCTGTTTCTCTGGAAAAATATTAGGCTACATAGAGAGATAGACATATTAAAAATTGTAGTAAAGTACACAAAGTTTCCAGGGAAACAGGATGTTTTGGACAGAGGTCCTTCATCAGCCGTGCAAGTGCTTCTGATTTAATAGGAGGAGGAACCAGTATATATATGTATATATATATATATATATATATATGTATATATATATATATATATATGAAAACGTAGATGTTTAAATCATCGCATTCATTCCATGGGGTTCTAAAGTTCCAATAGTGGAGATCAGTTGTTTTTCTTTGAATTTCCTAATTTCATTGCTGTCATAGCAACAGCTAGCTATGCAAACAGATATGTCATTAATACAATGCCCATTAGTATTAAAATGGCTTGCCATTGGAAATGACATGTCCTTAATCCTAATGGTCCGAAGGTGTTCAACAAACCGCTCAGCAAGTTTTCTCTTGGTTTCTCCAATATAAAGCTGATTACATCTCTTGCAAATAATGCAATAGACAACCCCTGCTGTGGTGTATGAGGATGAATGGGTGATGACAATTGATCCTTTTGTGCCAGTTATTTTAGTGGCTGTGTTATATGTATTATATTGCTCTTGACGAGCATGTCTTTTTATTTTATTTATCGTCTAGCGCAACATTATTGACCATTCAGATTTCAACTTTAACCTACAACCGATCTACATGTGCTACGTGTAAATGTATTAACACGAGAGAGAGCTTGTTCCTGTGCAGCCATGAACATGAACTGCGCCTCTGTACTGCCTTTCAGT
This sequence comes from Brachyhypopomus occidentalis, assembly GCA_020368025.1. Taxonomy (NCBI): domain Eukaryota; kingdom Metazoa; phylum Chordata; class Actinopteri; order Gymnotiformes; family Hypopomidae; genus Brachyhypopomus; species Brachyhypopomus occidentalis. The sequence continues at coordinate 4,019,002 of JAGXOD010000025.1, read as the reverse complement.
CCAGCTTCTTCCAGTCAGCGGTAGGATCTCTCCACATCAACCACTTCCATTATTTGCTGGCGGTACCATTGTTCTTATTCTCAGGTCAGCAGCCCTCTTGTCTTTATTGAGCATTATTGGGTCTTCATTCCCAGTAGAGGTTGGGGAGGGAAAACACTGCACCCCCCCACAATCTGGCATCCTGATGTTGGTTATTGAAGCATCCATAGTTCCTACATCCTCTGCGTATACCCTCTGGGGTGGCTTGATTAGTGGCATTCCAACAATATATATATACTGTATGTGTGTATTGTATATTCATTCATTCATTATCTGTACCGCTTATTCCCGCTAGTCGGGGTCACGGGGGGGCTGGAGCCAATCCCAGCATCTCTGGGCGAAGGCAGGGTACACCATGGGCAGTTCGCCAGTCCACCACATGGCCAACACGCACACACACCTACGGGCAATCTAGAGTGACCAATCAACCTATGATGCATGTCTTGGACTGTGGAAGGAAACCGGAGTACCCGGAGAAAACCCACACAGGCACAGGGAGAACATGCAAACTCCACACAGAGCAGCCCAGACCGAGAATCGAACCCAGACCGCCTTGCTGTGAGGCGACAGTGCTAACCACCACACCACCATGCCCCCCCTGTATTGTATATTGTATATATTAATCAGGTATTTACTGTATGCATTTTTTAAGATTTTTCCATATTATTTGAGCCTGCTTCCCATAAAATGCTAAGTACATAATAGGCCTAGGTCTGCTTAATAAGGAGTAAACATTCTCACCATATTTACATATTTATAAATATTTACTCACCATATAAGCAATGCCTTAACAGATGCAACACTAAAGAACTGTAAAAATAGTATATACATTTAGGATGTATTAAACTGTTATGATTGGTTGTTGAATTTGCTCTCCCCACTCATTAAAGTTTTTTTGTGTGATTGATAACACTAAAAATAAAAAGTATTTGCCATGTGTCTGCCACCTCTAGGATTTGAAGTTCATGTGTCGTGAGGAAAGGATCCTCCAGAAGCAGCTGCTCAACATGGTAGCAAACAGACCACAGATAGCTCTATCATGGACCAGCATGTGTCATGCTGTCACACCTGTCAGTACATGTTAAGAGGCAGAACTTTACTAGATGCAGCTTCCTTCTGTCCCTCCAATGTGATCTTTTTTGAGCAGAGATTAGATTTTTTGGCAATTTCAAAATATATATTACATTAGAAAAATATTAAAACTGTCAGTGCTGGTGAGGATATCACAGTAAAGGATCAGGTCTTCACCATGCTCCAGTAAGAGGAGAATATCTGAGTGAGATTTCAAACATGCTATTACAGTTGTTTTTCTCCCAGCCATGTGTGATGTACACTTGTGAGATCTGTGTTTAGTGACGATGTTGATCTATTCTTTTGTTACATTTACTTATGTCACAAATGCACTGAAGTGTTCACCAGTCTTTTTAGCAGTAAATTGTACTGTAAATGGTTTTACAATTTGACAAACATTGATCTCAGCTGTAATTCTTATGTTTCATTATTCCTTACTGAATCACAACACAGAGGTTTAGTTTGCATCCTGCAGAGTTATCTTTGAAGACCAATGCAAACCAGTCACATCAAAGCCAGTGAATCTCTGCGTCTGTCTACAGAAGGGTTGGGCTACTGGAAGTGGGGGGAAAGGGAAGATGGGTACAATTTAACGCCTCATTATGCAAATTGATCATCTCAATTGACCATCACTCTGATAATGGCGGTGCCAGACTGCTAGGGAGTTTAGATATTCCTCTGAAAAACATCAGTTAAATGTCCCAGGAGCTAAAAATAAGATCTGGAAGAAAATTGAAGGAGACAATTTAGAGTGCTCTCAGAGGGGCATGACTATGCCGTGTGGCGACAGAGCCAATGGCTGCAGTGGTGAAACGCCCTGAAATGTCACCTGAATTAAGCACCAAAGGACAGCTGTACAGAAAAGTGTGGGGACAGAATAAAAATTAGCTTAATGAAGTTGCATTTAACTGCTCAGCGTGGCATTAAGATTTGACATTTGTTCATAGGTTAAAAACTAGCATGGCCTTTATTTTTAATTACGTTTATTTTGGGTTGTCATTATGTGTTTTTGAACACAAGGATGGATTAAGCATGGTATCGAAGGGTTGGCCCTGTCAGTGCTTAATTGCATTTATGGGTCTGGCCAGCTCCTCCTAATCCTGGATTATGATGATGCATGAATAGCAGTGACTTGTGTTTACAAGGCATTTATCATGGTAATGGGACAAATTCCCACATATCACATTAATCAAGGGCTGTAACACACCTTTCAGTGCTTGAGACAGTGCACATAGAATTAGAAACTACCGACAAGAAATGAGCACTTTAAAATCTATTTATTCACAACCTGGCTATTTGTCAGATACGAAAGTTACAAAATAAAATAGCTTAGTAAATGTAAATCTGGAAAGTTATGTGCACGCTGTAGGTAACCATTAGCGACTGGACATCATGTTTATTTTGGCTCTGTATAGCACATTGGATTTCAGATTAAACAATGACTAACGTTGAGGCTTTATCTGCTTTACTATGAACATCCATATCTGGGGAACCATGTTAGAATCTCACAACATAGAGATTTTTATATACAGAGCTTCCCCATGTATAAGTAATTGGACAACTGGCTACTTGGTTGTTTCGTGTCATTGTGTCTTTAGGTCTAGAGTTTTTCAAAATACACCATTGGCATCTACAATCTGTTGCTGTTCTCTCTACATCACAATATATCTCTATATCACAAGGCTAAAGGAAGTAGAGGACAATGAGGGACATCTTTAAAATATGACAATATGTCTTCATGAAATGCTAGTTTATTGTCTACTACATCGGTGATCTTAGCAAGTCCAAATCTTCTTGATGAACCAGATCCAGGACGTTTTTATAAATGTGCCAAAATCATAAAAATAATAATACACCACATTTTACACAGGAAATATATATATTCAGTCTCAAACACCTTTGAGGGGTATTCTGTGCACGTGGGCATACTGTGCACCCCAATGCCATGTTCATTCTATGACCCACCTTGCAGATGAGGGCTATTGTGAAAGAGTCCACGAAAGAGCAAAGCTGACTCTGCTGATTCTATAGCATCTTTAGTTAACAGTTATGGTTGTGGCACTGTCAGTGATAAATTATAGCATTTTATGATAAAATACATTGTTTTGTTTTTTTGTTCAATGGACTCCCTGTTTGGAGATGCCACAGGAGAACTGCAGGTGTAAGCTGTTGTGGTGGTGTTCTGCTGTTGTGGTGGTGTTCTGCTGTTGTGGTGGTGCTTTGCCCCTGTGCCTTTGTGATGAGGAACAGCCTCAGATCTTCCAGCAGCATCAGGTCTTTTCACTGTTTTCATGTATTCCAAAACAAAATCGACCACTGTTGCTTTGTGATTCATGTTTGACTAGACAAAAAAAGATGATAATATGAAAAATAAAATAAAATGCTTGTGTTTTGCCATATGATAGGTTGGGCATACAAGACTTCTGTTTCTGTAGTCGGTTGCCAATTGGGAGTTACTAATAGAAATTTTAAAAGGAGAGCCAAATTATTGCAAATGCATCTTTCAAGCATAACCAGGCAATACAATAGCAATGCAACGATCAGTATGGATGTTCAGTTTGCTTCAAGGGTCACATAAAAGTGCCCCACGTTTTCTTTGGCACACACCCCTCCTAGCGTTGTTATAAGTCAGCATGAGTAAACTTAGCTCTTTTTCAATATCCACTGTATTATCTGTAATTATTTATTACCTTTTATGTGATTTTATTCATGATTTCGTTTCCTTTTATCATCCCTTTGATCCTTATTTTATGATCACAGGAGGACTGTTTGATTTTACCTACATGAGATTTCATGTAGAGAAAACATATTTTTCCATGGCTGAGTATTTTCTATTACTGGGTGACACCAACTTATCAAAACATTATGCACTCTGTACCAGATAACAACAGTTAAAAGTCTGATGCTTTTGTTCAGAATATGGAGTATTAGTTGATTAGTCAGAATAGTCATCTTTGTCCTGCTAACGTCACTAACGTAAACATCTAGCATCTGTCTGGTTATTACTTTGTTCGGTATTAATGTGGTCATTAAAAATCAGTCCAAAAATTCAACAATAATCGTTGCAACCCTTTTTAAAGGCAATCTTACATTTTAACATCATACTTATGGGCAATTCAGTGAATATATGTCTTAGTCTTTACCACATGGTGGTGAAATTAGCAAGAATAAAAGTTTTACAGTTGTTTACAGTTTGGACAGCGCTCTTCTGTAGACAAAAGTTGTTATTAACATTATTTTAGTAATAATAATAATAATAATGTGTAGCACCTTCCTCACTTTCCCTGCTCAACGCCTTCCAAAAAAGAATGTTATGTCAATATTAAGATTAAGATTTTAAGATCCACAGTGCCCACCACTCACTTAATTAATACAAGAAAGTGTAAAAAGAAATGCCAAATAGAGTTGGGCACAGGTCAGGATTTGCTTATTTATGTCACGGTGAGGGAGGCTCCCCCTCCCGGTCACCTACGGTACAGCAGCCATTGTCCTGTTGTTGTTGCGTTGTGTGCGTCCCTCAGGTGGGTGGGGCTTATTAGCTCCCTCACCTGATGGTCGTTTGTCTGTCTATAAATGCCTTGTCTATGTACCAGTTGTCTGCTGGTTATTATATCCTTAATCTGGGTCATGTGCACGGGTTTTTGGTTTGCGCACGTTATTCATTAAACCCCTCTTTTTCTCTGAGACTTGGCGTGATCGCTTCCTTTTCGTTCGCACCTCCTGCCCGTCACAATTTAATTATTATGGGAAGTTGTGGTTGTATTGCAGTTGTAACTTTCCTTATAGCCAAAATGATTATATTTTTACCAGGTTAAATGTAATTAAATTTACTATGCAAAGAACAATGAACTGAACAGGTTAACATAAACGGAATAGTCATGTTGGATAACTGTCTGAAGTCTGGGAGTCACAGATTACCAGATGGTGCTCTGCCAAGCTTCAGTCTCAGGCATCTGTGACTTCCTGTTTTGCCTTCGGGAAATTAAATGTACATTAAGTGGGATTCAGGTCATGAAGACTGAAATGAGCGTTCAGGAACATTCCATGTTTTGAAAAGTTCGAGAGAATGTTTTGTGTTATTGTCACGTTGTAGAAGAAAGCACTGGATTGAAAGACATTTGCTTGCATCATGACATTACCTCCGATGTTTAGCAGATGAGACGACATTACCTCCAGCACGTTTAGCACTTCCTGTTTTCACCAGTTTCCTCTTTCCATGGCGCTTAGAAATGTTAATGCTCATCTCATCAGGTTAATGTTCATCTTATCGTTATATTGTGTTCCTTCAGGGGTTATGCTGATATTAAGATATTAAGCATGGTCCTATTGGAAGTCTTTGACACATATATGTCTATATTCTAAACAGTGTTTTCAACAATTGGAAAAAGGTTTTTCCTCATTACCAAAGGTATTCTTGAGTCATTCAGTGATTAATCAAAGTTGATTGCTTCTAATGAGGTCAGCCTCATAATGAAGCACCTTCCGAATCATGCCTTGCTTTGCTTATCAGAATAGATCTGTGTTTTTTAAATCATGGGTGCTACTGTATTGATATTATCACTTGCTTTTAAAAATTCAAACTGTTCACATTACATCTTCTAAACACACCTGTATTCAGTTTAACTGACTTCAAGGTGAGCAAAATATAATAATAATAATAAGAAGAAAAAAATTTTAAGTTCAAATGATTAATAATTATAGAAACAATTCTGATCTTATGTAAAACAACATTACACAGACAAATCTATTCCTGATGTAATTCACTTAAGCAAATTAAGCAAATATTTACTGATAGAAAGAATTTGTTTCAACGAAAAGAAATAAAATAGACTAACAGGTTTTAGAGCCTGGTATACTACCTGAAAAACAAATGTTCTGTACAAAAAGAGTTTGACATTTTGATTGGACATCTGATGAGCCAGATGGGTGAAATATCATGAGGTTCCACTAGTACACAGGTTTCAATTCCAGTCCTTAGGGACCAGCAGCCAGACCATTTTGTTTTGTTTCATCACCACTACACTTTGGCCAAGATATCAAGAGCTCTGCAGCCTATGATTACTGTTTTCAGGAGTAAAAGCTGGAACAGCACAAAAGCACGGACTGGGTGAGAGTCTCCAAAGACTGGGCTCAAAACCTCTGTAGCTGGGCATGTGGCATTATCCTAAGATGCAAAGCCACTGGATTTGTAGTTATGAAAGTTGGTTAAAATCTATAGGATTATTATTATTAGTGCTCATTCAGTAATTTGTCTTTATAACGTCTTCAGTCATTCACTACAACGTGTTCGGTTGTGTACCAGTGATTTTGCTATTGATAAGTTCACAAGTGGATTCACAATATACCAAGCAGTTGATGTTGACACACAAAATCCACTGGTGCTGGTGTCTACTAACATGATGGTGTCTCATAAAAATGGATTTATACGAATGTAAAGCAAATCAGCTTGAGAATGAAACATGGGGATTGAGTTATTAGACTTGTAGCCAAGATATTGGCATTGGGAAAATGTAACTATGAAATCATCACACGAACAGAAAGCAAGCGCGCCAACGTGATGACAGCCAGAAGGATTTGTAGTAAATGTACAAAATGTTTAATTTTAATGGATTTACCAGACATAATTTTTCATATGCCTTCATGCTTTCAGATTCAATGTAATCACTCTTGTTCATTATATTTCTTGTGAACTTTGGGGGAAATAAAGATGGGTGAGCTCACAAACTGCAATCTGGTAGACTGAGAAAGTCTGCTGTAATCCTTTCTAGGATGAAGAAAATCCTTTACAAATGAGGAAAGCTTTTTTTGTTGCTCAGATCTCTCTCTATCTCTCTTTCTCTCTGGTGTGCCACAGCACTGCACAGACCAGTATTTCACTGGCTGCAATGTACCTGATTCAACTCATGAATCACATTCACCACTAGATCCAAATCCCTGGTAAGTCTCAATTACAGAATGACAGTGTTAGATTTTCCTTAAAAGAGTCTTTTTTTATTCTAGTACCAAGTCTTTTTGATGATGTAAATGTTAAACTATAGCAGACTGATGGGATAGTGTGGAGAACAAGGAATTGCCATAATTCATAGCATACCATTGAATTCTGTGCAACATGGTGTGGCTGACAATTGAACTAACCTGCTTAACTCCATTAATGCGGCTGTGGCTAGTGGTGGAAGGAAACATTCTGAAGAAATTTTTTGGCCATTTACATACAATTAGATACTCTAAAAGTAATTGCAAGGTCCTTCATCCCAACGCTTCATCATAGAGAAATGCTATGATTTTCATCGGAAAATTGTTATTCAACGGTATTTCTGCTTTATTGGTCACATATTTCTCTCATTCTCGAAATAATTTAGGGCAATAAATAGGTTTTGAAAATACACTCAACTGCCATAAATTCCTATTTTATGGATGCACTTGTGGGTGTACAGTTAATAGCATGTCTACTGCAGAGTTTATGCTATCTTTGGGGGGTTTAGACCAATTTCAATGTGGTTATTTTAACATGTAAAAATCCTCCTGCATCACTGCTGTGCCTGATAAAGTATACCAGCTCAATACAAATCTTCATGGTTTCCCCACCGAGTAAATAAACAAAATTGAATAGTTTGTAAATGAACTCTTTTTGTCTCAGGTATCATGTTGTGGACATTCAGCCACATTATTACATGGATTGAGTTCCTTCATGTCAACACACAGTCAGTACCACAGGTAAATAAATCCAAACATTCTAACAGTCACTACAAAATACCATAACCCTACAGATTTAGGTAAACATATACGATGTATATCATTTGGTAGATTAAAAACTAATACAATTAAATAGGTGCTTAGCTGAAGAATGAATATCACACCAAGGAACTTTTCTTATTCAAGCTCATATATGGTCCTGCTATGTTACATTTTAACACTTTATCAGACATGTGAAAATCTAGCATATGCATTCAAATTGCACGTGTGCCAGTCTCAGAAACTTAATGTGTCAGTATTAAGAAAGATAAACTGCATGCGTAAACATGATAAGGTTACGTCAGGTTAAAATTTCAAGTTCTCTGACAGAGAAAGGCATACACTGTAAGAGGTGCTTAAAAATCACTGAACAGTCACTTCCATGACCCCAACACTCAAATTACACTTTCCTGACTATTCACTATTCTCTGTCATTGTAAAGATAGATACACTTGTGTTTTCAGTGTCTTCCTTACATGGTGGCCTTGTCCACTCTGTGACTATTATGATTAAAGGCTTGACATTTATTGCTTGGTCGTTTGTGCATAGCTGCTTACCTACCTTTTGTGCAACATTTATTTTTCTTTATAAAAATTTACATTTTTATAAATGTAAAATTATAAAGAAAAATGTACATTTCTTTATAAATGTAAATGGGGTTATGCAAAAAAACCTTAATGGTCTTATGCAAATATTTATGTTTTTCTATGTTAATGGGGTCAAGTGCTTTAAGTGTTTGATTAATGTACATTTCCCAGTGTTTTTTGGAAACACATGCAATGTTACAAATATACTGGGTCCATGTTGCTGTCTCCTTTGCTAAAATTTGACATTGCCGAGTTCCATGAAGGGAAAATTCACATCCAGAACCTCACTTCTGTGCTGTATAAAGTGCTCTTATTCCTGCATAACAAAAGTTAATGCTATTCATGACACTCAATTGGAACCCTATTACCTCATATTTCAATACTAGGATTGTATTTGGAGGGGAGAGTGCCAGTCCTCTTAACCAGTCAGATGTATGACCTTATGTGCACTTGAAGCAGACCCCAACCATTAACTCCAGAACTGTAAGTGGAGAGACAAAGGATATTTTGCTTTCTAGTTCAGCAATGTGCTTTATCAACTGTCAGGGCCAAATACACAATACTTCACTGGGACAATTGGTTTAAAAATTATTTAAGATCATTTTTGTTGTGTTTTACATGGCTGACATTGTAATGGTTATTGCCAAATGATACAGGTCTTAACCAATAGTCCCATAATGGTTGCAGGTGCAAATGAAACTATGCAAATCATCTTTACAATTTTGCATTTTTGTCTACCAAAGAGTGTAGTTTTACATAGACGTCTCCAAATTGGCCAATATAAGCAATTAGGTGTCTGGTTTTCACTCGTTGGATGGATGGATGGATGGATGAATGCGTGGATGGATGAATGGATCCACCACAAGAAAAGGCCCTATCTATATTTGTCAATAAAGTCAAAACACTGTAATTTAAATATATTTGTATATAGTACAAAGTATGCAGTACCTGACTTTCATAATGCATATAAACCATACATCTTACGCAACGACTTTATGCAGCTACTAAAAGCTGTGATGTTGATGAGTGGATGAGGTGCATAAAGGAGAACTGGTGGGAAGGAGAAGGAGAAAGCATGCATGGGTGTGATGAGGCTGTGCTTCACCCAGACTGTCAAGAGCTTCATATTTTCCTTTATTGATTTCCACTTCTTTTTGAAGTGGTTCCCCAAAGTGAATCATGCCAGTTATACAAGGAGCTGTGTGACAAGTCTGATAGAAACATTTGAGTTATGACTGAAGTTCCTCCTTTGGCCATGTTGGATGCGAGAGGCTTGGATATTGTATTTTATACAGTCTCACTAGTACGAGGGTGCACGTTGTCATTGCTTATCAGATTGCTTATCAGTCTCTAAATGCTTTTTCTCTGCAACACAAGATCTGCCTTGAAAAAGCCAAGGTGTTCTTTTCATCTTGTGTTTTTACAACTTTCAACCAATTAATCTGACACGATGGTGTTGTCAATATAGAGACTAACTCAGAAATATTTTTAACTTAGTGGTGACCATGTTATGTATAACACTGAGGAGCTTCAACATTTTCTGGCATAGTAATAAAAAAACATGAGCAAACCATGAACTGAGATCATGCACACCAGAAATGTCACAATGCATAGTATCCAGTTAATTCTATCCTGCCATTTTATACAATCTGTACTGCTCATAACATTCTATGTATTTTTTCCGAATGGGAATGTCACCCTTGTGTGAATTAAAAACATCATATATTGCTGAAACGGAGCAGAATATTTTGCTCAGCATTTCTCTTCCCCAGCCTGACTCGTACGAAGCAGGAGAGAGCCCTCACAGAGCTGTCCCACTGCGGGTGACCTTCTGAATGAGAAGTGCTCGCAGGCATTGATGATGAATATGCATTAGAGAGATTACAACGAGGTGACAAGGCGGGAGCTCTCAGCCAAATACCAGCACAGCTGGCAGCCGGTTCTTCAGAGCCACTTCTCTCCTCTTACATAACAGTAGAGAGAGCTGACAGTACCTCACAGGCCACTCGTGTCGGTCGCGTGTGAAAGCTACTGCTGTGGCTGTGTGCTCCTCTGTCTCGTCTCGAGCACTCACAAAACCGTCAACAAGCTGAACCTTCCAGGGCTCCATATCAAAATAAACCACGTTGCAGTCTTATTGCATGTCCCACTACATAGGGGAAACATTCTTCTGTTATTATGTGTTTCAAGAGGCTGGTGCTGAGGTAAAACAGCCTCTCTACAGGAGTAGCCTCTACCATCTGTCAGTGCTGGAAAGCCGTGGTGGTTGCAATAGGGACTCAAACCTCTGCTGCTCGCCCTTCCCTGTCAGGGAGGCGACAGAGCAGAACCTTCCAGGGATGACCAGAGACTGTTGGGCCACACTAGTTGTCTTTTGCCAGCCAGGAGTCATTTGCATGAATAAGCTATCATATCCTTTCATGTTACTGAGTACAGATTTGTTGTTGCATTCAAGGTGAGCGAAGGTTAGGAGAAAAAAAAATGTTTTTGTAAAAACAGTCCAATAAAAATAACTCCAAATCACAAGTCTGGTGTCTCACAATTGGCTAAGAAGCTTGTGTCCTATCAGTGGGAGCTGCCATCCATGGGCAGGAAATCCATGGCTGGGAGACAGTACGACCACACTCGTATGGCCACGCTCTCATTGGTTTGGAGGGATGGGATCTGTCAGGTCACAGAGATCTACAGAGCTGGGCAATTGGTGATCTACCACAAGCCTGAACAGCAGTTAAAATATATATAGTGTCTGGCAACACATGTTGGCTTGAAAGCAGATTTTAGCCCTTTGCTCTCAGTCTGGCAGCCATCCCGAGATTCCAGGCAACAAGAAAATAGGTGGGAACTAACTACTGTTACTGTACCTACTATATTTGATCATTTTAACTAAATAACAGGGGTTATTTATTATAATATAAAAAATATATTATAATATTAAAAAATCTAATAAAAATCATTTTGATTTTTATTATCTAAATTGTTGATCGTGTTAACACTCAAAATTGTGTTATCTTATGTCTGATACTGCTTGATAGTGTTTGATACTGCTTTGGGATTAAAATATACCTCTGGTCAAATAGCTTTGTGTCTTCACTTTGTAGTATATTTACTGCATCATGGTTAAAAAAATAAACTATAACAATACACTTTTAATTTAAATGTAATAAACATGTCCCAGTTAAAATATGTACCAGAACAAGCAAACAAAGAAAAAAACACAATATGGGCACTGTGACTCAGAGACCAGTGTACCAGCTGTGAGAGAGACCTCTGAAACAGTGTGAGTTTGGCAGAGAATGGCCACTATATGGAGGACAGCCTGGATAGGCCATGTCTAAATCCCTGCAGGACTGAGAACTAGCAGCAGGAGGGATACCCAGACTCCATCTGCTTCAGTCACTTGCGGCCATTCTCACCTAGCAGAAAGGCCTTGTGAAATGGACTCTATGTGGAACATTTGATGGAAATTATATTTGAACGGGTCTATCAGAGGAACGCTCTGCTTTATCTGCAGTTTCATTCTTGCCATAATGTTCTACCGTGGCATTTAAAGTGGAATGCTTATATGGAGCATTTACCGGGCTGCTATGTGTTGATGGAGTCTATACAAATCTTACACAGTAAAAATCACGTAAAGCATGCTTAGTCCTTAGGCAAAATTTAAAGGACCAGTGTTCATAACAAAGCGCGACAATAGCCTGCCATCTAGTGGACAGCATCTAATAAATATAGGTGAAAATAAAGGTGAAGGAATGTGACAAAAAACAGTCTAGTTGCAAATAAAATCAAAAGGTCTCTTAAACATGTTTTGTTGCTAAAGTATTAACTCTACTCCCACTCTCCCACAAACACACAATTAGAAAAGAGCCTATTGTGTACTGGTGACCATGAGTGGGTAGACATTTTCAAATTCTGAATACAGAGGAGACACAAGTGGCTGTTCTACAAACCACCATTCACACCAGCCCCTTGAATGTGTGATTTGAGTTGCAATTCAATAACCTCTCAATCGGAGTTACAAAGACTTTAGCATCAAATTTTAGCATAAAAAAGTCAATCACTACTCACGTAGGCTACCTGTATCATCTTTCAGACTCTTGAAAGACAACTGTGCCTAGCACATCAGGTTGTTAAAAATCTGTTGGTTGCAGTGCAGTGATGGTCAAAGTGGGGGTCACGCCCACGTCTCACAGGGTCACGCCCACAAGTGCATTACTGACATGAAGACCGTTTCAGTAAAGTGCCAGTTGCAGCTAAAAGCCTCTTCCATTTTAATGGTCATTTGTAAACCACGAATTAGAACTGGCGGTCTAATTCATCAAAACAATTGATTAGTAATAAGCATCCCTGCAAATTAAAAAAAATACATAAAACCTGCACAACCGATTGCAATACTGCACATTACATTTATTATCTATTACATTATCTATTACATTTAAGGACAATTTAAAGATTTTGTGCGGCACTAAAGGTACTTTTTGCGGCGGCTTATATCTACTCAATGACTACTCAATTAAATTTACACTGAACAAAAGTATCTAAACATCTAAAATATCTAAAATATAGACTATACTACAACAAAGAAATGTCTACGTAGCATTTATACTATCCTTAACACATTGGACAGGGTAAAATAATGTTCAGTAATCTCATCTATTCTGTAAATTGACCACATACAGTTCCTTCTTCTTACACAACCTTACGTGGGACTACTGATAAAAAAGAGAAAAAAGACCCACGAGTCGCTCTAATTTCTATGGCGCTGTTCGCCTTGAGGTCTTTCGAAACGTAGGTGTCTAAATCAAGCGCCTGTATAATACACGTCGAAAAAAACCCAAACGTTCAAATTACAAAATCATTCCGCAATGCACGGTATGATTAAAATATACACTTGAAAAATAAACGTAGTGCAAATCAGAAATTAAAACAATATAGGAAGAGTTCATTGCAGAAAGATTATTAGAAAGATCACTAGAGATTCTCTTTCTCCGGTATTCTCGCGGGCAGTCAGTCAGAAGACAAAAATGTCTGGAAAGAGTTTTAGGGTGAGCGATGGAGACTGGATTTGTCCAGATAAAAAGTAAGAAAACATATATTTTAATTTTGCTAACGTATTATCAGATGGCGGGTAATTATATGTACAAAAAACGGCGTTAGAAATGTATTTACCTAAGCTATTAAATATAAGCTAGCCACTTGCTAAGTTCACGTTAAGCATAACTTGCCCCGCACTGCTACTGCTCTGAAAGTAACAGCTAGCATCTCATTCTTCGCTGTTAGCCAGACGTGTGTGTGTGTGTGTGTGTATATATATATATATATATATATAGATAGATATATAGATATAGAGTCTGTTTTTGTACTTGTATTCTTAACACAGTATGCTCTCGTGCACTGTTTGCTAGCTAGCTAACTTGCCCTGCCACGAGAAGACTAGCTAGCTAAGTAGCTGACACACGTTTTCTTAAATATTATCCAACGCACGTTCGAGGTGTCAGTATGTTATGTAACCAACTAAGGCTTTATCCAAGTTAAATCGGGTGTAGCACAGCAGCAAATGTCTGAGTCGGTGCAGCGCCAGAACTACTTCGAGTTGCTAAGCACATAGTTCATTAGGTTAGCTGGCTATGCTAACTAGTTAGCTACGTGTTTGCAAACTAGGCGCGGTACGTGGTCTAAAATGTCAAGACTGCATCAAAATGTAAGAATGACTTATTAGTAGTTCTGTTTATCCTTTGTCCACCGCAGGTGTGGAAATGTGAACTTTGCCAGAAGAACAAGTTGTAACCGATGCGGAAGGGGTGGGTGACTGTATATTTAGGCAACAGAATACGAAATTGCTAGCTCATTGTTACGATGGTTTTGAAATTGTAGCTATATTTAATTGCTTTTTCTATATAGATATACATTTTTAATATAGAGTTTTTATATTTATATTATATTATTATTATAGTATATAGTATTGAGCAGTACATGCCATAGTGTTCATTCTTGTGTGGTCTGTATAGACATTCACAAGCCCATCTGCTAATGTAAGTACCGAAGTGAATGTGTCGCTGTTCTGGGCTGTTGTTGAACAGAGAAAACTACAGAGGCCAAGTTGATGAAGGCGGGGGGCACAGAGATTGGTAAGACCCTGGCTGAAAAGAGCAGGGGACTTTTCAGCGCAAATGACTGGCAGTGTAAAACGTGAGTAAATTGAGGAGCAATGGTGGGATCAAATGCTAACAAAGTGTAGCTTTAAAAATAGCGCCCTGTTTAGCTTATTGCAAGGCCTTAAAAATAACAATGTAACGGTTGCTTCTCTTACTCATTTCTTAAGTTTTTAAATTAATGAAAAGGATAAATTTTGTATGTGTGCAAAGAAGGCCTCAGGATTGATTTTAAGAGATTTGTATTCTATGAGAACCTGGTTTTCTTTCAGGTCTCACTTGTAATGACAACAGATTTCTTTTAAAGAGTGTTCTTGTCTTCTGGTTAGCCTTGCTGTTGACAACGTTGTTCTGTTTTATGCTTGCAGCTGTGGCAATGTAAATTGGGCAAGAAGATCAGAGTGCAACATGTGCAACACCCCTAAATATGCCAAACTCGAAGAAAGGACAGGTGCGTAAATAATTTTTTTTGCAAAATTCCATTGTTGACTCCTTTACATCTGCCAAATTCCTAACACCTCTTAATAAACCTCATGATTTATTATTATTATTTAATAGGATATGGTGGTGGCTTCAATGAAAGGGAGAACTTGGTGTACAATGAGCGGGAGGAGTCTGATGGAGAATATGATGAGGTCAGTGCTTTTACTGTGCTCAGTGATCTTTTTATTTTAGGGCATGTTTATATTTGTAGTTCAGTTTCCTTGATCCAGATCAAAGCAGAAAATGTTTCTGCTACGTCTGAACATGCCTATGTTATGATGACTCTCAGCTACCCCTTCGCTGCAGGATCATCCGGGCATTATCAGGACATAATTTTTATACTGATTTACGGACCTGGTTGGACCCGAATCTGTCAAACCACAGTTGGCTGCCGTGTGGAAAATGGCTTCTGGGGTGTTCAAACTATGTCAGCTTCTGTTAGTGTAGTTGGCCATCATCAGCTTTATAGAACTCATGTGCTGGTGTTGAGGTAGTATTGAGAAGAACCTTACTGCAAAATAATGTTGGCACTATACTTGAACTCTGTAGATGGTTTGTTTTTTCTGGAAGTCATTACAGAAGGTGTGCCACTTTACCTTAGTCCCTTATATTACATTTAGTATAATGCTTAATTGTTTTATTGGCTTTCAAGACATCTTGGCCTTATTATGAAGATTTAAATCATTGAGGTCTAGTCTCTGATTGCTGTAAGCATATACACAAAATAATTTCTCTTAAAAAGGAAGTTATGGAATGAACCAAACTAAGAAATGAAACGTACCAGAAGTTTTAGCTTTAGTGGAAGAGATGTAGAGATTTGGTAATGGGTGAGTGCCACAGAGGTCATGTAGAAATGGGAAAACCATTTAGCATTACAGGAATATGTAACTTACAGTGGAGTTTAAATCAATGCAACATTTTAACTATAACACTTTTAATTTCATCCCTACAGTTTGGGCGTATAAAGAAGAAGTTTCGTGGAAAAAATAGAAAAGAGGGTGATCAAAAAGGAGATCCAGAAAAAAATGAAAAAAATGAAAAATATGAAGACGATGATGACGAAGACGAAGACGATGGAGATCTGTCAAAATACAAACTTGATGTAAGATCCAGAACGGACAGTTGAGACTTTAGCAGTTTATACTAATGACAACACATTTGTAAAAAATCCACTGAAACTGAGCAATTCTCCTCTTGAACCCCATAAGGATGACGACGATGACGACGACGCAGATTTGTCCAAGTATGACCTGGATGGCAGTGATGAGGGGAAGCCCTCGGAGAAGAAAGCAAGTGCCTCAGGCTCCTCCCACTCCTCCTCACGCTCCTCCAGCTCGAGTTCACGGTCCAGGTCCAGGTAAAAGGGTACAGGGTAACTCCAGGCAAAATGTCAGTATCAGTATCAAACTTTCATTCAGAACTGTTGTAAAATTATCTTGTCTAATATCTTTCACGCTATCTTCTTTTCCTTTTCAATATTCTCTGCCTCTTGGTTGACTTTCACACGGAAGCACAAGGCACGTTTTTGTCATTGTTCACTGTGCCTTTGTCATCCAGTGTTGGTAAGATTTATTTGGTGGGGGAAATTGAAACCAGCAACAGTCCTTGACCATTATATTGCAATGCTCCCAAGCACAGAGATAACAGTGGGTGGGTACGGGAACTCGTTGGGAGTTCAGGTTTTTTTTTTTTGTAAATATTTGGAAGCAACGTTTCATTTTATCACAGCGGAGAAGCTGAAGCAAGCAGGTGGCAATTTGGCACAAAAACACAACTGGATTCTGTGTCACATTTGTATGTTGCTTTGTGCTTGACTCCCCGGGCGAAATTGAAGAAGAAACCTTAGGAGGACCAAGACTCAAGAGGGAACCCATCCTCCTTGGGAAGCCCAGCTAATACAGTCCATGCTTTAATATATTGTTTCCTTCCCTAAAATACTTTTTTTCTTTTGACAATTAACTCTTAATGGGTTGTTTAAACATAGCTGCCACTTACCAGAGACGGGGGAGTTTATTGGTTCCTCCCCATAACCATGGCAGAGTGAGTAGAGAGACAGCAGGTGCTCTCCTCTGCGTGGTTAACCACTGAGCACAGTACCTTTTCGCTTTGTAGGGGGAAAATGGAAATGTGTTGCTTTGTCTTGCAGGTCCCGGTCCAGGAGCTCATCCGGTTCCAGGTCACGCTCTCGCTCCAGGTCTCGCTCAAGGTGAATGAGGTGGCATGCACTCTCCATGGGAGAGAGTGTATGTGAACTGGCAGTGGTTGCAGAAACCACTTTGGATTCAGCCAAAGAAGCACAAATTCATTGGAACTTTAAGCATTTTTTTTTAAAATAAGCCCTTTGAAACTGTCAGTCAGTCTACAGATCCAGTAAAGTTATCTTTATTTTGTTTTTCTTTCCACTACCAAAGAGTTCTCCAGTGTTCTAGTAGCACCACATATTAAAGTGGTCCACCGCCAGAGATCTATTAATCCTAACAGAGGATCGAGTTTAGTTCAGAGAGCTGGATACTATAAATACAGTAGCTGCCCTCTTGTCCATTTTAATCCCTTTGGTGCACTTTTTGTGTAACGTGTGTGGTATTTTGTTTACTCATGAGAGTGCCTACTATTATCCCCTTTAAAAGATCCAGCTCCCGCTCTGGCAAAGACTCTGCTTCCCCAAGAAAGAGGTCTCGCTCGCCGTCTCCTGAGAGAGGCCAGAAGAGGAGTCGCTCCAGGTCCTCTTCTGGCGGCGGCAAAAAAAGACGCTCTCGCTCACAGTCGTCCGAAAGGTTTGGGTTTCTGTGGTGTAAAAAAACAAAAAAAAAAACAACAAAAAGCGTCTACTGGTGTCTGTTTTTGCATCACACTTCACAGATGATAGTGCCACAGATGCAACAATTTGGCCTGCAGGTGTATAGCAAAACAGTGACTGTAGGATACTGAGTTTAGCTTGATTTGTTGGAGAAACTGATGATTCATGTCACTAAGCTCGCCATGGTCTCTCTCTGTCTCTCTTCTTTCTTTCTAACTCTAGACGCCGAGGCTCATCTGGATCCTCCAATTCTGGCTCAAGCTCACAAAAGAAATAATTAACAACTGTCTTAAACAGGGAAACGAGTCTTTCTATAACTGCATGTTGTGTTTGGAGAAATCACAAACTGTGCTGTTTTAAGTATGAGTGTTGCAGTACTCAGATTTTTTCCATCATAAATCCTAGGAAACATAATCTTGCCTTTCTGACCATATAGGCTAGATGAACCCTGAAGAAGTTCAGTGTAGTTCCATACTGGCGGTAGTTATACAAAAATTAAGGGCATGTCTATTGCCATTTTAATGGTTCATCCATTTTTTTTTAATTCAGAGATCATGATCAAATTGTACACCATGGGATTATTCTATTAATGAACTACAACTTTATTTGGAGTTGTAGATATTCTGTTGCTGACTTTACAAATTCTGTGTCTACGGTCAGTTGGGACAGCCTTAAGTACTGAATAGGTTAAGTATTGCTGACTCAGGTCTGTGACTGCATCATTTTGAGAATAGCAAAGAGGCTTTGTTTTGGGTTTTTTGTTTGTATCCTTTTCTTTCAAGCTTTTAACCGCTTCATCTAGTTGTATGAGGTCCAGGTAAGTATGATTTTATTTTTGTTAAAAAAAAAAAAAATCTCTTGGCCAAATTGCTTAAATTGGATGAGGATTTTGAGTTAATCTTTACATGTTCTGACCTGAGATCAAGATTGGAGTAAACCTAATGTAAATTCATTTGCAAATTAGGCCGTCATCTCTTCTAGAAAAGACAACAGTCTACAGAATCCATTTGTAAAAAAAAAAAACAAAAAAAAGCAAAAAACAAAAAACTTGGGGCATATCAGATATTTTCCTCTTCAGGCAACATTTATAGAAAGTTGTTTACCATTAATTGGAACTAAATGAAATGGCAATGTGATTAACGTGAATAAAAAAAACTGTTCATCTTATTTTAATTTTGTGTGTGACACTTCTTTGTGAGGTGGGTCTGCAGTCAGCAACCAGCTGTCAGGTTGGTACCCTTAGGTACACCATCAGAGCCTGTGTTCTGTCAGGTTGGTTCCATAAAGTACACCATCTGAGCCTGTGTTCTGTCAGGTTGGTGCTCTTAGGTACACCATCAGAGCCTGTATTCTGTCAGGTTGGTACCCTTAGGTACACCATCAGAGCTTGTGTTCTGTCAGGTTGGTACCCTTAGGTGTACCATGTGTTCCGCTACCAGAGTTCATGTTGGCCTGTTTCTGTCCATAGAACATGTGGCCTGATATTTTTGATGCCTAATTCACTTGCCAGTGTCATTAAAGATAGCTGCATTAAAGATTGGTTGCCCTTCAAGTAATCGCTGGTTAACTGATCCTGTGATAAAATGGGGCAGAGCATGGATGCTGATATGTGCATGCATGTGCAGATGAGTGTCCTAATGGATTCAAAATTCACAGATAAGCAAACTACATGTTGGTCCTAGTAAATTGACCGGGTAGTATAGGTAGAATTATTCACTCATGAAATCTACTGGAGTGATGACCTACTACACTGGTGTGACTCCAATAACTTATGCACTTGAGATATAAAGGCCTAAACGGCCTCATATATTTAGTTTACATTCGAGAGATTTTAGATTTTAGTAGTAGAGTGGTAGATTTTTTTTGTTTGTTTAGGAAGAGTTGAATGTATACCGCTAGAGGGAGACGTTGGGGCATAATTCAGTATGACGTTTTCTAATGTAAGTAGTGAATAGGTTATATTGTATATTAGCTCGTGTTCGCTGTGCAGAAATGCATGCAAATATGCATATTACATTCTAAGTAATTATGGGTCCACTTTGTAATTAGTGTAATAGCATATGGGTATTTGACTTTGCCACCAAAAGTTGGCTACTGTGCATCCACAAAGCAACCATTGTGTTAATCTGGAACTTTTGTTGCCTGTTCCCGAAGCATCAATAGGCCTATTTGTCCGTACGGGTTAAGCCCCCGTATTCCAGTTCGAGCTTCAGTACGCCAGTGTGCGCTCTGCTGATATTGTAACGGGATGGACATCAGATGGGAGTCGCTGAAGGGTGAACGTCACAAATGGAAAGTGTCTGTATGTGTGTGTGTATCTCCGCAGGGAATAACTGCAGTATGCACTAGTTAAAGATGTAGAGGTAATAAAGGTTTCCAAAGAACCTGTATTGTTTGGGACAATGTTCTTTCATCAGCAGTGCAAGTACATTAGTTAACTTATGGTAAAGTTATTAAAGTTTGTGGCTGCTTCAATTTGTGAGGTATCCATTTGTGTATAATATTTTAATCATAGTTTAACTCTTTTTAGTCTACATTCATTTTGTGTGTGTTTTTATTGGATCCTACAAAAAAACTACTTTAAATTTCCATGGTGAAGTCCCGCCTCTGTCTTTATAATCCTAATGCGCGTTCAAACACTTCAGCAGAATCTGGAGACTGGAGACACGAAGAGTGTGGAAAGAACTATTTTAACCACGACCATGATCACTGAGAAAGGATGACATCCAAATGTAAAAACGATTTGCCGTCCAATGCTTCCACTGAAACAATGTGGGAGTCTAACGTTTCCAAATCTTTGCGTGACAACAATGCCAACAGAAGCACCAGCTGCGGATCTGTGTCAGTTGCTTTTCCTATAAGTATGATGGTTACGGGAATGGTGGGGAATTCCCTTGCAATTTTACTAGTTTGTAATTCATATAGGAAAAAGGAAAACAAAAGGAAGCAGTCTTTCCTGCTCTGCATCGGATCGTTGGCGCTGACCGATCTCTTCGGGCAACTACTCACAAGTCCTATTGTTATTTCGGTTTACAGAGCGGGGCTGAAATGGGAGCGCGTCGACGAGTCGGGAACTTTGTGCGCGTTCTTTGGTGTTTGCATGACTACTTTTGGGCTATGCTCACTTTTTTTAGCCAGTGCTATGGCAATCGAAAGGGCTTTAGCAATCACCACTCCTCACTGGTACTCAATAAACATGAAACCTAATGTGACCAAGCAAGTGCTCGTCACTATTTGGTGTCTAGTTTTATTTTTCGCCTTGCTGCCCGTTGTTGGCGTTGGGGAATACACTTTACAGTGGCCAGGGACATGGTGCTTCATTAGTACCGGTGACAGAGACGTAACGGGGAATACATTCTTTGCCTCTACGTTTGCTGTATTGGGGATATTTTCGTTACTTGTCACTTTCTCCTGCAACGTTGTCACTATCCGTGCATTGGTCACGCGTTGCAAAATGAAACCAAACGCATCCCAGTCCTCAAAGCAATGGGAAAGGCTAACGACAGAGACCGTCATTCAGCTGATGGGAATCATGTGCGTTCTGCTGATATGCTGGTCTCCTTTACTGGTATGTATTGAAAGTTTTAATCCGAGAAAGCGCACTTAGATCAGAGATCAGTTACAACCTAAACCTTAAATATGCGCATGAGTCCTCGCACATGATTGGAGATTCTTTCTAAATGTTAGAATTTGTTTTTATTATTATTATTATTATATTTTACTATGCTGTTGAGGTATTTCTAGTTTGTAACCAGAATTGGCAACACTTGAGCAGTTTTATATATATCTTATAATCCTGACCAGACGTTTTACAAAATGTCATAGTTTCTTCTGATCTAACGAAGCTCCGACACTGGGAGCGTATAAGTGACGCATGCATTTTTTTAACGAGAGGTACTTGCCCACGTTATGTAGACTTCAGCTTTGTCCGTTGTGGAGTATTTTCTTTTTCTTGTATTAATGTATCCTAGCCAGGCAGTTCCCCCACGAAACCAGTGTTGCTGTCTGAATTTGTCTGGATTTGTGACTATACAACATTGATCTTAGATTTTAGATCAAAGGTCTCCATTTTAAATCTCCAGAGAGACTTCATCTAATGCAAGGAATGTGCATCAAAACGGCATATGTTGTATATTTTCTGACTACAGGTGTGAAACGAGTAAAGGAACATACTAAAGTCAGGTACTTTCAAATAATAACATAGTACAAGCCATAGATCGTAATGTATAATTACATTGGAGCTTTGCACGAATCACTTTATTATTAGAATAGAAAAATATATATTCTTGCCGGCCTGAACGCCACTTCCAAGCACAAAGGCACAAGCTCTCCTGTAATGTTGTAATGGACCAGAACTTGGTCCATTTGTTTGTTGGTTGGCTTGTTTTATTCTAGATGAGATGTTTGTGGTTGTATGTTAAATGGACCCAGAGTGACTTGTATCGGCAGTATGCAGCATGTAGGTGTCTGTTCCAGTTCTCCCTGAACACATCATGGCTTATTCCAAATGTCAGTTGCATAACTTATTGATTATTTTAGATTTTGAACACGTTGTTCTAAACTACTAAAATATTATATTTATTAATTTTTTGATGGGTAATAACAGGGAATATTTGGGCTTATTATAATAGCCACTATTATTTATGGGTTAGTTTATCCTATCATACACTCATGCATTTTTCTTGCTATGAATTCTCTTTTTGTAGATACTAATGTTAAAGATGATCTCCAACCATACATCTTCTCATCACTGCAAGCCATCAACTGTCACTCTCCTGCCCAGTCAGGATTTACAGATGGACTGCAATTTTTTTCTAACAGTCATACGTCTGGCCTCTCTGAATCAGATCCTGGACCCCTGGGTTTACCTTCTCCTCAGGGAAATCCTGCTGAGGAAATTCTGCCAAGTGGCCAATGCAGTGTCCACTTGCTCACTGGATGGACAAAAGGTGACTCGTATTGTTCCAGATTCTATAAAGAAAGAGGCCATTGAGAGAGACGAATCACAGAAACTGTCTTCTCTTGACCCTGGTGGAAGTGCACAGGCATGATGGGTTATTTATACACTATTTATATAACACTGTATAAAAATGTATTTAAGAAAAAGGGCAGTGACATGTTTAAGATGAATCACAATCTAATAGGCTCTGACTTTTTTCCACATGCACTTGGCTTTAGTTGGTGGGATTTGCGAATAGCTGTGTGAGCCTAACATGCTAGCATGTGAGCACTTGACTTTGATGTTCAGAGCTGACCTGCCATTCAAACATGGTTTCTAAATGAAATGTGTGAAGCAAGCACTGCAGTCAGAGACCTTAACAGCTAAGGCTGAATAGCAATATCAGAGAAAAGCAGTTTTCTGATCAACAAGCACCAGTTTAAATTGTAATGTAGGTACATCAAAGCATTTAATTGCCCAACTGTTTCGAAAGTAAATAAAGACATTTGTTTAATTTCTTAAATATCAAAATTTATAATTTTATTTAATTTCTTTGGGACGAAGCACTGAATGGTCTCAAATCTCTGTCCTCAATCCTATTTTATCTGCTGTTATGACAGAGGAACAGAATTAGACACTAACCCATGTCATAAGACCATGACATCATCAGACTAGTACAATCAGTTAGCTGATGCAGGTACATCACACAATGATCCTCCTGATGTTTGGACACCGTGATCTGTCTACCAACTTTTGTGAATGCATTCCTTCATTATTGCTTTCTGAGTCACACAGCAGCCATGGAAACCACATCACATCCATGGTTAAATCCTTACACTTACATCCATCCTTACACTTGAAACTGTTCCTTTCATAGTGGAGTTCAAGAGGTGCCCATATTTGACCTCGCCACACGTTAAGTCATATCTCATATGCATGTTCTTGAAATGCACTGAAAGAACTATTCATGAAATAAAAAGTAGTTACAGTCAAACCACTAACAGTAGAGAGACAAACCCAGAAATAAATCAGTGCCTTTTGAATATATTTTTGTGTCTTTTGCCTACAGAGAACCTATACCAGTATAAAATCTGAAATAATTCTGATGTCCCTAATTGGATTGTTGACTCTAATTCCAAAGGGATCCTTTTTTGTATTGGTAATTTTACAGCCAGTACACGTAATTGCAGTGTTTTGTTCAACCACACTGTGCAATAAAGTTGTTTTCATACTGAGATTTCTGTGATTACTGACATTGTTAGCTGTAATTGGCTGCAAAGTGAACTATTAGCATTCGGTTAAATCAGCATTCAGTAATATATTTGGCAATAATGAGAGGCCTAAAGACCATAATGTCTTGGAAATAAAGCAGCTGGGCAAAACATGATGGGTACTTCATAAATGAAATATACCATTCATGCTGTACCATTGAACTGTTACACTAAAGTCTTAATCTGGAAGCGTGTTTTTACGTTTGTTTGTTTTGTGGCTTGTATACATGCGCTGGTCTTTAATGACCACCCTCTAGTGTCTCCTAGCAGTCAGGCCAAATATGGAGTCTGTTTCCAGCAGTTAGCGACTTTTATAAATAAACATTCAAAATCAAACAAATAAACCACCAAAAAACAAATCATGATAGCCGTGACAGATTAACAGTCCTTTTTATTTGTTGTACTCCTTTGGAAAAGTGGCACTTCCTGTCATGTGTGAATCACATATGGTAATGGGGCTTAGTGTTTTGCCAGCGTTTTTCTGTGTGCAAACATGGTCATGTGTTCATAGACATGGTCTTTCCTAACCATTCGCCAATGATTTCAGGGACATAGTTATTGAAATTAAAAGGATATGGATCTGTGCCAAGACTTTTGTCTTTAGACTCTGAATGTACTAATTCGTTTTAGCTATTACCAGTATTAGTTACACACAACACTCAGTCATAGCAGGAGCAAAACAACTCTGCATGATATTTATTATATATTGTCCTAATATTAAAATAACACTGAAGTCTACAAGTATGAAAAATGGAGCACTTTTAATTTTGAGCTCTTGGCAGTTACTCTTAACCACAGCGATTTGCATACATTTACATTTATCAGTATCAGTATCGCAGTGCAGATGCTCTTTGGGACTGGAGCAATATTGGTGGCATTGCTCCATCTTCCAGGTGAACCATACCATACATTTGCTACATCCTCTGCTACATCACCTTTGGCTTACTTATGTGTGAGGACGAGGCACCAGTTTTCTGGAGACCTATTCAGTGCTTTGTTAGTTCTGCGTTTAAGGATTTTTTTATTTTAAGATTTAATTTCTGGGGTTTTGTTGCGAAAGGTATAATCAGTTGGACACCAGGTGTTGGTAGAATGCATGTGCTATGTTAAAAGGTGTGGTACACCATTTTACTATTCTGTAACCAACATGAACCCTTATTATCATTATTTATTTATTTATTCTCATTTGGCTTGTTCAAGAAACACGGCAGATGTTTCATATAACTACTTGAAAATGACATGAAATGCTAAAGTGTGACATGTATGAGCTAATCTATGAATACTGGACATGTTGTATTCATATTTGGAATTCTGTACCCAGCTGAAGAATGACTTTTTGTAATAGCACGGTATTCAATGGACATACAAATCTACACTGAAGATGATATGTAAATAAGCAAAAATGTTCACAGTGGGGTCTTATACATGTATGTGTTTTTTAAATTGTTTATGTAATGCTTGCATGTAAAGCCACCAGCAATGTCCTGGCTTGAAGCCTTTGCAACAGTGAATGTGAATGTTAGATAACTGTTATGAGGGTGCCAGAACTAAGACCAAGCATTATATGTCTTATTTTTCTTTAATTCATAACTCAACTCTTCATTAATGTATAGGGACTAATTGTTTGTTTTTGTACATGCACATCTGCCTGTGACACCGAGCATAATCTCAGCACAGGGACTTTGGTCTGCTTATGTATGTGCTAAGAAATGTTTGCAAGACTTTGCAGATTTTTGCCAACTCTGCCAGTTTTTCTAAGCCATCAGACAGTGGCTGTTGCTTTTTCTCTTCAAATCCATGCGCGCTTACTATGCTGTCTGTGTATCTACAGTCAGCCTCTATTTCACAATGGCTCTATAACTCATTTGAACATTAATTTAAAGTCCCATTTCCGTGAACGCCGATTCGAACTTTGCATTGGCTTTTATTTTTAGGTTCTTATGGTACGTTTACCGATAAAGATTCATATGAAATTGTAATTGTGCTGAGCAGAATTGACTTTGAACACTTGAGGACACATGGCAACATCACAGTGCTTAGTCACTGTTACAGCAGAATTATACATAGCTTCATGTGACACAGGAGAGGGAGAAGGCCATTCTCTATCACTGATTCTGTTTAGAGGTTTCCTTGTTATGCGTAGCACTTTACATTGTGGTCTTCTGTTTCTGCAAATTCAGTATTCAGAAATGTAATTCTGTTCTTTTTGGTATTTTCATGTACTCTGTGGGAAATGTTTTTTACACTCAAACTGACAAATGCTCCTAATTTTCATACTTCCTCTGACTGATAAACAGCTCTTGATCAGATAACACTGTCTGATCTCACTGTGCACTGGTTACATAACGAAGAACGGCATGTGCCACATGTTTGTCAAGGCGTAATATCCAGTGAATCACAGCCCATGAATAACATTCCAATTAGTTATTTAAAGTGTTACCTAAAATGTCATTAAATTATGTATAATTAGTTATTGTATCATAAATAGTTGTACTATTAATGGTGCAAAAACAAATCTCATGTCTTATGATACATCTTTAAAAAATATGTGATGTATGTGGTGAATTAACATAAATTAACTCATTTTGTTTCTTAAACCTTTAATCACACATTCCGAATGATTAGTATGTAATACTAGTCTCATTCAAATGTTAGTGTATCATTAATATTGCCAGAGTCAATTTTGATCGTCCATTACATCCTTGAGGGAAACTTTTAAAGACAGCCATTTAAAAGTACTTAGAGACATTACATTCCATTTAGAGAATGTCTTTACATAGTCAGGAGAGGATAGCAGAGTCTGCATTGTCCATTAATGGAGATGCTGAAGGGTTACCTACTCCTGCAGTTCCCCCATAATGTAATTGACTAATGCACATAATGGTTTTCTGAGAATTCTCTGGAGCTCTTCTATTGTATCTGCTCAATGATGCTTTAGCAAGAAATCATTAATAAATGAAGTATAGCAACTGTGACAGCTAAACATGATAGTACTGAACATCATGAATCTGTATTACAAATACAAATAGTGTAGATTGATTAGTATGCCTTTGTCGTTGCTTTGGTGAAGGTATTTTTTTGGACAGAATGTCACCGTTTGAAAGTCCTGCATTGCCAAGCATCCAAACCTTCCAACCACAGGCATACTTCACCCAGGTTAAGCATGGAAAACATTTCTGCACATACACCTTCATAGTGCTTTAATGACTTAAACATACACATTATGGCTTCTCCAAAACGTGAGCTGTAGCAGTTCCTAAAATAGATTTCTAGAAGCACATGACTGAGAATGGAGACATTCTTGCAGACTCAGGTCTATCCTGATGCCTACAGACTCTCATGTGGAAAGTCATGTGGTTATCACAGAAAGCCATATTGTCACCTTGAAAGAAACAAGCCAATTGTTTTCACATAGTCATGTTTCAAAGTCCAGTAATTATCTCAACCTTTCAATGTGTTTAACTAAAAAAAAGTTTTAAATTGTTAAAAACATTTGAAAATTAAAAAATGTTAGGGTTAGAGTTACCATACAGGGGGCTATGAAAGGCAGTTAAATTAGGTGAAGGAAAAGTCGCTGATCACTGATCGTTACTCTGACCTCAAGAGTACTCTGACCCCACAAGAGCTGACAGCCGACTGGCATTATGTATTTGTATACAGAAAGCGTTATTATGAGGTTATGTCACCAACAGATGCCTCTATCTCTTCCACTCAGCATAAATCAAACTTAAATATTCATATCCATTTCCGAGGACAATCAGTTAATTGCTTAGCCTAATCAGTCTAATGGTTTAAATACATTTACTACTTATTGAAATTAGGCAAGTTTTGCACCATTTTACATTCATTCAGTGAGGTGAAGAATATTCTGATGTAATGTTGTTTTTGAGTCCGGCACAGTGGATTTGAACTGGAGCAATGAGCATGAGTATAAGACCCAAACTCAGACACTGGGAATGTTCCCTGAGAATGCTCCAACACATCTGCAGTGCAACCAATTTGACATGAGTCTTGTTAACAGTAAGTGAAATTAATGCTCACTGGGATTTAGGTTGAGAGAATGAATGACTTTGTCAGTCAAAAATAAATAATATTTTGGCACTGAAACATTTTTGGCCTTTACTTGCTTTAGAGAAACACTACATTGTTTTCATTGGCCTTTGGGTTTCCCTTAAACGTGTGGTCCAACTCAAAAGACTTTATCCATTTACTGAAGCCTGTGCAAGTTTTGCTACATATGCTACACACGTGGTAGCTAGAGAATGGGTTAAAAAGCACTGAAGTGTTCCTTTACATACATGTATCAGGTCATTTTCAGGTCATCCATGTTTCACGCTCCTTCTCTTGGGATTGATTTAGAAATATTGCAAATAGTCCATATTCCACATGTTTGATTAGCATACTTTGATGCACAACAAGCCTCTAGTCTTGAGTATAAAACCCTGATGATGAATAACATGTTATCAATCAATGCAGAGACAAGAATGGACAAACTCAGCATGATTAATAGGCTTTCAAGGTTGTGGGTGCTTTCATCTATTAGGCTAGAAGCTAAGTTAATTGGAAAGTCAACATTTTTAAGTCTGCTGCACTGAGCAAGCATCTGCCTGGCCTGATGATCAGTTCATACACTGGGTGACCAATGTTATACAGTCGTATGGGACAGTGATGCATCACACATCTGCAGTGATGAATAGGTTTAGGACTCCATGCATGTCTATTGAATGTATACCTCCATATATAATGGAAACTATATGATCACAATCCCTATGAGCACTTTCAGATGCTAACCCTAAAACATGTAGGGTGAATCCAGCATCAGACTGCCAGGACTGGATCAGGTATGCCCAGAGACTTTTCCCGAGCTGCATTATCAGGGAAAATCTTCTCTGTGAATGAACACACACACACACAGAACAACACACACACACGGACATTACCAAGTGAGGAGTCAGGGACGGACCATGACAATAAATATTGTTTTACAATATTATTATTGGATGTTTGATATTTCATGTTTGAGTATGCCCATGATTACAGTACTATATTCAATGACACACAATAACAAGACTGTACTTACAGTGATGTGTTTTTCTTGTGTTTCACTTTTTGGACCATCTGTGTGTACAGTAATTGTACAGCATTTCAATCCTGTGGACATGTAGTTAGTGTCTTGACTGTGAATTGTATGTGTTTACTGTTGAACTACCATGTGCTTCAGTACATCAGACAGTTTTGCTGCATGTATTTATTGTTGTAATTGAAGTAGAGAGTTTTGTGGAGAGGATGAGGTGTTTTACAAGATGTGTTAGTATTATGCACATTGTGTTGGATGGTCAGAGGATGTGGTCACTGTTTTTACCAACGTGATTAAACACCTAAGAAAAAACTTTATAGTTTAATGCCCTACAATAAAAGAAGAATATTGTAATGACTTTTATAAATGTCTGAAGACCATTTCTGCAAACCTTTAGTGCCTCAGAATTTTGTGACCTTGTGAGGTCAGAAATCATAATTTAGCTCCACCATGTCTGCTTCAATGTCAGAAGCACAATAGAGTTAAAGATGGCAAGAGAGCAAGAGAGCAGTTGTTAAAGATGGATGTTCTCCCTGGCTACACTAGCCTTTAAAACTGGCATATATCCTATTCTCTCCCTTTCTCTCTCTCTTTCTGTCTCTCTCAAATTTATGAAAAAACCTCTCCTTTGTATCATTCTCTCCCTTTGTACAGGCATACAAA
Organism: Brachyhypopomus occidentalis; assembly: GCA_020368025.1. Taxonomy (NCBI): domain Eukaryota; kingdom Metazoa; phylum Chordata; class Actinopteri; order Gymnotiformes; family Hypopomidae; genus Brachyhypopomus; species Brachyhypopomus occidentalis. Next base: position 3,989,194 of record JAGXOD010000025.1, on the reverse strand, counting down.
TACGACACCTTGGCTATACTAGGTTATCTCTAGTATATAAAGATTGAAATAAAATTAAATGAATTCTCTCTTGATCTATATGGCTAACAGTCTTTCTCTGGGTCTATCTACTCTCTGACTCACACACAGGACCATAACTATGATGAATTCAGTGTTGTCTCACTGCTGCCCCCCCACACCCCAAAGTGCTATCTTTATTCTTTTCTTGTAGTTTTCTGTCTTTGTTTTGCAATATTGTCATAGATGATAGCTTTCAGATGCATGAGACACTGTGCATCAATGTGCAGGAATTTGTATGCAAGTAGGCATACAGATATATCTCAATGCATACACTTACACTAGTGAATCACTACACCCTTACGATATCAGTAATATACCCCACGGAATCAGTCCTGCAAACTTGTCATAACTAAATTTGTAACTTGGAACATTCATGCAATTGGCAGACAGAATGAATAGATTAAGCTACTGCATCACCTCACTAATTAGATGCAGATATTGGTATATTACAAGAAACCCATGAAACAAACTACCACAATCTGAAGATCACCACAGCTTAGTCATATCCTCTCTGCCAACCATTAAGGCATTTCCAGTCCTTCTACAGTTTCTCGCAGGTGTCTATCCACACTGGTCAAACATTAACTACAGTCGCTGCCAACACAGCCAGCAAAAAGTAACATCTTGCAAAACTCATCTTCACCACAAAACTCTCGACTGCTAATGCACATATATACAGCTGGAAGTTTGTATAAAAAAATAGAACAATTCATGTCTGATGTTGGCAGTGCTTGGAGAATTCTCATTTTAGTCAACAGATCATCACTCATACTCTCATTTTTTCTTTGTAGTTACTCTACTATACTAATATCACTATATCACAGTCAGTGACCTTGCTCCAGTCTTTCGCATAAGAATCACAAACACAAATGGTGCCATAATACATCCCTCTTAAAAGATCATGAATGTAGTGGTTATATCAGAAGGGAATATACATCATTCCTGGTAATAAATGATTCTCTTGAAACCTGACCAAGGTTCCCAACTCAAACAATCTCTTGTCCAAAATGTTTAGGTTCATATTTGAAGCAGACACATCAATTTCTGCAACAATGAGAAACTGGGAAGATCTCTGTTACTCCCAATGTAGACTTCATCCCTTAACTTGAGGGTGGCGTAGTTAAGGTGTTGGGGATGTATTTAACCAACTTCCTGACTAGAGGTTAGTGAGGGCCACATGTAGAAACATGCACAAACACAGTCAGACAAATCTGTACAGAACTTGTTAAATCAAGAGAATCGGCACAAGACAAAATAATTAAATTTCAATTATTGTGACATAGAAAAGGGAGTTTAATTGATATTCAGGGTGACGCACCAAAAAAAGGTCAAACCAGTACTTGGTAAGCCGTTAGAAAAACAGAAGGCAAAACATGTGGTCAATAAACAGTCCAGATCCAAAACCGTAGAGCAAACAAAGCAGGCAGGCAGAACAGAGTAACACAAAAGGGGTAAAACCAGCATCAGCAACGAGTGCTACAATGCTTGTCATGCTTCCTAGAGGATGGCAACAGGAATGAAGAGGCATATATACTGAAAGACTAACAGGCTATAGGTGTATTAATCAGGGGAGGAGGAACATTGGTGCTGGACCACAGGATTCTGGGTGTTGGAGTCCCTCAGGCTGTCTTGTATGACAATTCACTCTTGACTATTCTTTACTAATTACTAGTATCCCCTGTTGTGGTTATTAATGTCTATATTCATAGTTTTCCTTCTGTATCATTAATATACATCTGTCACAATTAGTATGTGTCCTAGAAATGATCCCCATATTACCACTATCAAAGTCATATTGGTTCTCCAAAGAGGGGGATGGTGGCAGGCAAAAAACAATTACAATTTGTTGAATAGAATATGCTGTAAGTTCATTGTCTTCCAATAATGATAATCGAACTCTTCCTAAAACTAAGACTTCAAGACTACTTCAAAATTTGACATTTCCTAATATAAACAAACTCATGTGGAGAAATGCATGATATTTATTTACGTATTATGAATAGAATGCAGCAGAGCTCTGAAATGCCTGCTGTGTCCTCCACTGCTACAGGCGTCCCAGACAACAGCCATGCAGCCCGTCCATTTAGCATAATTCTATGTGGCAGTCTGTTATTTGGAGGGCAGAGCTAATCAGTTTCCAGGAAACGATTAGAAGCAACTACGAATGAACAGAAGGGGAAATACAGTTGAAATCAACAGTACTGGGGTCAAAATTAAAACTAGGCACCAGTGGGAGCAATTAGTTGTCTTCCAGTGTGATGGTAACAAGTGCTATTTCATCAGATCTGCAAAGCATGTGGAACAGTGATAGAGGGCCTCAGTAGTATAGATTGCAGGTTCAGCATGTGTTAAACCAACCCCACTGAACCCACGTTTCTCTGTACTCACTGTTCTCCTGAGCAACAGATGCATGGTGAGATGAAGATGAAGGCAAAACGTGGTCTGCGCTGATGAACTGTCATTTCTGAACGTAATTAATGTTGATACATGCAATCAATGCTGAGAACACATTGAGAACACTACTGCTAGACAATAAACCTTCATCTGATCAGTTAAGGACCTGATGTTACACATGGCCAGACTGGTCATTGACTTTATAAACAATGACAATTTAGGCTTCACATAATTTAACAGGGGTCATATTGATATTGGTAGTTGCTGTCAAGGGGGAACTTCCTCTATGCAACTCCTGGCAGTGCAACATCTCCTCCCCTTGTGCATTGTCCTCCCCTTGACCTCTCATTGTAGACATGGATTGCTACTGCGCTGAGACAATTTCTTAATTATGGTTTTATTGAGCTGTTGATTAGCCTTCTAAGGCATTTTTAGGGCATCACATATGCTAATTTTCTGTTCTCATTAACATGCTCTCTTGTGTAATAATAACTTACAAGCCTTTACTGAATCTGGCGTGGCCCCGTAATATGAACTGACTTTACATCAAAAAGACCAGACGCAAGAAGTTGCTCTTGCATGAAGCCTTTTGTGAAGGAATGAAAATGGAATCAGCATAGAACCAGACATTCTACAAGTCTCAAAAAGAACCTAGCGAGGCATTCTCTCCTGGAACATCTGCCCCAAAATTCAGATGAAGTTCCTGATGTCTTGTTGGCTTGTCTCACATGCTCTCAGGGGTTTCCGACTCTGATGGGGCTGTGGCACTACCCATTTAGCACTTACCCACCAGTCAAAGTCACAAATATGGTATCGTATGCTAATCCCAGGAAAGCTTTGAGACTTTGGTGGGAAATGATTTGACTCAAGGCAGTATAAAATATTAATGATGCAAAGGACCTCTTTTATGGAAAGATCTTTTATGGATGTTGAATAATCATATTTTTGCTTGAGACTGCCGAAGTGTTAGGATCACACTAACTCTAAATGGAAGACCACTTTTAAACAATTGAATCAAGGTCTAGATTGAATCTTTTCCGGATATTTGTTCCAAAGTGCAAAATGCTGCTGCAGCAATAATGGTTCCATGTTGATTAATTGGAACTGAAATCTTTATCACAAAAGTGTTTTTCATTATTGTGTCTTCTTGCAACTTCGAATGACTTTAAATTTGTAACTTTTTTTTGCTTCATCTCATGTTGCCATAGTGAAATGTGCTGTGATGATAAAAACTACATGTTTGTTTTTTACAAACAACTGGGTATTGTTCTCCTTCTGCTCAAGTAAACAGTAATTTTGTGTTTGAATTTCCACCAAGGGTTTGTGTGCATAAGGAGAACGATAACATATTTCCATGTGGTGGAGGGAGTCATGGTGCAGAATGGTTTATTAGTTAACATTTGCTCTTAGCTAAATGCTATTCCATAAAGCCTTGTTCAAATAAGTGGTAAGTGGGTTTTTATGTTGTAATTTAGTGCTTTATCTCTGAGGCAAGACTGTTGGACATGATAAATGTAACTTGGTTCTTATGAACCGAGATGATCAAAATGATCTACTAATGATAACTGCAATTAAAGGAAATTAGTTTATAATGTCACCAGATTCGTTTATATTATGGGGGAGATGAGTCACGGTGCCATCATGACTGCTCTGTTTTTAGGAGTAATTCCTCTTTGACAAAACAAATGTATGAAAAAGACTGAAGACCCTTTGAAACAATCTGGATTCCTGCATGAATGTGTCACAGTGCAGCATCCAGCCTGAAGGACACACACACACACACACACGCGCGCGCACATGCACACATGCACACACACACACACACACACACAGCAGTTTTCCCATTCCCAGCCCCCTTATTATTGATTACCTTCATCTCTCCCTTGTTTGCCTGTTTGTTCCTCTTCTATTTAGACCTCTTCTATTTTGGCCAGCTGTACCCTCGCTGCAGCGAACCACTCACAATGAGGGTGATGTGAACTGCTACAGTACACACACACACACACACACATACCCCACACCCAATCACCTGATTACCTATTACTTGCACCTGTGCATTGTTTGCCTCTTTTTTTTCTCAACCTTAGATAAGCTGGTGCCAGCTCAGTGCCCTGATTTTCTGTTGCTCTTAAAGCTAATAGAGAAAACTACAATTATGCACTCAGGCGTTTGTTCCTCCATGCCTTTTCCCACTCAACCAGACTACAGTTCCCAGCATTCAACTATCTAGACCATATTCACTGCTATCTTAGATCTAGCTGGCACACCTCATAATTTATCACTGTCACCTGTTCCCAGTTCCCTCGCATTATATAAGCCCCTACTTGTTGACATATTCCTAGCAAAATATGGTGTGTTTTCCCAGCAATTCTAAGCCTTGAGTTTGGATTGATTGTCCATCAGGTGGTTATTCACTTTTGATTTGTGTCCTTGCTATATTGGATTCCCTTATTGGATTTGTCTGCCATTCTGGGTGATCTGTGATCTGGTTTTGCCAGTTTTCTGATTATTCTGATTGTTCCAGTTTACACACACTCTCATGGGTTGTCAAGAATGTTTTATTTTATGTTTTTGAGCTCCTCTCAAATCTCTTTTTGTTAGACCATATTGTACATGAACAGAATTCTGTCATCAAGAGCAAGTTTGTGAGGTGGAGGAGAAATATTTTGAACTGAACTGACATCTGACTTTTATCTCTCTGAGTGAACTTGATATGCTTTATGTTAGTAGTATTCTATTCTACAACTAGTATTCGTATGTTCTATATATTAGTAGTACTACAACTAGTATACTTGTATCCTTTGTTAATAGTACTAGTATACTTATTTATAGTATACTTTTTTATTGCGCTGCATTGCACAAATGATGAAAGAGAAATACATTGAGCTTTTAAATCAAGAATGATGTGGTGCAATGTGGCATGACATACTTCACTGCTAAATAAGAGGACTTACTACCTCTATAATGGAGCAGTTTCAACCATTTGTAATTCAGTGGCCGTCAGAAAGCTAAGATGGTTTAAAAAAAAACAACAACACAAATTTGGCTCTCTTGCTTAGATGGTCCATTAGCCATGCAGATAAACATCTTCCTCCATCATTCACAATAATCAGAGCAGTGATTTATAAGACGAGCCACAAAATCTGGCCACTTTGGTGTCAACTACTACTTCTGTTTTAAATCACACTCAGAGAAAATGGGCGTTAGAGATACATCTAAAACGTAAACGTTATTAATGTGTGTGCATTTAACTTGTTGAATATCAGGAACAATTTTTACATTTTCCCTATATAAAACATGCAGTTCCAAAGAAAAATGCTATACATTTTAATTCCTGCATGCCCCTCACACTATGTCCAATACTAGAACATCCGGTAACAAATTGCTGATGGCAATCAATTTTTTAACTTCAAATCTGTGTCTCAGAATCTACCACTTAAAAAAAACTGTGGACCTCTCTAAATGACAGCAAGCTTTACAAAACAAAACAAATTGTGACATGATGACAGATGAGTGAGTTCAGGAGTCAGGGACCGTTTAATGAGACAAAAGCAAACAGCGTCCAAACAAAGCAAAATAGCTTCTCAATAAAGTGAGGGCATTCAACTTGGCAGAGGAGACAGGTGTTAGTCTTGATGTACGTGCAGCGCATGCTTGAGTTTCTGATTGAAATGCATGTTACTATGCCACTTTTATTTCCATAAAAAAAATAAATGTTTTCCATAATAAATATTTTCCATAATTTGTTTTCATTTCAAATGGTCTGGTGAACATTGACCCCTCCAACCAATTGTTATTGTATAAGCCACAGAGGAAGACAAAGCCACAATGTCTTTGTGATGTGTTTCTGGCCATGCAATGTTAAATGTGGATTATTATTGTAAATCAAGTGTCCCTCCAAAATCTAGATTCAAGATTATAATCTTAAGTAATGTTTTCAATGTGTAAACTGCCTTGAACACGTGAAAAAGCTCTATGTCAACTCCTGGTTCAGAGGGTCTTAATATACTGACTTAATATGCTATGTTCAGTTAAAAAAACTGGAGCAGAATTTTAATCCAAATTGATAGGTAACATATTTTGTCACTGTTTGTCATTTGATCTGCTGTGTCATAGTTACCTGTTTAGGTGAAGGTTTGGGTTGTGACGGGCAGGGTGTGCGAACTAAAAGGAAGCGATCACGCCAAGTCTCAGAGGAAAAGAGGGGTTTAATAAATAAAGTGCGCTAACCAAAATCCCGTGCACTGATCCAAATTAAGGATACAATAACCAGCAGTCAACTGGTACACAGACAAGGCATATATAGACAAACAAACTACCATCAGGTGAGGGAGCTAATAAGCCCCACCCACCTGAGGGAAGCACACAACGCAACAACAACAGGACAACTGCCGCTGTGCCGTGGCGACCGGTGGGGGAGCCTCCCTCACCGTGACAGATCCCCCCCCACCAAGCCGCACTACGGCCCGATGTGCGGTTCACAGCGGCAGAACACAAGACGCCAGACGAAGGGGCAGGAAGGCGGGGACAAGGCAGGGAAACGCCTCCTGCGGTCCCGGAGCTGAAACATAAAACATAGAACACAATTTAGCTCCCGCCTCCCTGGGCGGGACCCTGGACCGACTGGGCCGTCAACAAGACAAAACCACGCCCCAGTCGGTCACAGAGCCCTCACGCCCCAAAGGGCCCCACAAAGTGTGCGTGTGTGCAGGTTACCTCCCTACTACATAGTTGAACGTCTCCTGGACCAACCTCTCGGCTCGGGGAAAACCCCTATATGGGGCCTAGAGTTCCCCTGGGCATCCCTAGAAAGGCCGGGGGAGACCGCCCCTCCTGGGGAGGTTCATAGCAGGGCGGACTCCTCCACTCTGCCGGAGGTTCCAGGGGGGAAGTACTCCTTCCCCATTGTGGGCCGACTACTCCCCAGGGCGAACCTTCTCGTCATCCCGAGCACGAGGGGGGGACCTCTGTCTTCAGCAGGAGCTCTTCAGTCCGGAGCCCTCTGGTCACCCACACACACGGGGAGCCCTTCCCCTCCAGGGGAGGCTACTTACGACCAGGGCTCCGGTCACCCCATCACATAAGGGGCTCCTGCCTACTTTGGAGGTCCCACATGGTCCAGGGACTCCACTGTCAACCGTGGGAGGAACCTGCACACAGTACATAGCACACACACACACACAGACACAACACAGACGCCAAGACTTACCTGACTAGGGCCTCCCATAGGAGCTGCGCCCTCCGTGCCACAGGCCGTGGCACGGGACCCTCCATAGCGCCTCCCCCCAACGCCCCCTTGGAGGAGGCGCGTACGGGAATTACATACAACAATTCACAAGCACGCTAAGACAAACACAAACACTAGGGGGCGTGTGTGCAGGCTACCTACCTACCATATAGTTGAATGCCTCCTGGACCTACCTCTCGGCCCAGGGCCAATCCCTGCACAGGGCCTGGAGTCACCCTGGGCAACCCTAACCGGCCGGGGAGACCGCCCCTAATGGGGAGGTGCATAGCAGGGTGGACTCCTCCACTCTGCCGGAGGTTCCAGGGGGAAGCACTCCTTCCCCACTGGTGACCGGTCACACCCCAGGACCAACCTCCTAGCCACCCCGAGCACGAGGGGGGGACCTCTGTCTTCAGCAGGAGCTCTTCAGTCCGGAGCCCTCTAGTCACCCACACATCTGGGAAACCCCTTTTTTTCCCTTCAGGGAGGCCACTCATGACCAAGGCTCCGGTCACCCTACAACATAAGGGGGCTCCTGCTGTGGGCAGGAGCTCTTCAGACCGGAGCCTTATAGTCCCCCACACGTACGGGGGGCCCTTACCCTTCAGAGGGGCTATTTACGACCAGGGCTCCTAACATCAGGGGGCTCCTGCCTACTTGGGAGGTCCCACAAGGTCCAGGGGCTCCACTGCCAACCTGTAGGAGGAACCTGCACACAACACATACACGCAGACAACACAAGCGCCAAGACTTACCCTTTCACCGGCGGGCCTCCCTCAGGAGCTGCGCCGTCTGTGCCACTCCTCACATAGAGGACATGGATGGTGGCACAGAACCTCACGCGCACGTACCGTCGCGGCGGCGGGCCTCCTTCCAGAGCTGCGCACCTCTGTGCCCCTATTGGTAGCACAGGACCCTCCATTGCTCCCCTCCCCCAAAACACCATTAACAAACAAAAAGGGAGGGAGCACACGGGGAATTACATTTAACATAAACATATACACGAAGACACGACCCAACACGCAAGACAAACGGCAGACGCCCCTTCCACTCACTAGCTCAAGCCCGCAGTCTCACACACGCATCACACACATCTCACACATGCACATGCACAAACACAGACTGCGGGCGAGCACTTTTAGCGAGAAGGCGCCGCCCCCTTGGAGGAGAGCGCTATCGGGTCTCTCGCTTCAGTCACCGCCGTGCCACACAACGTGCTATACAAATACACAAACAAACAAGCACGTAGGCACGACAGGACGAGCGGTTTGCACCCCAGCTCTCCTCCACATACATTCAAACAACAGAATCTCACGTAGACAAACACTTACCACGAGACATGACCACAAACGAAGGAGAAAGTAAAGGAGACTGGCGGCTTCCGAAGGTGGCTGGTTATTCTGTGACGGGCAGGGTGTGCGAACTAAAAGGAAGCGATCACGCCAAGTCTCAGAGGAAAAGAGGGGTTTAATAAATAAAGTGCGCTAACCAAAATCCCGTGCACTGATCCAAATTAAGGATACAATAACCAGCAGTCAACTGGTACACAGACAAGGCATATATAGACAAACAAACTACCATCAGGTGAGGGAGCTAATAAGCCCCACCCACCTGAGGGAAGCACACAACGCAACAACAACAGGACAACTGCCGCTGTGCCGTAGGCGACCGGTAGGGGGAGCCTCCCTCACCGTGACATGGGTTAAGCACCTATACACCGCTTATTTAACCTTCACATTTTCCTTTTGAGATAAGACAAATTATGCCAGTTGAATATATTTCCATTACTCATTTATACACCATATTCTTGATAAAATGAAGTTGTCTTATCATTCTCAAACAGATGATAAACACAATAAATCCAGTGATCCACGTGTGACCGCATTTATATTTCATTACATGACCTGGCCCTATAATTTTCACTCTCTCTGGAACATTTGACAAAAACCAGAGGTGATGGATAGAAAACATCTGCTGTGCTGAGAGTGGAATAATATCCCACTGGGTCCTTTGAAGGGGACGTGCAGCTTGCAGATGGAATTTTCATTCGTTAAATGAATCTTTATGAGGCCGGAATGAGTCTGTATGTAGTCTGCATCAGCCTGTCTGGGAAACAGCACTTCACATGATGTATAACCCCATCAGCTCACTTAGTGCCGGACCTGCTGAGTCCACACCTTCACAATCTCCTCCTCTACGTTGAGCTCTTATGTACCTTCAGTCTATTTCAGCTTGGGTATATCCCCTTGAACAATAAATATGAGGATAATAATATAACGCTAATCATGAGCTCCTGTTCTGGGAGGCGTGGTCACTCACATACAGCCACTGTGTACAGAACCTCTCAGCAGGTCAATGGAGCACATTTCCCCAGCCTGCTGACCCATTCACAGAATAATGGAGTGTTAAACACAAGTCATCTCAGGTCACTTATGATACCTGTACGCCTTGCAAAATGCAATGCCCCTCAGCTGCAACACTGCGCAGTGATCAGCCGGGACACACCCAAAAGGGCTGTCTAAGAGGGTTGTGTAGCTGCAGTGTGGAACAGAGATGGTAACCTTAGGCAGCTCTAAATTATACACTATTTGGCTGCCTTGAAATGCTAGAAATGTATATCCTTCTGTATCCCTCCCTTCCTTTGGGAAAGAAAAGCAGATTGAGGATCTGGGGCCTGATTAGTCAGGCAGATGTTAATTTTTGAATATTTATTTAACATTAAATTAGTCTTTAAATTGCAAATTAGTATTTTTCTTTAGCACAACAGCATATTTATGTATATGGAAGAATCAGATGAGACCTGATATAGCCTACCTGGGTACAGTGATTATAGACAGATAATGCCCTTTTCTGGTAAAATGATTACTATGATAACCTGTGGCCTGAGAGGTAGGGCAAGGCAGGCATGGTGCTTTACAAAGTAAACCAAAACATATTTAGTTAAATGGAAAATATAATAGCAATGAAATACTAGAAGACACATCAAAGGGCAGTGCTGAAATAAAGTGCAGCAGAAGTAAGGTGCAAGGACTACAGTTCTGTGGAAAACAGAACACGTGACTCAACATTTACATACAGGTTCTGTTTTAGGACAGATTGTTATTGATATTGTTCTATACAGTGTGTGTGATCTCTGAGTGATTAGTGAGTGTTTCCTTGGCAACCTAAAACCCATAGGGTCAATCTGAGATCTGCGTATCACCACCTGGCAAATTTGCTTGGTTACCGTGGATAGGGAAAAGACGGGGCCATGTAATATTAAAGCGTTGTTCTGAGAGGACCCGTTTTGTTGCATTGTGCTCTAGTGCTATTAAAACAAACAAGAGAAAAATCTCTGGACAGTTTTTCAGACATAAAAAGTCTTTTGTTTTTGCTCAGCTACTTTAGGTTGTGTATTTTTAGTGGTTTACAAAAACACAACAGCAACTGTTCAGTCTCCAGGTTTTCATTGAAAATAGATGCTAGAACATATGTCACATACAGCTTGCTTGGCTTAACTTCCATTTGGTTTGCAGTGTTTAAGGACTCCTGCTGGTTGGAGTGTCTTTTATTTGAGATTAGCCTTCAATGACCACTTGAGTGGACAGTCGAACAGAATCTTGGTGATGTCGGATCATTGTAGTTACTGCATGTCATGGACAACCAATCCTAATGTATAAAACACATTTTAGTTTTTTTTAGATCTTGTTCCACCATGCAAGGCATGAACACAAAACAGTTCAAGAAAAACACATTCTTCATTCATCTTGTCTAATATTCATCTTTTATTCTTTAACGGGTTTTGGAGTTTGTAGTTTGTATAGGCAAATAAGAGTTTTGACATCATGGTTCCAGTACTTTTGAATGCCACTGTACTGCGTAACAGCTCTTGTCTTTGGCCTAAGCTTCTCCACAAACAATGCTCTGCCCTTTTCAACTCAAATTGAGGCCTTGGAACTAGAGGACAATAAGAGACATTTGACAAATTTTACAGGAGAGCACAAATACATCCCACCCATACACAGGAGAGCACAAATACATTTCATCACCCATACCTTGTCCTGTGTGGATTTAATATTTTTAGAACCTATTAAAAACTGACCTTCACATTTCCACCAAAATGGTCCACTGTTGGGAGGCGGTTCCTCTCTTTATACGCAGTGTTGACTTTACTCCAAACACGGCGCCTGTGACTGTGGCCCAAGAATTACACTTTTTGACTCAAAGAGCAGAAAAATCTGAACTACTTAAGGAGTTCACAAACGTTCAATCAGCACTGTATATATACAGTATTTATATATAAAACAGTTTACAGTCACTTACGACCGTGTGGTTCTAGGCCTTTGAATTTGTGTAATGATTTATAAGTTCGGCGGTCATTCCTTGCCCATGGCCTCTAACAAGCCCTTGCTCATGGCTTTGGTTTATGTTTGATCTTTAGTTGCACGTGTTTTGTTTTGGTTTGTTGCTACCTACGTCCCTCTCAGGTGGTGTTTGTGCCTCATTCTACACACCACCTGTGATCCATTATGTCATTATGGTGTTCAATATTTACACTGTTTCCATTTATGTGAGCGACTTGGGTCACTGATGTTACGCTGGCTTTCCTTTGTTCCTCTAGCACACTTTTGTGTTGGCTTTCTTTGTTTTGTTACTTTCTCTAAACTCAGCAGTTGGAGACCTGCATTTGCTTCCCTGTATATTTTTTTTCACCTGTGCGACAAGAAGTGATGCCTTTTAAGCGATAAAAACAACAACAGTGAGAATAACTGAATGAACATAAACTAAATACATCCAGAACATTTCAGATGTAGATGTAGATGTAGTCCATCACATGTATTCATACATTGTACTCTTAGCACACGATCTTGCTGTTCCCTCTCAGAAAAAGGACTTCAAATTCAATTTTGTCATTTCTCAGTTTATAGAGAACAGATAATGCCACACCAAAAACAGCAATGTCCCTCTGTTGCCATGGATACCAGATTGAGAGTGCATCCTGTTCCGACCAGTTCTACATCAGATATACTACATTAAATATAGCAGAAGGCAAACTTCTACACCAGCGCGTCTTTTCCTTACACGCTTATCTTTATTACTAGATAAAATTACTAGAACTTACTGTACTTACTATTATTCTGCATAATACGTCAGTGGAGAGAGCATGTAAAGAGCATATATTGTGCCAACAGCCTAAACCTTAAAACCTTATAATTCAACTCTTTACAGCTTGAAATTGTATATGTTAATGAACAGGTTTGTGGCTCAACAACTGAGATTCCAGAATGAAAATTGCTATTTTAATCCATAAACTAAATGAATTGAGGAATTAACACCAATTATTTATTTTCACTGATTTGGTCATATATTGCTGATATATGAGATTATGCTTTATGTACATTTAAAAAAACTGTTCAGAAACTGTTGCTGTACCATGGACCTCACCATGATTTTGACAGTTGTGAGGCTGTTTGGAGGTCAGTCCACCGTGTATGGAGTCCTGCTGGTTGAAGGCCATTCATTTGCGGTTTGTTATTATGCATTAGATTCTCCCTCCACTCACCCCAGAAAGGAATTTACCCTTCCACACTGGAGGTGACGTGAATCCCAATAATGACATAATTTGGCATTGGGCTGAATAAGATAAGAAGTAAAAAGGACAAATGAAGTCAGTGAATTATAATTAACAACCGCTATAGTTATCATGTTAAATATGACTTTGATGCTGGGCTGATTATTACTGAAGATTTGCACTGAATCTTAGCAGGGCCATAACTCATAGGCCATAAGGAGTGACAACTATGTACTTATTCAACTCTAACTTTATAGCTACTGCCAACATATAGCATTCCGTTGTGCTCTGACAAGTCTAAACAACAAACACAGATATGTAATTGCAATGATGATAGTACTAATTATATCATGGCTTCTTTGTTAATCAATATGCAGGTCCAGGTTTCGTTCCACACAGAGTTCCAGTAATTGAGGTTTCCTTTTCCTTGACCTCCAGAGACTGGGTAAATGTTGGTCTGTGAGGTAAACACCTTGTTTAAATAAATTAGCAGTAGATTTGCACTGTTCACTGCTTCCATCTTGAGCAGCAGGCTTCATCAAAAAATCTATATAAATGTCCTACTGGCAGAGCACCACAGTGGAATACAACAGATGGCTGTGGTAATGCTGAATTGTCAAGGCTGCATGCAACAGGTCTGTGTTAGGCTGGCTGATATGGTAAAGGGAGCACTGATCCCTTGTGTGTAGAGACTTTTCCTGAATGCTAATAAGCCCATATAAAAATAAAGATACTCATTTTTCAGTTATTTGGAGACCCAGTCAACTTGTGTGATAGATTTTCAACAAGCACAGTAAAGGGCATTTGATTTCCGTTCTATAAAACAACATTCAGTAAAGACAGAAACCTTTTTTAACATGACATAAAATGCAGTTGCCATACGGGAGAACAGTAATGACTCATATCATATTACTAATATCATAGCACTCATATCAACCAATACTGGCTGGTTTGTCACAGAATGAGACAGAAGGACGCCATGATTAGCAATGGGTCAAAACTATGGTGGAAGTCCCCAGTGATGGACAGGACATAAAAATCCTTGTAACTGGCAACACTTCTGCTTTTCCCAAATATGCCCACAGGGAAACAATTTTGACATTCTGAAAGATGTTTTGCTTTACTGGGCTTTAATGAGATTAACAAGCATAGTCAGTGAAGCTTGCTGCACTGTGAATGAGACTGAAAGCGTATTGTTATCTGTCCAAAATGTCCATGTAGTTTTCTCTTGATTTTGTTTCTGTGATTATGTAACTTGTGATTGTGTAATGAGATTTCACTTGATTATCAAAGCTATAAAATTATTTGTCTGAATATTGAATGCCTAGAATCTCCTTAGTTTACTGTGGATCAATTCAACCGATGACGAGATCTCTGGCAGTGTACCAATGCCCTCGGGAGTGCCAGAGCTGGCTGAAATCATTTCATGGATCAGTGGACATGGCCATAATCCTAAAGGATGCATTGCTGAATGTCATCAGTCAGTGATTTGCCATTCACAATCAGCAGCAGGAGTTTTACCATCTCAAAGCTTTTAAAACGTTCAGCAGTTCAACGTTCAACACTTTGCCTTAGTCTCCAAATCTAGTGATATTTTATATCACTAAGATTTAGATCACACAGTGTTTTACAGTGGTATGCTTTACACCATTCATTTCTCTTGGTCCACATTTTCATCTTCCCACCTATCTATCCCTACATCGATTTAACCATAACATTAAAACCACCTGCCTATTATTTTTGAAGTCTTCCTCATGCTGGCAAAACAGCTGTGCAATCTCATCTGCACGCACATCCAGCCATCTACACGATGTGAAGAAATTGTGATTCATCAGACCAGGGCACCTTCTTCCATTGCTCCTTCATCCGGTTCTGATGCTCATGTGCCCATCGTAGGCACTTTCAGTGAGGGACAGAAATCAGCATGAGTGCTCTGACCACAGCAAGCTGTGATGTACTATATGATTTGACCCCTTTCTAGCATATCCTGCATGCACTTTCTTCAGCGGATCTGCAGTAGATCTTCTGGATCAGGGCAGACAGATCAGCCTTCGCTCTCCACATGCGTCACCATGTCGCTGCTTCACTGGTTGGGTTTCCTCTGACTACTTTTGGAAGGTACTAAGCACAGCATTGTTGGAGTGCCCCACCTGTTCATGGGAACGTGGGAACCAGCACCAGCTTCAACACGAGCACCAGCACTTAGTTGATGATCTGTCATCTTCCACCCAGATGGCTTGAATTTCCATTTGGGTGAGCATATGGATGGGGTGGGATGAGGTCGCCAAATGAGAATTTTATGTCTTAAAATAATACACTTTTAAAGTCCTGTTTCAGTGTAATGAGCCTATACTGTATTTCCCAGTTAAATCTCTTGATCAGTGACACTTGGCCTAAGCCCACTTATATAATGGGCTAATGAGATTGTCTATGACTTATCGCTAAAAACCTTGAGCAGAGAATATCCTTTTTCATCTACTAAAGTGAAAAGTTGGACCATGAACCTCACCATTAAAACTGACATTTTTTTCTTAAGGAACATTATTAATTCCCCTGCAAAGTGCTTCAGGAAATCATTCTCTCTCATTGCCATTTTGACCAATCAAGTCTCTAATCACAGATTCAAACTAAATGTCATAAATCTGAAAAACATGAAAAAGAAATAATGCTCATCCCAGTCCTTGATTTCTTGAGATCTATACCAAACTCTGGCACATCAGGAATATATGTCATTGTATAATGCAGCATTCCACATCCTCTCTGCAATATTGCCTGTCTTTGCCCTTTTCTGAATATTAATTATGCAATTGATGATTAATGATGGTCCATGCCTTCCCCGGTTCTCATATTAACTATCATAACTCCTTGTTTATGGGTCTTCCTGCCAAATATCTCAACAGGCTTCAATACATTAAAATTCTGCAGCTAGAGTACTCTCACATGCAAAGAGATTTGGTTATATAGCACCTAATCTTCCTTAGCTATACTTCTTCATGTTTAGAAGCCTCCTCACATTCAGTTCTGGCAGTATCTTGCTCACTGTACCTCATACTGTTCCTCTATGAGTGGCACGGCATCTGTGTATGTGCCTACATTTGTTTGTTTGATGCTAGTCATTTGCAAGCTATGTTCACCCACTTCCACTTTTCTGTTGTTTTACTGCGTTTTAATACATTTGCATATAATTAATTATTATAATTCATCTAATCATCTAATTCATAATGTTATAATTCAACTTTTTCCATGGTTTGTCATGTTATTGCACAAATGCACCAATGCAGCCTTGTTCTGTCTCAAAAGCAGGTTTAGCATCTTTCCTTCACTCTAGCATGCTGCAGTCACAGGATTAAGGGTGGGTTAGGGTTACGAGCATTGCCACTGCTCACAGTTCATTTACACAGCTCACAGAGTGCTTCTTACAATATTCCATCAAGGGATTGTATAGAGGCCCTGATCCCCAGTAGCTCTGGTTAACTTCAGATTAAAAGTTTAGATCCACTTCTCAACAGTGGATAGAATTATATCTAAAACTACTGCTAACACCTATTGGATCATATTTAATTTTGTAAGCTTTATTTCTTTGTGTGCAGTGCAATGTTTGTGATTACCTTGAGAGCAAACAGAATGTTTTTTTCTCCATTTCTGAAAACATTTCCATTGCTTGGTGGCATTGCTTGACAACATTCTGTACTTCTGTACTTGGTACAAGATAACAATAGTCAAAACATTTGTGTGTCTCTTCAGGAGGAGAAGACCTTCATCCTAGCAACATCCAATCAACATCTACAATTCGCTCAATATATGGTGAGTTCAGTCCAAACACTGCCATTGCCAGATAAGAGCCTATGATTTGCCAAACATGAAGAAGAACACAAGGCCAGAAGATGTTTTGCTGAACCCAATGCACGTGAGACAACCCAACCCACTGCACGTGAGACGAGGCAACCCAACCTACTGCAAATAAACTGGGGGAAAAAACACCTGAGCCATCACACGTTTGAGAATGTCAGTGGTGAGTTGGTTAAGCTGTCTTGGCAAGTAATGGCCCAACATAAAGTGACAAAAACAAATAAAATAAAGTATAGAGCAATTTTATAGAAACTGTTGCAGAAAGCTCTGGAGTTATTATTGGATGTTAAATGCTAGCAAATTCAATCATTCCATTATAGCCATTTTACTTTTCCAGATGATTTTCTTCATTGAATTTGACCGGTGTTTACGGTGTTTGTGCACAAAGCGCGCTTGCAAGGTGCTACACTGCAAGCCTACAAAACTGGACAGAAGGGTCCAGTGTGAACACACAACCATGACTTTAACAGCACTCATTTGACAAAGAAATGGCCCAAGTGCAGACAACATGTCATTTGTTGGGGGAGAAAGATTGTGGACTGTTGCTAAATTACATGTAAATGTCCTTATTGTGTAGTCAAATGAGTAGTGCTCAGGGACTCCCATAATAGTATTGCTCATCTCATTCCAACAAACTGGAAACTATTCAAGTCGAACAAGCCTGTTGTCAAAACACCGAAAAGATGGAACAGAGGGGACATTAAAAAAACTATGAATGTGCTTTGATTTAAGCAATTTGAGGTGGAACAGATTACAGCGTGACTTTGTGCGAAGACAGCTAAACTAAAGCGTGAGTGAAATGAAGCCATGAGAGGAATGATAACTCATTGTTTTCAGCTGACCTCTGACAGCTTCACAGGTAAATGGTAACAGGGGTGGTGTCAAAGTTCACTGCAAAGAGGGCAAATACAGATTTGTGACAGAGATCACTTGTGACAGATTAAAGCAGCAAAAACAAAATAGACAAACTGAAAAGCCACATGGCTCCTGACCCGGCTTCTGTTGGGAAAGACCTGTAGGAGATTACAAATCTCAGGCACTTTTACACTGAGCGACCACCAGCTCGTTAACAAAAACAAAACAAAAATGACAGGACTTAATGACTACAAGCTCTGACCCCTGCAGTCATTCAGGTGTTTGAACATCTGGTGCTAGCTCACCTAGTCATAGTGCCAGAGCTCATTAAGGTCAGACTGTCCCAGCTCTGAGTCCCAGATGCCATCTACCAGTGGGTCACGGATTACTTGACAAACAGGTCTTAGCAGGTCAGACTAGGAAACAAACGTCAGACAGATGAACTCTCAGAAAAGGCTGTTAGTTTTAACACTAACCCTACCCTAACCCTGACCCTGGTGCAACCAAAACCACCTGCTGTTGAACACCCAGAAGACTGTAGAGATGGTGGTGGATTTCAGACAAACCCAATTACCTATCACTCCTCACCATTAATGGTTCCGTGGTCTCCACTGTGGAGTCACTAAAGTTCCTGGACACCACCGCATCCAGGAACTTCAAGTGGGAGGGAAATATGGTGTCCATTGCAAAGACAGCACAACAAAGCATGTTCCTAAAATCTAACATGCAACATGTCCTGATGATTCACTTTCCATAAGAGGGCCAAACTCCACCACACAATCAGGACAATAGAGAGGATCATTGGCTATAACATTCCAGCCCTTCAGGACATTTACAACAGCAGGATCACAAAGCACGCTGGCAAGATTGGAACTGACTCCTCTCATCCTGCCTGCCACTTCTTCCTTGTGGTAAAAGACTCCAGCAATACCAGACATGCAAACAGATTCTTCCGCATATCTTTAGTGCTCATTAACTGCGGTAAACAAGCAGCACTCTAAACTGGACCTCTCAAACCTACAGCCCAAGGATTTACCACACAATAATGCATCTTTCCTCGGCTGTAAAATTGTTCATATTATCCTCTAATATCCAGTCTATCCAGTATTATGCCTACATTTTGTTTAGCACCACACATATATATACATGGTCACAAGTACATCCTTTTCTCACTTGTCACTTCTTATACCTATTCTCCTAGTTTTATTCTATTATATATACTGTATATAAGATATATAAATATACTGTACTGTAGTCTCCATGCTGCTATCCCCCTTTGACCTGTCTGGACAGTGCATGATGTAGCACAAGGTCCACAGAGCTCGAGGCTAAATGGGAAGGTTCTCATCATGTTTGCTGGTCACCAACATCACAGGTCAACTTCATGGTAAAGACAAATGGATCCATGGGGTCTATTTAAAGGAGGTTAGTTCACCTACTAACTAGGTCAAATTATGGGAAAACACTGTTAGAATCTGGAATGAAATCTGAATTATTAATTCATCTGTATATATTTTTGGATCACAACAATTTCTGAACTTCATCACAACAGCACTGGATGTTCAACATTTCCAGTATTTCCTTTGTCACTTTTTTCTGCTTATAGTTGTCCTTTACATAAAGAAATGTACTTAATTACATAATCATCATAATTTTAAGTAACGGCACATTGTAAGTTCTTCGTTAGGTTATTAGAATGCAGACTCTTAGCTTAGATCTCTTGAAGTATACACAGCATTATTACTTATGTATAATATTTATGTGATCATTTCTTGATTTTGCTTCCGTTCATCCTGCATCTTTAGTTTATCATCTTATCATCTGACGAACACAGTGGAGAGCGTTGGGTCATACTTAATTTTACAAGCTTTCTTTCTCTGTGTGCACTGTGATTTCCTGAAGAGTACATGGTTTTTTTATTGCTGTATACTTTTCCATTGATGGCTGGCATCGACTTATCAAAACACTGTGTACCTGGAACCAGATAACAATACTTAAAACAATAGTCCAGAAGGAGAGAAGGGAATCAATGTTTATCCTTCTAACATCACTAATAAACATCTTCAATTCCCTCAGAAAAACATGCAGTGTCTGCTATTACCTCGATCAGTTTGTAGCTGCTGAAATCAATCTAACAATCCAATACACCAGCTACCAAACAACTATGATTTTTTGGGAAGCTGATCCATGTTCAGTTTATATACCAGTTATCACATTTCCTGCATTATGCAGCTTTTAGATTTTAGCTTTTAGAGTGTCAAATGAAGGACAAGTTTAGAGTTACTGAATCACCAGCCTCCGTCTATCTCTTATGGTTCGTGGGATTTAATTAATTTAGACAGGCATCATAAAATATAAGTTGTTCTAATGTATCCATAATAATGAGAAGCTACCGTGGTTTCAAAGGAAACATATTTGAACCAGAGGTGACCTGTGCCAGATGCTCTTGCCTTTGTAGAGGTAGACTGTGAGGTGAATAAGTGCTGAGTATAGGGTTGTTTCCTCCACCTCTTGTTGTAAAGCATGGCACACACCTAATGAAATGGGGCCAGTGAGTTATTGGTGGTGTAAATTATTGATCAGACTAATGCAAATATTGCTCTGCAAGTAGAGACCTGCACAGTATGTATACAGGCTCCAGCAAAGCCACCACATACATACCTTACACATTCTGCAATCTACAGGACACCTAAATATTCTGCAACGTAAACAGCTAAAAATTAACCTTAAGGAAATTAACCTAAGGAAAATCCTAGAACGCCAGTATGTTGCTCATGTTGGAAATACATGTATTAATGGAAATAGTGGAAAAATAGTGGAAAGGCTACACTAAGAACAGCATAGCTAATAATAATAGCTAATATAATTAGCTAATATAATAGCTAACTTATATACTAGATAGCCTAATTCACTAAATTATCTCATACATTACACCTTCTCCATCCTTATACAGAGTAATTATGTAAGGTAGTTATATAATCGTCAAATGCGTTATTTAACATGGAACTGACTGCTAGAAAGCATAATAAAGCAAAGGACTTTTAAAAGCACCATATCAGTGACAGTACGATATATAGAGACTCAGCTACATGATACGTTATTTAAACAGCTACTTCTATGTCTGATCCAAAAATAACTATACACAATAACTATTTTGTGCTTCATGATGGTGCTACATAAAAATAGCATAAATTGTTATCACATTACCTGACGATTTCACCTTTAACCCAGAGGACAAACACCAAAGATGGAGGGCTGAGATGATTTATCTGTCTACTCAGCTCTGGACAGGAAATGTTGTTTTTGATGTAGGATCATGGGAAACCTTTATATACAATTATGCATGTGACCAGTCGCATTATATCAGAGAGCTGCTTCAGATGTGTTCTCTGCCTCATTTGCAATGTGTGTCATTCGTCTTAGTCACCTCTGTTTTCACAGTTGTATGAACCTCTTAATAATTCAGTTTAGTAATGCATTTAATTAAATACCACTCTGACATGAACTGCAAGTAACTTGGCTGAGATTTCTTGCCTGACATTTATAACTAAAATATAGTTAAAAAATAAAATATTTTATAAACTAAAATATAAAATTTACAGTAACTGTAAGTGTACTCATATTTATTATTATAACTGTAATGTATGGGAGCAAGAAGGAGTCACCAAATACAAAGTCATGTATCCAGTTCCCAGGAAGAACACACACATGTTGCTCTGGATAAGAGTGAATGCCAAATGCAGTAAATGTAAAAGTAAATGTAAAATGTAAAGCACCTTGGTGGCAAAGCAGTAAATGCTTATGTGCCCACTATGCTATAATAACAGCTTATGCAGTTACTGATGTTGCACTGTTGCATTCTGGAGGGCAGTTATGCTTGCAAACAGCAACTGCAGAAGCGCACATAGCTATCAATATAAAAATGAAATGTACTGTGAAACAAAGCCTGTGGACTCCACGCCCTCGTTACAGTGGTGCGGCTGCTTGATTTATGGCAGAATGCTAGTATTAAATAGTTCATGTGGGCTCCGTTCAGCATGGTGGCAAACCCAATACCACAAGCTATATCCATGCTCCTACCTTTAGTAAAGCAAATCTGAAAACCTATGCTGCTCTATAAACAGAGCAGCGGTCCTGACGGTAAAGGCCCATTTGCAGTTGTAAGAATACAATTTACAATAGGGTTGTAAAAAAAATCTATTTTATTACTTTTTTTTTTTTTAAATCTATTTTATGTTCTATTACCAAGAAATTTGTTTTTACCTTTTTTTTGGCAGACCAATTCTTACATTGATCTGAAAATCATTTGTACTCAGTCCCTAACAAAGGTAACACGGCAGACCTGCACGGCTGAGTGCAATATGATGTATAACGTTGTGTAAGGACCTGGAAGACAGCTCCATAAATCTTGGGTAAACAGATTGTCAAGGCAGTAATGTAGGGATCAATATAGTTGCATAAAATCATTTTGGTACATCAATTAATTCTGAACCTGAATCCCCCAGTGTTCAGCTTTTCAAAAAGAGGTTGTGTATTATTGTACCTAATATTTTGCTGATGAATTATTTACACAACATCATAAAGGTGTTAACTGCAGCAGGCCCCTTAACTCTCCTGTGATATGGTCATGTGCCACGTGAAAGGGGAGAAATTGTGATGTGGTTATTTTATTAGAACGTTTAAATATATTTTATATAAAACAAGTGAATGCATATTTAAGTTCTGTCCTGTGGCAATTTCTGTTCGAAGCTGAATAATACTGTTCAGAAAAAAATTGTGCAAATCTTCAGACAAATATCAGAAGACAGAAAACATCTTCAGCAAAGCAACAAAGCAGACATATTCTTTCTGCTTTTTCATTTAAAGTCAGAGCCTCCAGCCAGCCTGTGATGAAAGCTTTTGCTCAAAAGTATTGTGCAAAAAGGCTATTCTTTTTGCAAACCCCCTCGATTTTAAAAGAAGGTATTTGCTGTATTTCTGAAGTTCAGTCCCTGTTTTGACTCTGCGTTAAAGAAAATGTGAATTCATGTGGTCATATGAACTGCATCCTGTGTACGCCTGAGGGCAATGCTTGCCTGTATAGTGTCTCAGCATGTATTATAGAAACTTTGGAAACTGTGATATGAAATATGCTTTAGGCTATATGTAAAATATAGAGGACAACGAGTTGTTCCCTCCAAAATGTAAAAAGGGGTGACATATACATCAGATTAATAAGACTAATAGTGAAACATCTAACTATATGATATGAGTGAAGGTCATTTATAAATAGCAAATAGTTCTAAAAAATATTATATGTGAACAGGTACAAAAAAACAGACTTCATACAATCACCTTTTTATTGTTGTTTCCCAGCATCAGTCATATCTGCAGCCATTTCTTTGAAATGATGTAATGACCATAGCAACATGAAGAGGCGGTGAGGTCATTTCTTGTTCCCAAAGATGCTGCTGCATTCCCAGCTATAATTACAACAGAGAAGCAAGCCAAGCTGACAGTGGCAGGCAAACCCTCCCTGAGCAGAAGAACCAGTACTGTCTGACACCAAAATGGCAAACCAATAACAAATAATGAATAAAGTTGCTTTTGTATTCAGAAAGGTATAAAAAAAGCAGAAAAGGTAAGAAAATGTGTGATGCTATCATATGTTAAATTGTAACATGGAGTACTAAGAGACGTGTGTAGTGGAAGGTAAGGCCATGCCATGGCAACGAATCTTGTGCTGACTCCAAGTTCCTTCAGTAGTCCAAAGTCAATAAGAACATTCTTCATAGTTTATATTTTCCACTTGGGGAGGAACCTGCATGGAAAAGGTCCAACATGATTTATGCATGTACTGTGTTCCATTTGATTTTGAATGTATATGTAATTTCTCACCCCAGTGCAATCATCATTAATATGCCGATTATAAAATAATGGTTCCAGAATGAAGCCCTGCAGTACGGTTCAATAACGGCAGGTGGTCACCATAGGCAGCTGCTCTCAGATTTCCACCTGGAAAAGATTTACACGGATCAAATCCGGCCAGCCCGGGAATGACGGACCTATTCATCAATGTGATGAACTATATCGAATGACTTTTAAACCATTATTATAGCAAGACCACACTGTTAATTAACAATAATGTGCAAACAATAAAGAACTCTTGCTCTGTGATCCTGTCAAAATATAAGATTAACAATAAATTCTCTGTAGGGATGTTGACCAGGTCTCATTTCTGACTAGAATGTTAAACGGATTCTGATATTGAGCATAATGACAATGAATTTTTGAAGAATTATGTTTTTTTCAAAAAGCCTCTTGCTGTGATAGTGGCAGTAGTTTTCAAGAGTTGTAGAACCATAATCAAATTTGAGGCAAGTGGAAAGTTGGACAGAAGATGAAAAGAGCTTGTTCTGAGAAGTCGGCTTCCACAAATCAGGCTTCAAGAGCCAATTCATACTGTCAATTACTTCTATGATTTGCTCCATTACTGTTTCTATAGCTCCGGGCTCGGTGCACTGCATTGGAAAAAGTATGATTTGTAATGGTTACCACAAAAAGCTTTCACACGGAAATAAATCCACACTTCCTAAGAGATGGACCACAAGGGGCACTGCACGTTATGTAGCATTTATTGTGACTTGTGGGCATGCACTGCACTTAATATAATTAATTGCACTTAAATAATTATGTATGTTGCTAACTGAAGAGTCAAATAAAATGGGATGGTATGAAAAATAGGCAGTATACTGTAAATGAATATGCATTCACTTAATGGAAAGCATCAGCAGAATCCACAGCAAAGTGAATGGTGAATAGGTGCATAATGAATGAGCTGCTTTACCTGGCTTTAATGAAATGCCAGCATTAATCAGGATGTGTCTGAGATTAAGAGCTGATGCCTGAGAATGAACAGCTTTCTACACAAGCCCAGGTGGGCACTTGATAAAATGCAATAAACATGCATTACATGTAAGATCATGTTAACTGCGATGAGGTAGACATATAACTGATTCCTTTAACATCTTATTGATTTAAAAAAAACTTTTCACAAACCACAGTATCTGCAATGCAATGCACAATGTGGAATACATGAAAGAAAATAAATACAGTAGGTGACATCTATGTGGATCACGAAATATACATAAATAAGTATTTGAAATAACACAAAGATTCTGCAATTTCTCCTCATGACTAATGTTTTCAATTCACGTGCTGTAGCCAAAACTACATCATTATCACTGTCCAATTGACTGTACTGTGATTAATATATTGAATATGCAAATGAGTTTGCTTATATTAAAGTACTTAGTTAATAAAGAACACACTGAGGAGAATGCAATATCAAACACTGTGTCTACTGTAATCTCCAGGATGCCAATCTGCCTGGGCCTTTTTGAAGTGCATGAACAAAGGCATTAGTGGATTTGGGAAAGCATGGTGACCTAGGTGTAACCATCATTTCAATGAAACAATCCAATCTTCTGTTCTGACAAGAGAATCCTTTGAGGTGTCCCGCTTGTGTAAGAATCTCTGCCTTTGATCTTCAGATATAGTTGCTTTACTAAGCAATGATCATTATCCACAATTCTGTGATGACTGTACATGCCAACAAACCAAGAAACCTACATCACTTTACCATAGCCACATAATTGGAGTATACACAATGTCTAAAAATAGGTATATCAATGTTTTCAGTAATAATATCTTAACGTTCCTTCACATTAACATTCAAATTAATTAAAACAGTTTCTTTTGACACTTTAGTGAAGCCATAAGTGATTATTTGAAATGCAATTGTACATTTGCATCTAAGGTTTCTGAGAAACAATGAACCTCATTTGCCAGAATTCAAGGAATTCAACTAAAGCCTGACAAACCTCTTAATCAGGGTAGCATAGCTTGTGTTGATAATTACACTGGAACAATTCATCTGCCAATAATGATTTACCACGTTGATTAAAAAGCCAGGACTACTCGTGCCAAGTTGGAGGAATAGTTCATTTGGGAAAAAAGTAAACACTCCTAATACTCTTTAGGAAGACGAATGCTCATATATATAATTTCAAACTGCCTCTGGAGGCAACAGCAGCACAGAATTTGTGTTTCTAGAGCTTCAGGTAATAGCTGGGCAGCACATAAGCCTAAGATAACTACGTGTAATGCCAAGTGCTGGACTGGTGTGAAGCACACCAACACTGGACTCTGAAGCTCTGGCAACATTTTGTCTGGGAGTCTGATGTATGAATCTGGGTTTGGAGACTGTCAGGAGAACAATACCTGCTGGAATAGGTGAAGTTTGGTAGCAGAGTGATAACGCACTGGGGTTTTTCAGTTTGGGCTAGGAAAGGTTAGTTCTAGTAAAGGTTAATGTTAATGGTTTGGCATACAAAGTTTGGTTTGGCATTTTAGACAGTTATATGCTTCCAACTTTGAGGCAAGTTTACAGAAGGCCATTTCCTGACCAAAATGACTGTGCCCTGGGCACAAAGCAAGGTCCATAAACACATGGTCCATAAACCCATGGTTTGACAAGTTTTAATGTGGAGGAACTCCAGGGGTCTGCACAGAGACCTGACCTAAACCCCAGTGAAGACATCGGAGATTTACACGTTTTTCAAGATTTTCAAGTCAGGCCATCCATCATCCATCATTAGTGAACACACAACGGGTGTTTTAATTGAACAAGCACAAATTCCCACAGACACATGGCAACATCTTGTGGAGAGTAAGAAGAGTCTGGGATTCTACAGCCTCAGCATGCTACATCTTCCCTTACATAAGGTGTAGAATGCCCTACTATATAGGGTTTCCAACACCATTCAAGTATTTTCAATTTTTACAACAGAATTAAAGATGTGAAAGAATGTAGAACTGTAAGTAAGACAAGAGAATTTGTGCACCTCAATGGTAACACTGACATGCTAAAATCTAAACTTCATATGGTACATACGAACAGGCCATTAGGGAACATATTAGGGATGGATGGAGCAATCTTCTCCATTCAAGCTTTGGCAACTGCCTTAGAAGGTTTCTTATAAAATTTGACAATATAAGTGTAAAACAGAAATGACACGTGTTGATATCCATCAAACCAACACTAATCATGGTTGGTTTGTAGAATATTCATAATTGGTGTTCTCAGGTCTAAATCTGGCTCAAAAACACTGTGCCTTTACTACAGTGTACATGTACGTGCCTCTCCTCTCCAACTATGACCTGATCACTGTAGGTACATGGTTAGGCAAGGGGTAAAGGGAGGCTAGGAGCTCCATCTCCATCTCAACCGTATTCATGGTCCACCATGATGTATCAGGACCTTCAATAACTCCAGGAAACTAAGACGTTAAGGTGTTAAGGTAAGACTTTTACTAGTGGCACAATGACCAATGACCTTTGACCTTGCTAAAAAAAGGTTTTTAAGAGTACTGATCCTTAGACACAAATAAGGTTCTGTAGGTAGCACTCCTAGCTGTGCATTTGCAGCATGCCAAGCAACAGCTGTGAAATTTGATTTTGCCTGATGAGTTCTTAAGCAGAACGTATCATTATAGGGTTCACTAAATAAATCCCCGCGCAAGCTAATGGCAGAAATCCTGATGGGTTCTGCCACTAAATCTGCAATTACCCTATGACTGAAAAGTTCACATTGAAAAATAATGCACAATAACGAAGGAGTAATGCCAAATGACAAAAAATTAGTCATGTCCTATTAGACCTGTCAAGTAAGAATTAATTACAAGCCACATACAATAGTATGTCCATCCGTGTTATTAAAGACATTAGACATGTCTTTCACTATTTATCTACCAATTCTCCCTGTCCTGTGTTCAGTCACTATAAAGAAATGTATTTCATTACGCCACCATCAAAACAAGTTCAGAAATGAGAAATGAAACGGTGAATGAGATTACAAATGGTTTTAATGGGTCCAGCAGCGCACATGACAAACAGAGCTAAAGCGCCATTTCTACAGTCTGTGAAGACAATGTTGAGTTACTGAGGGTCATTCAACTCCACAGTGTTTTCCTGATTCTCCATGAGTACTTACTGATGTCTTACAGTGTCAGTGGAAAAAATGTTTGTTAAAGTACTTTACGCAGTGTTACACATTTCAGTCACAATCCTACAGTCTCAGAATAAGCAAAACAAAATGTTTGTTTAAAAACCCACATTACAGCAGTGTTCCCTTTCTCGTCCTGATTACTAACATTGTGATTGTGAAGGCCCCACTACGTTAGGAGCCAATCTAAAGACGGCACTTTTTTTTTTTGCGTTAAAAACCGCAAAAGCAGCAACTTTAAAATAAGATGGCGTTAACTTTACCTTTCACCTGGTTTAAAAGAATGAGAAAAGAATGAAAAGAATTTCACCTGGATAAAAAAAAATCATGGAAGCAATTTTTTGTTTTTCTGATCCCTGACATCAGAAAAATATTTCAAGCATAAGCATAATCATCAGATAAAGATGATTATTCTTTGTTCATATAAAGAACGTGTCATCTGCACTGTGGAAAAGGTGTCCCAGCTCCTGGCCCATCTTGGTAAGTTCATTTCTTTGGGTGCTGTTAAAACACACAAACATACATCTCAATAAATCAACAAGGTTTTTCACCTTAGAGTGTTTTCACCTTATAGTTCATTTCTTTGTGACATTATATCTTTTGGTTTATTGATTTTGCCAACAAATCAAACAGGGTGCTCTCTGACTGGTCAGAAACTTTGCAGGAATTTCTATTATTGTAATAATTCTCAAGAAAAAATAAGACATTTTATTAATTTCTCTATACGCTATAACATTAAAGCTCCATTCCTCACATACTGTATATTTGACATAAATATATAATGAGCCCCAATGCAAGTACTAGTCACAGCCAAAATATGTTCTTGGATCTCATGCATCTTCATGGTTAATTCCCAGCAGCACTTATAGCAAAAACCACCTAATGATCGAGAGTGCCATTCGATCACCGCCTCGAGTCACTCCCAATGAGCCGTGGGGCCAGTCGGCTACTGGCTCTATCGACTGTAAACCCTACTTTTGTGAAATGGCAGGATATAGGTGCAGTAGCAGCTCAGTCCCGAGGGTGAGAAGCATTCAGACGCACAGAGCAGCATCGGCTACATGTAGCACCTATGCTCTATAACTACACACTGCTCGTGGAAGCAACAGCAACACAAAAATGGTGTCGGAGCTTCAGGAAATAGGTGGACAGCACACAAGCAGCAGTCCCGTCGTTGAGTTGTCAACTACCGTCCACAGTAGTATTAATGCGTGAAGCCAGTAAATAATTTTGCTTACACAGTTGTATGCAGAAATGTAAAATGTATTTGTTTGTACTTTCTAATACGGTGCTACTGAGCACCGTCACACAATTCGAACACAAGGTTGCCTATGTGCATTTACACCTGCAATGAAGAGACTATGACTTGATCACTGTAGGTACATGGTTAGGCAAGGGGTAAAGGGAGGTTAGGAGCTCCATCTCCATCTCAACCTTATTCGTGGTCCATCTTTATGTGATCTATCAGTAACTTCATTAACTTCAGAAATAAATATTGGGCATAAATACCCATTTCCTGTATTAGTATGAAGTGCGTACACAGAATTTGCAACGCATCTGTCACGGTCAGCCCCGGACCCCTCCCCTGTGGGCGTGTGTTCTTGTTGTCGATGTCCTTATGTGTATTTCCGTGGGAGTGTGGGGGGTGTGGGTGTTCATTCGTCGCACCTGTAGCTCGTCTCGTCTTCACAAGGGGTTAGTGTTGTTCGTCTATTTAATGTGTGCTTGCGCAGTGTCCCGTGCTCGTCTTTGTTTGAGTCACCGTGGTGGGGTCGTATATGTTAAATGTTTTATGTCAGCGCAATAGCGCTTTATGTGAAAAAAACGTGTCTAAATAAAGTTGTGTACAGCTCTGTCACGATTGCTCGTCTGTGCATCCAATTCCGTCGCTCCACCGTGACAGAAAGACGAGCCGCAAAAGGATGCCAGGACACCGTGGTAAAGGGAGGAGGGCCAGTAGGCATGGGACGCATAGAGGGCACCGGCAAGCCCCTAGCCGGCCCCGTCCCGTGCTCCCCCCGGACCCATGGGCCGTGGACCCGGAGACGGACTCGAGAAGCGAGGGTGAGCGAATAGCCGAATATCTGCGGCAGCACCCTCTCGAGGCCGAGAAGGAGGGGTTGGCGGGCTACTACCGCCGACTCGCGGAAGCTGCAATGGCGAAGCAAGCCAACCAGCCCGTGGGGGTCTCCTTTCCCGGGGAGGACGAGTGTAAGGCAGAGACGGGAGCGGTGGTCTGGTTGGCCACTGGAGAAATGAGGTATGCGCCCCCCGAGTATGAGTTCGGAGAGGAGGACTCTGAGGAAGAAGGGGGTCCCCCCTCTGTGTGCTCGAAGGACACAGAACGATACGTGGGGGACTACGGCAGCCCTCCCCCCTTCGAGTATGAGTCAGAGCCGGCGAGCGAAGCCGGGGATGACTCCGAGGAAGAAGGGGGTTCCCCCTCCGTGTGTTCAAGGAGCACCGAACGATATGTGGGGGACTACGGCAGCCCTCCCCCCTCCGAGTACGAGTCAGAGCCGGCGAGCGAAGCCGGGGATGACTCCGAGGAAGAAGGGGGTTCCCCCTCTGTGTGCTCGAAGGACACAGAACGATACGTGGGGGACTACGGCAGCTCTTCCCCTTCCGAGTACGCGTCAGAGCCGGCGAGCGAAGCCGGGGATGACTCAGAGGAGGAGGGGGGTCCCCCCTCTGTGTGCTCACGGGGCACAGAGGAGTACACGAGCGACGACGCCACTCCTCTCCCCTCAGAGGGAGCGTCGGAGTCAGAGAGCGTGCGGGGCGAGGACATTAGCCCTCCTCCCTCGGAGGACGCGGAGGATTATAGGGAGAGAGGAGAGTACACGTCAGAGGAAGAAGCGATGGAATCCCAGAGGGACAGTGAACGGCTGGATGCCAGCATGAGGAGCTACGGCTCCTCCGAGGTGGAGATGAGCGTTGGGGAGGAACCAATAGTTCCTTCCTCGAGGGTGACGTGGCCGGGCAGGAGGCCCCAAGGGCTCCGCCAAGTAATGGCCAACGAACCTCGTGGGTGAAGTGGCCGGAGCAGGAAGCCCCATGGGGTCCGCCACGCAAGGGCCAGCAATCTCAGGCAGCACCTCGGAAAAAGGTGGACCATGCCACCCAGTGCCAGGAGTCGGTGAAGGCGCCTGTTCCTCCGGCGGCGGGGAGGAAACCCCCGGATGCCGCGAGAGGAGGGGGGGGTAGACCGGCAAACCCCAGCAGGTTCCCTGCGTTCACGGGGAAACAGGCAGGGAAGCCGGGTTTCTTATTCCCTCCGCTTCCTCCCTTATTTCCCCAGCTCCCTTCCTTAGTACCTCAGCTCCATATCCCAGTGTTATTGTCTATCCCAGTGTTAATCCCAAATCCCCTTCTTCCTTTTGTGCCTATGTTAGTTAATGTGCCGATGTGTGTCTTTGTGTCTGTGTCGTTGCCGTTACTGTCTAACGTGTTTTCCCCTGTCTTCCCAGGGAGGTTGGTTTGAGGTGCGTGGCAGTGACGTTCCCCCCCCCCGGGGGGTGACGACGTCCGAGTCAGAAGTCCCTGGCGTCCACGGGACCGCCCATAGGTGTGGGTCCGAGGCGTCACATCTACGCTGGGCACTCCGGGCGGAGTTACCCCTTGGGGGAGGGCTATGTCACGGTCAGCCCCGGACCCCTCCCTGTGGGCGTGTGTTCTTGTTGTCGATGTCCTTATGTGTATTTCCGTGGGAGTGTGGGGGGTGTGAGCGTGTTCATTCGTCGCACCTGTAGCTCGTCTCGTCTTCACAAGGGGTTAGTGTTGTTCGTCTATTTAATGTGTGCTTGCGCAGTGTCCCGTGCTCGTCTTTGTTTGAGTCACCGTAGTGGAGTCGTATATGTTAAATGTTTTATGTCAGCGCGCAATAGCGCTTTATGTGAAAACGTGTCTAAATAAAGTTGTGTACAGCTCTGTCACGATTGCTCGTCTGTGCATCCAATTCCGTCGCTCCACCGTGACAGCATCACTCATCCCGCCAGACGTTTATGTCCATGTACATGCGAGATGTGTTCGGAGGATGTTTACAAACTGCAATACAGCAAAATGTAAAATACTTCTACAAGCTTCTGTACTGCAGTGTCACTCTTGGCTGGAGTGAAGCAGCCATCAGTGTGATGGACCCGGGGTTTCAGCTCATCAAATAGTCAATAGGATGAACAGACCCAAAGTCACTGCCAAGCCTTTTCCCATGGCATTCTGCCAGAGAGTCCACAACTCGAAGCTCACCAGAGGACGGCAGTAAACATTAGCATATTCAGCAATTACAGGGGGCCCAATGAGAGCTAGATAATTAACTTCTTGATTTCTTGAGACAGTAAGCATGCCACAATCTATATTTTTCCATTAAGAGAAAGCCATGAGAGATTACAGAACAGCCCCTGTGAACCTGATGTCATACCAAGCTAAAAGAGTTTTTTTTTTAAAAAGAGCAGGTCTTTAATGAATCTGCAAAAGCACTCTCTAAAAGTGAGGCCCACCGTGCTCTTCAGACCTGGCACACGCTGTCCTGGGGAGCAGAAAACAGCAGGAACTGGCCAGAGGATCTAATCACTGTGAAAGAGCCAATATTCTGCAAAACGCTTTAACCACATGTTCAGACACACGACTTAAAACAGTAGCATGCGAGTGGGAATCTTAGGTTTTGTGCAAAGGACGGCACCCAACACCTTAATACACGCACCAACTCCTCGTTATGATTATGAGTATCTCGTCAGGCTGTATTTACGCACAAGCGGACAAGATATTGCTCAAACAAGCCAAGGGCTGCACAGAGTCCACTAAAAGCAGGAGCAGGTGACACTATACGATTACGTGCTTTGCTCTCTAATAACCAGCAGCACACCAGTCTGTGTCCGTGCGGCCATTGCAAGAGGGGCCGGTGGCCCCTGGGAGATCAGCCGTCACCTCCCTGAAGAGGAGGCGCACGCTGGAGCTGCTGCCTCTGCTACAGCCTCCTGCAGGGCTGCCTCGATCTGCACCAGCATGTTTCCAGGGGAATAACTGTCAGCCTTCGCCCCAGGCCAATCCGTCTTGATTTGACTGCTGGATCTTGTTTTTCAGCGTGTGGGGCGGAAGGCGAGACCGGCTAACGGCCCTTAGCAACAGACTAAGTGTATTCCATAGACCCGTCGCCATGAGCACACATCGCTTGTTTTTAATTTATCCGTGTGTTGACATATGGCTTGTTTAGAGCATCATAATTTCAGGCAATTAGATTTTGGTGAAATGAGCATGATCCATTACGAACTCGAAAGTGCTAGCGGGCAGGAATACAGGCACCAGCCAATGAAAGTGGCATGACAGGTGGTAATGTCTTCAGCTTGGAGATAACCTTGGCACCAGGCGCAGATACAGCGCTGGCCATTTGTATGAGGATTAATCATTACCTATGGAGCCGAGCAGCGTTTGTGTGCAAGACACAGGCTCAGGTGGATGTGCACGGACGCGTGCGCGCGTGTGCGGCTTCTCCGCCGCGCTCACTTACGGCCACGCCGAGAGCTTGGTCCAAGTCCGCGATAATGTCCCCTTCGTCCTCCAGCCCCACGGAGAGACGGATCAGAGTGTCCGTGATTCCCAGCTCCCTCCGCTCGTTTTCCGACACCGAGGCATGAGTCATAATGGCTCTGGTGGGTGAAGCAGACGTGGACAGTCATGCTGCAGGGTGCACAGGTCATGACTTACAAATAATACAATCATGAAGTGAATTTAAAGAAGTGAAGGAGTGAAGGAGCATAAAAGATTAACTGCATTTCATAAAGGACACAGAGCCACTGACTAAAATATTCAAAGTCTTTGAAAATTCTAAATTATTCTAATTATATGCTGAAAGCAAACTGTTCAATGTTTTAAAAAGCAAATAAATAAAAATCTACTGGTGGGAAAGTAAATCCATTTTAACTTCAGACTAAAAACACTACTGCCCCCTTGTGGGATATAGAGATCCTACACTTTAAAAACACGCAGAACCATGCGCACATTAAAAAAAATTATTTGGGTTTCATCTGAAATCTACTATGTGAGATCTTAACACTAGCAATCTGGCCCTACTTCACAGCTTGGCCATTCAACTAGATGAACTTCAGCAGAAAAGGACACAATATGTCAAAGTAATAGGAGGGAATGAGAGGGCATTCAGTGTTGGAAAAGCCACCACTAGGTGGCGCTGTGTTTCCAGCTGTGTACAGGACACATGGTACTTACGGATGTTCCGCCAGACTCTCATACCCTCCCAGACTTTCAGCAAGTGCAAATAACTGAAACACAGAACACAGATCCAATGAAAATAACTCATCACCTGGTTCAAGCATGAATAATGAAATACCTGCTCAGCAGGAGATTATCATGGTTATTCTAGTTTAATGTAGAATGGTAACGGTCAAGTTAAATAAAAACCCATTACATTGTAGTCCAAACTGAAGTCTAGTTTCTGTCTACCCCCACTTCTATGCACATGTTGCTGCTAGTATGTGGTCACTTTTGATTGGTCAGTATGTGGCAAACTCAATACCACTTGGTATTGAGTTGAGGGGGTTAAAACAGGAGTTGAGCTGGGGCAGTGAACTGAGGAGTTAGGTTTGGAAAAATCTCTGTTGTTATTTCTCTCTTCAATCACTCTATCAGATGGCATTCATGTAGTGTTCCATGCCGTAGCCTCCTTAAATATCTGTCCAATTGTAATGAGTCACTACTTTGCATCTGTATGGATAATAAACCGCGTGCAACCTTGAACTCATGTGAACCCCAGATTACATAATTTAAATGGCTAAATACTGATTAACCAGAATGAACAACTGTGTTAGCTGTAGTGTGATATATTATAGCCAACTATAGTTTAATACGTCGCTGACACCAACTCTGCAAAGTACCACATTTACTAAGGTTAAACACTACATCACCTGCCGAATAATAAACCTCTGACAAAGCAGGCTGGACTGTTAGCAATAAAGAACTTTAAAAAATCAATTCTGCACATTCTTGTAATTTATACTGGGCTATGCATTTGTGCAACCTTGTCGAACACAGCTGGTACTTCGATTTGGAGTAAGATGTAACATCTTTACACTTATTAAACTGACCTACGCATATTTCTAGCTCTGGTTGTAGGTAAATAGGGTAGAACTAAATAAATGCAAGTAACAAGCCCTATATTGTGTACTTGTCTAAAACTAGTTCTAATGATTCTAGTTGTATTTAAAGAGCATTTTCTCAGCTCACCTTGAGGTTGCTGAGGAACGTGGTGGCGTGCTCCAGCTTGCCTTTAATGTAGAAGGTGATCATCCCAGGGCAGCCTGTGCACTGTCTCTTCACGAGCTCATACTGGGGGTGGGAGGGCACACCTGGCACAGAGAGGGGGTGACAACAGCGGTTCTCCTCTACAATGTAAGCACTTCTCCAGGAGTATAAAAGATGTTGCCCTCTAGTAGACATTAGGTTACTCTCAAACCTCAACCAGTTACCTAAAACCCAAAAGAAACTAGAAGCTGGGTGATAAACAGTCATCCTAACAATGGGCTCTTCACCTTGCTACCATCAGGAAAGCGATTCCGCTCACTGAAAACCAGGACGGAAAGGATGAGACTGAGCTTCTTCGCTCAGGTTATTCGGACACTGAACCAGAACCAACTCTAAATTCTACACTGCACTATGGACTCTTATCTGTTAACTCACAAAAATACCTGTGAATTAGAATTTGCCTTATAAATCAAAGTAATAATAATGCAAAAGCTACCCAGGTCACTTTCTTACTGCTCTTACCATAAACACTTTACTGCTCTTTTGCACAGCATTATGTTGCAACCAATTTGCGCCTTTGCACTTTACTTAATACTCTAAATCATACACTTGCACCTCCAACCTCTATGTAAATATGTCCATATATTTTAGCGTGTTTATTTTTGCTTATTTTTTAGATTTATATATTACCTCTTCCTTACTTCCTTTACTGATTTGTGTGTGAAGACGGTCATGAATAAGCTTTTCACTGCATGTTGTACCATGTACAACCATGTGCGTGACAAATAAAATAAAATAAACTAAAACAATGTTTAATTATAATTATATTATAATTAACAGTTTGCCTTCACCATCAATCAAGGATCCAACTAATCAACTGCGCATTTATTAATAAAAGAAGCTGCTATAAGGCATTTAAAAAGTGCCTGTTAGAAGATCCATGTTTCATTCTGTAATCAACTGCTTTAAATTCGATGTAGTTCGCAAACTTTGTACCTTGCAGCTTTTATGATTGCGTTCATGTGTCAGTCACCTGGGAAAATGACCCTGTCCACTCTGGGATCAGCCTCTAGAAACTGAGCTACAGCCATGGCGTTCCTGAAGTGCTGCTTCATTCGCAGTGCCAGCGTCTTCAGGCCCCGGTTACACAGGTAGCAGTCGAACGGGGAAGGCACAGCTCCCAGAGCTGCGGTGGGGCAAGAGAACACGTGCAGGGTAAATAGCACGACCTGCTTCAAAAAACAGTTCTGAAATTGGGCAATATATGACAGCAAGGCTGACAGTACATTGGATTCATTAGTACTGTGGGGCATAGTAGGATGAAGGTCTATGCTCATTTCCATTGGTGTGGGGCAGGACACAGAGTTCTGTGGCAAGAAAAATGTTTTGTTTTTTTCCCCTAAATGAAAATCCTGGAAATCAGTTTTCAATACTGCTTTCCTAGAATACACTAGGAGAGCAGCCAAGTTACTCGGGAGTCCAGCATGACAGTCAAGCAAAGTGAATGACGGTCATGTCTAAATCTTGATATATGGGCCAAGTACTTATACTTGGAAAGAATATACATTTGCTTCCATATGTTCCTGTTTGTTTAATTGTAAAATGATTATGTTTGTCTTTCTCTTTTTTTAGCTTGTCTGTGTGTTGTCCTGTGTGTGCTTCAATATGTCAAACAAAACTAAGCAATCAATCATGGTCCAAGGTAGCTTATAAACCAAAGTGGTTATTCAAGATCTAGAGGACAGCCATAAAACTCCCACAACTGCCCTCTGGCAAAAAGCCGTGAGGAGGAAAAAGTCTAATATTTTCAAAGATATGGGGCAGGGCACTGAATTATGGGCACATATCCTGGAAATTAGTTCTCGAGATTGCTTTCCTAGCATACTGTTGTCAGATTCTACAGATTGTAGCAAAGATTCCTGCCATGATTTAAGCAAGATAAAAGAATGTCAAGAATGAATGAATGACTTTCTTTTTCATATGTTCCCATTTCTAGTTTGTTTTCTGTTTTGTTTGATTGTTTCTTGCTGTTTTTTTTACCTTGTCTATGTGTTGCCCTGTGCCTGTTTCAACATGACAAATAAAACTAATCAATCAATCATGGTACAAGGTAGGTTATAAACCAAAGCCTATGTTCATCTAGAAGACAGCAATAAAACGTTCACTCTCTGGCCAGAACTGTGTGGAGGAAAAAACGCTCCAGCTTCAATGCAAGATTCATTAGCAGCTATGTAACTCCACATCATTAAAATGTGCAAACCTACGAAGTCTGATGCGCAAAGCCCTCACAGTAGAGTGTGTGTTGCTATTTCCCTTTGTGAAAGTTATTTTTTGCAAACATTACTCAGATTTTTAGTCTTTTAGGCAAGATTAGCTGTGTTGTTGATTTGACTACTGTTGTCTTACCATTCTGTAAAAACTTTATTTGTTCATAGAGGTCCTCACGGATGACAGAAATTAACCCCATGACAACATCACTGTGCCCTGATAAGATAAAAATGTTTTCAATTAGATAATTTGCAAAGACGAACTGCAACATTTAACTGCTATTTGACTGTTTATAATATTTTACCGTTCATGTACTTTGTTGCAGAGTACATGCAGATGTCCGCTCCAAGGGCCAGGGGGCGCTGTAAATGGCAAATAGTAGCAAGTCGCATTATAAGGAGCATTGTAATAAAACGTTTATATGCATAAAGTAGTCAGCTTGGAAGAAGATTTGCATTGCCACTGGTCAAGATAAAGAAGATTGTTAATTGATGAGCAAAAATTGATGAGGTTATGTCAACTGAAGTGAATGCCATTCTAGTTTAGGAAAATTTAAGAATAGCAGCTAAAAAGATCAAAACACATTTCTTCATAAATACATCAATGATTCTTAGACATGCTTTTGGAACTAAGGGTTGTAGTCACTTGTGCTAATGTATGACCACCAAATGCCTTAATCCAGATGTTTGTTTAGCTACAAAGTTTCTATGGAATATTTTCCAACCAGTTCCCTAAATCCTACAGACAATTCTTATGACCAGGAAAAATGTATATTTTGTGATCAAATCTCAGGATTCAGAAAGGGTATAAATGTAATACAAAGCAAACAGAAGGTATACCTGGAAGTAGGCAGACATGAAGGTGTTGTCCACAACAACAATAATGTCTTTACTGCGTTCATGTGCCAAGTCCGAACAGGCTTTGATGTCTACAACCTTCATAGTCGGGTTCGTTGGAGTTTCAAGCCACAACAGCTACAAGGAGCAGAAAAGGGCATTTAGCCAACTTATTGTTTAGTAATGAAGCATATGTCTTACGCAAGCCATGTAACTGCTTCAGGCCAAATACCTCACAGGCACACCTTTGTATTAGGCTTAAGAGCTGCCTTCAGTTCTTCAAGCTTGGTGCAATCGACAAAGGAGATGTCGTAGCCAATTTCAGCAGCTACTTTTCTAAAATAGCGATTGGTTCCTGGGGGGGCGGGAAAAAAACACATGAATCTAGGCAATCTTTATTGTTTCCATGCAGAGCAGTAGTAATTGATGTAATGGAACAGTAAGAATGTTAACAGCACAGTGTGTAGCAGCTGCCTACCTCCATAGACATCATTCATGCACACAATCCCATCTCCAGACTTTAGCATGTGTGTGATGGTAAGAGTAGCAGCTAATCCAGAGGCAACAGCCACACCTATCAAAACAATTCATAGCACCATCATTAACATTCTGCCTGTCAATTATGATCATTCTGAACATGTGTGCAAAGCCTCATAGGTGCATGTTATCGACAATAACATCAGAGGTGATTTACTTGCAGGTACAAGCTAAAGGCAAACGCCATAGATCACAAGCTTTACAAAATAAAGAACCCCAAAACATTGCTAAAAGTGGCAATTCTTTTCACCAAAAGATGTAGTTCCACAACAAATCAAAGTGGAGAAAAGAAAAAAATTAAAATGGAGGGAAAAAAAACTCAAAGACAATAAAGCAGAATTTATCTGGAATGGTTGTGGGAGTACTAATACAGTAAACTATCTGGAGTCCCTATCAGTTAAGGCACAAAACTATATCAAAAACCTAGGTGATGAATTTGACTATGATCTAAACTTTAAATGCCACGTGAGCAATATCTCTTGAACAGTGTCTTCGTAAGATAACCAAGGTCAGAATTATGCTAACAGCAACTGACCCTTATCCTTATAAAGCTGCACTGGCTACCTGTACAGAACTGACTAATATACTTCTGCATACTTTCAAGTGTTTACATGGGCTTACATTATATATGGGTCTATATCTTAGCAGCATGACCACAAGGCATGCACCTCCAGAGGTGCTCAGGTCAGCTTGGTGCCCCCATCCGTCTAAAGAGTTCAAAAGATGTCCTCTACCACGGACCCAAATTCTAGAATTCTTTCCAGGATGACCTTCTGGTCCTTAATGACAAACCCTTTCAAGAAAAAAAGTTAAAACCTTTCTATTTTGAAAGACCTTCAATTAAGCTGCTCTTAATTAAGCAAAGACATATCTTCTCGTCGATTTGGAGAATACTGATATCGTATCAGGGAGGGAGGAATTACTTTGTTGATATAATCTCTGGGCCTAAGATGACTGTGTTGCTATACCTGTTTGTAGCTGTTTGTGACTATAAGCTGTTTATGATGTCCTCTTTTAATTCTAAATCATTTATGTATTTTAATTATTCACAGTATTCTTAAAGTATTTCAATTATTTTAACCTTCTCTGTAAAGCATTTTGCAATCTATGTTTATCTGTTATTATAATGTACCATTTGTGTGGCCACACAGCTTATCTATTCAAGGTTTATACATGTGATAATGAGTTACACTGTACCAACTCTTACCTGCTGCAACAATGAATAAGTAACAACACAACACAACACAAAGTAACAACTGAGTAACAACACAATTTACAAGAGGATCTTATAGACTTACAGTATTTGGCTCCATCCAAAGCCGCCACCGCTGACTCAAGACAATTGCGTGTGGGATTTCCACTGCGACTGTATTCAAAACCCTAATGATTAAAAAACAAAACATTCAAACTTTGAAAATTCAGAATTTCCTCCACTGCAATGATGTCAAAATCTGCAAGTGAAAAAAGTAGATGATTATACAACTGTAAATGCCAGAAAGTGATCTGAAAACCTGAATCTAAAAACATTACAACTGTAAATTTGCTTATCATTATTATCAAGGTCATGTCCATTTCAGGCAACGAATGCTTTTATGGTAACCAGTAGCAGTTGGCTAATCTCTAGCCAGTTCTATTCATCATCACCCCTACAACCTTTTCGTTACCCCAAACCCCCACCCTCCCCCCCCTCCCTTTTTTTGGTATCCTGACATGACACTTGATGTACATGATATTCCAAAATTGTTGCTTAAAGAGCACTTAACTGTTGGTTACACTCTAAACTAATTTCCTATAGCTGCCACACCAAATTCATATGCCAATTAAACCATGCTCTGGGCAGTTAAAAGGTCTGTGTCTAGCTTACAATTGTCTGAGTGAGAGACAGTCCAGAAAGACTGCTTTTGTCCTTAACAAGAGAAACAAATCTCACTGTTAACTTTCACTTACAGGTAGCTAAAATGTACTATATGAGTAACCAACAACAGGCTAAAGCTGAAAACGTATAATGAAATTGTGAATATTCTATGTGATAGTTGATGGTTCACATATTTTTTATTCTAGTACTGACGCTTTTAAAAATATGTTTGGGTTTCTTTTATTTAACCTACCACGTAATAAATAATATATTAGTTAATTACGTGTGGCGGTTGAGATACTCCTCAATAATTATTTTTACACATCAACATTCTGGTGAGCTCTAAAAATAAAGTAGGTTATTAGGTATCAACCAACACGTTCTACCATTCACTCTTTTAACACTGGAAGCCACTAACGTTACACCACACCGCTGGACCGAGTGAATGTGTTTGACGTTTTATATTTAAAAACCTCTTTCGAGCTATAAACTGCTATAAAAACTATATAACTGAACAATAACTCAAGAATGTGTTAGTAGACAAAATTAACTAAATGGTTAGCTAACCTAGCTAACTTTATCTGGTCACACGCCTAGCTAGCGAGCTATCTACCCTAGCTAAGCTACTTTATTTCCTTGTCCTATTTGTTGATCTCTACAAAAAACCAAGCCAAGATAGCTAACGTTAGTGTAATCTATTTGATCACGTACTGTAACTGAGATGGCTAATTGGATAGACATTAAACTCGCGCGAGATTAATACTAGATCACACCCGTTACCATAGTTATCCATATGCCCAGCCAAGTAGCTAGCCAGCTAAACATTATATCATAAGCAAGACAGTAACAAAATTCAATATTTACCTAAAATGATAAATTACGTAAATATCACTTCCAGCTGCATCGTAACCAATAAGACAGCCATCTCTCACACGCAAAAATGTCTCAACTTACAGCATGCTTTCCCGGGCCATACTGTTTAAACGTCGTAGACAGTGAAATCGGAGGCACTACGGCCATAGATTTCCATTGCTCCGGCTCCTGACCAGCGTGGATCGCATCTGTGGCGAAGGACTTGAACTCCTGTCGGAAGCCGGCGGAGTAGTCGTTTGAGCTTGAAGCCATGTGTTAATCCTGAAAGATCTGCCTGTGAAGCCCCTGAGATCGCAAAAATAATAGTAGTAATACAAAATAAACGTCTATCGATAATTCATATACTTTAACTGGTTAACATTTAACGTGAGCGTGTGGAAATAACTTGCGTATAGACCAATCACTGTGTCTGTACAAAAGGAAGACGAAGTTTATTGGCGGTTGCACGGGGCTGCGGAGAAGCGCACCACATGACTAACGTTTGCCGAGTGTGTAGCTCATTGATTGCGGCTTGATGATGCAACACGCGCAATGAAATTAACCGTGTAAAACTGTCCCAGTTAAACATGAGTACTGATGTATCATCGGCATAATCGGAGTGAACATTCGTGCTTTGCAACAGTTGCACACTATTTTGTGCAAATTAAATTTTTGAATATCTGTTAACTGAATTGCCCTATATGTTACCGTTATTTTAAGACTGTTGATAAATGTGTGATGTGATCAGAACATACAAAATAGTTTTTTATCGTCTAATAGATAGTTCCACGTTTTATCTCTTATTTCTGTACTGATCCGTTGGCAGAGAGCAATCTGTGTATTCTTTGACTTTAAAACGTAGGATAAGAAATTGTCACAAACAGATGCCCAACAACCGGCAGGTTCGTGTTTTATTTTTGTTCCTAAGCAAAAACGTTAACGTTTTGTAGCTCCGTTGTAGTTTATGCATGCTTCCTGTTTCTGTTTTCTGTTCTGTTTACAGCATCTGACCATGAAATCCGACCCCGTGATTCCCCTGCGACGACGTGGCTGTTCCGATTGCTATTGTTATCTTGCGCTTTTTTCTGTCATTTCCGCCCTATTCTACATGGTTTCAATATATTTGAATCTCCCTTAATATAAACTTTTGTTTAACCAGGATAATTCCCAATTTTTTAACCAGGATTAACAATCTCTTTTACAAGGATGTCACGGCAGCAATACAATTAACACGTAGAGAAGTTATTGCGAACATAATTACACAATCATAATGATAAAGATGCTTCACTTTAGCAATAAAACACAATTATCATTCAAAACAAACAAGGACAATCAAACTCAGGAAACAACCTACAACCTAATGCACCTGCCTCCAGATCATCCAGAATTGTCTTGAACTCTTCCAGAGAGACCAGCTCTCGAAGATCCAAGCAGGTCTGGGGATGATTCCAGGAGGCAGGTGCAAGTAAATTCCATCATCCCCAGCTCAGGTCGAACATCAGAGACAGTAAGCGAGAAGAACTCCTGAGAACAAAGACGGCAGCCTCCCTTAGCATTTTGATGGATGTAGACCTGTAAGTAAGATGGAAGCAAACCGAGAAAAGCCTTATGAGATAAAAATATGCCGGTGCTGATGAGTAGACAAAGCTGAACATCCAACACAACAACACAAGCATACAAAGTGCAATGACAAGTAAGAGCTTTGCAATTTGAAATCTTAGTGTTTAATGATTGTAAACAGTTCTACTATATATTTCTGTATATATATATATATATATATATAATGTATGTTTACTGAATATGGGGCTTAAAAGAAAAAGGACTATAATCCATAAACATATATATTGTGTTACAATTACACATATCCCAACCAATTACATTTTGATTTGAAACACTGGACAGGAATCATTACTACTGTAGGGATACCCTCCAGTACATTTACATTTAGGGCGTTTAGCAGATGCTCTTATCCAGAGCAACTTACAAAGTGCTTTGCATCTTTTCACAGAATGCATCTTAGATAGTAATACAAAATTAACAAACACAAAAATCACAAAACAGCAACATTGCATATTCTACAGTGTATATATATAACCTTGCTATATAGTGCTATGACTGGAAAATCATTGTTATTAAATACTTACTTGCTATATTTCCAGGATATGAGCCTGGAAAAGAAAAAGGAGAGGGTGTCTCCAATGTTATTATATTGGTGCTTGAGAGTGAGTCAGGTGTGAGTCAACAACAGCCATTGCAGCTTGGCACAATGACCTAGACAACACCTATATCATTCAGTGGGTTCCCTGAAGCCTGACAGAGCTCAAT
Source organism: Brachyhypopomus occidentalis (assembly GCA_020368025.1). Classification (NCBI taxonomy): domain Eukaryota; kingdom Metazoa; phylum Chordata; class Actinopteri; order Gymnotiformes; family Hypopomidae; genus Brachyhypopomus; species Brachyhypopomus occidentalis. The sequence continues at coordinate 3,945,289 of JAGXOD010000025.1, read as the reverse complement.
CAGTAAACAGAACTGAACCGTGCAAAATTACAGAACAAAAGGTCCAGACTTGTGGTAAAAATATGTAAACAGCAAGCTGCTGTGCTAGTCATCTCTATTCAGGACCACTCAAGAGTAGCTTGGAAGGCTAATCCTACTTTAGGGCTATGCCGCGTGCACTGTTGTATTCCGCTGTTGTAAGGCACCTCTATTGAATGGATTTGATGTGATTTGACATTTTCAAGTCACACACTGTTCAAGCAGAATGTAATTGCAAATCGAACAAAGCCATAAGAAAACCTTAAAACAAGAAAAAATAAACAAGAGACAAGAGACAAAAAAGAGACAAAACCTACACAGACTTAACAACTGCAGTAATGTAACCAGGAGACAAAACAACTCACCCCGCTCAACCCAAAGGGGTGACAGAACAGGCAACAACGGGACAAGACGTGGGCTGAAATAGGAGCCTATGCAGGAGTCCATTTATATGAGGGTATAGGAACCCTGACAGGAACAGCACGAGCATGGAGACAGGGACAGGGATAGAGACAGTCATGGGAACAGGGACAGACATGAAGCCCATGAAGACAGATGCATGGACATAGAGGGTTATAAATACTCACACAGTCACTGACAGGGCCAATAACCACCCCCGGAGCCAGATTGACAGGGATAGATGAAAAAGAGATTGGACAAAGAAGACGACCCTGGGAACTGGATGGGTGACTCACAACAGAAAAAGGAAGCTATATTTTATCTGATTATTTTTTTCTTCACTAACGTGACTTTTTCCTATTTTAACAAACACATCATACATGCTGCAGCTTTAAAATATGTTCAGAGGCAAATGTATTGTTAAGCTATGTCTCTGAACATATTTTAAAGCTACACCATAGACGATATTTGTAGTGGTAGTAGTTTGGAAGTGTTTGGAAGCGTGCAAATGACCTCTTCCTCTGTTTATCTCGTGTGGGCACATAACTGCTGGAGAACATGCAAATTTAAAACATGCATTTGTGCGAGTCTATACATGAGTGTATACATCCAGACAGAATAGTTTCTCTGCGCTAGTGTATAACAGCTTATACAAAGTTTCATGGACAAACTGTTCAGCGGTCTAAAACGTTCGACTCACCAGTTAAACCAGTTTATGGAGTTATTATAAAACAATGGGGGGTGTTCCGAAGCATTATTATTTTTTAAGCATTATTACTTTTACAATATTGTTGATATTATTATTTGATTTAAAACTTTCTTAATTTAATTGCCTTCTTCCTAATATGCTCGTTCTTAATCTCCCGGAGCGGAATGCATAAAACATTTCATTACAATTTCGTCTATACCGACAGTTCTACGCTTGCATTATCGACGACAACGTTGTACGATAGCATCGTTAATTAAAAAAAACTACTGAACGTAGGTTACCACTGACAAAACGTTAATGCGGTCTGGATCCTAAATCTACTGGTTGATTTCATAGACTACAGGAGATGAGTAAAACGTGGTTCGTGACGTTGCTGAAAGTTTTAAGTTTTTCTGCATCTCAAGGTAGGTTATTAACTGTTAAGTACAGTACTGTTTCGCTAAATTCTTTTTACCTGTAATCTTATCAGTGTGTTTCCATTTAGCTGATGCATGTGTTGTTGGAGTGAGTGGGGAAGCTGTTCTTCTTCCCTGCCTGTATCATGGACAGGAGAATTTGGCTTCTTTGAACATTTCATTTGAATGGAGAAGAGGTAATGATGTAGTGTACGCAGCAGCATGGACAGAAGGACACGAGAAGACACTCAATCAGAAACAAGAGCACTCACTCATAAACATGAGCACTGTGACGTCTTTGACAAAAACTGGAGACTTCACCATGAAGTTGAGCAACATCAGTGTCTCTGATGCCCAAAATTACAGTATGCATCTAAACTTTCTTGACAAGGGAACAAGTGCAGTAATATGTACTTCCTGCCTCACTGTTGCAGGTAACACCATTCAGACTAATTTACGCTTTTTAATATGGGCATATGTGATCTATATATGCTGTAACTACATATTCATAGATAGCCAATTTGTATTATTATTACTTGCTTTGGAAATTACATATTATATTTGTTTTTTATTACAATCTAATGAATGTCCTGATACCTAAGGTGTTGCATAGGCATAATAAACTCACAACTGAGAGTAAAGTAACAAACATGAGCAGTCATTAAGACTTAGTTACATTGTAAAGTGGTTTACTGTTCATAAGCTCCTGTGTTATCCATTGTTTTTGGGGGTTCAAACAGAACTGCAGGACGTACATAGACTTCTAGCAGTGGCAGAGCTAGACTTTTAGATTTTAAAGCACCACGGTGTCTTTAGGAGGCAAAGTTTAATGACAAAGAATGCAAAATAGATTTCCTGCTGAAGGTCACATCAATGTAAATTTGGAACTTATTTCTTTTTTCTTTCAAGCTCATTTCACTTCTCCTCTGTTACTGAAAGAACCTGGCATGGATGAAGATGTAGCGCAATTTGTCTGCCAGTCTTGGGGAGGGTTTCCCAAACCTTCAGTCCACTGGTTGATCAACTTTTTACAGCAGCCCGAGGTAGAGACAGTCACTACAACCGTGGACACTCTTCCCTATTCTCAGCTCTACAACATCACCAGTGTGCTCAAGGCAAACATCTCATCGAACAGTACTGTATCCTGTACCATAGAAAACCAGTTACTGAATGAATCTCTCACTGCTCACTGTGAGTATTAAACCATAGTGCCCATGATATTGATGACTTCTATGAATGTCCACTCTGTACAAGCCTGAGCAAGCATGTATTCCTTATTACTTATTATACCACAATTCAAGTAGCCTATAATAAATACTACTATCTTTATTTTGACTTACATTTGGCTATTATTATGAATGCAAGTCATCATGATCTAAAACAAAAATGACATCACTGCTCTTATTCACTGGAAGTCTGTAAGGAGAACATGACCGATGGCCCCTTAAAACTGTTTTGGTCTGAGCATGGTTGACATGCTGTTCTTTTTAATCAGTTGGCACGAAGCTCGTTCCAGTGATGGAACACCATTCTGCATTCCTGAGGGTGTTCAGCATTACCCTCTGCATGCTGGTCGTCATGCTGGTGGCAGTGGCTCTGGGCTTTCAAATCATATGGGACCAGGAGGCAAGAAGAGCAGGTGCAGGTAGTGTGATCTCTGCTGCAGTCAAATGCGAACTGATGAAGACAAGTCCGGTTTTCTGAAGACGGCAGAGATCGGATGCATGCATCATGAAACGTTGGCCCAATCATGCTTGCTCATTTGTCTTTCTTTTTTACATGGTTTTCAGAGGATTCAGACTTTGACGAAACAGAAATGATCATCATGGATACGGGCCGCCTGGATGGACCGCCTATCAGAGAGAGATGCGTCCTGTAATCATCACCTGCCAGTTCCTTAGTGCCCTTTACACACATGGTAATGTCACATGGGGCAAACAAAATGATGAATCGGCTTCAGAACACGCTTCACTTTTATGATGTCACTAGAGTCTGATACTGGCCTGAAGAAATTCACGAAGAACTTTAATGCAAGTACTTCAGCCTTTGTTCCCGTAAACTTTGTTAAATTCAACTGTGGAGACTGTAAACATGATACTCTGTCACGGTATAGCCCTCCCTTCGGGTGTGTCCATGTGTTTAAGTTCGTCCATATATGGTCGTTTCCGTGTATGTCTTGGTGTGTGTTCATCTGTGTCGTTTGCGCTGTTCATGTGATTCATCGCACCTGTCTCTTGTTTTTTCAATGTTATGTGTTGCACTCTAGTTAGCGTCACTGAATTTAAACATATGTGTTGTACTGCTGATACTGCTGAACTGTATTCATTAATTCCAAAACAGAACTCATCTCTTCGCCTAAGAATATATTCAACCAAGCTAAACGCTTTAAAGGGCAGGATTATAACTAATGTATAGCAAAAATAATATTACAAACAGCACAGCAAATCTGCTCATTGTTGTTGCTAAGTATAAAATATTAGGTGGTTTACTTTGAGTTACAGTTGGACCAAGTGTTGAGTTATTAGCTGAAACTGACAATCAGGAGATACCAGAAACACTAGTGGCTTGTCACTCAAAACTCACATAGGATAGTTTTTTTTAATCACTCAAAACTACATACGAATTTATTTCAATGTGAAAGATCATAACATCTCAGCACTGATTCAGATTAACCATTGAGTGAAATTATGGTCTATTGCAAAGCAGAAACAACTACTAGGATTTATGTGCTGAGAAAAATAATGAAATACTACAGAATAAAACTGATCTGACATAAGTGAAGGGGAAAAATCACTTTCATGCACTTTCTGTAGAAAGAGCCTAAATCTCAGACCCGTGACAGTCGAACAGTAGAACAAAGTCCAGCAGACAGACTGTTTGTCCTTAGCAGTGACATCATTACGTAAGTGTCCAGATCTCTTCTTGATTGCGGCTCATCCCTCATGAACAGCACTGACCGTGTATAAATCATCACGCTTTTGCTTTGTGATTGGAATCTGCTGCCGCACATCAGCCAAGTACTGCAGGTCTGTAAGAGAAAGAAAGGCCAGTTTTCAAGGTAATTGAGGTTAGAGTTTGCAAACATATTTCTCTGCAAATACACTGAAGCAAACAGCAGAAACTGGGGTTAAACAGCCATGTCCTGCCATGAATTGAAATGTCCTGAAATAAATGACTAATTACTGTGGCAAGTTAAGATTTACCTTGCAATCCCATTTAGTTCTGGGGTTTTATTTCGCTGCCTGATTGTCCTGTTAACCACAGAGCACTACAGTCCTCTAAATGCGCTAAATGTCCTTGGGAGAAAACCGTTTGTTGATTCACTCGTGAGGAACCTCCCTACACTGTGCTCTGAGCCATGTGTGTACATTTGGCGCCCACAAACGTCATTTTCCCTACCTTTCGTATTGGGAGTGCCAGGCGTTACAGTCGTCACGACAGCTAGTTCCAAGAGAACCAAATCAAACAAATGACTAATCAACAATTAGCAGAAATGTTTATATGCTGTTAGCGCTGCACAAGGGGGTCACACCAGATACCGAAAGCAATGGTTCACATTGTTATGCCACTCAAGATATGTAACACTGAATCATTTTCCTCAGTAAATAAATCACTAATAAGTTTGTCTTATTTGTTTGATATGGTTCTCTTTATCTACTTTTAGCACTTGTGTGATAATGTGACAGTTTTATGCCTAATTTATGCAAAACATTTATGCTTTCCCTCATGGGAAGCCAGTCCATGACTGTTCCAAGGATTTCCTGGTGAGCAGTTTGATTCATATTTGCATTTTGTTTGTAGTGTTTTCTGTTTATGGTTGTTTCTTTAAAGTGCTGAGTGCTTCAGGTGGGAAGGTTTCTTTTCAGAGTGGTGATGTGCCTTCACTGAGTGCTTATGGTGGTCATTTGCCTTGGAAGTGGCTGAGATTGGCTTAGTAACAGTTATTTTTAGCCCATTGACTGCAGTTTTTGGAAGCTGGAAAGTCTGCCTCCCCCTGCTGTTCTATCCCTGTTATGACTATTATATCTTGGATTTTATACATTTTGAAATAAAATTGTAGTATTCTCTCACTTTGTGATGTTATAATAATACATGTTGGGAGCCAATGCCTGTTGCTCCCTGGTTTGATGGACTTGTGGCCTTTTGAGGTATAACTTGAGCCATTTTTAATTCCTTTGGTGAAATTCTCAAAGTGGCATAGTCTGATTTCTTAATATGGTGGTACTATTTAGTAAAGAAAACACTAAATGAACCAAGTATAATGATGAGTAAAAATAGTTTTCATAATAGACACGTTTATGCTTTAAAGATCTACTAAAACTCACCAATATCAGCATACACAATAGCCTCATCAGATCCTGCTTTTGTGATCACCTCACCCCTGCATGAGATAAAAACAGCCACCATGGTCGATTATTCCTCCCCACATAGCTGAAGCTCCGTATATCGGTGTCTAAACCCGGTTGGCCAATAACCCAAGGCACTGACCAGGGGTTGACGACAGAGCTGTGACCCCAGGCCACGTAGCTGGCTGTCTCATCTCTCGCTGGTGAAGCAGTGGCCACATACACCTGGTTATCTACCGCCCTAATGAAAGGAAACACAACAGCAAACAGTTTGATACAAAGACGTGGTGGTAGAGAATAATGCAGAATGTGATTCACGATGCAGGCACTGACCGAGCTCTCTGAAGCAGCTCCCAGTGAGCTGGCCCTGTGGTCATATTGAAGGCACCAGGATATACCAACAGCTGACAGCCTGCAAAGAGCATGAAGTAGGGTGTGTATTGTCAATATTATCCAACAGCTTTCTGCGTTTTCCCAGTAAGGTGTCTGGTCGATTCTAAAATTACCACCACAAGTTCACCGTCTAGTACTGAAATGTTTTTGCACACCAACACCATGGAAACGTAGTCTTATCAGATCATTCTCTTTTGTAGTTAAACTTAGTCATCCCACAAGTTAAACCAGTCTGCAATTTTCTGAGATCACTTGACAAATCCACCAACTACCCCACCCCTATTTGTTCCACGCTCACGTCAAGTTTGTTATAACTGCACTGACAAGGACTGTGGAGCATTTGGACTTCTACAAAACACCCACTACCCATCAACCTAGGAACTCACCCAACTAGTACAGTCAGTCTGAACCACACACAACAATCTACCAAGTCCAACCAATTCTGCAATTCCTTCCACACAACTTACCTCTCTTGGCGTAGATCTGTGCAAGCTCTGCAAAGCGCATGTCATAGCAAATGCCTACACCCACTTTACAGTATGCTGTGAAGGAAAAATTAAGAATATTGTTAAAATAATCCTGTAAGCAGAAGTGTAACCATGATGCGTCAGCTACACAGAACACTCACGGGTTTCAAAAATTGATAAGCTGCTTCCAGGGCTTAGTATCTCAGACTCCTGAAAACGTATTTTCCCAGGAACATCAATGTCAAAGAGATGGATCTGTAGGGAGAAGGTGGAGACAACATTTTAGGGCATAATAAACAAAATGCAGTATCTTAAATGACAGCGCTCCATTTACAGAAAGTCCCCAGTCACCTCAGAGTTATCGTACACAGATTCACACAAATTACGTTAATAAGTCAACTAATTATGTAGACCAACTTGCAGTTGACCATCTCTGCACCAATGTTGTGATACAACATAACTTTGCAGTTATGCAAAGCAGTTTTTCCCCCTAATCAGTTACTCACACTAACCTTTCTGTGTTTGACCAGTATCTTACCATCAGGACCAAAAACCGAACATGTGTTAAACAGTTTCCCCCCATCCTCCTCAGGAAAAGAACCTGGAAAACAAATATGTTAATCATAATAATGTTCCGTCACCATGAACTTTGGGCTGAGGGTTGGTCTGAAAGCAGAGAGGACTCCCATAATGCTGTGAACCTCTCCACAGGTTTATTTAGTTAACCATGTGTTTTAATGCATGTTTTAATGTATGTTTTTAGAAATGCTGTCTTCTGGCTCTTCTTCTGTGCAAATGCTACATAGGCTCTTGAGAAACATACGTTTATCTGTAATGTATTGAATGTAAGCGCTTACCGCCTATTAGGTAAATCTCACACTCCTTGGCAATCTCTGACAATGCCTGGGATGATTCTCCTGGGATTTTCTCAGCATATTCTGCAAAGAAACCTGTCCCATATGGAGAGTTGAAGCACTCCTTAAGAAAAACAGTGATACAATTGTCAATGCTTCACTTCTAAATTGACTGCTTAAAGGAGAAACCAAACTCTTCCGTGGGTTCACGGTCACTCACGGGTAAAACCACAAGATTGGCCCCCTGGCCCGCTGCCTCATGCACCAACCTCTTGGTCCGATTTAAGTTTTCAGCCTTTGACGTAGTTACGCGCAACTGCACCACAGCCAGACGGAACTCTGTAAGGTATTTGTTCATTAGACTTTTAGAATTTCACAAACTGTGTGTTTAAGACAGAGACAGAGAGACACACAGAGAGAGAGAGAGAGAGAGAGAGAGAGAGAGAGAGAGAGAGAGAGAGAGAGAGAGAGAGAGAGAGGCGATATAATGGATTATAGTCAGCTAAAAGTATCAAAATGATAATTACAGGTGCCATTAGTTACATTAGTTAGCTATCTAGCTATAAAATCCCATGCACATTATGGAAGGCCGAGATATCATCGGACTGCAGAATAGCAAAGGGACGTCGACAAATTCGTCCCATTATATACAATAAAAACATATTTTTTTCACTCACTTGACATTGCCTTTAAAATGCTAGACATGAAAGTACGTCTTTCAGAAGTCGTCACAGACTTTAACTAGAAAATAATCTAGCTAGGTAGCTACTTTAACAGTGCAGGCGGAGAGGGAACCAATCACAACATGATGAAGAGTTCAGGCATGGCCGCACACAAACCAAATTTTCAATATAAAAGCCCGCGGAAAATCGGCTTATACGGATATTTTGACAATTATATATTATATACACAGAGCAGCGGTAAATGCATGTTCTTTCACTGTTGTATGCGCCTGTGCATTTGTAAGAGTATTATGAGGCAAATATCAAGTGACAATTGTAAACGTGTCCAATAGGTGGCGGTGACGATTCATCGATGTTGCTGAACCTACCTTCTCTTATTGAAGAGAAGAAGTACCAACACGCTTGCAACGTATCAAAACAGAGGGAGGCTAGATAGTCTAATCTAGTTAATCTAAATGCAAACAGTACATTTGCCACACATGCGTTTCTTACAAAAAGCGTTTATGCTAAGTAAATGCTACTTATATATTTTCTGCTCTGTACCGATTATGTTGAATAAGACTCGAGTTGGAATTTGATATGGACTAACATCGAAAGAAAGCAATGAATCCTGCTCAATACAGTATTATGGGTAAACATGTGTTCACGATGTGCAGTTTTGCTTGGAGGAGATGTTCACTGTGGACAACGCAAAACAGCATTGCGAATTTAGTTACACGCACATTACATCAATCGAAACACCTTAAATTAAACACACCGTTACAATGTTCATGCCAGGGATCAAATAGTGCAGACAGAGGTCATGGGTTTATGAAATCACCGCAGCCATGTTTGCCAAACAGGGACTTTTCAGTTTTTTTTGTAACTCCAAGAACAAAGATGTCAGTCCTGGACTTGAGAGCATGGGGAATCCTGAGAATGAAGAGGATTTCATTGATGACATGGAGGTGGAAGAGCTCTTCCAGCAGCAGGTCCCCACAGACATAGGTGAAGGGGACCACAGGGTCTTCATCGTTCATCCTGATGTCAAATGGGGACAGAAAAAGCAACGTCTGACCACAGGTAGAAATCCCAGTAAACCAAGGAGTCGATGGAGAAAGTATTGTAGTCTTGTTGACAATAAATTATCATAATAATATCTAGAGTAATTCTGATGATGTAGGTAGTCTAGATTCTTTAGGTATGCATAACTAAGATTAGATTCAGCACTTTAATTAGATTTGCCTTAACGATGACCTTTAAATGTCATGTTCCCTCCACTAATGGTAAACATATTAATAAAGATCTGAAATTACTTTTCTACTTTTGATAGCAATATGATATTTTCTAGAAACTTGTCCATGTCTGTGCAGGTTGCAACAATATATAGTATTATCAGAGACAAGGTTTGCATATGATGGAAAACAAATTTGTCTCTGTTGTGTTGAAGCTGATCTCCAAATGGCAGAGGCTGTTGGTCTGGTGAACACCTTAAAAAACTGGACAGTTGTTGACAAGATCATTCTCTCTACCAAAACACCAGAAAAGAAGAGAATTTTTGGCAAGGGAAATTTCCAGACCCTCACAGGTATTCAATGCATCCTTCTTGTTTGGTCAAGTTGACTTGTTATTTAATACGTGATGGACAAAGTTTTCCCTCAATTCTGATACATTCGTGTAGAGAGAATCAGAAGAACATCTGGTATCACAGCAGTTTTTATGAACGTTGAGCGCCTCTCACCAGTGTCTGAGGTGAGTGTTGGCACCCTGCCACATCACACATGAGCTAGTTACATTCACAGATATTCATGGTGCTAACTTAACAATTCATATAACTTAAATAATTGTATGTTTTTAATTGCTCTTTAATTGGTTTCAATGCTGGTAAATCTACATTTTGTACAAATACAGGTTTATACAAAAATGTGTTTTAAGCCATGGAGACCCACACATGGTCTAATTAATATTTATACTGTACCCTGTGCTTTCTGTTCAGGTTCATCTAACTTGAAATGAATATCTGCCAGATGATGTAGTCTGATTAAACATTAAATAAGTGATTACTCCTAATGATAGTTTCAGTTTTCCAGGCATTCCTTTAAGCTCATTCCTAAGCCCTATAGTATTTTGGTTTTAATTCATCACTGACATCGTAATTCTGTATAAACAATAGTAAGGAATGATGCTCTGAAGTGATGGTTCTTGCTCTGATGCTGTTTAAGAGGGAGCTGCAGGATGAATGGGGCATGAAAGTGTTCGACAGATACTCTCTGGTTTTACACATTTTCCGCCGCAATGCCAGAACAAAAGAAGCCAAACTGCAGATTTCCTTGGCAGAGATTCCACTGCTGAGGTACGAATGCTCATTCTGTTATACTGCCCAAAGGCAGAATGCTGACTTTGAAATAGTCATATCATCATTATCATTGGTTGTTAATATAGTAAGTAAACCTCATCAGTTCAGTAAAAATGAAAATGAGAGCTTTCAAAGCACCACCAGTTTTTTTTTCTCTTTGTTTTCCAAAGATCACGATTAAGGAATGAAGTAGCAAACTTAGACCAGCAAGGTGGAGGTTCAAGGTATATCATGGGTTCAGGTGAGAGCCTGAAAGTCTGAACAGTCACGCCACATTCACCCTCCTTCCTGGGGTAAGACTGGTGTCGTCTCGTCTCTCATGGCTCCCGCAGGTGAAACTCTGTACGAGATACAGCAGAGACTTCTGAAGGAGCGAGAGTTGAAAATTCGCACTGCTCTAGAGCGGCTGAGAAAGAAGAGACACCTGCTCCGCTCGCAGCGCAAGCACAAAGACATTCCCATCGTCTCCGTCTTGGGTTACACCAACTGTGGTGAGATGCCGGCTCCCTTTGGCCTAACCTGTGGCAAACTCTGTGGAATCCAGTTTGAACTTCAGGTGAAGTGCTGCTAGATCAGTAAACACATCACTGTTTTTGTCTCCTTAGGTAAGACCACGCTGATCAAAGCGCTGACAGGGGACTCTGGTCTTCAGCCTAAGGATCAGCTCTTTGCTACTCTGGATATCACTGTACACGCAGGGCAGCTGCCCAGTTACATGACTGTACTGTATGTGGACACAATTGGCTTCCTCTCCCAGCTGCCTCACCAGCTCATAGACTCCTTTTCTTCAACACTAGAGGAAGTGGCACTCTCCGTACGTACCTAGAGAACCTGAATGCTCAATTATGGAAACAAATCTTTCAGTGAATACGACCAAATGAAAGATTATGAGATGCGCCCCAATATATTCTAACTGATATCCTCTTTCCATTATCAGGATCTCATTGTTCATGTGAGGGACATTAATCATCCAGAGACTATCAACCAAAAGGTCAATGTGTTGAACGTTCTAAAGAACCTTCAGATACCAGAGAGACTCATGAACTCCATAATAGAGGTGCACAACAAGATTGACCTTGTTGAAGGGTAAGACCTCACCAATCTGACCAGGTCATAAGGCCATGAGCTTTACTTGTGTTGTAAGTAAGAACTTTTAATTTGTATGTTCGATTAGCTACGTGCCAAGCGAGCCAGAGGTGGTGCCTGTATCAGCCCTGGAGGAGTTGGGATTGGATGAGTTAAAGCGCAGAGTTGAAGAAGCTGTTGTTAAGTTGACTGGGAAACAAACCATGATTCTCAAGGTGCAGCTCAACAGCCCTCAGTTAGGGTGAGTGGCACGTAAGTCAATGGGGCTACTGATTGTTTGTACATACACCCCTAGGGGGGGAAAATGAGTTTGTGCATGTGTGTTTATGTGCAGTTGGCTGTACAAGGAAGCCACTGTTCAGGAGGTGTATGATGCTGAAGATGACTGTACTGCCAGCGTCAAGGTGATCATCAGTGCTGCTGCATATGGCCGCTACAGGAAGCTTTTTCAGGTCACTTAGCAACAGACGGTCTGCCTCTGAGCCAGAATAAGTGTCTATTTTTGAAGTCAATTACACCCTGGGTAAATAGCATGGTAAATATTTATTTATAAACAGATTTAAACCATCACAGCATTCATTGTAAAATATTGTGTATACAAAGTGTGTGTACAAAGCTATAAAGTGGCCAGATTCCAGTGACTATGACAAAGTGACTATATGCAAATCTCATTCTCTGTGTCTCCAACAAAGTAATGCTCAGGTATGTTTAAATACAGTCGCCATCATCTTGACCATTTAAAGCAAATGTTGAAAAGCTACATATGAAACTTCCTTATTCATGGTTCCAGCACTATTTACATAGCACAAATGAGGAAGCTTGAAGTACAGTCTTCCAGAATTACTCATGTCTCAAACTATTGCTTTTTTTTTACTTAAAGAAAAATTACAGAAAAATTACTCAATATCCACATGGACAGTTTCACTTTCACACTGCAAGTCAAAGTTGATTACCCCTCTGATTCTCTTAAAGGAAACCCAAATAAAATTTTCAAATATCTGCCATTAGTGACCATTTTGTTTGAGCAGTTTTTTGTTAAGGCCAATTACAACTGAGCAAAATGGGACAGGCCCTACAAAGTCTCCTGCAATGATGTTGAGGCTCATGGAGTCACCTCCAGGTTTCTGATCCTCCAGCCATCTCCTCACACACTCCCAGTTCTCCAGAGTCAAGGACCGCAGGGACAGGTGTGGGTGTGATGTCATGAAACATCGGTCTGCAGTTAAGTTCAGGCCAGCTACAAATAAGCCATCTGTACAGACAGTAGAAGAAGGAGACAATCAAAGACCAACAAAAGGTTTTATGTTAAAGATGTCCCAATTTGTGTTTTGCAGCATCACTTTTAAATGGCAATGGTGACATTGAGCAGGGCTCACAAAATAAATTTAGGTACCATTCACCGTACCGTCGATGCCACTATATTTGTCTTCATTAGAAAATCTGTCAAGTGTCTTTAAGCTACAAAGCCAAATAAGCCATCAAAAATAATGTGAAAAAAGACTATACTAATTTTAGGAGTTTATAGAGTGCCAATTGCTCACATAATGGGACTAATTCAAATACTTGTCCCAGACCTGGACGACCGACGTCTTTCTTCCAGTTGAGATATTGGAGGAGTTGGTCAGCATTATCCTTGTTTGCCCACCAGTAAGGAATTTCAGGCCACAGTTCGTTATGGCTTTCTGCTGCCTGGTCATCATAGGACAGGACCACCTGATAGCCCGATAACCACAGGCCACGCAAGGTTACATCAGCCTAATTAGGAGAGCACAATAAAAGGAAATAACTCATACAAAACATTTAAAATGAGAATTTACACTTTTCTCAATACCTAAAAGATACCACTGCTTGATTATGAAAACAACATGGTTTCTAATCCACCACTTACTCTGTGAGGGCACAGTTTAGAGCCAAAGATTTTTTTTAGTGAATAAATAAATTCCTCGTGTAGTAATTCGCTCATGCCTTCAAAGTGACTACAGGCCAGGATGACGATCTCTTTGGGGTGAGCTGTGAGCCAAGTAGCAACCATTTGCAGAGTTTCCTGCAAAAACATTGTGGAAAGGTGACCAGACCTGATCTCCCTTAATTTTGCAGTAATTAAGCTACACATTAGACTGGTAAGAAATACAAGCAGGCCAACAGTACACAGACTTACCACAACAGTGACCTGGGTGTAGATGACATGAGTGAAGTAAAGGTCATCTGAAGTGTCACCTTGTTTGTGAGCAATTCGAAGGTCAAAGTATCGAACTCCTGTTTGCAGCTGATCCAAAATGCTTTTTATCTATTGTTGGAATAAAATGTAATAAAAATAAAAAAGCATACTGTGTCAAACGTGCATACATAATGCTTTTTGTGTGAATTTATATTCAATTGTGCATATACACTTGCCTGTGTAGTGGCCCATTTGTAAATGATTGGGCGAGTGAAACAGTAAAAAACTCTATCCAGGAGCCTAAAGGTATCAGTTTCTGATCTGACCAGTGGCGAGCCAATATCCAGGCAATAGCTCATTGCATCGTGACTACCTGCGTGAAAGAATGCCGAGTGTATGTCAGGCAAACAGACATTGGTAAGAATGTCACTGTCATAGGACAACTGTGCTCGACGACTATAAGATTAAAATGGCAACAGAACATTACACCTGGTATAGCCAAGTTGGTTAAAGGAGTGTCCCATAGTTCTTCGGGTAAAGTGGACATCCAGTCTTCGTTGTTATTGTCATTCTCTATAATCGGCGCCATCTATCAGTACCGGTCTTTCTGATAGAAAACATACGTGGATTTCAAAAGATTTCTGAAGGACGTAACTGAAAAGGTTGTAACGTAAAGGTTTAGATACGTCTGAAATGCTAACGAGACGAGAAATGCTGGTACTAAAAAACACGGTAGACTTCTGAGCAGCTGATTAACTCACGATTGATTAGCCAGCAAGTATCCGTTTTCACATCCTACTTTTTTCAAGTATCCTGCTTCGAAAGAATGTTGTTTTACTTAAAATAAGTGACTGTGTTACAAGATACAAATAAACAAGACTTTATTTCCTGGTTAGCTAGCTAGGTTTTCTTCCTTTTTAAGTTGCAACATTTTTTACACGAGGACAAGGCAGGCTGCTGATTGGAGCGCTGAGCTGCTTTTTTATTTTAAAAAAAGTATTTAAAAGGGGGTGGAAATCTTCCACTGTTCCACTTTTTTTGAAAAATGTTAGTTTCACACATTGATGGTAGACGACAGAAGGTAATGGGCACATTTCCTGCTCCTTGGGGTTGCCGATTAGAGATGTGATTCCCCTGGTACCAGTGTGTCAGAGAACTGACCTTTACAGGCTGCTTCATCCTCATCTAAGGTCAGATGACCTACCATCATGTCATCAGCAAATTTACTTGTGATGCTGGAGTTGTATATTGCTGTTGAGCAATTTGTGTACATCCTTACCTCCTGGTGACAGCCTGACATAAAGTTCAGGATCCAGCTGCACTGAGAACTGTCCAGAACTGTCCAGACCGTACAGGATGTAGCTTCATGCTAAGCTTTGAGAGGGCTCTAGTATTGAATGCTGAGCTGTAATCAACGAACAGCATTCTCACCAATGCGTTCCTCTTGTTCAGGTGTGAAAGGTGCAAGGTGCCAGTGGATCGGATTATGTCTGTCTGCAAACTGTACGATATCGATAGTGGCGGGAAGTTAAATGCAGATGAATTCTGATGTAACCTGCTTCTCGGCTCACTTGCTTTTGATAGAGGTTAGAGCTACAGGGTGCCAGTCATTCAGACAGGTTATGGTGTTTGTCTTTTGGTACTGGTACAATAGCAATTTGAAACACACTGGACACAGAGACAGGGAGAGTGTGAGGTGGAAAATGTCAGTGAATACTCCAGTGAACTGAACTGCATGTTCTTTAAGCACATGTCTGAGAAATGCCATCTGGACCTGCTGCTTGGCAAGTGTTTATTCATGTAGAGGAACTGTGCCACAGAGACGGCTTCTCCTCAGCGGGAGGCAGGGTGTCTTTCAGGGGGTTCAGCATGATCGACCTAAGCACATGCGTAAAATGTGTCTAGCTCGTCCAGGAGTGAGGTGGTGGTCATGTGACACTTACAAAGCTTATGTACATGTATATAAAAAACATGTATGAATGTACATGAGTCAATCAGAGCTAAGCTGTACTGATACACATTAAACAAACTGACTACATAAAAAATGATTGTTACATACATGAAAAAATGACACTCCGTTCATTAAATCACATAATCTCTTTCTAGTTAAAGCAAAGGTTTGTTGCTCCACACCAGAGGGCACAGTGTTTCCAGGTAGCACTAGGAAGAGATTACATAAGAAGTGTCTTATACTAGTTAAAGGCATAAGAGATTATGTTGAGAGGAAGAAATCTTGCCATTTAAATGACAGCAGGCTATAAATGGTCTACAAATTTGTTCCACTAAGCCCTCACTCACTTGCAGTGTGTGTGTACAATTTGACATAGAGTATATGAGGAACATTTTAAAAACATTTATTTATTTCCCTTTTTCCCTTCTTCTCAGGCATTCCACTTTGTATACAGTGTATACCTAACAGCTATAATACTGTATGGAGTAATTATTCATTCAAATGCTTGTTGTTTTCCAAAAGGGCTATTGTAGTGCATCACTCATGGCTGGAGGACATGCATTTTCTGGTGTGAAGAGAAAATTTGTGGGGCAAGAAATACTGTTCATGCTTTGGACTGTAAGATAACATTCAGAGATAGGCTGTATTGTTATTTGTATCCTCAACATGTGAGTCCATATACCAGGAATGAGTACTGTATTTGTTAACCTTCATTATTTTGATTTGTAAGTACATGTGTGCAGGCATCCTCTGAAGACCATCTTCAGCCACATGCATTTTCTGAAATTGTGATGCTGTTATCAGTTTGATATTCTGTATGAAGTACATTCTATATGACACATTTATGCTTTTAACTTGAACTATTCCTGTAAATTTATGCAACATTAATAATACGCAGTTGACATCAGGTCCAAAAAAGCAGTAAACACTGCCAACTGCATGACTGCCTGCATAATTCGTCCTTCACATGTTAACTTTGATTCCCACAAGACATTTCTTCTGACCATTTAACATTCCATATACACTAACAATGAAACAAAATTCTATCCTACAATCATGTTACAAACCCTTTTTTTTCCAACGGCAACTTTGTGACATGGTCATAGTGTTTTAAGGTGATGTTCCACATGAAATTGTGCTTACTCTGTGTTTGTGTTTTTTGATTCTACAAAATACATTCCACTGCCTAAAATGACATCATTCTGTAGGCTTGTTTTGGCCAGTTGCTGTGCTGTGCTCGGGCCAGATTTGATCTGTATTCACATATGCCTTTTTGGACAGAGCAGTGTTGTATACATTCCAGGACATAACAGAGACCATGCTATTATCCTGCCAACAGGGTATGTGTGTGTCTCTTATGATGTGCTTAGGACTGAATGCCATCATTCAAGTATAAAAGAAAAAACACATGCCATTATAAATCTCTAATAAATATTGCATGTATAAGAAGTAAAATATTAGAATGAGGATAGTTCATCAACAATATGATTAAGTTAGCTTAGCTAATGTTGTCTTAAAAATCCCATTTAATGTGTTCCTTCTCAGGAGCTGAAAACTATTAATTATGACTATTAAAAAGTTTAAAACATCTAAAGGGACATCTAAATGAGCACATTTTATGTGCCACACATTTAATGTGGAGCCAACCCAACAGTACGTTGGTTTACCATCATCGTGTGCTCCCACTGAGCAAGTTTTCATTCAGTGCTATGACAGTTGGTATGAACTGGCTCTCCGTCACAAAGTCCCCTGCTATAATGTTCAGGGAGCCAGTTTTGGCGCCAGGCTTCTGCTTTCGAACCCAGCCGAGCAGCGTTGGGTAGGTAGACATCACCATGTCCTTCAGTGACTCCGTGGGATGGGAACAGATGTACTTCAGGTCTTCAGTGAGATTGATGCCAGTCACAAAGAACCCTCCTGTTGAACAACATGCAAGTTAGTAACCTCATTTGCATATATCTCCATCAGTATTAGTGGTTTTATATTAACATTCAGAAGTAGTGTTTAGAACTACCTGGGCGGCCATGTTGTTTCCTGTGTTCAAACTCCTCAATCAGTTCGTCTGCTTTGCATTTGTTGGCCCACCAGTAAGGTATATGAACCCACAGCTCTCTATGGCAGTTGGCTACATTGTGCTCATATGAGACAATCACTTGGTAACCCAAACTCCACAAATTCCTCAGTGTGGCAAGTTCCTGATGGAAAATAAACTAAAATTATGAAGACACCCTTATCACACAGTTTACTTGTATGCAGTGAAGTTCTGTTATAATTAGATCATTGACACAGTGTTACAGTCAGTTGTGGTAATGCACCTATTTTGGGACCGTGATTGAAATTTGAAGTTAGATGGCCACAAAGCACTGTATATACAAATATTATATATATGAATTCTTCAAACGACCCACAGAACATTTGTCTGACTATATTTTAGAACAGTTTCAGTTAAAAAAAACATAATAGATATATTATAAAAAAACACTTCAAAAAATTACTCGTCAGTCAGTTGGACTGGTGGAGGGTGTGGTCTATGATCCCCTATTCCCTTGATTGACGGCCTGTTGCCACAGATTTGCAGCCTACTTATAAACCTGAGATGAATATTCTACTGAAAGGAGGGAGGAGGGAGGATTGGGAATATAACGGATGATGCTATTGACACAAAGTATGCTACGGTTTAGGCACCATGTAAATCTTGTTCGCAGATGCTAACGCTAGTTTTCTTTCAAGATCCAAATGAAACTATAGGTTTAGACTCAAACTCTAAGTGCAAGGGGAACATTGCACAGATTCAATGTAATATTATTTAGCCAGACATTCAATACCTCTGAGTTTCAAATTCCTGCTTTGATATATTTAGAATTAAATCATAATTTTACAGGATGCAGTCTTAGAGTCACCGGATTGCCTTCATTTGAGCTAGGCAGTTTAATCTATAAAATAAAATATTTGGTCTGTGAATACGTTACTCCAAGTCAATTTCTACCATTATTGATCCCTGTGTACAAACATTGCTGTCAACATTTCAGTCTGACAGCAATGCTATGTGTACACTCGTACCAGAGACACCCCGAAGATGCCCATTATAATCCACATCTGCCTGAAGCTTCTGCTCACCAGCTCAGAGTCAACAAGGGTGATGAAGTGAAAACAGGGGATGTGAGGATGAGCATCAGCTTTCTGACTCTTCAGAGTAAAGCTCACGTAAGCCCTCTGCAATATAAGGGCCACCCATTTCACACCAGAAGCGCAGAAATGCTGGCTAAATACATTAATCATTTACTTTGAAATAATATTTGTAAGTTTGTATATGTACACTGTGTGAAATAAGATTGTCTGATAAAACATATTTTTGTTCCATGGCTCTTTAAGAAGGAACCTTTGCAAGCTTGCTCACACAGTTCTAACTTAAAGTTCTCACTTACACAGAATGAGAACTTTTTTTATAAACACCTCCCCCATCTATGACCAGTGTCATATGAAGTAAGATCAACCCAGCAGATCTACAGATGTTAGACCTTAGTAGAATAGTTATGTATGTGTACAAATACACTTATCTATTTAATAAGGACAGCATTTTAATCTGTTTATATTACGCATAAAAATTGGTTAGCTGTCAGTACATATATTAATGCACCTACTGTATTTTTGAAGCAAGAAGCAATGATTAAATAAAAACGCAAACAGGCAGTCTATACAGCCAGTGTCTCAGAAAAGGAGATCAAAGAGATTATCTAAAGTGGCTTTAAAGAATTCAAGCTATGCTAGCGTGAGCCAGCTTCTGAGTTCAACCATGATCCCAAAACAGGTGCATTTCAATTCCCAGACTATCTGTACATGGGTTTCCATAAGGTCCTGTACACTATGTGTACTTATTTCCAAATAATGCATACATAAAATGGAAAGGTGTACCATTTTTGGACACAGCCTTGAGCTGAACACACTCTTTATCGTGGAGATGAGCAGTGCATGGAGATCCTGACTGAGGCCCAGAAAATGGCTGAAGGACAGGATGACTATCTCCTTAGGATGAACATCCAGCCATGCTCTGATTTCCTTTAGTACTGTCTGTTAGAGCATGATAATGCGGTTACTACATTTTTACATTCCTACTGCCACTTTGTAAAATGCCTTGGCCACAGTACAGAACACAATTTGATGTCTATAAAATTGTATGATATAAGAACACTGGTTATGCTGGCCAATGATAAAATGGAATCCTTTCATACATTACACTATAGCTTTACAACTTTGCTACACATGTATAGATGCTTTTACTGCTAACTGTTCCACTCCCAAGCCAAATGTCTAATGTCTTACCTCTACGGTAATAGTGGTATAAACACCATGGTAGAAGTAGAGGTCAGAGGAGCTGTCGTTTGGCCGATGCGCTATTCTCAGATCACAGTATCTTACCCCACACTCTAACTGCTCCCTCACAGTGGACTCCTACAGTAAATAATGTAAACCACACCCATTAAGAATGCAGACGCCATGAAAGTGCTACACAACTAATAGCTCTCTGAAGTCAATTTTGTTTTTTTCTTTTTCCATCAGACTATATATATAAAAAACATTTTCCCTAATGCACGTGGCCACTTTTTACCGTCAAGGAAGAGCATGTTTTATTGAGGCAAAGAATGGCTGAGAAGCCAATGCATGCTGGGGTGGTTTCTGCAGAGGAGTAAAGAGCAGTTTTTGCTTCATGGGCTGAAAAGCTCAGGCTCTCAGAGAGCTGCTGATGCATTGTATTTAATGCGTTTACCTTTAAGTGCAATAGACATCGTTGTCAAAATAAAAGCATACAAGTGCAATAAAATCTCATACAACTATGTGCACACTGGAACCACGATTGCAAGATAAAATCAGTTTCAACTTGTCACAAACAGCAAATACCTTGTTAAAACGAATAAAAGTCACATTACCTGTGTTATTGCCCATTTGTAAACAAATGGCCGTATGAGAGGCTTCATGTACTTGTCTAGTTTCTGAAGCATGTCGGGCTGAGTGAGGTCCACGGGGGAATGGTCATTTTTATCCAAACAGTAAGTTATAGCATTGTGACTTCCTGCAAAAACCAAGAGGCTGCTATCACAAATGACCATCCACACAAGATTAAACCGCACAAAATTAAACATGGGCACAAATGCTTTGCAATAACCTGCACTTGTATTACATTAACTCGCACTTGGTGTCTGAATGTGATGCTAAACTTCTGCTTTTTATTTACATGTTTGCTTAGAAATAGCAATCAACCAAAGGTTTAGGACAAAGATTTTCCATGTTTTCAGGATACTAAACTTCATTTCAGAAATGCAGTTTAGCATCAACCTGATGGCTAGGAAATACAGAGGTGTACATACAGCCACAGGGGCCTCCCGCCATTCATTCATGCTTCAAGACTTCAGCACATAGGTACAGCAGCAATTATGCCAACACAGGTAGTGTTGTATTGTCCAGCATTCTTAAATTATCAACTGTTACATAATCACTAAATACAAAGGCACTACAGTATATTATAACCGTGAGTCTGGAGTTTGGGGGGCTACCTGGAATAGATAAATTAGATAAAGGGATGTCCCACAGTGCATCTGGTAGGTGGGTCATCCAGTTATCCATGGGTAGGTCTTTCAGCGACATCTGAGTGACCTCTGACAAAGTCATGGATGACATCTTGAACCTGTCAACATTAACACAGTGATGGATGATCAGTTAGCCTGCATGAGTATCCTGATGACGTTCCAAAATCAAGTTTTAAGCCAGCAGGAGTGGCCTACTGTTATTCAAATCGCTTTGTATGGAAGAACCTGGAACTGTATAAACTTCCTCCTATGCCGGTCATAACAAACATATCCTACGCAATATCAGGATGCAGAAGACTTTGCAAGAATACAGACGGAACGCCGCAGGCAAAACAGAGCACTTACGAAGTATACCTTGGGTGCGCCTGCCGGGTCAGTCCAAGTTCATTTTGAGCAGAATCAGATGCTGAAAGGTGCCCACAGAAATATCAGTGTTCCCAGTATGCCATGGCTGTTAAGTCTAATAATGGTGCGCTGAACTCAACCAGCCATTAGCAGTATCGGGTTGGCAGGGTATCCAATACAAATTATCCGGTGCAGAAATAAAAAGCTGCAGAAACAGGATAGTCCGGAAGACACTGCCTCTTCACCGTGAAGAGTAGCATGGTCTTATTTGTTTCCATTTAAAAGCAGGCATCGTAGGATAAAATACAACAATAAACCCCTCACCACATTATCTTTAATACAATATAACTGAAATGGACAGAGTGCTGAGGAAAACGTCGTAGTCTTTTATGGCAGCGTGTGGTGAAGGCGGGGTTTGCCTGTAGCCGGTGGCACATGCTATAAACGTTCAAAGAGGCAATAGCTACTTCTGGGCGCAGTGTGGCAGCACCTAGCCACTCCTCGTACTAATATCTCAATGAACGTGGGCGGTATGAGTCTTACTCGCACGTTTGTGATTATTGTATTTTTTTCCCAGTAAGGTTTTGTGTCATTTTGGCAGGTCTATCAGACTGGGCAGCAAAGTGCTGACTTCAGTGCTGCAGGAAATGCCCAGCTTCGCGACAACGCTCTGCTTTTCCAAGATACCCCACAGCCCTTCGCTCAGCAACTATAATGTCCTATCAGTGCCACAGATTTCTAACTGAAAATGTACCTTCATTCAGGTACATAAAAAGTATACTATGCATTTATCAACCTGTACTGTACCACTGAACTTCACTGTAAGGTTGTTTTTGTAATAGTAGTGTAACCCTGGTTTTTCCCACAAAACTGTATGTAGAATTTGAAAGCATTTTCAAAGCGTTCTTATAGAAAACGGCAAAAAAACGGCAACAGCTAGTCTTTGGTATACCCCACTGAAATTCCTTAAGGACAGTATGGAACCACTCAAACTGGTTCTTTGTCTTGCTATACTTCACAAAACCTTTTCAGAGAAGTCATCCGTATGAAAAAAAAACCCAACCAAACCTGTACCTCATTGTACAACAGGACCTTTACAGTGAATACAGTACTGTGCAAAAGTCTAAGGCTTTTAAAGCAATTGCTCAAGTGTAAACATGCCTAAAGGACTAAACATGTCCCTGAGGATTTTTTTCCTTATATACAAATTTACTGTATATCTGGCTGTACTCTAATGAAGAGACTGAGAAAAAGATTCTATATGGTAATTACCAATGCCCAACTCTAATGGTGGACTAAGACTTTATTACTGTAGGTTGAAAAATTCATTATTGTGGGATAGATGACTACACAAAGTCGGCACAGAGACGGCAGTGACTGCATTCTTGTATAATTCACACATTAGTTTCTTCTGTACAAGGACATTCTAGTGCCTCCACTGCATTCTTTTAGCAGAAATGGATGCAGTAGTGGCTGGTCATTATACAGAAAAGGCTTTGTGTACAGTATTTGTACCTGTGGCACTTGCATTGTGCTGTTTAATGACAGCATTTGTGTGCATGTCATCTGTTCTCACCCTCTACTCAGCAGCACCAGTCAAGCGTAACCTACACAGTCAGCACAAGCATCTTTGAAAAAAAAAAAAAGTACCCAGAATGCCCTGCATTGCCAGTTGTACATTTATAGACGGCCCAAAAGTGTAATTAGTGTTCGGTGGAATTTGAGGTCTACAAGTAATAATAATGGCACAAATGAGAAGTCAAAATGGTAAGTCATCTTCATGTTTGCAGTAACCTGAATTCTGCTGCTCGTTACTGTGAAGAATAAGAGCACGACGAGCTTTTCTGAAAGTCTGCTGCCTCAAATCAGTGCATTAGTCCTCTCAAGACAACCCACACCCTCCTATTGCCATAAAACAAGGTGTTGGCTGTTTTGTTGGTTTCAACAATATAAATGCATGTTTTATAATTACATTAAAGCCAACAATGTACTTTCAGTGTCATTATAGGCTTTGCTTTAAGATCATGAGCTACATGACGATGGAACTAGTTAAATGTCTTCCGTGTGTGAAGCACTTCCGTGAGTTCACACACCTGTCATAAGATTTAAATAATAAGGGGTTAGCGCATTTATACCTTAAAACCATCACATTTTACATAGACTGTATGAGTAATCACACTATCCTTCAGTTGATAAAAGGAAGGTAGGTCCTAGAGTCAGAAGGTAATGTTTTTTGTTTGTTTGAGCAGAAAATATAATAATTATAATAGTGCAAATGTAGCCAAGAGGATCATCTGAGAAAGAACTGAATCAAGTTAAGAAAGAAATGATTATAATGAAAGTATGTGAAGGACAAACCCTTTCACTGCAGGGACTGGTGACTTAATAACCAAGATGGTTGTTCCACTAATCCATATGCCTTTAGCTTTGGCCAAAAAGGGAGAATCCCACACCCAATTTCATGATCTAAGCGAATAGTTTAGTAATATCACTTTAATTCATAGTATCAACAATTCCTCCTAAAAACGTAAATACTCCTATTATTAAAATGTTATAAGAAAGCCTGACAAATTAGTTGGTATTTTCAAAGTTTATTGAAAAGGCCTTTTTCATGTAGTGTCAAATAAGAAATAATGAAAAAGGAAGAAGTACTTCTATTCAAATGTGGCGCATAGTTCATGCCATTACAGTATTTCCATTGGCTGCCATAAACACAGTACAACACAATTTAAGGTCTTCCTGGAAGTTCACAGAACGTGTAAAAAGCCAAAAGGCTGCACACA
Organism: Brachyhypopomus occidentalis; assembly: GCA_020368025.1. NCBI lineage: Eukaryota > Metazoa > Chordata > Actinopteri > Gymnotiformes > Hypopomidae > Brachyhypopomus > Brachyhypopomus occidentalis. Next base: position 3,920,785 of record JAGXOD010000025.1, on the reverse strand, counting down.
TGTTGCTACATTCCCTCCAAGCTTCTTTGCATGTCTCTCCCTCTCTCTCTCACACACACACACACACACACACAAAAATCTGTGGCCATCCCTGCTCTCTGAAGCCTGAGGACATGGGCATACATCATGTCCAATCATCTGAATATTCAGACCTCCTCCATCCAAAACTATCATACAGATCAGCCATAACTACACCCAGATCTTACCAGCCATAACATGTCAGCCATAACATAATCCCTACCCTTTTAAGTAGAACAGAACAGAGTCAGAATGCACTCTTCCATACATGAATATGAATCATTCATGTTCTAATGAACATACATAAACACACAGAGAAAAGGATTCCTCTAGACATTCACACTAAAGTTGGCACTGGCAAAGCAACAGCTTGCTCACAAAGGCCATTGCAAGTAAATGGTGAAGGAGTACAGCATCCAAGTCAATTAATTAACACTATTTTATATCCCTGACCTAAATAAAACTCAAAAGTATGAATCATTATCATTCCGCTTTAACCATCATTCTGTATCCTTTACCCATGAATTTCTGTTCTGCTGCATCTTGGAAAGTACAGTGGATTTGATATACACCACTAGTAAAAACACAACAAGTCTTACCATCTCACTGCAGTGTTGTCATAACCATTCTGAAGCTCTTTCTGGGCCTTATAATAAGAATACAATGATTCATCTTAAGATGAAACTATGTTGTGTTAATCACACAATTTCAGGAACTGGATTGGAACGCCACACTTAAGCCTCTTTGCAGCTCACGTGAAGAAACATTTGTGGAAAAACAAATTCAGTTATTTAAAATGAATGAAGATGCAATGCCAACATACTTCCCCACACAGGCCCCCATTGTCCAGAGTTATCAGTTTACACTGCTTTAACTTGTGGAATCTTAAATGCATTTGTAGTTTCTCTATGGCCATAAGACATTTACTGCCAACAATCTCCCCCTTACATACATGAATAGTGTGACCATAATTTTATAAAATAACTTTGCAAACTTTTACTAAGATTGTGAAGTTACGAACATAAAAATATACCATATTAAAAATAAAACTAATTCTCTTTAAAGAGGATCACACATTTTCATTAATTCTGAAGACACTAATGGAAGACCACTGTAGCCTGCACACGAGACCATGCCTCCTCTTTCCGTCCTAAAACCATGAGAAAAAAAGCCAGAACAAAAGGGAACACAACATGCTACTGCCAACATCAAAAGAGATAAACATTAGACACACACAGAGAGACACGCACATACACAGACGGATAACGCAGATAAAACAGAAAACACTAAACACAGAGAACTCAACACCTACCTGTCAGCTTTTACCCAAATGGCCAGACTCAAGCACTGTAGTTCTTATGTCTTTATTGATTTGCATAACCATAGGAATGAAGAATGTAATTTATCAGCATGTGGAAATTACTTCAACAATGAATTCCACAACCCGACACAAGCTACTATACACAACTTAAAAAGGTAAGCTCTTTTTCAACGACAAGTATATACAGAAACACTGCTAGAAGGCCTGTCTAACTGCTGTTAGACGTGTGATCTAATGTGTGGTGTCAGCTTATAGCTGGAATCCACAGAGTAGAGAGACAGCGTCATGCTGAATCTGCTGGAAAGGCAGCTCGCTCTGCACTCAGCCAGGGAGAGGGCTTTGGCGCCCCCTTCTGGTGAGATGCCAGTCTGGTTCTGCCTGTACTAGACAGCTGGACTCTTGTTCCACAATTACCTGACCCGACGGCCAGTGCGGTCGCAGGCCGTTGCTCAACGAGGAAACCTTGGAGTGTGGCACTTCTACGGACCACCGGAGCGTTCTGGTAACAGACCTGGAGCAGTGGGCTTGAGGACAGAGACTGTGCTTCGCAGCCTCGTCACCTTTGTACTGCGGTCCTGGAGCTTAAGGCCACTTTCCCTCGACTGCCCCCGCGGCCGTAGCCTCCGGCTGGGCTCCTCTCGCTCAGCCCCCTCCCGCCCCGGTGACGCTTGCCCTTAGCCTCCGGCTCGGAGTCGCTGAGCTCCAGGTCGGGGCAGTAGCCATCGCTTTCCTGGTACGCTCTGGCACCATCTGGTGGCCTGTCGGTGCCGGCCGGCTTGGCGCAGTTTGCCCGCTCTTTGCCGGCGGCTTTGCGGGCGATCTTCTCGGCACTGCGCAGGTCCTCCGTAGTCCGTACCAGGCTGACGGTGGCCTCTTTGAAGGACCTGCTGAAGTGTTCCATGGCGGACTTGTGGAACGTGGCCGGCTGACCTTTCCCCAGGTGCTCGTTGCCCGCCGCCTGCTCGGAAGGAGTCTGGCAGGACGTGTCCCTCTGCCCCACGCCTTTCTCCATAATGCCGTTAGACTTCAGCAGGCGGGGCTTGTCCTGCTCCGGTTTGCCCTTCCCATTGGACGAATGGCCGTGGAGGGCGGCGTGCAAGGCCAGAGGTTTGCCGGTGGGTTTGAGGGGCAGCAGCGAGGGGTTTGGGCCTCCAGCGTCCCGCCGGGCTGCAGAGAGGAGGCCGTTGGTGCGCTCCTCCCTCCGAGCTCGGCCGTGGTGGAGCTGGGGCTTCCCCTGGCCCACACCCGCCCCGCTGAGGTCATAAACGTTGCTGCTGTTGTCCGGGCACAGTGGCCCGTTGCCGGATTTGGTGGTCGTCTTGCCGTTGCCCAACGACACTTTGGGCATTTTGAGCTTGAGGGTAATCCTGGGTGGAGTCCGGAAGAGCAGGTTCTCCACACTGGAGGACACCGGCAGACCTGCACAACAAGCTGAGCTTTAAAACAGCGGCCTCGTAGGACCAATCACGCTGCACGAGTTACAAGCATTTTTAATCTTTAACACTAAAGAAGAGGATCAATCTTATATTTCAGGTTGCTGTTTTGTAATGGTTTCAAATTCTCAAGATATGATAACCTATAACCTGTCATTCTATCACTGCATTGGTAATTTAAAAACCACAAGCTGATGGTGAAAATAATCTAAAGAATTTAATTATGAAAGCTTTTTAGAAAGTGTTTTAGTACATTCTTTGTACTCAACAGCTAGTGACTGGCCTGAATTTAACATCTGCATTAAATCTTCCCAGTTCATAACTTAATGTTAGCGCTGATTCCAAATTTAGGAGAATGCTTTATTCTTGCTTTATTCAGCTTGTTTGTTTGTTTGACCTTTGAGGTTAGGTTGGGCGACTTTTCAGGAAAAATAGGAATATGTTTGAAGGAATTGTTTGAGTTGCAGTAAAATAGCAGGCATAGACCTGAATGATCTTTCTCAGGTCTACAGAGCCATATAGAGTGTCCGGGCAGTTCCCGCTCACCCCAGATGCCCGTTGTCCTGTCAGGTCAGGTTGCTTCCATCTGCTCACAGATTTAGGTTGCTAAGATGCAGGACTAACAGCTTTAGAAATACATCTGTCTTGGCCTTTTGAATGTTAGTTTGTGTGCAGACTGGTTTGTCTGTGGTGTGTTGATTGCTGTTGATGTCTGAACTACTGGCTGTGCAACAAATTGCCCCCTTGGGGGGTAATAAAGTTCACCTTGACCTTATGAGAAAAAAATACCAACTTTAATTCTTTAGTGCTTTTTTGACCTATGGGTAAGGTGTGGTGTTTTAAGGAAGTTTAACTTTTAACTTTTTGTGGGGTCTGTGGGTTTGTGGACAACGTGCACCACCCTGTATTTTTGATTAGACATACAACTAAGAACTTTATCATGTAATTTTAAGATACATTTAAGATAAATGTAAATAAAGTAATGGTGAGGTAACCATCCAGTCATGCACCACGACCAAGCACTGTGACACCACAACCATGTGAAACATACGATCCTGCATATCCATTACCTGCCGAAAGTTCTTGATTGATGAGTTTGACGTGAAGGTTAAAGATCTGCTCCTGGGCTTTACTCTGAGATAGCTTCAGTTTCTCCCTTCGACTCACCATGTAGCACAGGTTTCTCACCTAGAACAACCAAGCACAAGTGAGACAGAAGGTCAGAGACTAAAGGTCAGGGAGGTCAGAGAGGGTGTATGAAGCCCTTGCGATGACCCACCCTCTCCAGGTCCTGACGTAGGTGCATGAACATCCTCATGCGGGTGTGGATGCTGTCCTCCTGCGGCTGCAGCAGAAGGTTCTCCTCATCCTCTTTAGGTGGCAGCAGGGCTTTGTTGAAGTTCGTCTTCCTCTTCAGTTTCCAGTACTGGTAGACGAAGTCCAGCAGGAGCAAGGGCAGCCCGAGGTCCTGGGCCACCTCCTCGGGCTGCACCAGCCTGTAAAACTCCTCCTCCAGCTCCTGAAGCTTCTGCGCCCGCAAGCCCACCTTCTCGGTCTCGCTGGGGGGTTTGGGCCGGGCCGGGCTCAGACCCGGCTCGCCCACTTTGGGCTTGCTGTGCTTCAGGCAGTAGGATTTGAACTTGACCTCGTCGCCCTCGTCCAAGATGGTCTTCATCTCCAGGCTGTGCTCGAAAGCGCAGGTGACGTGGAACGGAATGGTGCAGTTCTTTACTGAACACTGAAGAGGAAGGGTGGATTAGACACGCAGTTTCCTACACACACGGCTATAAACAGTTTAAACAGTCATGGCGCACCTATCGGTTCCTTATTCACACAGGTAACAATACCGGACAGTTCGTTTCTCTTACTCTCTGTTTTCGCCTTGTTCTTACTCACAGTTGCTTCTTGCACAGACAACACGAAGCACCAACTCCTCAGATCTCACCTGGATACAAGCGCCAGTCTTTAGCTTGCAGAGGCTACAGATGAGAGACCAGCGACTGGGAGGAATGTGCGACACTTTGGTAATGGGTTCCATCCTCTCTGGACATGCGATGCTCACCTACACACACACACACACACTTTTACAACACACACATCTAAAGCCTAACGATACACACAACCCAAATCTTCACGCGACCAGCCACTGTTTCAGCTCATTCTTGAGCTTCTCCCTCCCCACATACGGCGCGTGAGTGCGTAACCCCAGCAGGCTCACGTGGGGACCATACCTCGGGTATCCAGAGTGCACAGCTCACGTGTGCCCACTTCGTGCCCGCTCGCGTGGCTTTCATAGCCCCTCCCTTTTTGGGGCACAGAATGCACTGCGGGTCGATGCCAAGCACACACGTTCGGCACAGCCAGTTGCCATCTGGAACTTTCACTATGCCATAGCAAGCCTAGAAACCAAAGACAGCATATCAGGGACACGCATATTACCAATAAAGTGCCGGTGGTTGGCTGGTACTGGCGCTGGCTCCCAATGAACTACCGAAACTTACAAGTCCAGCATCCCTACTGCAGAAACAAAGGTTGACAGACAGTGTATAAACAACATGGACCACATCCTTTGTTTGCAAATTTCAGTTCTTGCTTCAAGAGCATCTCTGACAATGAACTCTTTCAGTATATCGACTCATCTGCACTGGATTATCAGACAGATCGGTTTAAGTCATCAAGACAGATCGGTTTAAGTCATCAAGCGTTGATAATTTTCCATTTCAAGAATGTGCTCGGTTCCTCAGCATCACCCTACCCTTGTTGGTGGGTGAAATTGAATTGATCAAAACAGAGCATTTCTGCAGAATGTCGGCTACCCAGTGAATGATGGCGAAGCCCCACACTTCACAAGCACCTTAGTTCTAGACCAGCGTGTTCATGGGGCCAGATCATTACTGAAAACAACACTAAACATGTGTGAGTGAGATAAGGAGCACCATACAAGCAGGCAGAGGTTGTGTTTATACGTTACGCTAAACTATATCTCACCTGGACAAAGTAATGGCTATGACATGCTGGGCTTTTCCTTTCCTAAAACATGCTTGAAGGTTTCTGTCTTTCCAGACGTACATAAACCCAGCATGGTGTATATGGGTTCATCTAAACCACCCAAATCCACCGAACAATCTGGCCAAGACGTTTAAATCACACTTAAACCAAAGATAACCCACTTTAACAAAGACAGAGGCCAGTGGCCACACCCTAAGGACCAGCTCTCTGGCCGAGAAGCCAGGTGAGGGGTGAGGCCCTCCAACATTCTGACCTCTAACTGTGCGAGATGCTTCACTAGGATTTGAAATGGCATTAACCAATAGTATTTCACTGTTCGCACTAGTAGAGGTGATCTCCATTCTGCAGAGGATGGTTTGGTCACTTAGTCAGGCCTGATGCTTGAGCAGGTTACGGGACCCGTCTCCACGCGGGACCCGCGGGACCCGTCTCCACGCGGGACCCGTCTCCACGCGGGACCCACTGAGGCCCCTCCCTTGGGTCTCACCTGGTGCACGCAGATGTTGCACTTGTCACAGAAGACCATGTCGTTGCCCTCCTCACTGTCAGGAGAGCGACACACGTCACAGATGACGTCCTCGTCGTATTCGATGCCCAGACCTTCCTCCGTCTCTATGGCATGGTTCATGTTGTCATGGCACTTCCTCTCGAGAGCCTCCATCACACGCTCCATGGTTAACTCATCCATGGCTCCTTCCCCTGACACACACACACAGATCAGATTCACTCCTTAAATAAGTCAAACGCAGGAAACAATCGAGTAAACCGCTGGATAATTACAGGCTCTGCCTCCACTAACTCGTACCGGTGCTGTATGACTACAACAGAACCGATAGCCTAATCGCGGTAACTGATACCAACGTTTTTCTTTAGTTAATTACACTTAAATTAAATCCCCTTCATTGGTACAGCTTACCTTCGTTGCACTTCCAACATAGTACTGATGTTTTGCACACATGTCTGTTGGAATGCATTCACAGTACTCTTAATTTAATATGAGCAACATTAGCTAATAGCCGATGTTTAAAACACAAACAGCCATAAGGACAGACTGCTGCGCAGACCCCTTACCCATCTGAGCCAGCTCCACGTTGAGCTCCTGCAGCCAGTGGAGGTCCATATCGTCTAGGTCGTATCGGCACATGGCCTCGGCCAGCTCCTTGATGTTCAAGTACCCGGTCTCGGCGGAGTCCTGACTCCAGCACTGGATGTACTTCCGCTGTCTGGAGAACAGGACCTCCTTTGGCTTCTCGGTCATTATCCTGCACGAGTGCAGAAAAGCGGTTCAGTTGGTGCTGATGGTATTAACGCTGCTGGAATGGCACATAAAACAAAACAAATATGACAACCATGTTTAAGATGTATGGAGTGGAAGTGGAGGCGGTTATACTGCAAGCTTTGCATGCCGAGCAAACTATGCAATAAGGCCCCAATGGAAAAGAAAAGCAAAACAGGACAGCAAGGCGGCGGCGGAGAGCGTGCGAGACTAACCTGACGGAGGGCTGCGGGATGGTGTCGGGACTGGCTGGGACCTGCACTCCTTTCTCCCACTCCTGCCTCCACGTGTCAGCCAGCAGGTAGTAGTCCTCCGCAGAGATGTGGTGGGAGTCCGGCAGCTTCATGGCGCTGATCAGGTCTTTTCTGAACACCTGCCACACACAGGACCATCACGTGCTTTTCACAGCGAGAAGCTCAGTTCACACGTGTAGGTTCAGAAGGACTCAGGTTCAGAAAAGCCTAGTTTGAGCCTAGTTTCTTCTTTGGTCATTAAAGCCTCACAATATCAGCATTCATTTGAAAGGGTACATTCAGTTTGTCAGGGCCAAGTCAGTATTATTGCATTAGCCCCATCCACGTTATTCACCGCGGACCAACCCGACTGCTTCTGCACTGAGAAAATGACACACCATGGCACCACAGAACGTTGCAGTCAACGCCACTCTAGTGGCTACCATGCCAACAGAGCTTCCGAATTTGAAAACCCACACCCTCGGGAAGTGTCCTGCACCTGCAGAGGACGCCCTTACCTCGGCTGGCTTCTTGTGTGCAGAGGCAGGCGTTCCAGGTTTGCTTCCATACCTGTTTGATGAGAATGAGGTGGAGGGACCTGTGTGTCGATGTAAGGAAAATATAAATAAAATATACCACAGCCATTAACACTGCATCTATCTCATACAAATAAAATATACCACAGCCATTAACACTGCATCTCTCATATAAATAGAATATATCACAGCTAGAGAATATAGCAGTTTCTCTAGTAACTTATGTTAATATAAGACTGTGTTAGACATATGCCTAAATATTCATAGTGAGCATGTGTGTATGTGTATGCTAATTATAAGTACTTACTTTCATTGTCTGAACTGTCACTACTGCTTGAAGTCCTGAGTCGTTTCATCCTGATGTATCCTGGGGGTGGATGGATGGATGGATAAGAGCAAGAACAAGCAAAAGTTTCTTCAGTGTCTTCAGTCATATCTTTCTAAAACAGCTATATGTTATAGACTTATAGCATACACACTTGCCAAATATTTGCAGTGTTCTCAAAAATGTATCATTAAATCTTTTTTGACACAAATAAACATATAAATATTATTCTCCTAGCACTCCTAGCACTACATGGCTTTCATATTATCTGCAGAAAATGCCTTATTTCTAAAGTTGAGGTGAAATTTCCAAGTGGATACTCAAATAGAATATGAGGATAATTGCAGTATGTCATTCATCAACTTATTGTATTTTCCCACAATTACTTGAAACAGAAAATCAACATGTTGATATACATTTTTTATCCATTGTTTCAGTTATTAGTGAATAACATAACAGGTGGTTCAGCCTATTGGACACTTACCATCAATTTCAAGTCGCAGAGCATGCTAGTGTATTCCCCTAATCTGCTCCAGTCTTCCAACTCTCATCCCTGTGAACCAATGGAAGGACAGGCCTTAAATAGGGTGTGGTGGGATGGGATTAGGGAGGCAGGGAATGAAGTGGAGTGCAACGGGATTACACCCCCCACACACCCCCCCCCCACATCCCCACACACAGGCGGCATACAGATTTAGCATGCGTCAGTGCTGGATTTGAGAGGCCCCCTTAAACAAATAATACCGAGCCCAGCGCACGATCACGTAAACATCCACGCGGCAGGGGCCTTCGCTCAAGACAAGACAAGCAGTAGCAGCGCTAACGAGACTGTACTGCCTAAAAGGGTTTACTGCATCCATTTTCAGCACAACTGTGCTTGTGTTGATCCAGCTTACAGGAAGTAGCCTACGTTTCCCACAGCACCAGACACATCAGTATGCATGTACATGCACCATGTTCTGCAGCATCGTAAACCCTGTACAGGGTGTAAAACGTTCTGGATATTTCCATCTCTGTACTTCTGCAGTAGGACTTCATGATAGACAACATACTATACAGTAATTTGCAGATACCAATATTATAACATTATTGTACTTGGTCTTCGTTTTTATGTGTAAGAAACATACCTGCAAATTTTACAATAAACATCTGAAATGCAACCGCCTCATTGTGAGGTTGGTAGGCAGTGGTGGCTGGGGTAGGATTTTCTCTATTATGGTAGTTTGTTCAGGTGGGTTATTTGTTGTCAGTGCTGGCCTGACCTAATCCTGTGCGTATTCCCCCATTTACTCTGAGCTTTTTAGCAGTGATACTATAAATACCATAGACAGGAAGCAGCAGGAGAGGAGCTCAAAATGGAACCTGCCTGGCTTGCAGTGTACTAACCCAGACGTCTATGGTGCCCAGAGGGGAACATATCCACGCACTATGCCCAAAGGCACAGCATTACACACCATTACAACATGGACAGACAGAGGCAAATGGAGGGAGGCAACAGAGAAAAGGCATTTCTATACAGCTGCCATTTTATCCGTTTCATGTGCAGTACCGAAACCAACTTCAGCTTTTTGTGGAAGCATGGATGGGTGATGGCCTAGTGCTGGGAAACACGAGGCTCAAATATCCGCAAGATCTTCCAGAAGAGCAAGCACTACATGTGCTACAGTGAACTGGTAGATGTCTCTTATGGCTTCATGCACGGCTTGGTGCTGTCAGTAACAAGCCATGATGAAAATGTGCTGATGCTTAACTGGAGGAAAGATGCCAACAGCATCAGCCATTATGAACGCACACAGCTATTCTCATGCTTAATAAACTATTAGACTACTCAATGCCTGTTTTTGCTGGAATTACAATCTGAAATGTAAGAACCAGTTTTGCCATGTCTATTTAAACACACTTTTGCCTCATTTATAGAAAAATGTTATACAGCCACATTTGTCACAGATTCTGCTCCATTCACCTTTACGCCAAAATATAGGCTAGTTGCACGTATCTTTGGTTAAGCCGCGACAGGAACTGAAACTAGCTTATTATTAAACTCTTCATATTAGGGTTGTACAACAGTACAACCAGCACAACAGTAACAAAATTTGGGGAATAAGTGAATGGAGAATGCAACAGTAGCAGTCAATATGTACATTTTATGATGAATGTGTGCCGAGCGTCCACTGCATTAAACTATCCACATGGTGACAGATTTGTTTAGTCACACCGTAGGTCACACCAAACAGTGCGAGACTTCACTGATCATGGCTCATATTACACTGCGTCACTGCACTGTATGACTTAAATGCAGAATATAATGGAATCATCTGATAACAACTGTGACAACCGCCTTTTTATGATCTAGCTATATTTACACCAATTAATTGTTGTTACCAATTAATTGTCCAACGGTAGTATGAGAGAAAGACCTGACAACACACATGTGACAGTAACAAGGGTGCCTGTGGCCTCTAGTGCTCAGAGGAGCACCTGGCCCTCAAACAAGCCCTGGTCCAGTGCTCCACCTCTCAGTGGCCCCCTTTACAACAGGAATGACCGGTGTCCTGGGAAGGGAGTTCATTTAAAGGAGAGGCAGTCTGTTTAAAACAATAGCCTTAGAAAGAGAGCACCTAAAAGAAGGCCTGAATTAATTAATTTTTAATTAAGAGAGATAGTTGAAAAGTTTACCAGCTAAGAAGACCAGTATCTACAGATGTGCAGCCTCTGCAAACAAAAGAGTAGAGGTTCATTTAAGAGTACTACTGTTATTCATAACAGGCGACCGAGGAGCAAAATTACTTTAAAACGTAACAGCTACTGAGCTGCCACCAATGACTAACTTAGTGTAGTAGATAAGCGTTCCGAGCACAAACCTCTCCTACAACCTTATTGCTTTACATCTAGCACTTCTGAAATTATTCATTTCAGTCGCAACAGTGGTAGGCCTGCATTATAATGCAAAAGATCAGAGCAGGCTGAAGCACAAGAGCTCTCTCCATCCCCCATGGCAGAAAACAAAAGCCCTGTCCAACCACACCAGGCCATTTTACCCGTTCAACGTGGTAGAACTAGTGGCTGCTGACAGCCAGCCTGTGTATCCAAGTCTGCAATGGGGCAGAAGAAGTCAGGCGCAGGAGCAGACTGCTGGAGTGGCCGTCAAAGGCTCTTCATGAGCTTATAAACGACTGAGGACACAAAGAAACTAGTGAGAGGTTGGCTACAGGCGTTTATCCTACCGTACTGACAAGTTTTCATACAACTCGTTACGCTATTGCTACTTTGTGTTACAGTGCAGATACAACTTTCTCATTTGAAACATTCAGAAAAACAATGACAAAAGTTGACTAGTTAGATATATTGGCTAAAAAAATATACATTTGTCCACTGAGGAAAAGTCCTTCCCTTTAACCACAGCCCGGGAGTCCGTACCGATGCCGGAAGAGGGAGGGGAGAACGACACGTTTTCGGGGAAGACATAGCTAGCTAGCTACTGAAATTCTTTCAAAACTACTTCCTTTACAATGTAGACTTGCTTCACTTCTACACCCCTCATTACCTCATCTACTGCCACATGAATCTTAAAGATCTTAAAGATCACATTTGGCAACCTCTTAATTGTGTCCTATCCCAACAAAATAAGACTTCCCAAATTTGTTCAGGCAACGCTAAGCTACAAATGTGAAACGTACTTTTGAAATACGTTTTGGTTTTTAGATAACATGCAAAAAAAGCATGTTGTTAAAAGTTTATTTAGTATTATATGGGAATAACTTAACTTTAGGTTTAGTCTGAACACATGACAGCGTTAGCCGCGATATCTAGCTGGCAAGCGACGTTGCCAGATACTAAACGTGACTATTAACGGAGTTTGTATAATGAACTCGGTAAAATCGTTACCGAACCGGAACAGTTGACCTGAGGGAATCACTCGCTTTGCTATTATACAACTAAAAAAATCAAACTGATAGTCTCAGCAAATGTATGCAGCAAATCATTTAATATGAAGTGACCAGCCACGTTACATGGCAATAGTCACCTCTAGAAACAAATCGAGCATATAGCAGGAGGCCATAAGGTCGTGCAATGCAGAATATTGTTCTGTGCATCCCGGCCAGCCCCAGGATTTGAGAGACGGCCTTGGCGCCAAACCCCAGCCGCCCTACACGACGATGCCTGCAGCCTTCAAGAGGCAAGAACAAACATACACTGGGCGATATTCCACGTTCAACGTGTGCATTAAAACCTGTTCGTCTCAGAATCTAAAAAGGAAACGCATAAAATCTCATATGAACAGCTAAGGGGGAACCAACAGTGGCCATATGCCGAGTGTAGGAAGCAGGCCCCACCGCCTGGATAAGCGCTCAGCCCTCTGAAGACACGAGCAGTATTGTTCGTGTAGCAGCAGCCCTTACCTCCGACACGAAAACAACTCTAGTCACCCCACTTGAATCGGACGACGGCTTCCGCACAAGTCTCCTCAAATTAATGTTCCAGATGAAGCGCAAATAAAATGTATTATGCTTGTTTTTGGTTTGGTTTTTTGTGCCTTTTCTGTTCTACGCTGTCAATATCCCAAAGCTGCAATCTCCTTTCCACCACGGCACAACAGTCCTATTGTACAGCCTTGATCGCTGGGTCCTAAACTCCGCCTTTTCAGTGGCCATGCTGGAAGAGCCCATGCTGTTCATCGTCCTCTATTGTAAATGGATATTGTAGATATCAGCAAGTACAAGGACCCGGTCATCAAATTTAGTAGAATGTGGAATATGAAACCAAGAGTTGGGCCAGTAGTAGCGGCAGGGTACTAAGGTGTTTTGATAGTCTCAGCAACAGAACTGGTGATCACACTCATTATCACTGTACAATTTACAAAAGGTGCTTGAGTAAATCAGTTTGATCTTTAGTGAAATCTGGGTTTACCCTGTCCTGCCACATCTTCATGCAAGATCCAATGAATAAACAATAAGTGTGCCTGTGTTTTCTGAAGTGTCTTAAAGCGTGCAACATGAATCAAACATCAAAACAACATACTAATAAATCACAGTTTACATTTATTTCTACAAAACTGCATTATACAATTAAGAACCATTTAAAAAGTACAAAATTACATTGTGAGGCATTCATCTAATTTGTACAAATAAAATCAGTTGCTTTTGGTCAAAGGACTAAAATTGTGCTCTTAAAACATTAATACAAAAATAGAAGGGTGTAATAAATGACAAACAACTCTGAATAGAACATTCAGTTAAATTTGATTAACAATAAAATCTACCTCAGATTCTTTTTAAAGTATTTCATAAACAACATGGGTGAAAACAATTTTTCAGACTTGGGCAGATTATAAACAGTCCAAGCAAGAATGCAATATGCACTGTCCATTGAAATAATATGTATGAAAAAGTGTGAATAATGGTTTCAAAACCATGCAAATATTTCATAGAAAGAAACAGAGGCTCTTATGATAGGTACAGTTCCTGATTTTGAAAACAATCGCATTGTCCTCAGCTAAGACTATGTACATAAATTGATAAGCTACACAAATATTCATTCTGAAAAGGTACACAAGCTAAGAAGGATATAATATTTCCAGTTAAATCTCCCTGGACAATGTCTATATATTATTTAACATTCTTTCAGCATAATTGACAATAGCCAAAGTAACATTCAGTTATAGATTCTGAAAAACAGGTTCTTTATGTATTTTTTAAACATTGTCTCTAGAAATCTTTCGCATTCTTTCAGATTTTACATGATAGTTTACAATCACAGTAAAAGAACATACACAGTTCAAAAACATCTAATTCTCCAAAATATTTAGCAGCACTAATAGAAAGTGGTTCAAACACCCTACAAAACCTGGGACACTGCTGGGTCTGCATCCACCTCATTACATACATAAAAAAAAAACATACATAACTCTCAACACTGAAAGGTGTTTTCATTAGTTTCACAACCCCATCTGCATGTCAGCAAAGTTGAAAAAGTTGTCAACATCCCGTGAAGCTGAATTTTTATTCTCAGAAACAAATACCTGTGAAAGGAGAACACATTAAGGTGGAAAGAAAGGACAAAGGAGATCGTTAGTTTAGCATAATGCATTGTATGCAAATACCCTGAAGGCTACATTCGTCCTGCGGTTACCTTTGTTCCGCTGAAAATCTCACTGGCAATGCTTCTACAAGCCTCCACCACTCCATCTCCATTCAGCTCAAGGGCAACAACAGGACCTGCTGACACAAAGATCATCCATCAGAAAAAGGCAAAATCAGCCAATGAAACACAGAACACTCCTCTCAACCACTGTGCTTTCAGACTTTCTGTTAAAAGAAAAGGAATATTAAAAATAGCCAGGGGTATAAAAATGTACAAGCCATTTATATTTTGTTTTCATCACTTCCTCTGTTGCTACTTGGTTACACCTGAAGTAAAGAGGCTCCATGCTCCCTGGAACAGCTCTTTCCCTGGCTGCTGAACTAAGGTTTAGGCCAAAGACCCACATGAGGTACAGATGAGCAATAAGGGAAAGCAGTAAGAGGATTTGACCACATCATAAAAGCAAGTTACTATAAATTAAACAGAAGGATAAATATATAAATATAAAAAGAAACATTCATTAGGATCTGTTACAATCTTACAATCTATAACTGTTACAATCTATGTTACAATCTATCAACTTGTTGCACAGACCAGTTGTAGCCGACATGCCTGTTACTTTATCTAGAAAGTTGACTGTTCACATTATTTGGCGAGTAATGCATAGTGGTTGACACCATGACTAAACCTCTTGCTTCCTGTGTTGTAAATTGAACTTCACAGTAAAAAGGACTCAAATTAGACACAAGACATACAAGATTTACCACCAGATACAAAAATTGCCTTTGTAAGTACTCAATGCAATGTAATAATTCATTAGTAGACAAATGCATTTAACTCACATTTAAGTATCTTCATCTCTGTAGTGATGCTGACTGATCATTTTGGGCAATAGGCTGCTTCTGTGCCTGCATTGTTATGATCCTCACCAAGGATCATAACAATGGCACACAGGACACTTACGATCACCCCTTTCCTTACCAAAATGAGAAACAGGACACCTTGGCCTACCGCCCCACAGTCCTCACATGCACACACATCTGTGGGCTGCAGGGACTGTGCAGAAGTTCATGCTTCAAAGCAGAGAGGCTTCCAAACAGTCTTGCAATTATTATTTTCTGGCCCCGCTGGTTGAGCTGGGAAGCACCGCGTAGCTGTGGAGGCTGCATCAGCACACTGCATCATTCACACTGCATCATTCACACTGCATCAGCACACTGCATCATTCACACTGCATCATTCACACTGCATCATTCACACTGCATCAGCACACTGCATCAGCACACTGCATCATTCACACTGCATCAGCACACTGCATCAGCACACTGCACTTGGAATGTGGCCAGATGCATCTCAGACCACCACAGAATATCAGGATGATTTGGGCTAAACAGCTTGCTATAGCCTTCGTTTACCTAAGGACAGCTAATATTAGGTATAAAATTAATGTTTTCTGCCTGATTTGGCAGCTTATCTGAACAGGTTACTTCCACATTGTTTATGTTTTTCAATAAATACACGTTAAATATTAAAAACTCTCACACCCAAGTGAACTCTGACATTCCCTGTTCCTTGCTGCTCTTGCAGCCATATGAACTCAACCCGAACATCTTCATAAGACATGCAATGACTAATGGCATTAAACTTTCATGTCAATTTCCTGCATGGTAATAAACTGCTCTTCACTACTTCCTGCAGAGTTTGAAGTGCCCTTCAAACTCAATGTTTTCATTCCTTGTGGTTTGGACTCTGCCTTAAAATGTCAGAATCCCACGTGCAGGCCATTTTGCAGAAAAGTACTATGGCGACTGGAATGTACCTTTTGGGATTTACATAGGACTCATGGGATTTACATAGGGCTCATGATTCTTGTTATGTTAACATAAAGTAACCCCCCCCCCCACACACACACAAAACTGTATACTGTGATATTTAATGTTAACACCACAGAAAAGAGAGCTCTCTAAATGGGCCTTACCCTTTGTGGTCCACTCCGTGAGGTCCTCTGCATTGTTCTGGAACACTCTGGATACATCTTCAGGACGCATGGCTACTTCTTTGGTTTGGATAAGTGTAAAACCCTTGGAAGTGGCCTACATTTAGAGGACACACAATATTACAACAAATGTCTAGAAAATTATGAGAGCACAAATTTATAAAGTGTCTTATCAAGAGTATTTTATATTATTTATGCCCTTATCACCAGCTTCTTGACATTAGCATTGCTTTCCCTTTTCTCTGAGAGATGTTAATATATATATTTATCTTAGCATATATAGACTCATAGAAAAGCTGACATTCTATGATAAAGAATGATGTCTAGATAATAAAACCATTATAAATATTTTTAATGGGTCATTTCTACTTTCAGTAACACTAAAACATATTTAAGAATAGCAATTGATGATTCAAATGTTCCACTTGCTAGAGCTTCCTGTTGTCAGTGAAGAGCCAGTCAAAACAGAACATCTGATGAACATTTAACCTGACTTCCCTCACCTGTTAAGCAACAATCTAGCCTTCATTGTTGGTACGAGTTTGGGCAAATTGGGCAAACTGCATAACGACACTGTTAAAGCACAAGATATCTGAATAGAGTTGGGGTACTTCCTTCTTTCTTAAACAGCTCCATGGGTGGAGTAAGTAGAGGAACCAGATTTCATTTCCCGTTATGGTTGTTTTTAGTAACATTTGTAATTGCATGACAAATCGCTGTTCGTCCCTCATACCTTAGTGTGAAATGTAACATTAAGTTCAGCCTGCTCTCACCTCATCAATGAGCTTCCGAGCATTGGCCGTGGTGTAGTCTCCAGCGAATAATACGAAAAGGCAGGACTCCTCACTCTCCTTACGCCTCCCACCTTTGGTCAATGGCACAATACTCCGGTTGCCTTCAGTAGAAACGCGAACAGACCTGAATTCCGACTCGGTGTCAGGGAGAGGCACATGCTCAGACACCACAGTGTCCACGGGCAGCAGAGTCCAGTTGGTCTCCTCAGAGACTGGTGTGAAGTCATGTATGTTGCTCCAGTTGTTGTTAAAGATGCTAAGACCTGCATCCTTGAAATGAAAGGCCAGCTCAGGGTAATAGTACTGGAAGCAGCCAAACTTCATGCCAGTAGAGGACTCAATAATGGGTTGTGTGGCACAACACAGAAAGATGTCCATTTTCTTGCAGTCCCTCGTGCGGAACTGCTGGCAGGCCACCACACACTTAATGTCTTTGCAGTCTCTGAAAAACACACTGCCTTTTACTGGACCGAGCACTATGCAACAGTTTACACAGTCGTCAATCGTCACTGTTGCCGAGTGGTCAAACACATAGATGTTGCAGTTCTCACATTCCTGTATAACAAACTGCTGTCCATTCACTTTTCCTGGCAATCGTCCCACTGTGACATCCTTTATACCCGTCAGCATGAAGTCTTTGGGATCGACCTGCACGACAGGAATTAGTAACAGCAGTTACTGGTGTTTATTCGTTAATTCAAACATCTAGTTTTGCAGGGGTGTTTAACTGAAACCAGGAGCCTCATTTGTAGCGTGGCCCTGGTTCAACTTTATAAAACAGGTATAATAAAGATGTCACACAAGAATAGCAAATGTACGTGCTCCAGACATTTAGCCAAAAGCTTTCATGTGAAAATGTAATGAGAAACCAAGCAGCATTCCGCATCCAAAGCTAAATTACTCTTTCATGCTCCGAATTGCTGGAATTATAAACGAACGGTCTGGGTACAACACTCCCACCAACCAAGGCAATATCCGACAAAGTCTAATAGAAAACATTTTCAAGCGTTTAAGGTAGCTCAGGAACACTTTCAGGACTTTGCGAGTCCAAGGCCTGTTGTAAAGGAAACGGACCCTCCCGTTTCTTCATTGACTGTCTAGTTTGTCGGTGTCTACAACGTTCAATGTGCTAATCCGTCACATAACTAGGTAATATTATCAGGGATGTCTGCCATGCAAACTAGATATCCATGTGAACTGTCTTTAAAGCGATAGGAAACTGCATACGATCTAATGTGCCTTACGTGTGGTGACACGACAATATGCAGAATAACAGCACCGACAGTAACGTTAGTCGACGCTAGTCGAAAGAAACTCTTTTAAGGTTAACAAAGCTAGCATGAGCATTATTAACCGCAGTGATCTCATACTCGATTAGTATTAGACGAGTTTTGACAAATATGGTTTGTCTTAAACGTGCGAGATCGATATGGACAGTTAGCCGTGATCTGCTAGCGTTTTACAGATTTTGCTCTACCCTACCATCCCACCGTTGAAATGATTAACCAGCCGTTTAATTCGGAAACAAACGTAACTCATTAAGATGGCTAACTAGCTAATCGAGTGGCTAGATATCGTCAGCGAACGTTACCGTACCTTCTCCCGTTTGTCCCAGCTGTATTGTTTCGAGGCTTCTTGGTTACTGCTGCCCAGCCCACTGCTAACGTTGCTGGACTCGGGAACATTATTACTCGCATTGATCTTGTCTGCAGCAGATTCCTTGTCAGATTTTCTCCTGGACTTTGAAAAAAAGCAACCCATATTCGGAGTAGGCTATCACCTGTCCACACAGCAATAAGACGGTATTTTTTGGGAAAGAAATCACGTTCGCCTAATGTAAACGAAACACCTAACTCCTCAAGTAAAACCTGCACGTCTTAGAAACGCTCCCGTGTTTTTCTCTGTCGATCTAACAAATCGCTAAACGTAAGCCACAGGCGAGCTTCCCGTTTCCTACCAATGAGAGGTAACCAATCATCACCCAGCCCCTCGCTACTCTGCTCTCCTGTTTCCAAAGATAAACCCTGTGTTATCCTTGTCGCTCTTTTGAAGGCGTCGGATCTTACTTGTGATACATTTATTAGGCAAATGATATCAGCGATATTTCACCACCTAACCTGTCAGTATCGAATCAAAGCAAACGTAACTTCACTTTTTAGTAATATGGCAAAGGCATGAAATATATCTTAAATTGACTGTCACCTGAAGCGAATATCGTATATTTAGTTTTACTAAGTGTCTGGTAGTTCGTGTGACAGAAACGAGTATTAAGTTATCACGTTGATTCAGAAATAACGTGTGATCATTGTTGCGTAATCACACGGACCTACCAATATTTTAAGAAGATTTCATATATTTGCCTCCATAAACATTAAACAACGGTGGCAACTCGAAATAAATTTCTGAGTAAAATCTGAAGAAGTTACAAATCTGAACGAAGTTACAACTTCGTACGTTGCTCTTGGAAAATAAGGATTCAGCAGAAGAGAATTGCTTTGGGTCTGAAAACTGATGACTCCTCATTTCATTTGTTGAAAAGGAAGCGGGACACTATTCAAAGGAAATAAAGATGTCCTGTTTGTTCCCAGGAGTGTGACAGCTAATCCACGAGCTTCAAAGTTAGATGTCACATTATTTATAGACCAATGAAAAAACCTGTTGTCATCTATTGTTTGAATCTGACGAGATGTGTGCCTTTTAAAGTGGTTCCACGGGCAACGTACATTGGAATGAGGAAACTACAGTGAGATTTAAAGTAAGATATAAATACTGGAGTATGCATTAGTCGGTTTCTGTTTAAACATGAAAAAACACGTGTATTGTGATGAATGCTCAAAAACTAAGTAACTAAATACATATATATAAAAACCTGGAGTGTCAGTGTAGGAGCCCACAATAAAGTGGTAATGAGCACAGGCTCCACACGTCGGCGCCATGTGGCTTTAAAAAGGTTGAGCTACGGACGAAGTCTTGTTTTCCTTGGTGCTATCTTTACGTAGTACCACCACCACCACGGAGCCGACACAGACTTGTCCGACTAGCATCCTATATTATGGAGAAAGCCATCGCACCAAAGCCATGGAAATATCTTCTAATGAACAGATCAGTGTTTCCAACTTTGATTTTCATTTTAAGCCAGACGGGTCGGATAAATGCAGATGACGGCGGCATGGAGGAACTCGCGACTGAGAAGGAGGCTGAGGAAAGTCATCGTCAGGACAGCGTTAATTTGCTCACATTTATTTTGCTATTGACACTGACCATTTTAACCATATGGCTTTTCAAGCACAGAAGAGTCCGCTTCCTCCACGAAACTGGCTTGGCTATGATATATGGTAAGAAATGAGCTTGCAAACATTACACATCCTCTACAACCAGTAAGCTTTCGTTTGAATGAGCCTGCCTAGCCTGTTAGCTGTACGAGCTCTTAATTCTAGCGTACGTTCAGGCGACGGCTGAAACGAAATGACACGAAAACCCAAATGAAAACGTCCCATATTTTCATTTTTAGTTGGTGGTAGTGTTTCTGTAATGTTTAGTCATTTAAATTCCGTTTGCTCTTTGACACTTTTTATCTATACGGTTCGGAGGTCTTGGCTGAATTCTAGAAGGTACCATTAGAGTAGGTACAATGTAACTTCATACTGTTCAGCATCCCTTTCAACTCGTGCGTCACGTTGGGCAAAATGTATCAGGTTTATTTCTTTCGGTGTATTAGACGGTGTGAAGATTTATACATTTTATATACGTTGTGTGACTCGGCCAAAGTACGCCTGCGCTTATCAGAACTGATCTCTTGGTCATTTAGGGTAAAACTCCAGACTATGCTTTATCTAGCCCAAGGTGTGGAACACCCCTGTAATTCAGCATGGAAGAATGTTGTCCAACGAAACATTGCCAGCTCAGCTTTAAAACGAATAATACCACATGCCTGTCAAGGTTATACATGTTGTCTTTGTGATGGCCTCTGGAAAAAAAGTAGTAGTTGAGGTAGAATTGTGGTACTCTGACGTGTTGGTGTGTGTGCGTGTGTATGTGTGTGTATGTTTGTGTGTTTTGGACCTTTGATGCAGCTGGACCTCAGACATTCAAATAAGATATTAGCATAAAATTAACCCATTGTAACCCTGGTTTTCGAGACCAACACCAGTTCTGCCAGAGCTTCCCAGACCTTTACCACTGCTCTATAGCAAAGGCCCCAGGGTGGCCTGAGTGCCTAGTGCCTGGACCGAACCTAGCAAGAATGTTTCATGTGTGAAATTCAAATGTAATTATTGTAATACAGCTGTCATTTCAATTTCAGGGTGCAAGGTAATGTGCCTAATATGAAGAGAAGTGCCATAATGATCTGTTACAGCCTGTTGTATTCCACACTGATGAGCTAGAGTAGACGTTCTCATCTTTTCAGCCTTTGATTAAGATGCCAGCATTGGCTGACACTACCACTGCACCACTATTTACCTAAAAGGGGGAAGACATGCTTTGCTGACTCAAGAAATAAATCTTAACCTTCCCCTGTATTATAAGGGTTGCTTTACACACATTCTCTCACACTCAGCTGCACATTTTTAAATGTGAAATTTGTTATATAATGGTAATTATATTGAAATCACTCTGAAGATCTTTAATGATAAATATTAATTTTGTGTAATGACAATTATTCACATTTGGCAATTTTCTCACAGATAATTCACTATTTCAGCATGGCTGATAATTTAAAGGATATGGCAGCATACCAGTTGTCGACAGCCAGGTGAACCGGTGAGGTGTGTTGCTGCAATTTGAATTCTATTCGTGATGATCTGCCATCCTGTTGTCAAACCAGTCTTTCTTCGGAGCTTGTCAATAAAGCGGGCTATGTGTGGTAGCATTGCTATGTGTGGTAGCATTGCTATGTGTGGTAGCATTGCTATGTGTGGTAGCATTGCTATGTGTGGTAGCATTGCAGTCTCCCAGTCGCTAGCAGAGACAGTGGCTCACGGGTTGTTCTAAACTCTGTGATGTGTGGGACATGGCAAACTCTGCCAGGCTCCTGTAAATGACACGGACACTTTTGGGAAGACTGGAGCATTGTGATGAATACTGCTACTCCTGCTCTAATAAACCTCATGCTCAACTGTGTAGGTATGTGTGAGGGTGGGCTTTGCCTTTAGCCACTCCCACTGAGCTGTGAATCGAGGAGGAGGCTGCACTAGGTTTGGTTTCATAAGTATGAGTGCTATTTCAGTTATTTCTTCTCTTCGATAATCAGTACCAGGGGAGGTGGGGCTAGGTGCAGAGAGTAGGATTCCAGACCAAAGGTTTGGTGAGGTACCCTAATACTTCTGCAGACAAAAACAGGTGGAAGTTCTATAAAGTTTGCCAGTACCTGAGTGAGTGAAAGCTCCACTAAACAGTTCCGCACAGTCAGGTAGATGATGTTGTTCTACAGATAACTTTAGATCTGACTTCTCGGCGCTCATGTTTTTGCTGAATTGTTTATTGTAATGATGTGATGTCAGCAAATTCACTCCTACAACAGTCCCATAAAAAATCCTAACATAAGTAATCTTTGCTCTGCAATAGTTTGTTTATACCACAAACATGTGACAGCTCATGTGGTAGAAACCCCTTACGTCAGTGGTGGCCATGCACATAATCATGTTGCAGTTGTACAGATGTGTTGACCTGGGTAAATGGCTTGATGGTGTTGCACTTCTAAGGTATGGTTTGATGCGCATAGTGTATAGTATCACAATAGTATTTGTGTTTTTTTGACCGATTCCAAAACACTGAAATAGATCTGCATGAACAGATATGCCTGTCAAGTCACATTTGGGATTGATGAGCACAAAACCAACGCCTTTTGCATTTTGGGCCCCATCAGTGACCTGTGCTCTGTACTGTTTTGATCGTCTGCTTAGTTTCAGGCCTTCGTATGATTGTAGGACTGTCTCACCTCAGTCCTCACTGGGCATAAGTTTTTAATATATATTTATATATAAAGGACTTCCTCCACAGGAACCACATCTGACCACAGACGCTCCTGTGGGCTTTGGAGGGACTTTCTGATCTGTGTCGTGCCACCGTCTCTGCCTCACGCGTGACAGGAAAGAGCCTGTGGACCTCTGCACACCTCTGTGGTCTTGGTGCACTGGCTGTGTTCCCCAATGCAGAGAGGCCTGCGTGAGGACTAAGCTGCATTAGCTGGATGGTGGGCAGACTGTGTCCAAGGTCAGCGCCGGCCCGCTTGGCTCTGGGTCTGCTCCTGGGGCTAACCCAATTAGTAATGCTCCCCTCATGCTGATTTAAGCCCAGCACGTCACGGAGTATTCACCCTAGGCACGGCCAGCATTCAGCCTCCGACTGCGTTTTGGGGCGTGCACCACACACACACACCTCGCCTAATCCAGCTGTACATTCGACTGTAGGCTGGTGCTTATGTGAATGTGAGCTGCTTCACCAATGCCTGGCTTCTGTTGGGCTGGAAATCCTGTGAGGAACCACTACGCTCCCCTGTCCTTATTGTCAAAGGATGTACGTGTACTTATCTAGTGGTGGTGATTTCCCTCAACTGTAGCGTTAATGCAAAGAGCCTGGTGTGTTTCGGCCACGTGTTCAGTGATGTTCTGCAGTTCTCTTTTTCTAGGTGAAGGTGTTCATGGTCTTGAAGGTCTGTGAACATGTGTATGTGCTCTGAATGGAGATCTGGAGCTCTGCTGGGTACTCCTCACTCCACATGGCAGAAGCTCATTAGTATGGAAATGCTCTCCAACAGATTTGTCACAGCAGGCAAATGCACTCATGAAGCACCCTCACTCAGAATAGGTTGTGTGTGTATATGTGTGTGTCTATGCACATATGTGTGAGGGGGTGAGAGAAAGAGGAACAGACAGATTAAAAACTCATTACTGTTTGGGAAATAACAATGCAGTGAAATAAGAATGTGACTTTTCCTGAAAAGAAGAATAATAATGCCACTAATATAAAGAAAAAGCTTACCAAATTTTAAAATTGAGTAAATCTGTCTAATCTTAGCTTGAAATGTCTGTTCAAAAAATGTAGAGGCCTCTCTGACATTTACTGAATTTCACCTGACCATATTCATGATTACAGAAAACTGAACTTTGAACGGATTTGGCTGTTTAGATCTTTGTCTGGATTCATACACTTTGGACTTTAATCTTGGTTTAATAAATATTGAACAAAATTGGGTTGATGGTAATCGTAGTTTTGTAGAAGGGTATAGTTGTTGAAGGTTTGAATATTAGGTGAACTGAATATTATGTGCCACATGTATGAACCTTTTTGTTAATTGATTGACATCCATCAATGTATGTAGAGGTGTTGGAGGTTCCTTTACCCTGCCCCATCTGTTGGCAGGTCTGCTGGTGGGCGTGATCCTGCGCTACGGCATCCCCTCCACCAGCTACCACAACAAGACGCCCCCAAGCTGCACCCTGCAGGAGCGGCCGGCCAGCACACTGCTGCTCAACGTCAGCGGCAAGTTCTTTGAGTACACCCTGAAAGGCGAGATCAACTTCCGCGAGATTCATAATGTGGAGCAGAATGACATGCTCCGCAAGGTATACACACACACACACACACACACACACACACACCAGACACCCAACCTCTAAATTAATTAAATGGACAAATAGCGGCGTCTTTGCTGTTGTCATTTTTACTTGAATTATTTATTGTCTCTAGTGATGGGCCTAATTCGTACTTGACAGCAGGTACAGATTCGATCCATCTCTCAAACTTTCCGTCCTCTTTTTGCTGTTGCAGGTCACCTTTGACCCAGAGGTGTTCTTCAACATCTTGCTACCTCCTATCATTTTCCATGCTGGATACAGCCTTAAAAAGGTAGGCTTAGGTCGCGGGGTTGGGGCGACCGTAGCCCAGTAACGGCTCAGTTGTGCAGACTCATTTGGGCGATCAGGTGCTGGGTGTCTGTACCACGGTGCTCTTTGCGTTACCAAACTGACACTTGATAGTGGCACAAGGCAGACGCCTCTCTGTTCCGCATGGATGCCCGAACGCTACGGCGAGGCCAGGCTGCTTTGGTAAGGACGGTGATGGGCTGTTGTTGGTGAGGAAAGCTCATTGGCTGCTGGCTGGTCTTTTTGGGAAGTTCAGTGCAGATGTCTTTCAGTTCTCCTTCTTATGTAAACAGACGCAGTTTGTTGGTTAGTCTAAACGAAGGGAATTAAGGCATTGCATTTAAAAGCTTGGAGTGTTATTTGAGCCTCGTTGCTGTTATACAGCACTTGCTTAGGGTAGGGGCGGGAGACCTTATGAGCCAGAAACACAGGGAAATTCCAAGATTTCTAATATGTACGGAGTCATGCGCTATATGATTTTTTTTTTTTTTTTTAATGCTACATTGTATAGCTGGAAAGCACCACTTTTGGGGAGAAGTGTAAATATAATGGTAAAAGTACATGAACTTGGCAACACAGACCGAACTTCAGTGGGGGTTTTTGTCCAGGCTGTAGCTACACTCAATAAGGCTGCATGGAGGCTTTAGGTTTAGGTGGAGCATCAACCTACATCTCATGACCTTTTTTTCAGAGCCCAAACCATGGTGGTATTCACAGATGTACTGTTGGTTTGCCCCCGCGACGCCCAGCTGTAGCGGCTGTTCCTTGTGGGATCGCACAGCCTTCATGTCCACTTGTGCAATCTGCTGATTAGGCAGTGGGGGGGGTGGGGGGTTGTGGATGAATGTCTCATCGCTAGCTGGGTAGAGGAAATGGGGGGAGGGGGGGTTTCCTCCTCCTCTGAATTGCACCAGGTCACCGAGCCTTTTGCTGATGGTGAGTCTGATAGTGCTTCTCTGTGTGTGGGCGGTGCACGTGGCAGAGGCCTGAACCTAAAGTGTTGGGCGGACAGAACCGCTGTGTGGACGCTGTCTTGCACGCCCCTCGTCCCTCACGATCCCGTACTGATTTAGTCAGAACTGGTTCTGACTGCTCTGGGCCTCCGTCTGGGCTGCGCTGTTGTCCACAGTGAGGACTGTCCCCATATCGTTCCAGCACCTCTGAGAGAGCAGAGGTCAGGGGAGGTTTAGATTTTTTTTTTAATTTTCCCCAAACATCCTCTCCCCACCCTAATGTACTCGCGTGCACACACACACACACACACACCTACAGTTGTACCTCCGATCATAGACCAGAACCAGATCCAGTAGGATCCAAATTCCTCTGCATTTTGATGTAGGCCATAAACCAAAATGTCAGGATAGTTTCTCTTTATTAGTGGAATTCACAGTGATTTTCATGACATTCAGAGTTAAGCTGGAATCCCTGAGCCATTTAACAAATGTATCTATTTGAATATACCACTCCACCTCAATCCTATTTTGCATTTATAGCTTTAAGGAAATAACATGTTTATAACATGTCAGTTTAATTTTTTTTTCTTTCAAAATTGCACCAAATGTAGTTTCAAGATTATACTGGTATAACTCCTCAGGGACTAGAGACTGGCTTCTCTAAAGCTTTGGAAACTGCCAGGTGAAAACTAATTGGTCTGTTCACCTGATACGTGGGCAGCCATTACTATTTCAAGCTTCAGCATGCTAGGGAACATGCTCTCCTGAATGGACTTGTTTATAATGCAAGTCACTGTGGAAGTGAAATGATTTCTATTTTTGTTTTTTCTAAAATGGATCGATTCCAAAGACTTTTTAGAATTTGCTAACAAAACAACCTTGAAGTATTCCACTTAGTTTGAGCCACTTTTTGTATAGTTACATGGTTCTTTTGCTATAAGTTTACTTTTCCTTACAGTTTTACGCCTACCTTTTGCATTATTAATAATTTTAAGAAATTTGCTTTAGCCTTCAATGTTGACTGTCATATTTCTCAAGTCTTTATGAAAGTAAATGAAGAGACTTTCAAACAGTCCTTACTTCCATTATGCTTTCATGCTTTTGTTTATGAAAATTTGATTTGTGTAACCTTTGTTATTTCATCTTCACAGGTTTGCAGTTTTTCCAGATTATTTTTTTTGGGGATCTGACACGCATTTCCAGTCTATTCCAGTCCCTTCCAGTCTACCTTTACTTCTATACCTTTGTCAGTTGTCCAGCCTCTACATTGAGGCCATGAGCTGTCAAACCTGTAACTACATTGTATGTATTCCCTGGTTAATTTGTAAAAACGTAAAACCAACAAGGTTGGACTTTAACATTTGTGTCAACTGGAACCTTTTGGAAATATCATTTAAGCTTTCTGTTTTAATTTATCCATTCAATTCAAGTGACAATCTCTCATAAGGATGATTTTCTTGCTGTAAAATTATTTTTACAGCACATTCCAAAGGACAAATATCTCATTGTTTACATTGGATGCCTTCCTTCACATAAATAAACACCCTTCCCACCCCTTTACTGTAAAGTCTGGTCAGTAGACATTATAGCCTGCAGAAGTAAACATATTCAATGGTGTTATGGGTGTTGACCAAGTTTCAGAAAGATACAAATTATGTGAAGTTTAGTAGCTGCTTAAGTTAAATTTTTGTTAAAATGCTCCTCATATTCAAATGTCCATCAAAAATTCCCATAGGTTTTCCTGGTTCCATAACACGTGAGTGTGTATGTGTGTGAGAACCCTGCGTTCACGATTGTTCGTGAGATGTTCATGTATGTAGTTTGGGAGACAAGCTGATACAGAGGCAGTAGTTTGTGTACTGGCCCATTTGGAGTTCTCCTGAGCATTACATTCTGATGTAGTGGCTTCAGTTTGTAATACTGCCGAGGCAGGATGATGAGGGTGGAATTTGGATACTGCCAGTGATCTGCAAACAAAAAACCAAAATGAGAATGGTCACATTACACTTGTTGGAATCCCTCAGGCCCAGGATTGAGTTGGACGTCACCAGACAACACTAGAATAGTACAGAGAGACAGTAGAATCCATCCATTTACAGTGGTCAGAAAGGTGAGACTGCAGCAGCTGCAAAGCGGGGACAATCCAGTGGCTCCATGTTGTGGTGCAGTTACCAGTGCTGATGCTAACATGGTCAGACACACTGTTGGTTAGTCTAAACGAAGGGAATTAAGTAGCTACCCATGTTTTGTAGCGTGATGCGTCTGCCAAGCCGAGCAACACAGTAAAGCGTTTAGTTTCAGTGTCTCCTCAGTCCAGTGTCTGGGTGTGAGTATGGGGTCGACTCGGTGAAGTCATTTTGGCGCTTTGGATCAGAGCAATGACACACGACTGTCTCCTTTTCTCTCTCTCTCTCTCTCTCTCTCTCTCTCCAGAGACACTTCTTCAGAAACCTGGGCTCCATCATAACTTACGCTTTCCTCGGCACGGCCATCTCCTGCTTCGTCATTGGGTAAGCACGCCGCGCGACCCAGTGCACGGCGGCGGCGACCGCGGCTTCCCCCTGCGTGCAGTCCTTTAGACCGTCCCTGCTTAATGAGTCCCAGTGAGGATGCGCCTGTCTGCCAGAACGCTGGGCTCACTGGAGCGTCTGCAGGCCCGTCTGTCCGTGACTGCTGGCTATGTTTACCGATGATGCGTCACCGTGGTTGTGAGCGTCTGGCCTTGCTGTCGTTTCAGAAACCTCATGTACGGGGTGGTGAAGCTCATGCAGGCGGTGGGCCAGCTCACGGACAAGTTCTACTACACAGACTGCCTCTTTTTCGGAGCCATTATATCGGCCACAGACCCAGGTAGTGCTCGCACGCGCAGGCACTCTGTCTCTTTATCACAACCCCCTTCATGTCACCTTTCCTCTAATTTCAGAGAAGCAGGAAGCTTAACTGCTGGTGCATTTTGGGCCAGTTAATGTTTAGTACACCTTTTCTGTCTTCTAGAGTGTAAAACTTTCAGAGATAATGGAGTTGAGTGGGGTTGTTAATTAATATCATCTAAATTTCAAACTTTGATATAATGGTGTCGTGTGTGTGTGTGTGTGTGTGTGTTCAGTCACTGTGCTGGCTATCTTCAACGAGCTCCATGCTGATGTGGACCTCTATGCCCTGCTGTTTGGAGAGAGTGTAATGAATGATGCAGTAGCCATTGTCCTCTCATCGTAAGTTCCGTTTCACTTGTTCACACACGTATGGATGTCCTTACGTCTTGTTACACACACGCACGCACCTTTGCACTATTCAATAAGGGATGCACTCTTGGGAAGAGTGTCCTTTGCTGTGCGTTTAGTGTCCAGGTCTAGTTCCCCATGCTTGTGGGAGAAATTCCACACTCGAATGTGCGGCAGAGAAAACAGATGGCACTGCAGTACTACTGCCAGAGCCTGTGGCCTGGAAGACTGACCTCTGCTTCCATCTACTGGCCAAAAGTAGTCAATGAAAATGTCTTGAAGGCACTTATCCATGTCTTCTTGAATTTTCCCATCCATCATGGCAGTCTTTTAACACCACAGTCTTTTAACTGGGAAAACCTGCCTTGTTTTTGTCCTTTTCAGATCTATTGTGGCCTACCAGCCCAGCAGAGTAAACACACACACCTTCGATGCCTCTGCCTTCTTTAAATCAGTGGGCATTTTCCTGGGGATCTTCAGCGGATCTTTTGCTATGGGTGCTGTCACTGGGGTGGTCACTGCCCTCATATCCTTTCAGCTTTACTACTTTGTATATAGTAAACCTCCAGATTTTTTTTTTAAAAATGGTGAGGTCAACTTTGTGGTAAAACTGTGTTTAACAGCTTTGTGTGAGTGTGTGTGTGTATGTGTTGATCAGGCAGAGCAACATGTTAACAATACCAAGGTCCTCTGTGTGATTGCCAGGAAGCACAAGTAGGATGTTCTACTGATTAATATGCATGTGCCTCTGGAGTAATATGCATGTGCATCTGGATTAGAGTGTCTGCAAATGCTGAAGTGTGTGTTTGACCTTTAACCCTGTGCTCACGTCACCAAGTTCACTAAACTGCACTGTTTCCCTCTGCTGGAGACGGCACTCTTCTTCCTCATGTCCTGGAGCACCTTCCTTCTGGCAGAGGCATGCGGCTTCACAGGTACGTGCACGCATGTGTAGGTGTGTGCGCTTCAGTTACACGCGTATGCTGAATTCTTGTTCTTGACACCTCGACATGTTAAAAATGTACCTGTGGTTTGTTCTGCTCTTCGAAAAATTGCAGGTGTGGTATCTGTGCTGTTCTGTGGGATCACGCAGGCCCACTACACGTACAACAATCTTTCAGAAGAGTCTACCAAGCGCACCAAACAGGTAGTGCCCACTGGCCTCTCTGCTGGCCGCCTCCTCTCCATCACCTCTCACAGTGGAGACGGATCACGGAGCCTTTAGTCTGGCTCCGTCACTAGGCCGCCTTGTGCGGCTCTGAATGAGATCTGTTCAACTATTTTCCCTGCATGGCCAGTAATGGCAGACAGAGGGCAGCATTAGGCTGGTTTTAATAACATCTTCATGAGTGGAACTGGAAATGCACTCTATTGTGTATTTATTTGCATTCTGGGAACTTTAATTTGAGTAGGCCTCAGCAGAGGGTACATGAGCAAGATTAAACCACGCAGATTCTCTGAGGGCTGTAGAGGTAACTGAGCAGCTCTGACATCAGTGCTTCGATGACCCTTCAGGAAGTACTGCACTTCTCCAGCGCAAGAGCTATTTTAATGCCCTCAGAACTGTTCCCTGAAGTTCTCCAAGGGGTGGAGAGGGACGCTGTGAGAGCCAGATGGAAGTATTTCCTGAGACTTTTGCAGAGAAGGAGCAAGGCCTTTTAAAAATCACCAGTAAACCGTGCCCGAGGCAGCTGTGCCTCAGAGCCAGATCCTCCTCTCCCTGAGGCCGCCTCCCAGGGGCGGAGCCTCCACCGTCCGCCAGGAAGCGGAACTCGGCGTGTGCATCAAAGCTTGTTCACTGAAGTAGCATGTGGCATGTTGGCCTGAACTGGAAGTGGGTACTGTAATTACAGAACCCTGGGGTCGCTCTTCTGCCTCAGGGGACACTCCTAACCCAATTACCCAAGCTGCCTCTGGTGAAGTGGCAGACGTCTTCCATGGGGGTTGGAAGGATGGGTTTGTGTGTTCATGTTCATATATAGCAATAAATGTGGTAACTGTTTTTTTTTATCTTTTGTCATCTGGTGATTTCAGCTGTTTGAAGTGTTGCACTTTTTAGCGGAGAACTTCATCTTCTCCTACATGGGTCTGGCGCTCTTCACCTTCCAGAACCACGTCTTCAGCCCCATCTTCATCGTAGGAGCGTTCGTATCCTCCTCAGCGACCAGTCTCTTAAATACTGCCCTCCCGTTGCAGCATGTAAAACTTGATGTAATGACCAGTGAAGTCCAAGGCTACATTTAAGGGATTTGTGAAGGCTTTCTTCCCTGTTAGTCCATGTGATAAAGACAAGTACATTTGGGTGATCGCCAGACCTCTTCATTGTAAGGATCTTCCTGTGTCCTTTGGTCCTTGAAAGACTGCGGGTGTGTGTCTCTCCTTAACTACACCTTGATAGATCGCTATCTTTATTGGCCGGGCCTCCAACATCTACCCGTTGTCCTTCCTGCTGAACCTGGGGCGCAGGCACAAAATTGGTGGAAACTTCCAGCACATGATGATGTTTGCAGGTACATCCTTATCGCTCGGAAATGGTCCGCAATGGCTTTAGATTAAGGACCGATTTAGGAAGAGGAAATGCAATAGCTGTTGTGATCTGAACTGGTCAAGACAAAACTCGGTGGAGTCTACTGCAGTTCATCTGTATGTTGAAACGAGCAAAACGCACCCCCACCCACATCCCTGCACCCACACCCGCTTTGGTGGTGCAGTTTCTCTGAGATTCATCTCCCTGATGGAGCAGATCTTGACCTAAAATAAATAATAAGCCATTAACATGACAGGCTGTTTTGTTAGCCAGCCCCAATCTGGAGCAGCTCCCCTGTTAGTACTCGAATATCGAACAGGGGCACCAAAGAAACATGAGCATGTCAAAACCGATCACAGGGCTTCCACGTGTGTAGTATCTATACATGTATTTACGCTGCCATGTTCTGACCAGAAGCTCCAGATGGTCCTGCCCTGATGTCTGTGTCTGCCGCCAGTCTGGTGTCTTTTGCCCGTGGTTGACGTGTGCTTGTTCAAGCTCCATGGCGTTTGTTGCTGTTGTAGGCCTGCGGGGGGCAATGGCGTTCGCCCTGGCCATCCGCGACACGGCCACCTACGCCCGGCAGATGATGTTCACCACCACCCTCCTCATCGTCTTCTTCACCGTATGGGTGTTTGGCGGAGGCACTACGCCCATGCTCTCGTGGCTGCACATCAGGTCAGGACAAGACATGCCTCTTCTTTTTGCATAATACTGTAGTTACTCACAGATCCAGCAGGGGGTGCAAAAACTCACAATGGCATTGCGCGACCCCTTTGTAATTTATTTCTCTTGTGTGATCTCCATGGTGACCGATGGCCTGAGAGCTGAGTGGGTTGGAGGGCCCTTCCTTGTAAAGGCGGCCATTAGTGGAGTGGGCTTTTTTTTTTCATGAAGTTAATACGCGCTCTGACGCAAGTTCGGCTTTTTTTTTTTTTTTTTTTTTAATTTTCCCCGTTCACCCCGTGGCGTTGGGTCAACTGTGACTGCACCGTCCCTCTCCCCTCAGGACGCCTACTGAGGTCTGCAGCGACGAGGACGCACTAAAGAGCCGCGGGGTCCACGTCTGGCGCGCAGACGCGGAGTTGTTTACGTCCGCTTGCGCTCGCTCAGCGGAGGCAGGCCACTGCTGGCAGGCCACGCTAATAAGTGCGCCGAGAACCCGGCTAAAGAGGATTACCGCGTAGCAACGCCGATGGCGGACGCTTTCGCGGGAATAAACCTCCCGGGTTGCCATGTGTGATGGAACTACGCAGTCACGCTGCTTCACTGTGGTTTGGCGAGTCTGGCGTCGTCTGTTGGCACGCGGGCTCGTGAGGCTGGCATTACTGCAGCGCTGGTCTGGGGCTGCGGCCGTCGGCCCTCCTGGGCTTCGCTGCTAGAGGGTGATATACATGTCTGACATGCTCCTCTGGCATTTGGCTGATTGCTGTTGGGGGGGGGGTTATTTCACATGAGCTCCATGCTGCCTCTCTGGACTGTGCATGGCAATTATTGTTCTGTAGATCATGTGCCAAATATTTTTGTTTATGCCTTGGAATTTTAAGAATTCTAAGCTGTGAGAAAAGGGATTTTGAGCCCTTTGGTATTATCTGGATTTCTGCAAGAAAGGTCATGGACTTTTTCCATTTCTCTCTCTCTCTCTCTCTCTCTCTCTCTCTCCCTGTTGCACATCGGTGCTGCCTGTCGAACCCTACTGAGTGCATAAGGCTAAAGTACAGCTTCATAACTGGCTTCCATAGTAATCCGTTAGGAGAAAACGGCAGAGTGGGAGTGACTTCTAAACATGGACGCTGTGCAATGCGGGCACGTCCGAGTCTAGGCTGTGTTTTGGCCGTGCGTGTTTGTCTCCACTGTTCCTGGCCTCCTGAGCTCGAGTGCCGTACTGGCCTGCCACACGCTGTTTACACAAAATGTTGTGGTGGATCACTTGGGAGTTTCCTGAGGGAAGAGCTTTAATTCCCAGCCCTGTTTCAGACGC
This sequence comes from Brachyhypopomus occidentalis, assembly GCA_020368025.1. Taxonomy (NCBI): domain Eukaryota; kingdom Metazoa; phylum Chordata; class Actinopteri; order Gymnotiformes; family Hypopomidae; genus Brachyhypopomus; species Brachyhypopomus occidentalis. The sequence continues at coordinate 3,887,216 of JAGXOD010000025.1, read as the reverse complement.
ACATTTGGCTAGAGGGCGACTCTATCCGACATGGTGAAGAAAATGTTCAAATGAAACTTCGAACAGAACCTCTTGCAGCCGGCCCTGAGCCTCAGAATTAACGGGCTCTGGTTTCTTCTGTTGAAATACAGCGTGTGCTTAACAACTGTGAGGCAGAAGTGGAGTCTCCCAGATGTCTCATTTCCTGAGTGTCAAAGTTAACTCTCTGCTATAAATGGCAGTATCCAGTTTACATAGAAGCCAGGTGTGAAGGATTTGGCCCAGTCTGGTTAGGATATGTTTTTTTTTAATGCTTTTTTTTTTTTTTAAGCCGGTGCTGAATTTCCTGACTGATGCACCCAATCTGAAATGTCCCTTTCCTCATCCCTGTTATTTCCTCTTCCTGTGAGTCACCACACACAACCTGTGAACCATTTTGCTGCCAAAAGGCCATGTGTATGCTGGGTGGGGGGAGGGGTGCTGCCATCTCTGTTGCCATGGAAGCACATGGGCAGCTTCAGTGTAGTGGAGCCACATGCGACCTACAGGACATCCAGTCACCTCTGACATCAAGCCTGAAAAGCCGCACCACGTCAGAGATGGTCAGAATATGTTGGAAGCATCACCTCTTCATCTTTACAATGTTTCTGTGTATGTACTGTGTACTGTGTAGCTGTAATTTTTAGGTTATGGATGATTGTGTATCAGCCTGAAAAGGCCTGTGAGATAATGCACATGAAGTGTTCTTATTAGGCTGGGGATAATATGATTTCAGTACAGCATCTACATAAAGGATTGTGTCCAAAACATTACAGAAGTATTGCAGGGCACCAAGGTTGACCCCTTCTCCACACTGTAAAGGACGATCATTGACCATAGAACAGAGCGCGATGTCTGTCGTTAATGTCTGCCGATGGCCCTTCGTGTCACGCGCGGTTATGCTCCCAACGCGACGCTGTTAATGTAACATGTCTGGGTGTGGCACGTCAGTTAGCATCATACTCATCTCGTCCTCACACTGTTTCAGCGGCTTCACGTTTGTCATGCTGCTTCTCCGGACGTTGGTTTGGTTGACACTGGATCCAGCTTGATCTGACCGAAGCGACATTACTAACGTTTTGTTTTTATTTTTTGGGACTAGCACACTTGTGTGAAACGCACACGTTTCTGTTCACGCCGTTGCTCTGGGGATTCTCCCCTGATTTTTATTTATTTTTTTTTCGCCACTTTGATTATCAGTTTGAATGATTACCTTCCTGCATCAGTGCAACTTTCAGAGAGGCGCTGGAGGCTGGATGTGGTGGGAGTGACGGGCGCGTTAACGGCCTCGGCACCGACACACACACACACACACACACACAGCTCAGAGCCGCCGCTCATCCACGGCTGGGAGTCTTTTCATAAGTTATTGGTCAAATGAGCGATTGATTCCCGCCGGCTCACGTTCAGGATGTGAATGGTGAGGAGCCTGTGCTGGGCTCATGCTGGCGCCACACGCGCTTTTGTTCTGTTCAATGCTCACACACTTCCTCTCTCGTGCATGCTCGCCGTCTCACACACACACTCACATACGTGCATTATTGGCAATACAATAGAGCAAATTATATTTAATGTTGTTAGCCAACCGTAGTTGCTGTCCTTCACGGATGTCTAAAATCAATAAACGTAGTGATGAAATAATAAAAGGAATAGTTCTTAGTTTTATTTTAATTTTTTTAGTAGTTATAAGTCTGTTAGTAACATCAGTAATACAAGATTTGTTTGTGCTATTCCTGCCCTTGAATAAGGTGTCTCAAGTTTTATCTTTATTATCTTCATGTTGCAATACCCATAGGATTGTGAACACTGTACACAAACATGCTTACATGTTTACAGCATGTTTCCTGAAGAACTAGCTGTGTTTGTGCTTTGAAAATGCACGTTTAGAGATACAATCACGAATGACCCCAAGTTCATTTACAGTAGTTAACCATTTTGTATCTGTGTGTTTGTGATCGTTCGGGCATTTTAGTCACTGGACAGAGTGAGTAATACATCGCGCTCTGTAGCCTGAGGGAAAGGCCCCAGGTCTGATCTCCCAGGCCCCAGGTCTGATCTCTGATTCTGCTGTGCCCAGAGCTGTAGCTGTGGCTCTGCGCAGGACTTTCTCTCCCCCAGCTGGACGCTAGCCTGCCTGGGCCGGCTCTGCTGCGAAGCGCCCCAGGAGATCCACTTCCTCTGTAAACGAGCACAGAGGGCCAATTCAGATGGAACCCCCCCCACACCCCGGGTATGCGGGCCCAGTCCCACACCAGCAGCACGGCGGAGGAACCGTCTGCACCACGGACTTTTATACCTAGTGTGCAGAACTCGTGCATTTAACCTGATTAACTATAGGCTTAAAAAATAGCTCATGATTTCCCAAAGATGTTAACGTTTTGAATTCTAGCGAAGGCAGCATTGCGGTCTCTTCTTAAATACCAGAGATGTGTTGGTTCTTGTGATCATGAAGTGCCCTTTCAACATGCAGTTTGAGCGTAAACTAAAATTGTGACATCTCGTTAACTCTGGGCCCCTAAGATAGGGCTACATGTCTGAATCAGGCCACCACACTGGTTTACTTTCACAGGCTTTGATAGTCCCCTGTCAAAGCCTGTGAAAGTAAAACTATTGATATTACAGCTGTGTACTGTAATAACACACCACAGAAGCAGCGTCCCACCTCCTGAGGCTTTTAACTTTTTGGTACCAGAAAATGCTGCAAATGATTGATATTAAAGTTTGGTTTTAGTTTTAGTGTGGATTTGCATTATGACTAAACACTCTGAGAATCTAACACTCTACTACTGAAGTAATGCATCATAATGAAACAGACTTTTATTACGGCAGGACTGCTGAGGTTTTTTGCTAGGAAAAGCACGTATAGAAAACAGATAAGTATATTAAAACATTTAGCTAAAGGGCATTGTATCTTCCCTAAAATGCTTATAAAATATTTTAGACATTTTTCATGGCCAACACTACATAATAGTTTTGCTATAGTTACCGAGTAATGAAAATGAAGGGTGACCTGATGTTTTCAGCATTCCATCGCCTGTTTAGATTAATAACTGATAGGGGTGTTGGAAGGTTTGAAGCAGATACTGTTAATTAATTGGACAATGGCCCAACACGTACTGCTAAAGCACATACTACTGTGGCCTCTGGCTTGCTCATTGGGGATCTGGACCCATACGATTGTAAAGCTGCTTTGTGACGTGTTGTAAAAAGCGCTATATAAATAAATTTGACTAAAGCAACTAGACTGAGGTTGTACAAGCCAGGGCTAAACGTGTTCATAATTTCTCTCTACTCAGACTGTATAGGAAGTTGGACCTCCAGTTAGTTCATCCAGTAACACAAGAAATGACTCTACAGTCATTGTTTGGGTTCAGGATGACCGCTAGGGCTGAGGGAAGTGACCACTCTCCTTCTCCATTTATTAATGCACTGAAGCTTATTTTGTGAAAGGCCCTCATGAGAATGTTTGGAATTTCATATGCTTGCCTTGTCATTTTTATAACGACCATAGTGTGTGTGTGTGTGTGTGTGTGTGGTGAAAAGGGGTGAACGGCGAGTGTCCTGTTGGGTCACGGCTCCTGCGAGGGTGTCTGGGCGGATGGTGGGTGTGTCCCCGTGCCGTTTGCTCAGGGTTGGACAGGCATTGGCCACAGAGAAGCAGAGTCTACTGAAGCCATGGCTTGACCTCAGGTAACCTCACAACAGGCCTTCACGCCCGTAGTGAGGCTCAGCCCTGGTGTATCCACACACTTCTGGGCAGCGGCGGCGTGGTGTCCACACACTTCTGGGCAGGGCGGCGTGGTGTCCACACACTTCTGGGTAGCGCCACATGTGCGTCACGGCGGGACACTGCTACAGTCCTGGCAAGGCACCTTCTCAATAGATCCACTTTGTCACCTTCTCCCAGCAGCTGGACCTGCAGGATGCCTCTCCCCCTGTTTTTACTAGGCACAGTGTTTCATCACTCCACGTTTATTCCGGCAAACATTTAAGGTTAAGCTTAACGTGCTATGTGAAAATAATTTACAAACAGCGATGAGGATGGACACTAGGTGTTGGTACCAGGGTTGATTTGCTTCTGAAATTACTGCAGCTGGTGTGATCGTGTTGTAGAGCATGTGTGGCTGGGCTTAAGCCCGAGGAAGACGAGGAAGAATTAGCTCAGGGTTTCCACCGATTCCCTTATGGGGAGGTCTGTGCAGCAAATTTTTAAATCTCTGGCTTAAAAAAACAAATCTGAACTGAAAATAACCCTCTGCTGTTTGTGAAGGGTCTCTGTGGTTGCTTCAAAGGGAGCTGTGGCCCTGTTTAAGGGAACTCTGATCCCTAGAGTCTGCTGCTGAAGACCTGCCTGTTCATCCTGCACCAGCGGCCTGAGGAGTTGGCCTGCTCTCTCCCTGGGTGTTTAAAATACAGCATCGACATCTTGAGAGCATAAAGTGTGTGTGTGAGTGTCAGAGAGTGAAGGTGGGTGGTGGAGTGTTTTTCTGTGCTGCCTGTCTGGTTTCCGCCTGTCGATCTCGGCCAGTGTGTATGAACATGGCGTTCAGGAGCAGATGCAGAGTGCTCCTACATGACCGCCAGTGACTAGGCGTGTGCTGATGACTCAGCAGAACTGAAGAGGTTTCACAGAAAAGTGCCATTATGAGTGTGTTATCTCAAGGTGTGTGTGTGTGTCTTGTGTGGGTGTGCGGCTCGTTTTCCTGCTGTTCTCAGGAATATGACAATGAGCAACAGTCACTGGTCACTTTTAGGAGATGGTGCCTTCAGGTGTGTGTGTGTGTGTGTGTGTGTGTGTGTGGATTTGTCAGAGCAAGTTCAGACTGCAGGCCACATTGCCTCTTCACCTCCCCCATCACATTCCTGCTCCAGCAAGAATCTGGGGATGCAGGTGTGGCACCTCTGCCCCCCCCCCCACGTCCATGCAGGCATGTGCTGTGCTAGGAAGTTGATATTCAGTGCTTACTCTGCAGGAGCTGATGATTAGATAAGCAATAATGTCCATGTGTTTTTCTTTACACGCTGTAGACCCTGCAGGGGAGGAAGGCAGGTCGATCTCCTCTCTCTCAGCGCCCCACGTGTCCTGTAGCTGGGGGCGATGCAGACGTGTCCAGCTGTGCGGGGCTGGATCCACAGGCCGTAGCGCTGTGCTCACAGCTCCGCGTGACCTCTCGCTGTTCCCTGTGCGGCTCAACAGCGCTGCTCTCAAAGCGTTGCTCTCAAGCTCGCCACTCCTACACACGCACTCCCGCTGTACGCGAACGCAGGACATGTGAAGAGCAGCTGTACTGAAACGCCTGAGAACCACCGATGGCTGCTTCCCTCACTCCCCCACAGTCCCATCAGCAGCGTCCAGCCTGAGCACAGTGTGTCGTCCCTCCTCCAGAGGTCAGGAGACGCGCACACGGCTCCAATTTCACCCGCCAAGCTGCTGGTCAGCGGGAGGAGGGGAGGCCGCGGGAGGCGTTCGCCCCGCCGCCCTACGGACCGGAGGCGTGCGCGGAGTTTTGAGCTGTAGGTACGGCGGTGAGGGTATTTTCAGGATAATGTTTCTCACTTCTGCTTTTCCTGCCCTGGGAGTACGCTGACTAATCTGTGATATTCCCTGAGCGCATTACGTGAGCTCTGCAGTAAACCCCGCTGTTGTGGATGGGCTTCCCCCACACTCCACACCTGGAGGAAGGGAAAATCTCTAGGCCAGGGATTATTAAGGACAACAGTAGGGTTGACCTCAATGATTTAAAAATGATCATGTATTATTTTTTTTTTAAATAATGGTCTTTGAAATTTTATTTTTTGTGTGTTTGTGTGTAACCCGTGTCTCAGGATGTGGTCATGCAGTCAAGAATGTGGATGATTGTGTGAGTGTGCAGAATTCTTGGCTGGAAGGTCAGAAATGCAGCACAGGAGTGATGGACCAGTAGTTGAGCTGGAGCTCCCACACGCTGAACTGGTCTGTTGGTGGCCAGGAGAACACAAGCTGACACACTGCAGCGAGAGATGCACACCAGCGTGTCCGTGCCACTCTGTTCACCATGCACCCTGCATAACTAGTCCTGAAGATCCTCATTCTGGCAATGTTCTTTCAACACCCTGGTCTCCACTATCTGGCCCACACTGCACTGCTGGTCTCCACCGTCTCCCACATGCTGTACTTGCTGTACTGTAGATGTCACACAGTGTCTGCTCTTCAACAGAAACACATGGGTCCTGGGAGGTGTTTCGGGTATTTAGGAGGTGACTGTAAACCTCCACATCTCACTCCTCTGGTCGAAGCAGTGGAGAGCAACTTGGAACACACGCATATGACGTTACCCAGTTCTACTCATCTCTTTCAGAGTGGGGGTAGATCCTGATCAAGACCTTCAGCCATGTGGAGATAACTTCCAAGTCCTACAAGGGGTGAGTCTTCTCTAATATGCTCAGTATGTATTGATTTCTTATTCCCTCTGTCCGCCTAAATCCCCAGAAGCCGTTTCAAGCATGTTTGCCACAATTGACCTCACAACGGGCTTCTAGTCCCTCCTGAACGGGAACAGCAAATGCGTAGAAACTCACGCGAGTGAAGATCTAGAGCAACATGACTGTCAGGCCTCATTTATAACTGCTGTGCTTGGGCCTGAATGTTCTGCTTTTCCGATGCCTTTCAAAGATAAGAGCAGCAGAGCTTGCCAGAGCAATAGGCGTCTTTTGCTAGACACCTTTGAAACTAACCACAAGGCCTTGTGCTCTCGGTGCTGCTTCCTTTTGTTGTCTGCGCATGACTCTCTCGGCTTTCCACGATCTTTCGCCCTCGCCACAGAGAGGAGAACAGAGCCGTTTTGCAGATTTTGTGCACCCACGTACTTCATGAGAAGAAGCTCTTCGGTCTTTACCTGAATGTCGTCACGTCTCTAACACAATCTTGGAAGCAACCTCTTCGTTATTGGTCCTGTTCTTAGTTTGTGGAAAGTGTTTTGTTAATGGGCATTGTGCATGAATGGTGCATGAATTATGCCTAGTAAACCTTTCATAATTTCTTGAGATGAGAAACGGGTGAGAGTGCCGAAATATTTGGTTATGTTTCAGTTAGCGAGATTAATTTCATGGTTATAAGCAATTCTGACAAGGCCCGAGTGCTGTTACCCGACCGGCAGAGCTATTAAAAGTGCTAGGCATACTGAGGCACTATGATCTTGACTGACAATTCAAAGAAAAGTCCCTTTGAAACAGTTCTTTTACGTTTTGTTTGCTGTGAGAGAAAGATTGGCAAGATGGTGTGACTAAATCTAAAGCTAATGCGTAAAGACTCATGCTGTGTTCCTTCTGCTGTTTCCTGCTCACTCACTAGGACGGGAGTCAACAGGATGGCCAGAGTAAGACCAAGCAGGAGAGCGCCTGGCTCTTTAGACTGTGGTACACTTTTGACCACAAGTATCCTTTCTGCATGCAGCTGAACCCTGCTGAACCCCAGCGCACATGGGCGCTGGCTCGGCCTCGGGCAGGGTTACGCTTTACCAACAACAGCTCCTCTGTAGCTCACTTCCTGGAGTCGCTTCTACATGGGGTGCTTCATCTTCTCTCGCTCTCTCTCCCTCTCCCAGAAACGTTCGGCCTGTGACAAGTGAAAGTGTCACTGTCTCTGAGAGAGGTTTTTTTTTGGGGGGGGGGGGTCAAGTGGGGAATGTCGCTACGGGACAGACGGAGAGAAAAGGGAAGAGAATGAATTCATGTGAAGATGAGTGGGAAGGAAGTGGTTAGCTTTAAGGAAGAATCTGCAAAAAAAAGTGAGGGATTCCTCAGGCACTGCCGGTGAGGTTTCGCTGCCTTTGTGTGACTGGTCTCTCCCTCCGTTTCCTGCTCTTGCCTGGCGCTGCACCCGGCCACACAACTGCCACTCCTGTCTGCTGCCACCACAGCAGAAGGAGCTGAAGGCGAGAGATGGCTGGGGGTCAGAGAGCGGCTGCAGGCTCTTCCCAAGCCCTCCGGCCCTGACCGATGTGCCCAGGGTGGAGCCTGCAACCTTCGTTTCACGGCGCAAAGATGGAAAATGGTGATGGCAGTAAGAGGAGGGAGAGAGTCTGCAGCTGAGCAGCACTAGAAGAAAAAAAGACTGGGATTTGAAAGGCTTTGAACACGCACACTTGCTCTTATAGACACATTTAAGCCCCTCCCACTCCTACGCAGCTGGGACTGAAAGATCCCCAGCTGACTCGCGGGTCATTATTGTACTAGCTATGTGTGTTTCTGTTTTTATGTTGCCGTGGGACTTTGTCATAGTAACACATGCTTATTCATGCTTGCTCATGTGTAAGCTTGTGCTTCTGAGGCATGACGTCCTGCAAATGTTTGGGGCAAGCAATGTTTAGAGAGCAGGTGTGTGGGTGTGCTCAGTGGATGTGGGCATGTGTGTATATCTGCCACATGGTAGCGAGAACTCCAGCAGAGGTGAGCCCTCTCTAACCATGTGCCCTGAAGCCCTGTTCAACAGAACCTTTGGTTGACCCATTATTAGGTATGTTCCTACAAGAGCTCTCCGATATACCAATGTGCTGATACTTGCTAGCCAAGTATAAACCTTGTTTTTACTATAACTCATTACTTACCTTGTGAGAGAGAACTAGCTAGTAGTCCAGTTAGTTTTCTCTCCCACGTAGCTAGCAGACAAACCTGTTTGTGATCAGTTTCAAATTTCCCATATTCTCAAAGTATGCATCAAAAGATACAAGAATAAAGACTGGAATCTCTCACTGATAAAACAAAAAAACAGGCCAAACTTGAGATCTAGACCTCAAAATGTTTTTCCACAAAACGGCCCTTGTGATATCCATCTTAATATATCACAATAGTTTCTTGGAATAAACTATATTCCAATAGTTTCTCTGGAATTTCTTAAATTAATGTATTTATAATCGGACCTGAAACCATTGGAGTCTAAATATTTTACAGGGACGTTCTTTCGTTTTTTTCCCCATTCCAGTTTATCAAGTTAAGCAACGTTACATGTTGAAATACGTTAGAAGATTGTATGGTTCAGGCAAGGTGATGGTACGATGTCTGTGTTGTGCTGGGCTGCATCAAGGACTGACTGAGCTTGACCGTCCTTCACAGGACCGCCGTAGTCAGCAGACACCGTATTAAGCGCTTTAACCCCTAAGCACTTTTAGTTGTGTTGCTGTGTATTTGTGATGTGACAGTGGGGCCCTGGGATTAGTCAGGGACACACATGATGTTCATTGAATTGACCAATTTTCCCCATCCATTTAATACAGAGTCATTTTGAGATTCACTCCAAGACTGCTGGAGGGGGGAAAAGGAGTTTTTGAGTTTGCTTGTTGTAGCAAAGCCCCATGTCTTCTCTCCTTAACCACAAGCACAGCTACCTGAAGCCCATCCTCACCCACAGTGGTCCCCCTTTGACCACCACCCTACCTGCCTGCTGCGGCCCCTTGGCTCAGTGCCTCACCAGCCCCCAAGCCTACGAGGTAAGGAACACACACACAGGGGAGTATAGACTGTTGACACACACATCTGATACTGTATTTCAATGCGTTAAAAGTGAGTCTTGGTCAAAGCAACAGGTAGCAGCAAAGCTATTTTGTAGTGGCAAAGACCTTTTTAAAATGCACACTTCTTGTGTATTCCTGTCTAACAGTGATTGCTGAAACAGGTTGTCAACGTGCCATGTGCATTATTCCATTCACATCTAGAAAGGCATGAAGCATCTTTGTGTCAGAGGGTTTTAGGCCATGATGGATCACAAGGAAGTGAATGGTGATCCAGGCTGAAGTTTGGCAGGTCATCTCTGTGACGCCCTGGGTGATGCAAAAGCCCCTTTTCATTAGGAAAACGGCCATGCCTGGAACAGAAGATGGATAACCGTTTGACTTGCTTAACAGTGGAATGCAGAGAGCATGGGAAGTGTGTATATATATGGGATAACTACTCCTGAGGAGGAGGAGGAGAAGACTCTGGCGATTGCTCACGCGCATATGGCACTGCTAATCTGTGATTTGATGTGTTCGGAGGGAGCTAACTCTCCTTCTGTGTGAATGTAGCTGGAAGCAATGTGGCTGCAAGGAGCTTTGCATGAATCACATAACATCGTGCCATGTGCTCAGTAGCTCGGGGGTGTGGCCTCCGTTCTCAGTGACGCTGCACGCATTCTATACGGAGTCCAAACCATGGCAGATACGTGCAGCTGTTGGGTGCTGGTGTGTGAAACTGATTCATGATTCGTGGTATAGCTGAATGACAAGTGATGAATTGGGTCTAAATACGAACATAAGACCTAGAAACCCAGTGTAAAAATCAGTCTGTTGGTAGAGTGCAAATATTTGTGAAATGGAAATTTCTGCTACAGTTGGTTGTAGTCAAAGGAGTGTGAATAGGGCAGAAAGCGAAGATCTGTGTAGGATGCCAGCAAAGCGCCTCCTACGGATTTGGTTTCATTGCGTTATTGCTTTGCATCAGCGATCCATTTATTCCCCATCAGTGATGCATTTTTGATTGCATGTAATAATAATATGGGTAAAAGGCAAAACTGCTGAAATTAACTCAATTCATAGTGCTGCAAATGGAAACTCTCAAGCCTAATGTTTTATCACAAGGATCTCGGTCCGTTTTTGAATTTGACAGCATTGCTTGTACTGCTTGCTTTACTTCCCTGTTGGGAGGTAACATGCCTTCAGCCAAAGAGATGAGATGTTCTGCTTCACATCACACTGCCATCGCATTGCTATTTCCAAACACCAGTCCTTTATACTGGAGCTTCTCTATGGATGCACCTTTTTTAAAATAATGACACCAACATCAAGGCAAAGTGGCATAAAAAGTATTGGCAGATTCTATTGTCCCATTGTTCTATATGAACTGAAGTTGCTCACAAATCTTCTTGAGGCTATAACTCATTTTAATGGCAGAAGTCCAAAATCCTCTCTGAGAGCATGGCAGGATGCTCCAGTGAAAGGAAAGCTTTTATTATTTATCTGAGGGGTGGGGGGTTGGCATTAACGGTGGTTTATGTTCAGTGGTCAGTGCTGAGAGTGGTTTACATGGCAGAGACGTTTCCTTGCTTACCGTCTAGAAGTCCTGACTTATTTCATTATTAATCTGAAAACATAGCATAGCTACATTGAATGAGTGATGTACATAGCCATATTGATCTAGTCTCTGAAAGGCTATTGTTGGGCCTCTTGAAGGAACTGACTGATCCGTACTGGGAGGAAAGCGCATAGAATATCTTTGACTTGCGATCTTTTGCATGGGACCACTGCATTACAGAAGCGAAGTAACAGAGTAATATGATTCTCAGTGTAAATCACTGCCTCAGAAATAATAGTCTGAATATCAAGCTTACCATAGCATTAAAATGGCAGTTGTAAAAACTGCAACCTATGTGAAGTCATGTTATACCAGAGTCCCACAAGAGTCCCACAAGAGTCCCACAAGAGTCCCACAAGAGTCCCACAAGAGTCCCACAAGAGTCCCACAAGAGTCCCACAAGAGTCCCACAAGAGTCCCACAAGAGTCCCACAAGAGTCCCACAAGAGTCCCACAAGAGTCCCACAAGAGTCCCACAATACTGTCGTCTTTTTCTTTTTTTTTTTAACCAATGCTAATCTTCTATTAGTTGAAAGAGAATGTTCTATTTGTTAATATGGGTATATACAGAAGCACACAACTGTGTCTGTCTAACTCCTGGTTGTCCTAGGCCTGCCAGCTCATTGCTTATGTTATAAAGACAACCGCACATTAATCCCATCTATGCAGGAAGCAAGTCTTTTTAAACAGCGGTAAGGCAAAGACTGCTAATGGAAAAGAAGCTCAGAGTAGAGACTCACTGGGATGTTTAGACTCCACTTGCTAGTTCCCAGACATGGTTTAAGCCCACTTTTGGACCAAATTGTGAATCAGCATTGGAAAGTCTTTGTAGATTAGTCTTTACCTTAATCTTAATATGCTTTTTGGAAATCAAGCCCCTGTCTCTGAAGCCCTGAAAGGTGCATCAGTAGTCTAGTGCTCTTTTTATTTATTTATTTTTAAGTAATTCATTATATTTTGGCTGTAACCTTAGATCTAAGAAACATTGGCATGCAAGTATGAATTACTGTAATGATCTTATACGGCCTTCCTGAGAGCTCTATTGTAAACTTGGAATCATGCCAGAATGGCAATGAGGATTCACATTGGTTTCCTATATCCTTTAATAGATTTTAAGATACATTTTTAAATGTTTTAAATGTCATACATACACACACATGCGCACACACACATATATATGAAGTATGGAGTAAGGCTTTGAGTAAGGAAACAAAGTATTAGAAATGGAACTGTAAGCAACCTAATGCAGTAGATCTTTGATGTATCTTGGAAATGCATCACATAATTTGAAACTAGTTGCATTTCTATGCTCTAGGGAACAATATATGATGTAATTTTGGAACCCTATACTGTGGAAGTGTCTTTTTTGAGTAGTGGCAGGGTTGGGGGGTGTGGTGAGGAAAATGGAGAACATTGGAATGTTCCAGTTCAGTGACACCCATATCACACAACAGCTAGCACCAGAATACTGTCAATAATGCATGCAGTCGATAATAACCATCAAATTACTTAAATTGGGCATTTTAAAGAAAATATGATTAATGTAAAATGTGAAATGCTTAGATTTTAGTTAAAATGGGAATTCCTTTGAGGAAGTCCAGATACTGCGGTTTCCTGTGGCTTTATGGTCTAAGACAGTGTCTCACATAGCGAAATGAATCGCATGCACATCTAACCAGGCCCCAGTCTGCTGGTTGCTCCTGACTCTATAATAAATGAAATCTACAATAACCCTGATTTTTGAGAGATTATTCCAATTTCTCTAATGTCCACACCTTACACTCGGCCCTCTGGTCTGGAGGAAGTGGCATTTGGCGAGTTGCTTAGTCACTGCTTTCGTTTCCATAGCCTGACTGCTGATGTTAGAAAACAGTGTTTATAGGGAGAGAGATGGGCACGAAAGTGAGTTTTTAAACTGGCCTCGTTCTGAAGGAAGACGGCCTCCGTGTCTGCTGCCTGAAAGGAAGCTTTCAGCGATGGTGCGCAGAGGGCCGTGGGCCTGGGAGCACTCGCATTCCAACATCTCCAGTGTGGAGAACGCCGGTATTCACCATGCCGTCACAGTCTGATTCACACAGGCAAATTCCCCTATTCATGTCAATGCCGATACTGTAGCTGAGGCTGCTTGGCTGATTTCACGAACGTCTCACAGCCCTCCATTGTGCAGGCGCGGCACAATGAAGCAAATGTCCTGCTGGGCCACATGGCGGGGTCCTCCACGCCACCCGTCCGCCGCCACGCCGTCCCCCTGCAGCGAGGACAGGACGCCGCAGGGACAAAAGACGAAAGACGAATCATTGTCAGCGCTGAAAGCGACTGCATATGACCTCTTCACCCGCGGCGTTTCTGCCAGCAGAACATGTCACAGTGGGATTGTGTGTCTTCTTGTGTTTCTGAAATCACGTCAGAATTCGCTCGATCGGACACTCTCTGCTGGAGCTTCAGCCTGGGACGTCTTTAATCCTGCTTTACTTCTCATTGTCATGGAATTCCCCTGTAAATCACACCCCTTTTCTCTGTCTTCCTGTCCTGATGGGCTGCCTCTAAGTAGAGCTCCTTTACAGCTCAAGTAAGCCATACTTATTATTTGGTCAGGTTGTTTACCCTGGTCAATAAGTTTTTGTTTGTGTGTGTGTGTGTGTGTGTGTTTGTGTGTGTATGTGAGGGTGAGAAAGTGAACGTGGAGTCTGCAACTTGTCAGTCTACTTCTTTGTTTTGCCAAGAGAGATCAGTGTTTGTGCTGCCGATGGACATGCGGCACAGGTAGCTATTCCATTGCTGGTTCACTTATTCCAGTTGCTTGGCTTCTTTTTCTAGTTTCATTTATTTTCCACTTTTGCTATTTGTCTCTCTTCCCATTTGTGTTTTTTTTTCTTCATTTGTAACAAAATAATAATAATTAGAACGTGCAGTAAAAGACTGTAAAATCCCTCTGTGCCAGAGATTGGCCTACCACAGTGCACCTTCTCACCATTTAAGGGAAATATCTTCAAACTCATTTTAGTGCACATCCCACAAACTACTGATCTCCTGAGTATTATGGCTCACTAATTATGTATATTGCTGTCAAGGCCATAGTGTCCTGGTCAGTTTGTAACAAGGGTTAGCTTGTTTCATCTTCATTTGTGTGCTAATCCCATCAGCACTTTATGTAACTGTCTGAGCAGCATTCCACTATCCAAATGACTTAACCAAAAAGCTGACATATCTGTCTGAAACTGTTTTCTGCATTAGGACTAAAGACACATGTGGGTGTTTCTGACTGACCCTTTCAGCCAAACATGCTGAGAAAAATTATTAAGCAGTAATTTTTCTCACAAAGTTGTCTGTATGCGAGTGTGCTTTTCTCTTCTCTGTTTTCTGTCATAAGATCTGACTCTGTTTTGTTTTTTTTTACTCCGTTCTTGTGTGTGTGTGTCTCTCTACAGTGTTGATAATGAACCTTTTTGTTCTAAGCTAGTAACTTGTAGCGTGCGTGCGCGCGAGAACCCCCACACCACCCCACCCCTCTCATCACCGACTTGTCGCTCTGCTCCACAGAACAGTGAGCAGCTGCCCGACGCCGACTCAGACCTCATCGTGACGGATGGCGAGCTGACTCTGACCTACGGTGACACGGCAGTCACTGCTAACGGGGCCTCCTCGTCCAGCGCCAGGGGCTCCGACAGCAAGCACAACGGCGGCACATCCGAAGAGGCGCTGGAGCGAGAACTGGACATGCGTGAGCAGGACCTCCTGAGCCGCGGCACACGCCTGGTTTTCCCCATTGAGGCTCACGCTTGAGGCGCCCCCGGCCCCTGGCCCCGCCCTCCGCTGCCCCTTCACCTACCGTCCCTCTGCCCTCGACACCTGTTTCATGCTTCGATTCCATCTGGCCAGCCTCCCAGAACGAAGGAAGTGAATAGCGCTCAGACTGACTGAGAGGGTGGGGCTTTTCATTCCCGTGCATTACCTGACAGGAGGTTGTTGTGGAACTCTGAGCTGTCTGAGGGTCACCCCAGGCACATGGACTAATTCTGCATACTGTGATAACTCCGTTTCTCTTTACCTGTGACGAGAGAATCGGAAACTCCCATGTGGAAAGTCACACTTTTGGCCATTCTAAATGCAGGTTATATGGTGTGTGTGTGTGTGTGTTTGCTGTAAAAACATGGAAGAAGGTGTGGCATCATGTATATGGAATGACAATGCTACTAAAATTGTGAGAAGCAACTCCTCTAGAAGGAAAGTGACAGTAGGCCCCACATAATGGGGAAAGTGAAGGCTTTGAAGTATTAGTCCACTGTACCACACACGGGCTCCTACAACTTGGTTACAATGCATAATTTGCATTTGTTTCCATATATTCTTCATTATACAAATACTTCTCTGTTAGTATACTTGGCTCTGGCTGGTAGTATTTTTAACCCATCGTACTTTGCACATTCAGCATACACATCATACAATCTGTTTGCTATAATGCTATTGGTGGAGTGTGCCAGGCAGGTGTGACCTCCCTCACTCTCGCTCCTCCCACTTTGTATCCTCATATCAACAACAGCTTTAAAATGCAAATCTCATGTTCTGCTTTAACAGTACTTTTGTTTCTGGGTGTGGTCTTCTGACTGGTCACCAGCTTGACGCATCGACTGTGCTCTACGTTGTTCCGGCCAATGGTGCTTGCACTTTGTATATCATTTGTATATGTCTAAGGCAAAGTGGCACCTTGCCACTGTTGTGTAGACATACAAGACTTCAGATGTCTGTTCTGTGTGACGGAGGCTCACAGCGATGTTGTGTGGAGTAGCCTGGCTGGGGCGTTGGCATGGTGCCAGTGACCCAGGACCCCCCCTATACGCATCACTCCAAGCCCGCACACGTGTAACGCACACGTCCTGCTTTGTTGAGCCAGCCATCGTAAACGTGACTGCTAGAGCCACTGCAAAGATGTCCTCTAACCATTGTGGTAAAAGCCACCAGAGCCACTGTAGAGCCAATAGTGAAACGGTGACCTGTAGCGCGTAGCTGGTCTGCAGCCTTCTGGCTGTGTGGGCTGCTGGACCTCCAGGGCCCTCCAGGCTGAGCTGAGCCTGTACTGCGCCTGCACAGGCCGGGCTCATCCAGAGCAGCTGGAGCTGAACAACTGCAGGAAGTGGAGCCGGTGAGCGGCGCGATCTCTTAGCCCTGCGCTCCGCTGCTTATGCGTGTCCCTGAACAGCATCCTCCGTGGGGGTGGACACTGCACCATGTACAGCATCAGTAGCACAATGAGAACGATCCATACGAGGCTGTTGCCCGACCAGTGGAATAGCGGTTTAGCAGAAAGATGGAATTTAAATGACTGGCAAGAGTGTTTGGAGGTAGCATGTTCGTCAGTGGATCACACTCTGTATACCTGTCAAAAACGCTCGCATCCTAAAGACATATAATTCGAGATTTCAGTCTGGCGTAGGGACATTTTCAGTGCAATGATTAATCTAAACAGATTTAGTTTCAAAGGAAACATTTACAGTAATCTATCTTTTGAAGTCCTATAGATTTAGTTAGAACCACCAATCCTTGCATTATACTCAAACTAGGATAATCTTAACCTAGGATAATCTAAGATGATTCAGTGTTTCTGACTGTCCTCCCCATTTGATCATTATTTTTGTCGTCCTCCATCTTGTTTCATATGAATATTGCTTCAAGTACTGTCAGGTATGTTTAAAACAATAGTCACAAATGAAAGAAAACGCATTTGGCTTACACGCCGCCTGATTCTATTAGCAAACCTTTATAAAACATGGCAGAATGACTTCATGGCTGGTTTCCTGGACCGTACCTGGCTGGACTATTGCACACCTGGAAGTAAACTGTGAAAAATGACCACACGTCAGCCATGAACTTCTGCCAAATCCCTGCCCCCACCCCCCACCCCACACTGAAGGAAGCCACTCCAGAAGGGTGGTAGTGAAATGCACTGCACATTACAGCCCCAGCGCCCCAGCAGAGGAAGGCTCGGCCGGGGCCCGAAAGGTTGTTGCAGGTAATTGCACTTTGTAATTGGCGACTCGGCTAGTGAATTTCCTGGGGTGGAACGAGTCGGCCGTGCCACTTTAATGGGGATCAGGACCTAGCTGCAGCCCCAGACTGGTGACCATATACAGCTGCTGCAGGCCCATGGGATTTTACTGCTGTGAGGTCTACTGACTCCTCGTCGTTTGATCGCTGGTGTCCCTGACCATTACGCGACGGATCTGTACATATGTCGAGATTATGCTCCCATTCTCCTGTAGCTGCCATATCTTCTTACCTGCTATGTTCCGCATGTCAGTCTCTGTTTAAATAACAACAAAGATCTGTAAAGCAGGGTGATATTTTGAATATCTGTGATGTACCTATATACCAAAATGTCCTGTATTGCTCTGATAGTGTCTATTATTATTATTATAGATTATCTAAAAAAAAAAGCACTTGGCCTGTCTGACAAAACCGTGGTATGCATTGTAGTATGACAATTGTGCATTTTGAAAATATTCAGTGTATTGAACTGGTTTACATAAGCAATATATAATATGTGGGATTTGCTTTATGTTCTCAAATAAAACAGTCACAGTGTTTACTACAAATGTCTTTATTTACAAGGTGTATTCATAAATATCATCATTCACAGAAGATGCAACAGAATTTTTCAACAAAATAGTTGTTAGTCATTATAAGAAGGTAACCATGGCTTGTTGTGAAAGTAACTTGAAAGGAAATGATACTGTTACTGTTTAAAAGGGTACCCTGCCAACAGAGGTCAGCACTACATTATGCTCTAAATAGCAATCACATTTCTGCTATGGTCCGACTACTGTCCATTACATCCTCCAAGCCTCTAAACCAACATGCACTGTGCTTGCTGCATACACTGTAGGCTGGAATGGTGGCGGATTTAGTGATTACTAAGGCATTTCATTAGGCTACAAAACAGTTTCACACCGGCAAGGGGAAGAGACTCCGGTTGGCTGGAGTCAGAAGGGAACACGGTGTCTCCAGTTGCATTTCTGCATTTGTGTCTCCCTATTCCCGACTTTGGCGTGTCCACGCACACTGCTACACTGGAACTGAAGTGTTTCTGAATGCTTTTTTTAAGGAACAGTTTCTAGGAATGTAGGTTACTCTAATTTGTGGGACACTCGCAAAAGTGTGTCATGGATAAAAGGATAGCTAAACGCAACTTGACAGTCCAGGATGAGTGCACGCACATACACACACACACACACTCGAGTTGGCCCTCATTGACATGCTGCTGTTATCTCCCCTTCCTTCTTTTTGTAGAACCTTCTTGTATTTTGTGTTCAATCTCAAGGTCACTGGTAGTGTTTTTTTTTTTCTTATAGGGGCTTTTGGTCAGCATCGTCTGAGACGTGGGGGTGTCTTGACCCACACAATGGTTCTGTCTCACTGACCACTCCACTTGGAGCTAGGGAGGCTGTCGGGACTCTCTGTGGTAGGCCCTTAGTCTCTGGCTCCACCCCCACAGCTGTGGTAGGCCCTTAGTCTCTGGCTCCACCCCCACAGCTGTGGTAGGCCCTTAGTCTCTGGCTCCACCCCCACAGCTGTGGTAGGCCCTTAGTCTCTGGCTCCACCCCCACAGCTGTGGTAGGCCCTTAGTCTCTGGCTCCACCCCCACAGCTGTGGTAGGCCCTTACTCTATGCCTCCACCCACATAGCTGTGGTAGGCCCTTACTCTCTGGCTCCGCCTCCACAGCTGTGGTAGGCCCTTACTCTCTGGCTCCGCCTCCACAGCTGTGGTAGGCCCTTACTCTCTGGCTCTGCCTCCACAGCAATGGAGGCCTGTCCCAGAAAGGAAAAGTCCCCTGGAGCTCAGTGTTGGTCTTCACACCTACATCTGCAGCTTCAGCTCCACCTCCCTGTCCTCTGCTCTCCCCATCCTCCTCCTCCTCTTCAAGCCCCTGGAATGAAGCGAGACAAATTGAAGATAAAGTTCTCATTATTACTGATATTAGTCTGCTGCTGTACTGGCTCCTGAATCAGAATCTTTGTTTCACAAAGTACCAGAAGTACTACATGCAACAAATGCACTAGCATGCACCAACGGACTCATAAAAATGGCTTTCACGCCATGATTGCTCTAAGATTTCATGTAACATAAAAGTGGTGTAATTTTGGAGATGTTTAGCAAAGCAGCAGATAAATGAAGAGTGTTATTTCTGTTTAGCGAGTAGAACTACTTGCCGCTCAGTTTGTCCAAACGCACTGCAGAAGCTGTTAATTAAATTAAGTCACATTAAGAAGGAAACTGCTCAAGTGTTTGATGTTACAAGTGTCACTCTCCTTCAAAAGTGGAGCAGTACTCTGAGCTGCCCTGAATGAGCGTGGTTCGGCCACGTGTCATCACAGGAATGTGTGAGTTCTTGCCATTTCCTGATTCCGTTGGGATACTTGGGGTCGGCAGTGAAAATTAGGCCCTATTCAGACCCTTCTGAGAACTTGGCCATTCATAACCCAAGATGGCTAGTTACATTTGCAACCTCGGTAGCCAGGCTAACAATCAAATCTAAGATTTGAAAGGTGAGTAATGGCTAATCAGTTTTTAGGTAAATTAAATGGCCACCTGCATTCATAACAGCTAAGAAAATATCAGAGTCAGCAACTAAGCATTTTGAAATTAAAGGCACATTTAAAATATAAAATAATGACATGGTTTCACCAAGCTGACCTGCAGTTCACCGTGACTTGTACATTTATTGCCTTGCGATGGACTGTTGAGATTCCATCAATATGCTCCCACTAACCCAAGGAACTGTATTTTTGTCATGACAAATGTAGTTCAGTTTTCCTCAACCCGGCTTGATGGAAAAGGAAAGTAGATGAACTGTTTACTTTGCTGAGGCACTATGTCACCTGATTCTAGTGGTTTTCGAGGAGTTAAGAGAACTGAGCAGGGTGTGTGTGTGTGTGTGTGTGTGTATGTGAGAGAGAGAGAGAGAGAGAGAGAGAGAGAGAGAGAGAAAGAGAGCGATCCACTTCTAAAGCTTGTAAACAACAAAAATCTCACTGCTGTGTTATGAACTCAGTAAACGGTGAATGTGGCACTGTTGACACAACCAGCTGATCTGTGAACGTCACTTTGCCTTGCTCATATTATATAGCAATGATGAACACAACTGTTAAATGCATAATCTGTTCTGAAGATATTTAACTTACTTTAATTTAACATACAACTATGTTGTCTATATCTTTTGTAAAGAGTTCACTACTTCCTGTTACATTATTTAAAAATAAATCTAGTCAAATAAAATGAAAATTGTGCAGTACATATTTCCAGTTCAAGGTGAGACATTTTACATATATACATACATAAGAACAAGATATAATCTCTTTTTTGGCTCAGTTCCTCCAAGTTACTTCCTCTTTTCTATCTACAAGTGTTTGTCACAGTTACCTCTGACCTGCTCTTTTTGGTTGTGGCCCGGAAATCTACATAAATATATTCTATATATATACATGTATATATATTCTATACATAACTATATTCTAAAACGCGAGCAACGAGAGGCTGTCCTTAAGGACTTACAAAACTATGACACTAACAGTGCTGTGCGTGAGATAATGTTCATACTTTTTTTTTAGTTTCCAATAGTAAACTGACCGTGAAACCAAGCCGTGATCAGTTTAAGTTCTTGCCTACTAATCTGTGCGCTTACAGCAGAACACTGGCTCGTATAGAGCTGCTAGTGTCATGGTTTAGTGTGAAGTGCAATCCAGTTGGAGTATTCAACTCTGCCGGTAGAACATCAATCTAATATATTGTTACTGTTAGAAATGGCCTTTGAAGTACTATTATACGGTCAAAGTCCAAATTAAACTGTTAGTAACCCGTCTGTTTTGCTTGTTTATTTCGCAAGATCTTTATTTGAAATGTTGATATTTATCTGTAGGTATGTCTGGTGTCGTAGTGAGGTTCTTACTGTATGTCTGATCCATATTTCTTTTCTGGTAGCCCAACTGACGCATCACCTCACTACAGTAGGCTTCAACTTGATTAATTTGCTCAACATTCAGTCGTTCTCTCCAGGCAAATATGGCTTCTTTTGCGTCTCTCGAAGATATGAGAAAGGGTTTGTCTGAAGAATAGCCTTGTCCGTGCGTCATGTTCAGCACAAACTTCTCCAAAGCAGGAGACATCGTGAGGTTTGAAAAACGATACAGCCTCTGTAATTCCTCCACGGGATGCAAAACCAAATCTTCATATCGTATCTGCATGTAATTTCGCTTTACCCAAGGGGGAGCGTTCATAACTAGCAACATGTCGTTCAACCAGTTGTCGCATATCAACTCCATTGCGCTGGCTACATAATTCTCGGCGCGATTTACCCTGTTGTTGGGCACGAGAAGGCGCTTATATTTATCAGTCTGTTTCTTGCTTCTGATTACCTGTATGCTTTCTTTGACCAGTGCAAGCTTTGATTTCAACCGCGAGTTGTGAACTGCCCGTGGATCTCTGAATAACTGTATAATTTGTAGATTAATCGTGGGGTCTCGCATCAAAGGCACCAGAACACCGATATCTAGAACCCTCACGTCCTTGATCACTACTACCGGATACTTTTTACATTCTCTCTCCAGTTCTTTAATGTCTCTTGGCTTGCACTTGCTACATACATCCCCTTGAATTAACCCTATATCATGCTTTTTATATGCATTGCAAAGAGGCTCTGAGCAAATAACCTTATTAGTTTTCCAGCCAAAAATAAAAGACGTGCTTATATTGGCCGACCCTGCGTAGAGTTTTAAAACCGAGAAATCACAACGGAAAAGTGAGTTCATCATATCACGGACGGCTCCTTGCAGACTACCAGCGTCTCCCGGATAGAGAGCCTGCCACATATTCCACATTGGTTCATATAAATAAAATACATCGGGGTGCTGGTTGAACAATTCTCCTAAAAAGGAAGACCCTGTCCTCCAAGTAGCGTGCACATATATGTGTAATTTCGACTGACTCCTGTTGCTATTGTCCTCCGTCGTCTCGTTTGAGTTGCCCAATCTGTCCCCGTTATTCCATAGTGCCATTGTGTTTTCCAAATCGGGACATCTCTGTTGTTGCAATCCATGTTTAACATGAGCCGATTTACTCCGGTAATCTAGTACATATGGAATGAGGAGTAACACTACAGAATATCCAATAATTAGAATGATATACTTCTTCTGAAGCTTCCTCTTCATTTCTCCAGAAAACAACGCTTGTCTCGACGATCTGTTCAACGAGATTTGGCGCCCCTGTATGAACATCTACGACACCTTCAGCAGCATTTGGAGGGTGGTTGGGAGGGCGGGGGGTAGTGGGAGGGGGGACTACCCACCATTCAAAATAAGAGCTCATGTCACATGTCCGCAGAAAACCGCTGCATTCGTCACAGATTAGATGGAAAGTCTGCTAAAAATACTTAAAGGCTGTATGAATGGGTGAATATCAGCACAGTAAAATAATGCGTTAAGTTTGAAGATCTCACCGCTTATAACCAGTAATTATACACATATACACCGGGCCCAAGATTAGGGTTTCTAGAAAAATCTTACATATGGGGTAAATATATGTAAAGACAATATGTCTAATTTCAACTCTATTCCACCCTCTGTTCAACTAAAAAAAACTGATTCACGTCTATGGTTGAAATAATATTCTATACCCTCACTTCCAGATACGTTTCCTGATTTTCTAAATTCCGTTATATTCTTTAGTAAATCAATAGGCCTTCTTTACAACTTTACAACATACCTCCATACAACATACATTTTTATTTGGCTCATGGTACCCATTAGCATGGCACAGCAACAATGTAGTAATACGTGAACACGTTCATGCTCACCTGGTAGAGCAAGGTGTTAATACCACGAAGGTCATGGTTCCGATGCCAAGGACAGCACACGCACTGTCATAATAAATACACGAGTTCCCCTGGATGCTACCCTAATACTGTAGTTACATGTGCATCACGTTTGAGTTAATGGCGAATCCGGTAATGGACTATAGGTGGCGATAAAGAGTTGCCAAACCTTGTTGTGTTCAACTGCAGAAGTAGCATCATAACAATCAAGCGGCAAAAGTGGAGAATTGGGTTGGGGAGCTAGCTGGCGTCCCGTTTACACCAGCATGACACCAATTCGACAGGCTCTAGCTACCTGTTGAGTTCATCGTATCGATTCAGTGGAATCCGTTGAACCGGACACTGTGTTGATATCGTCCGCAACGTACCTGGCTAGCTACATTTCCAAAGATCAGCTAAATTAGCAAACGAGATGACTAAAGCTAAAATTAGATTGCTGGTAGCTAGGACAGCTAGCTATGCACTGCTTAGCTTAAGTAGCTAGCTACCTAGTTTAAAACAGATATGTAGACATCATATGTGTGACAGACAAATAATAAAGGTTATTTATTTTGAATTTAAGTCAGATGGCTAGCTTTTGAAATATAAGTTTGCATGACTAGTGGTTGAAGTAGTACCCCAGCGTTAGACGCGTTAGCTGGCTAAACCCCTCAGGATAAGAATGGCACACTGGACTAAATTCGAAAAAGAACAAGATAAAGAGGTGAGGAGACTTGTAATGCACCTGAGTGGCATTACAGACGAAGACGACCAAAACTTCCAAATGGCTCTCAAATTCGCCTGGTCAAATTTCCGGTAAGGATGTTTGTATATACCTGTACTCGGTGAAGCCATTTGATATATTTATGTATTTTATTTATTTATTTTTAATATATATAAAAAAAGCTGCATTATTCCTATTCTGTTAGTTGTTGCTACTTTTGTACTACAGCTATAACTCATATCTCTGTTCTCCCAATACTGGACAGGTTTCACCATTTTCTAGATGCGAGCAGCCACAAAGTTCAGCACTCAATAAATGGGTAAGAACTTGATTTTAGTTCCGCTCCCCATATTTATGTACAGGTATTCTGGTTCTATTTTATCATTTCTAAAATTAACATTTGGTTATCTGCTCATTGCTCCTCAGGATCTATGAAAAACTCATGGTTCATTCGGACTTGTGTAAAGCAGAGAGCTGGATGAGACTAACTAAGGAATTTCTGAACTCACCTCTACCTAATACTGAGGGCTCCATGGTAAGATAATGAAAGACCATATTATTAGACTATGCTATACTACTGAATATATGTACTGAAAGTTGCCTTTTCTGTCTAATGTATACAGACTGATATCCACTACAGTGTCCTGGCCTTATTACTCTTTCTGTCTGATTCACCGTCTAATACAAACTACAGTGAAAGGCCCAGGCTAAAAGACTCAGGTGTGTTTTCACTCACATATTGTCTTTGTGCTAATGGACAGACAGCAAGATTTTAAACCCTCGAATCAAATTATTTTTAATGCAGAAAAAGAAGATGATTTTGACTGGGCTAAATACTTAATGGAAGGTGAAGACCTTGACATTGGTCCTTTCCCAGACACTCCAGTGAGTACAAATGTTTTTTTGTTTTGTTTCCCCTGTTGCTTATATGCTAATCATACATTTGCATGCACTGAATCTGATGTGCCTGATCATACATAGTGCAGGTATCAATAGCTTTATTTAAAATATCACTGTTACACTCGATGAAAGGTCCCTTCACCCAAATACTCCTAAAATCAGTTTAAAATAATCTGACATGTGTTTTGTGTTTGCTGAATGCGTATTGGCCCAATGCATATCCTTGTGCATATATTTGCCTAAAATAACTGACGAAATATGCATTTGCATATGGTGGCTTTAAAGGAGTGGTCAGAAGATGAGAGTGAAGAAGAGGAAGGTCAGCAGCTCATCAGCAGAGAGGATTCTGGGATACAGGTGGACAGAACACCACAAGAAGAACAAGAGCAGACCAGTAAGACTGTGCCAGTGTCCTGGACTGGTAAGGGCACTATATTAACAGCAGTAATTACATTAGACTCTCTTGGCTAATTCAAGATTACATAAAACGTCTTGCATGCTCTCAACACCCACAAAATGTTTTATTTAATGTATTATAATCTGTTGATGCAAGACTATACCATGCACAGTTTAAACAGTCTGCATCTTTGTGGCGTTGATGTAATTCGCTGGGCTTGTTGTTGTAGTGGGTGAACCGGATGCCAGGGCTTGGCTGGAGCTGCACGTGTTGACCCCGTACTGGGTTGCTCACTCAACCCGCTTTCCACACAGTCTCCATCTCCACTCCAACCTACTCAACGTTTGGTGAGACAAACCCTAGACACACAGTATTGTGCCATTCTTCTGATCTCTTTAAGAAAAATATCTTTATAGTTTTTTTAAAGAAATGGATAATCTAATCTATCTTGGTATAAGATCATTTATGCTCAACTGTCTTCTGTGTCACCTGTTAGCTTTTGTTTGGTGTTTTGGGGAACAATGTTGTTATGACCAAGTATTCTAAAACACAAAACATAGCAAACGCACTTTTGTTGCTGCTGTTGCTTTATTGTCAAATTGAATCTCGAATCTGTTGGGACGATTCATTTGATTCATGTTTCAGGCTGTGTGTGTGTGTGTATATTGAGAAGAATGTCAGCTCTGTCTGTCTCTGCAGGGACCAGCATCTGTACAACACAGACCCACTCTACCAGCCTGAAGAAAAGGCTTTTGTCACTGAATCTCAAGTAATTCGGGAGACTTTATGGTAAATCTGGAAGAGGTTCTTATAATGTATTAATTCATTAATAAATGTTTAATGAATCCATTTAATTCTTTACTAAACAGCCATCTGTCTTTTACAAAATCTTAGTTAGTGTAGTACAGCTACATTAAGCTCACATTAAGCGGGTGATTGATACCAGGTAAAAATGTTCTGGCTGTCAGTTTCATGGTGGTGGGTTTGTGAATCCCAGTGGTAGTTCGTAGCCTTTGTTCTGCTTCGCCTATGGAGAAGTGAGAGTGCCACTATTAACCCTGTTTGCTTTCGTTTGTCTTTTGAGGCTCTTGTCAGGTGTTAAGAAGCTTTTCATATTTCATCACCACGATGGTAAAGTGAGCGTGAGGAACGATGTGGTTGTCACCCACTTGACCAATGTGAGCGAATAAGGTTTTTTTCCCATTTCATTAATTTTTCAGCTTGATGCACAAAACCTTTTTTTTTCAAGCCTCTTGGAAATTCTAAAATGTCAGAGTGAAATATCTCACAAATGTCATTATATTCATATAATGGGAAAGGAGAATAAAGGAGAATACAGCTAGACAGAGTGACCGTTTTCCTAGACATTACAGTATTTTTGTCTTTGGTTAAACACCAGGGCACTTAAATGCTTTTTTGTTTATATGTAGGCTGAGATAGATTCTTGTGGTGTGTGTGTGTGTGTGTGTGTGTGTGTGTGTGTGTGTGTGCATGTGCATGTGCATGTCTGTCTATCTTTCTCACTATGATGCAGAATTGTCTGCGTTCAGTACTGGAACATATAGCAGCCTATGGCCAAGCGGTTTTCCGCCTCCAGAGGTTTATCGACGAGGTGACAGGCCACAGTGCAGAGCCATGTCCTCCTGGCCTCAGCTCTTCCTCTTCCTCCTCCTCTTCCTCACGGAAGAGCGCAGAGCCTCCATTCAGAACCTACCAAGCCTTTGTATGGGCACTGTACAAATACTTTACCACCTTTAAGGAGGAGCTCACTGCCATTGAGAGAGAGATCATTGGCAAAGGTAATGTGCATTTTCTTTTCATTTGTAATATGACGTCGGTGGGTATGTTACGTCAAGGGTTTTCCACTGTGTTGCTGATTAGTGTTTCCTGTTGTCCTGGATGTAGATGAAACGGTGACACTGTCGTCTGTGCTGGAGCGCCTCGGCCTGCACCTGTCTCAGATCACGGTGCTGCACAGGGTTTTCTGCACGGGGGTGGCGGAAGTCCCCCCCGCCACGCCAAACGTGGTACGAGCCTCACACTTGCTCAACACCCTCTACAAGGCCATCATTGAATACGACAGTGTGGGAGAAGCTTCGGAGCAGTCTGTAAGTTTACTTGTGCGAATGACTTTAAGCTAATAACCATGTGTGCCTTTGAACTTTGAATGAATCCTTGTGACCAAATGTCAGATTCTGTGTTCGGGGAAAACACTGATATGTTGGTGTTGGTTTGTGCACATTTGTGGGTAACTTGTTCTGTATGCTTGGCATCCTGTACTGATCTGGCATTATCAGCATAGCGCATGTATTACTACTTTACAAACAAAATGATGGTTGATGCCCAACGCCCCTCTCTTTCACCAGGTGGCGCTCCTCTTCTCTCTTTGGGTTGAGACGGTCAGGCCATATCTCGAGATAGTGGATGAATGGATTGTTCATGGTCATTTGTTTGACCCAGCCAAGGAATTCATAATCCAGAGGTAAAATAATCCCTGGAAGGATACTAGAATACGTCATACTTACGTTTAAGTTTTTCTACATAAGAGCACCAGCTAAAAGATGTAAATCTGAAAGACCGCAGGAAACATTTGCCAACAGTGTTGCCACAACTTCCTGTTCATAAAGGGCCCCAGAACTCTAGAAATACTGACATCTGTGGCAATATACTCTAGCAACACTTCTTTCAAGTTCATGAATTTGATAAAAATAGCTTATAGTTCCAGAGCTTTTTGTAGACACCTTCCAAATTCAGTTAGAGGCAGCCATTACCCACTAAAGTAACTTCATACACCTAAGCTTCTGGGGCATGTCCATCAGGAACAAGGACGTCCCCGTGAACCACAGGGACTTCTGGTACGCCACCTACACACTGTACAGCGTCTCCGAGACGGTGGAGAGCGAGGAGAGGCTGAGCGATGCGGCTAGCGGGAGCTCGGGGGGAGAGCAGAGCTCCAGGCAGCACACCATGGTGTCCTTCCTCAAACCCGTCCTCAAGCAGATCATCATGGCCGGCAAATCCATGCAGCTCCTGAAGAACCTGGACTGCAAGGAGGTCGACACAGCCGACGGCTCCTCCAGAGGTCAGCCTCGGGGGGCCACGGGAGGAAGCAGGGCCTGCTCGAGTTTTATTTCACGGCGTCTGCATTCTATAAATTGTCCGTGTGCTCGGACGCTATAAACATGCTTATGGTGATTAGGGTAAGACACCCACACCCCAGATCAGCTTGCCTTAGGCATCCTAAGGCTTTACTATTAGGATTAGCATGGAGTTAGGATTTGGAGTAGCATGTGGTCCTAAATGGAGCAGAATCATTCATAATTTGTACAACAGTAGTAAACATTTGTACTACACGATCAGTGGTGATATTGTTGTACATTTGTTTGTGCATCCATGTGCGTGTGTTCCCCGCTCTCAGATGCTGAGAGGAAAAGTCTTTATACGCTCTTCCTGGAATCGGTGCAGACACGTCTACGCCGCGGTGAGGAGTCCCCTACGGATACGGTAACCGAGCAACAAGCTACCAAAAGGAGCCTTATTAAGATGCAATCCATTGTAGCACGCCACCTGGAGCTGGATGACATCCACGACCCCCTGCTGGCTATCAACTTCGCCAGGTGATGATCTAACCCAGCCTAGTGAACCCCAGGAGACTACACCAGACCCTATTCTAGGAATTTAATTCATGTTCTAGCATTTTAATTCACGCTGTACATTATATGAAAGGCTGTGAAAAATGAAAGCATTTGAGACTGAACCACACAGTCACATTGTAATTAGGAATGAAACAATTCAGGACAAATCCATCGTGACCCTTCAAATGTCGTCTCGATCATCCTCAGATTGTATTTGGAGCAGAAAGACTTTCACGAGAAGTTCTCCGGCATCGAGGTGATCGTGGATCGCTCATCCGAGTCGGTCACGTGCCAAACGTTCGAGCTCACACTGCGCTCCTGCCTCTATCCACACATTGAGAGGAGGTACGTCGAGTGCTGTGGGAAGCTCATGCGGACCCTCAAGAAGGACTACAGGTGAGTCCCTGTGCCCCCTGCATGGCTCTGGGTTACACTCTGTTTTGAAGCACTGACACAGCATGGCTGAGTCTCATTTCATGTTTTCATGTGGTCAAAATGATTCTTTTCTCCAGGCTACTGGGATACCTTCAGGCTATGAGAAACTATTTCTTGTTGGAGGCTGGTGATACAATGTATGATTTCTACATGGCGATCTTTGACAAGGTCCTGGAGAAGGAGAGTTGGCAGCAGCTGGCCTTCCTCAATGTACAGCTACAGGAGGCTGTGGGACAGCGCCACCCGGAGGACAGCAGTCGGTACTGCCAGCAGTGACCAACAGCTTTGATGCTTTTAGACATTTTGGAATTAATGATGCAACTATAATCAGCTTTTTGTGTGTAACTGGCATGTCTTGTGGTGGATATCACAGATTGTCAATTTTTCTGGAGACAATTGATCCCACACGGAAGAAACAGCCAGTCAATAACCTTGATGGCCTTACATTGAGTTATAAGGTAACATAACCTAATTTTTTTGGTTGTTGTCTTAAGGTTTGAATTTCACCTAGCTCACCTAATTTATTTGTCTTTTATGCATTGCAATTTATGTAACATAATTATATTTTCCTACTAGGTTCCATGGCCTGTGGATATTGTGATTAGTTCTGAGTGTCAGAAAATCTACAATCAGGTGTTCCTTCTGCTTTTGCAAATAAAATGGGCTAAATATAGTCTGGACACATTGAGATTCAGTGGTAAGTAATAATAGAGTGTAATAGTATAGTGGTGCACTACTTAACAGACTTTCATTTTTTCCCGCCACACATCTTTGTTTTAGATGGCATTTTCTCGGCTGTAGGTCAAATCGGATTTGTCAGAGGCACTGCATTTTAAATTCATTTTGGAAAGTTGTGTGGAGATACATCTAGCAGAAATAGCTTTTGATTTTAGGTCACCTGATGTTAACAAAAATAACAAAATGTTATTTCTCCACAGACTTGACAGTAGCAGCCAAAAGCCATGAAGGAGGCCCCTCTGAAGAGTACACTGCCAAAGACCCTATAAAGCAGCAGATTCACAGGATGGTGCTACTGAGGGTCAAGCTAATGCACTTTGTTAACAGTCTGCACAATTACATCATGACCCGGGTTGGTGTTTCATGTTGGAGTGGATTTGTGGAGATTCACGTTGTTGTTCTGTGACATTTGTGCTTATTGTATCCATAGTCCTGGCAAATGCCCAGCAGGTGTAAATGATCAAATTCATTAATATTATATAGTCTATTTTATTTTTAGATTCTACACAGCACAGGATTGGAATTTCAGCATCAAGTACAGGAGGCAAAGGACCTGGATCAGCTCATCAAAATCCACTACAGATATTTGTCCACCATCCATGACCGCTGTCTGCTCCGTGAGAAGGTCAGACACACGCACACACACACTGTCTCCAGTAGTATTTCTCTTTCCTAAGTGTGCTTGTATAATTCTTGACTATATCATTAGGGTTGTCCTGTCCTTGCAGGTCAGTTTTGTCAAAGAAGCCATCATGAAGGTCCTTAATTTGGTCCTCATCTTCTCTGACCGGTGGCAGGCTGGTTTTGGAGCGTGGAAGTAAGTTGGACATCTCAAATGTGTAGGATTTGTTTGTAATTTTCCTGAAAAGAATTAAATTATATGTAATCCAAACCATAAGCATATTGCATACAATCAAATTACCTACATAATAATGATAATAATAATGATGATGATATAATTGTATTTGTATAGCACTTTTCTGAAGACAATAGTCAGTACATAAAATAACATTAATGGGCATGCAATACAGAATACTGAACATTTGCACACAACACTAAAGACAAGAGCAGGAAAAGATTAAAGGAGTTTGCTTGAGATGTATTACATTTCATATTCCACAAACCTGTATCTATTTGTTCCTGTTTGAACAGTGTCCTTTGCTCAAAGAATGTCTTTTTTTGTTTGTCTCAGAATTGAATCCATCGACAAAATGGAGTCAGATTTCAAGAACTGTCACATGTTCTTGGTGACTATCTTGAATAAAGCTGTCTGCAGGGGTTCGTTTCCTCATTGTAAGTGTACTTCTGTACCACTGTGTTTTAACTGCTTCCTCTTTTGCACCAGTCCTGTGTTGTCTTTAACTGAGCTACATACAGTGCTTTACATTAGAAATGTTTATTTCCCCACCTCAAATGAAGGGATTGTGGGTAATCTAAAAAAAACAACAAGAAAAAACAAAGACCTGCAGTTGTGTGGAGAAACAACAACAAAAATGTAGTGAAGAGACAATATGTTTTTATGTGGAACACTTGGGAATTATTACAATGCAAAATAATAAGTGGTTGGGTCTGCCTCATAAGCTCACTTGAATATAATAAGTTCACCAATCTTGCGTATTAATCTATTAACCCTGAGTAAAGATTTCCTTTAATGATCAAATATCTGACAGCTGGCTCTCTTTAGGTTCTGATGACAATGGCAAAACATGTGGTAATTGCACAATATAAGACGTACGGAGTGTTTCTGACCCCAGGAGAGCCCAGCCCAGGGCAAGGGAAGGGCAGACAGGCTTGGCCAGTGCTGGTCATTAATGCTGCACTTTCTGTTTCCCCTAGTGGAGTCCTTGGCTTTATCTCTGATGGCTGGTTTTGAGCAGTGCTAGAAGACTCTTCACCACAGGCTCAGCATGTTCTCCTGCCTGTAGCCCAGCTATCTTGCTGTTTGACTGCATCTGTCTCCAACAAGAAGTCTGACTTCGTGGAGTGCACTTCATTCTATAATTGGCTACATTTATGTTTATTTAGGATGGGTGAAATGTAGATAGGTTTTCACGCTTCTGTCATTTTGCTCTGTGATGTTTTTCATGATCAGTGTTAAGTCCTGTAAAAGACAAAAAACAATTGTCACAATACAACATTTCTGGTGCATTATTCAGTGAAACTGAATGTTAAATATTTGTATATATGTAGATCATCTCATTCTTGGCCTGTATGTATTGTTTTTTCATTGGCAATTTGTGCAAAATAAAAGACATTTGGTATAAATATTTCATGGTCCTATAGCTTTTCTCAACAGAGACCTTTATCAAACAAAATGTATATTGTTTTTTTAGTAAAATGCGTTTAGTAAAATCTAGACTGAACTAATGTCTTGGCATATCTTTTTAAATGTGATAACGTGAATATAACGTTTTGTCGAATGTTTTTCACTGAATGTAAAATTGCTCACTTTGTAGGCCAATCCAAAATTTGTTTGCTGTGAGATTTTACACACACCCACACACACACCCCTTCTAGGTAAAGTTTTATTGTCAAACGGGCGGTGAACCTTTGCGTGTTCATTAGCGCCCCCAGCGGACGCCGTGTATGTAGTCGGAGTTTCCAGTTGAGTTTTCCTGCAGACAAACGGGAACTCCCAGTGTGAGCTGTTCGCCTGTCTGAAACCGGACAGGCAAAGGCAGGAATTTATCGTGCTACGGAAAGTTTTATTGTAAATATAACACTGAGAATACACCTATATCAGAACGGAGATAACTTCGTGGTGACTTCAGCAAATGGATATTTAATCTGCCTGAACGGATTAGTTGATCCCTGGAAAACTAAGGGTGGGTAGCGTTTGCTAGCATCTGACACAACCGAAAAGTTTTTCCAGCTAGCTCCTGGGTTTGGGTGTTGCCTTCTGTGTTTATCGTATCTCTTGCGCTTAAAATGTATTATTTATTTCATCTTTTGTTGAAAGGGTCATGTAACTAAATGTTTGTTTTTCGTTATTAAGAACAGCAGCGTACCCGTTTAGTTTAAAACAGTAAATGATTTTGGGCAAACTGCTGGTTAGCTGAAGTTAGGCCTCGGCGAGTAATCTGCACTGGTTTATTTAAATCGGTGAAGCCAGGTAAAACCAACTAGCTAATGGAGTTGCAGTAATATTAGGGTAAACTTTTCAGTTTCGCAGTAAAGAAACAAAAAACAAAACAAGGAAAATGACACTACTCACTAATTAAGACTTGCCTCATGTCGTGCCGTGTGCGGTCTTTGGGGTGCGTGTGTACTAATATCAGGTGAGCAGAGGGACCTAATGAGCGCGTAGCTTGGTCCTATACTGAAGACATCTACCCGACCATTTCTGTTCGTTATGGGGGTGGCAAAAATGAAACATTAGTGTAAATACATTGTGAATAAAGTGCTAAAGGAGACAGACAAATGAAAGTAAACCCAAGTCGCGCAAACACGGTGGTTTGATCACCAGACACTTCCTGAATTGTCTTGTCGAAGAACGTAGTTCAGGGAGGAATGGAAACTGGCAAGAGGGTCAAAAGTATTTGGTAGTTTTGATTATTTTGGGTTTTTTTTAAGTCCTATTCAGAATAATAGAAAAATTCATGCAAGCTGCAGGCTTTGGGGAAAGAGAATTAAGAGTGACACCGAGGTTCGGTCAAACCTTACTTCGGATCACCCTCACCTGGTATGTTTTGTTCATGCTCCTCTTCTGTGTGAATGAAAGGCTAGTTCAGGATCGCCGTAGCGTATGGTCTGCAGATGTTTATAGTGGCAGTATTAGTAATTCAGCCTTCTGTCAGTGAAGTGTGATGTTAGAAGAGCCAAGATGACAAAGTTGTTTGTGTGTGTGACTCAGTGTGCTGACACTCTAAGTGTGTAGGTGGTACAAATGAAGGGGTCAACATGCTGAAGGAAATGTTTACAGATAATGCACACCACATGCCTATCAAATGCGTTTTTATGTTTGTGAAAGTGAGGGGAGGAAAGGTCTACGAGCGCTGAGAGGTTCCATCAGAAGCTTTTTTGAGCAGGAGAGCTTTTTGATCCAATTTGGTTCCATTTGGCTTACTGATGTTCAGAAGCATCACTCCCCCCAAAATTGCCAGCTGGTCCCCTCAGAGGAAGGGTTGGGTATCATTTGGTTTTTTTCCAATACCCTTACTAGAATGTTCTAAAATGGTGCCTGAATCGGGTCTGTGCGCGGTCTCTCGCTGCACACTCTTACCTCTCCTCTGGAACCTGAACGCTGCTGCCTGCTAATGCCCCTAACAAACATTGGAAGTCAACAGCAACTCCAATAGCCCTCACAAAAACATGGCCGAACAAAGGCCACCATCGTTGTCGTTGACATCCAGTGCTTGTTAGCAATGCTAGCAGCTCTTCGTCTAAGCTAAAGAAGCAAAAATCTGGACTCCAAACATGTTTTACTATGTATGGGGTAAGTGGGGAAAACTAATGTAAACTCAATTTATTTTTTCTATGACCTAAATCTGTAAGTAGCACTGAAATCTGTTTTGCAGTTCGGTCTGGTAGATACCGATCGTATAGAAATCTGATTCTGGTTTGTAGTTTATATAGCTTGAGTGGCAGAGCTTCCTATAAGCTATTCATATTAAGTCGTTTCTTTCTTTTATTCATTAATGCAGCCCTTGTGTCAGACATACAGTGTCGTAGGCTTTAATTCTGCACAGTTTAGTAAGAGTGCCTGTGTCTCAGTGTCTGTGTTGTTTTGCTCTGTGGGTGCCTGTTTTAATTCGGTGCAGTTTATGCGTCTTTTATGTGAGCAGCCTTATAAGCTACTGTTCAGGCACCTATTGTTCAGGCACCTGTCTAACTCATTTGCTAAAATTGTATTTCAAAGTTTGTTTGACCTTTAACTGCATAAATTTGTGTTTGAACCTGGTATGACACACATGGATTGATTTGCACTATGCACAGCAACAACAGTAAATAACATTATAACAGAACACTGCTGAAATGGGGAATATGTGGCTGGAGGTTCAAAGCCCATGGAATGGTTGCTAATTCTCTGAAACGCTCAAACCAAACTTCCTCTCGGAGGCAAACCCAAGTTGAATGGTTATAGTGGTTGTCTGAATGCAGGTGCTTGTGGTTGAGAGAAACGTGCAAAAAAACAAATGTGATGAGGCATGAGGCTGAACTGAGAGTGGATATCTCTGTTCCCACGTCTGCTTAGATTAGAGTGCGTGTTTAAGAACGCTGTGAGAAATGTCCAATTAATCAGCTCCTCTGAGAGCTGCAGGAAATGCTGCCGGACCTTTGAGGAACCATGGAGGTGTTTGCAGCAGAGAGCTTCCCTTTCTCAATATGACGGCGGTCAGAGAGGGTCGTTCTGTTTTCATAAAGAAAAGCGGCTGTGGTGACTCATGTTTTGCAAATGCCCTTTAGCACTGCTATCAGCAAAGGAGACGGGTAGTGGGGAAGAGTTACCCTCGGGTGGAAGTCATGGTTGGTAAGTCTGCAGAGATAATCAAGAAAGCCTACACTGCCCAGTTGTTTCTTCGTTCAACCCATTTCCTCTTTGAATGGCCCATGGGATTCCTGGGTGGGTTTACTGCTATTATTAACTCCAAACACAGAAGTGAGTGTTTCAGGGGCATGAGCAAAAAATAAATAAAATAAATTGTTGATCCATGAATAACAAGGAATTGGTTGGTCTGTATGTGACCATTTATGACACCAGCTAATTGTAATGTGCAGGAAACCTGTATTGCCTCAGAGAAAATACCGCTGTGGGGCAATGAGAACGTCCTGGCCGCCCAGAGGAAAGGTGCAGTAATGCGGTTCTCCCTTGAATAAATAGCTCTACCAGCCGTTACTTGGTTACTAGGTTTCGTGTAGTTTGATTGCTAAATATGCTTGGTGGGCAGACCAGTCTGTACGTGGCACTAACCACATCTGGACAGGAACCTGTCCTGTGGATGGGCACTAAGTGGACGTGAGTCTCTCCTGTGGATGGGCACTGAGTGGACGTGAGTCTCTCCTGTGGATGGGCACTGAGTGGACGTGAGTCTCTCCTGTGGATGGGCACTGAGTGTACGTGAGTCTCTCCTGTGGGTGGGCACTGAGTGTACGTGAGTCTCTCCTGTGGGTGGGCACTGAGTGTACGTGAGTCTCTCCTGTGGGTGGGCACTGACTGGACGTGAGTCTCTCCTGTGGGTGGGCACTGAGTGGACGTGAGTCTCTCCTGTGGGGGTGGAAACGGGGACGGACTGTGCTGAAATGTACAAGTGAACTGCAGTCCTATTGGTGTGTGAAGCAGCATAAAGTGCTGCTTTATTACAGGTGTTAAGATCATACATGAGAGTCATTCTTTGAGCAAATTAATATCACGTTTTCTTGGAAGCACACAGCTTGGTGGTATTTAAAGGATCCTTTAACTGGTGATCACGGGGTTTAACACTAATGTTATTACTGATTTTCTGTAAATTTGTAAAAATGCATCTATGAAGCTAAGAGAGGTGATTGAGTTTGTAAAATTTTGTTGCAAAGAACTGTTTTGGACATATTTCAGTAGAGGTTTTGGAACTGGGTTAAGTGGATAACCCCGGGCAAAAGCTGGAGCTACCTAAAACATCATAGTCCTCTTTTTGAACTTCTGTGAAGGTCTCGATCAATGTTGTCATTCTGTTTGGTGTTCCTGATGTTATCAGGTTGCAGTTTCTGTGAAATGACTGTGATGCTGGTGCCTCATCGGCGAAAGACGATCGGACTGCTTAATATTGCTGGTGCTTATATTTATTCCTTTTGCTCCGTCGGTGATGGAGAGTGTGCACTCAGAGTGCCCTGCCTGGTAATCATTACTACTCCAGTATGAGATCAAGCTCAGTGTCGTCGTCACTGTGGATGCAGCATGTCTCGCTACTTCAGGCTGTGGTTCATGTGGTGTGTGTGTGTGTGTGTGTGTGTGTGTGTCCCGTCCCCCTAATAGAATCATGGCTGCCACGGTGACTCTGGAGGATGCCCTGTCCAACGTGGACCTGCTGGAGGAGCTGCCGCTCCCAGACCAGCAGCCCTGCATCGAGCCCCTGCCCTCCTCCCTCATCTATCAGGTACCAGACCTCCACTGCTCCGGCGCCAGACCCTAGTTCATGACCCGTTTCCAGCGATTTTGGGCAGAACGTTCAAGACTCTGTCACCGTTGGAGTGTAGCGTAAAAGTAGAAATGTGAAAATTAGCGCTTGTGTGATGTCAGTATACACAGCAGGGTATTGGGGTTTTAGACATGCAAGTATCTAGACAGAAAAGCTCCCTTGTGGCATTTTAAACATGTAAACAAAAGAGTTGGAATTCATCTGCGGTCTGTTGCCATTGGGTAATTGGAATCAGCGATGGCTAGAAACAGTGCAAGCGGGGAAACGTCCAATGTGGTTTTGCTCAACGCTGACAGACCTGCTGTGGTGTTTGTTCACGTCGCCTTCTTTCGTCTGCAGCCCAACTTCGACACCAACTTTGAAGATCGCAATGCTTTTGTGACGGGCATTGCGCGCTACATTGAGCAGGCCACAGTGCACTCCAGCATGGTGAGCCTGCCTGCCCCTCCCACCTCCAGCCCCCACTCCGAGGAGCTCGTTGGAGGGATGAAAGGCACAGAGAGCCCCTTGGCCGAGACCGGCAGTGTTCCCGGTGCTGACTGCAGAAGACGGGCCAAGTTCCGGTCCCGCTGAACGGCGCTGTGGTGAACGTGTGCTCTAGAGCTTTGGTGCAGAGCAGGGCTTGTTTGTGGTCTGTTAGTGAGGTATAATTGCTGTCAGGGAGTGTTCAGGGTCAGGACAAGACGTGCTGTGGGGACCCAATTTAAATGAACAGACTGCCCCATCATGCACGTCAGCGTAACCAAATGCGGCCTGTATCATCACAAGTACCAGATTGTTGTGTGTGTGTGTGTGTGTGTGTGTGTCATTATTCCCACCTGTAGTAGTACTGAAGAACCGTGCCATTGATATAGAACATTGTCTCTGCTCAAAACATTAAATATAGTTTGGTAGATGCATGTGCATAAGTATGTGTGTGTGTTTGTTTGAGACTATGTGATGATGATGGGGCGT
Organism: Brachyhypopomus occidentalis; assembly: GCA_020368025.1. NCBI lineage: Eukaryota > Metazoa > Chordata > Actinopteri > Gymnotiformes > Hypopomidae > Brachyhypopomus > Brachyhypopomus occidentalis. The sequence continues at coordinate 3,849,381 of JAGXOD010000025.1, read as the reverse complement.
GTGTGTGTTCAGAACGAGATGCTGGAGGAGGGGCAGGAGTATGCAGTGATGTTGTACACGTGGAGGAGCTGCTCTAGGGCCATCCCTCAGGTACGCCAGCTCCCACTGGCATCTCCTCGTATCCGCACCGCCGCTCGCGGCCCGCGCGTCTAAACCGGTGCTCCCCTTTCAGGTGAAGTGCAACGAGCAGCCCAACAGAGTGGAGATCTACGAGAAGACCGTGGAGGTGCTAGAGCCCGAGGTCACCAAGCTGATGAACTTCATGTACTTCCAGGTGACGTCCGCTGCCTGGCGCAGCCCGTAGCAGGAATTCAGAAGACGGGCAGGATGTTGACGCCGAGCTTGTTCTCTGAGCATCTTTTGCTGTTTTTCGCCGTGTGTGTCTCTCAGAGGACGGCGACCGATCGCTTTTGCGGCGAGGTGCGTCGCCTGTGTCATGCCGAGCGCAGGAAGGACTTTGTGTCCGAGGCCTACCTCCTCACGCTGGGCAAGTTCATCAACATGTTCGCCGTGCTGGACGAGCTGAAGAACATGAAGTGCAGCGTGAAGAATGACCACTCGGCCTACAAACGGTACGTCTGCCCCACTCGGCCTACAAACGCTTTGTTCTTCTTGATGCATTTGTCCTGCAGATGGCAGAGATGCTGCACAGGTTGTCACTGCGCTGACAGGAACACTGCAGGGTTTGGTCCTTTTGGCACACGCTCAAGATTTCAGACAAGCTTATTGCATCAGCTCATAAATGGTTTCAGTGTTTTCATCTATCGGTTTTATTTAACAAACGTCCAAATCTGTGGACATTTCATGATTTTGGGTGTAAGCAGATGTTTGTGTATGCGTGTGATCACTTAAGAGATGTAGATAGCTCGGTGTGCATGAGAGGGAGAGTTTCATTTGGAGCAGATCACGTGTGGAGGTGGTCAGCCGAAAGGTGAAGCGCATCCATCCCCTTCCTCCATCCTTTCGGTCCCACTTCCTCTTTATTCTCTCCACTCTCATTCTTGTATTCAATTACCACCTTACATTTGCCTGAAAATAGTACGATAAAATGACAAGGGAGAGACCTGGCTAAGATCAGACAGGAAATGAAACTCCCAGCACTTTCACACAGCTCATGAATACATCTAACCTAAAGGCCAGCTGCTTGGCTGACCGTGACTCGCTGGTGGCTGAACTGTGTGTGGGGGGGGGAGATTGTCAGACTGTCACTCGTTTTCACACTCCTCGTATTCTCTTGTTCTCACTCTGAAAGAGCGGCCCAGTTCCTGAGGAAGATGTCCGAGCCGTCCTCCATTCAGGAGTCTCAGAACCTGTCCATGTTCCTGGCCAACCACAACAAGATCACCCAGGTAGCTGAGCTCAGCTCTCACCCAGCTGGGGTCCAGGGTCAGCCACCTCCACGGGCAGCTAACCACCTGCTTTGTGCTTCAGTCCCTTCAGCAGCAGCTGGAGGTCATTCACGGCTATGAGGAACTGCTGGCTGACATCGTTAACCTGTGTGTGGACTACTACGAAAACAAGATGTACCTCACCCCCGGCGAGAAGCACATGCTGCTCAAAGTAAGATGCACACGTGTGAATGCCCAGAGCTCTTCATCTGTATGGACACAGAGCAGGAATGAGAGGGTTCACCTCAGGGCAGCGCTCAGGGGTCCTGGAGCTGAGTGACTGTCGGCGTTTCATCCTTGACTGTGGCCTTGTTTTCCAGGTGATGGGCTTTGGCCTGTATCTGATGGATGGTACCAACAGCAACATCTACAAACTGGATGCCAAGAAGAGAATCAACCTGTCAAAGATTGATAAATTTTTCAAGGTGTGTCTGTAGGATGCAAATGTGGAGTTCAGCTTCGGTATAATTCTGCCTGTTACAGGCCTGTGCTGCTCAAACCATTATAAAACTGAAAGCAAAGGTTCTTGGAAGAAAATATATGTTATTATTTACAATACATACTTTGTAACTACGTTGCAACAGTTGTGATCAGATCAGATTTTTAACATTAGACTGTTATCTCCCCCCCCCCCCCTGGATGGTGTGCAGCAATTGCAGGTAGTCCCACTGTTTGGAGACATGCAAATCGAGCTGTCGCGCTACATCAAAACCAGTGCTCACTTTGAAGAAAACAAGTCCAGGTGAGACTACGCACTCAAGCCATAATGCGCTCCATCTCACTGACTAAATGGCTGTGTACTACTAAGCATGCTGGGGTCAGGGGTTAGGGGTCAGGGGTTAGGGACTGCTGCCTTTGCCTCACCCCCTCACTCCTCTGCTCAGGTGGTCCTGCACCAACGCAGGCAGCAGTCCTCAGTACAACATCTGCGAGCAGATGATTCCGATCCGGGACGATCACATGCGCTTCATCTCCGAGCTGGCCCGCTACAGCAACAGTGAGGTGAGGCCCCGCCTTCCTCTCTGCTCCTTCCTCTCTGCTCCTTCCTCTCATTTGTCCACGTGTAGCTGGAACCGGACGCTAATGAGGCAGAAGGTCTGTGGGTAGCCCCGGGCCTCGGGGACTCCTGGCAGCGCGCCAGACGGCTCGGGTGTAGTTCATACCTGAGTCTGAGTGGCAGTGGACACCTCCGTAGCTCGATGGAATGTTTGCAGTGGGTGTGTCCATAGCAGTATTTCCTGTTCGGTCTCAGCTAGCTCAGAATACCTTGGTGTAGGGAACAAATGGTTAAGTAAATAACTTCCTTGTTATTATTTTTCTTTCTAATTTCTTATTAACTATACAATATATTGTAATTAGCTTTTAATCTGTGAGTGATGGCAGCAGCATTGTTTCTGTAAGCACCAGTCATGACCTACTCCTACTCAATTATTTGCAAAAATGAATATTTATTGTCTAATGGAATTTTAATGAAGTCCCTGCTTATCAGATGTCCGTTAAGGATTCTTGGTGGAGGATGAGTTAATTTGAACATTGGTGACTTTGAACAAACATCTCCATGTGGAATTAAATGCACAAAATTGTAATTAGATTCAAATGTAAATATGATGTGGGGATGGTAGAAGTATAGGTGTGCATCTGTGCAGTCGTGCGTGAATCTTTTGCATGTGTGTGTGTGATGGGAAGTGGGGGGGGTTGTGGCTGGGAGAGAATGCTAATGAGGCTCTGTGTCAGTGTGAGGGAGGAGTTGGACCTGCTGGCAGCTTGTATCTTTGCCCCAGGCACCCGAGATCAGGCAGTAGCGTTGCCCTGCCTGTCCCTGTGTCAGGCGGGTGCGGCCGCAGACGGTGCCCTGACCCTGGGGCGGGTGCGGCCGCAGACGGTGCCCTGACCCTGGGGCGGGTGCGGCCGCAGACGGTGCCCTGACCCTGGGGCGGGTGCGGCGCAGACGGTGCCCTGACCCTGGGGCGGGTGCGGCCGCAGACGGTGCCCTGACCCTGGGGCGGGTGCGGCCGCAGACGGTGCCCTGACCCTGGGGCGGGTGCGGCCTCAGACGGTGCCCTGACCCTGGGGCGGGTGCGGCTGCAGACGGTGCCCTGACCCTGGGGCGGGTGCGACCTCAGACGGTGCCCTGACCCTGGGGCGGGTGCGGCCGCAGACGGTGCCCTGACCCTGGGGCGGGTGCGGCCTCAGACGGTGCCCTGACCCTGGGGCGGGTGCGGCCTCAGACGGTGCCCTGACCCTGGGGCGGGTGCGGCCTCAGACGGTGCCCTGACCCTGGGGCGGGTGCGGCCTCAGACGGTGCCCTGACCCTGGGGCGGGTGCGGCCGCAGACGGTGCCCTGACCCTGGGGCGGGTGCGGCCGCAGACGGTGCCCTGACCCTGGGGCGGGTGCGGCCTCAGACGGTGCCCTGACCCTGGGGCGGGTGCAGCTGCTCCTGATAAACCACAGCTCTGCTTTCACTGCACTTGGGTCACACTGGGTTTGGTGCAGTGGGGTTTAGTTTATGGTTTGGTTCATAGTTTGGTTCGACACTGGCTGCTTCACTGCGTGCTTCCCTTTCTCTCCGTTTCCTCTGTGTGTACGCGTGTGTGTGCGCATGCGCGTGTGTGTACAGGTGGTGACGGGCTCCGGGCGCCAGGAGTCACAGAAGACGGACTCTGAATACAGGAAGCTGTGTGACTTGTCCCTGCAGGGCCTGCAGCTCCTCTCACAGTGGAGCGCCCAGGTCATGGAGGTGGTGAGTGTCCACCAGCGCGTCAACATCCAATAGCAACCCCTCCCTCTACCTGCCCCTGCCCCTGCAACCCCTCCCTCCTCCCAACAGTGATGACGGCTGATGATTGCTTCATTCATACAGCATCAGTACTCCTTGCCTTTCATACCTGTCCCCCTTTTACCTAAAATGAATAATAGCCATGGAATTAAAAAAAAAAAAGTATTGTCTGGGGTTGCCATGGATACAGAGGGGAAAGGGATGCTCAGTTAAATGGAGAGAGAGTCATTTCAGTAATTGGTTCACTTTGATGAGAAATCAGCTGTGGGGAAGGAGGTGAAGGCTGTGGGTGTTTGTGACGGTTTCAGCTGCTGTCAGTGTGGAAGTCATTACGCACCAACTCCGCTTGTGGCCAACCTGGGCTGAAGTGAAATCAATGAAGAAGCTTAAATGCAGATGTTAGCTTTAACACTAGATAATGCTCGGGTATTTACATGTGCTTTTGGGGAACTGTATAGGAATCTTGTTCTACATAGTCTCCCCTATAACGGAAGGACTGTCTATGGAAAAGGCTTTAATTCATACATGATTTCCCTGGTGTGGATGGACAACCCCTAATTAAAGCTGGGCTTCTCCATTTCTTACCTCATCATTGTTGATCCTTTCCAGTGAGCAGGAGTACACGGCCAAAATCACAGGTGTCCTATAGGCCACAAGGTTCTCATCACAGGATGACATGATCTTCTGGTCCTCCTCACAGCACACTTCCCCACTCCAGACGTGTTCACATTCCTGTGTTGTCTTTGCAGTACTCGTGGAAGCTGGTCCATCCAACAGACAAATACTCGAACAAAGAATGTCCGGACAACGCAGAGGAATATGAGCGCGCCACAAGATACAACTACACCAGCGAGGAGAAGTTTGCACTGGTGGAGGTCAGTGTCAGGGCTCGTGTCCCCCACCCGCCCTGTTCTGTAGCCTAGCGCCAACTGGCAGCTGCTGTGATTGGCTCAGGCGCGCTGCTTCCCTGTCTGACCCGGGCGAGCTGCTGCTGTGTTTGCTTCCAGGTCATCGCCATGATCAAGGGCCTGCAGGTGCTGATGGGCCGCATGGAGAGCGTGTTCAACCACGCCATCCGCCACACCATCTACTCCGCCCTGCAGGACTTCGCCCAGGTCACACTGCGGGACCCGCTGAGGCAGGCCATCAAGAAGAAGAAGAATGTCATTCAGAGGTACCGCAAAACGTTGCTGTGTGTGTGTGTGTGTGTCCACAGCGTTCATGATGCTGTTGGAGCGGTTTGCTGTTCGATCCGAGAGGTCTTGCAGAGTTCACTAAGGTTTCTCATAATCTGCACGGTTCCGACTGACTTCTTTATGTCAGAACTGAAACTGAATAAGAGATGTGGTAAGATGAAGCGTCTAGAAAGATGATGTGCTGTCGTGTGTCTGGGTGATTTACCTGACCCAGAAAAGCACCAGGAGGTGTCTCATTAAGCCTGTTTGGCGTTGCAGTGTCCTCCAGGCCATCCGCAAGACCATCTGTGACTGGGAGACAGGAAGGGAGCCTCACAATGACCCGGCCCTGCGGGGTGAGAAGGACCCTAAAGGAGGCTTTGACATCAAGGTGCCTCGTCGTGCTGTGGGTCCCTCCAGCACCCAGGTGTGTGTTCACTCCCTAATGGCCTGTCGCACTGCGTGCGCCATCTATATTGACAGTCTTGGCTGTAGTTTATTCCATATGTTTGGGGCGGTGGACTACCGCCGTCCCAGACGCCTCCTAAAATGCTGAATGTCGGCACTGTCACTGAGATTGAGTTGTAATCTGAGCCCGTACTGAGCTGAACTGTGTGTCTCAATATGTGTGCTGTGATGCTATTATGCAGGAAATTCATGTATGTTTCATGTTGCTTTGTCTGGCAATCCTAAAGGGGAATGATTCCATCTGGGTGGAAGGTGTGTGTGTGTGTGTGTGTGTGTGTGTGTGTGTGTGTGTGTACTTGGGAATTAGTTATTAACTGCAGCCTTTTCTGTCCTCCATATTCCATCTGTTCTCTGTGCTAAGAGGCTTAATGCACAGGGCATTAGAGGTAGTCATCAATCTATATTACAGTTTCAGGTATTGACTGTGAAAGGCAGCTTATGCTCTTACTGAACTATCCTACAGGAGAGATTTCAATACAGCACACACACACACACACAGCTATGAGTCTGCCAGAAGGCATATAATCTTGGGTATAGAGGAAGAGATGAGACAAGGATTTTTATTTTATTTATTTATTTAAAATCTTGCTTCTCTACCTCCCTGGGGACTTCGACCCTGCCTGTTCCTCGCCTGCATGCTTTATAAGGGTGTCCTTGTGTCTCGGGCTGCAGGGAAACTACCCACTGTGAGGATATTATCTGGAGTGAATGATGGCCTGTTGATGGCCATTGACTTTCCCAGCTCAGCATCTCCTTGGTAACTCTTGTGCAGCTGTACATGGTGAGGACCATGCTGGAGTCCCTGGTGGCGGATAAGAGCGGCAGTAAGAAGACTCTACGCAGCAGCCTGGAGGGCCCCACCATCCTGGACATCGAGAAGTTCCACCGCGAGTCGTTCTTTTACATCCACCTACTCAATTTCAGTGGTAAGAGCTGCTCAGGACGGCACTAAGACAGTCAGCAGGTCTGGAGCGAGGGGGCGGCCATGGCCTGATGGGTGAGCGTTCCGTTTCAGAAACCCTGCAGCAGTGCTGCGACCTGTCCCAGCTGTGGTTCAGGGAGTTCTTCCTGGAGCTCACTATGGGCCGCCGTATCCAGTTCCCCATTGAGATGTCCATGCCGTGGATCCTCACCGACCATATTCTGGAGACCAAAGAGGCCTCCATGATGGAGTAAGCACGCCATACCTCTGCACTGCTCGGAAAGGCTAGATAGCAGGCCGAGAATACTTGTGCGAAATGTTTATAGTTCTGCCGGATTAATCTGAGTAGATGTAAGTCATCACTTTTGATTTGCGTGATCATTTGAGAGGTCGCTTGTTTCTCGAATCCCCAGGTATGTGTTGTATCCTTTGGACTTGTACAATGACAGTGCACACTACGCCCTCACCAAGTTCAAGAAGCAGTTCCTCTATGACGAGATTGAGGCGGAGGTAAAGTCCCCACCCCCTACACTCCCACAAATGCCCCGGAAGAGCTTCCCGGCGTTTCCCAAAGGTCAGGCGTCACGGCGGATCTCTGAGCACTGCGGTCGACCTGCAGTGGCAGAGCGATGCTGGCACAGAGACGCCTTTGCCCTCTGTGCCTGCCGCACGCCTCATTCACTCTCTCCACTACTGATCACTGATCACTGACCTCTCCGGGTGTCGCTAATGGGCCGTTAGGAAGGGCTCGGTTCTCTTTAGTGCAGGATGGTGGAGCAGCTGGAAGGTCAAGCTGCTTCATGTCTCTCTCCTCCATCGCCTTAGTCTTTACGTTTTGGCCTTTCTCTGTTCTCCACGTTTAGGTGAACCTGTGCTTTGACCAGTTTGTCTACAAACTTGCTGACCAAATCTTTGCCTACTACAAGGTTCTGGCAGGAAGGTTAGTGGGGGGGGGAAATATCATCGGCAGCCAAGATGACGAGTCGTGTTTTACAGTGTAACTGCTGATATATGATACACTGTTGTTGACCTGCATTCCCTCTCCCCAGTCTGCTCCTGGATAAGAGACTACGAGCCGAATGCAAGAACCAGGGTGCCAACATTCCTTGGCCTTCCTCCAACCGCTACGAGACCTTGCTCAAGCAGAGACATGTCCAGGTGAGGCGTAGCTGATGAGCTGTACTACCGAATGACTGTATGGTTCACTGCCAATCGTACCTTTGATGGCTCTTTCTTCAGTGGGTGGGTGTGTGTGTCTGCTCGTGCAGATGGTGTATGAGCGTAATAATTGTCCTGCGTATATTTACATGTCTGAGTCTCTCTTGCAGCTCTTGGGTCGGTCCATCGACCTGAACCGCCTCATTACCCAGCGAGTGTCTGCCGCCCTCTACAAGTCGCTTGAGTTGGCCATTAACCGCTTCGAGAGTGAGGACCTCACCTCCATTGTGGTGGGTTCCATTTTCAAGGTTTTAAAGTGTCAGAAAGGATTGCCTCTGTCTCTCGCCACAGGACCAACCTGTTAGATGCTTGATTGTATAGATGATGCAGTGATAACACGGCACACTGTCCTCACTCGAGATCGGCTTTGTACTGGGGGGCAGGAATGGACCACCTCCATGATTGAAAAGGATTTGATAGGATTTGAGTGATGAAGGAAAGTGTGTGCTTGAGAGAAATGTTACAAATGCTTTTTGGAATTTTTTAGGGTGACTATTTTTAGATTTTTATGCATGTTTATGTACAGAAACTGAGGATCATAAGTGGGTGATTTTGTTTTATGGACGTAGTCATTTCCAGCATTAAGGTGATTTTTTGAGCATTTAACAGTGTCTCTTCCTCTTCTTCTCCTCTCAGGAGTTGGATGGCTTGCTGGAGATCAATCGGATGACCCACAATCTCCTTAGTAAGTTCCTGACCCTGGACAGCATGGATGCCATGTTCCGTGAGGCCAACCACAACGTATCTGCTCCATACGGCCGGATCACACTGCACGTCTTTTGGGAACTCAACTATGACTTCCTGCCCAACTACTGCTACAATGGCTCGACCAACAGGTAACAGCGCTGGAAACACCCCTAAAAATCAAAGAGCTTCATCTCCTTTGTGCACCGTGATATGTATGCACTTAAAAGTCATGGGAGATGAAGTTATCTCTGCATATGGCAGGAATACTTAATAATGCGTTCTAATCTCTAATGGATTTGTATGTGCTCACGTCTGCCTCGTCTCTAGTTCAACAGTGTTTATATTGTCATGGCAGCTACTCTAATCAAGACATACACTCTCCACATGTCCTGAAAAGTCAGTGTAAGTGCACATCGAAATCAACCGGGATAAGAAAGTTAGGCCAGCGATGCTGCTTAAAAGAACTGAGAGGTGTGAGAAGCTGAAGAACATCCTGAGGAGGAGGAGGAGGGGCAGGAGGGGCTTCTGCGTGCTCTTTGGGCCGGCGGGTTCACTTCTCCGCTACCCTTCAGTAGACGAGCCCTCTGTGTTTGCGTTTGCCATCTCCAAAGCCATCGCCTTTTCATTCCTCCTAAGACAACTGACAAAAACCCTCAGGCCCCTCCGGGCATGGAGCACAGTAGGCAGCCCGTCTCCCGTGGAGAGTGGAGGGAAAGAAAATGTGAAGAGACGGGGGATGGAAATAATTGAAGTAATTATTGATGTCGGTTAGAGGATGGACAGATTGTATAATAGAGTCCAGACATAAATTTCATGAAAAGATATGAGTAAGGAGAGACTGACTGTATGATGCAACGGGCAGACAGAAGGGATTGTTAAGGATCGTACTGGGCTGGTGTCGACGTGACTACGTCTGACCACATTTTGTCAAGCCAGGATAAATGAGAGCCATGTGCGCCGATGTGAGGATGCTTCACGCTAGAGCCAGAGCTCCCTGTACTTCTTCTGTTTTGTGGCTGAGTGATTTCAATTGCTGTCTGACCTTCCTGAAGAACACAGCGTTTATTTTTAGTCCGGATTGTGATGGAGTAGGTCCAGGCTAAGAACTAAAAGAAAGATTCTGAGTGTTCTTAAGATGGCGGACACACAACAAGTAAACGAAAGCGTCGTTTCCGTTTTCCCACACCTGTTTTCTCGCTTTCTCTGGACTTGAGGGGTACCTACCATAGATTTTGTTTTTCAGATTTCCAGAAACTAACTCGGTCCCTCCCTTCTGGTCCTTGCCTGTCCCCACCAATCCCTCCCCATAGGTTTGTTCGTACTGTGCTGCCCTTCTCACAGGAGTTCCAGCGAGACAAGCCACCCAACGCCCAGCCACAGTACCTCTACGGCTCGAAGGTGAGACTGCTTCCCTCCGCATGTACGTGCTCACAGAGGGACCCTGTAATATCTTAAGACCTCTTACAAACATATTGGTGACCTTCATCACGTTAGTATAACAGCAGCTCCCACTCAAGGTATACCCTCAGAGTCACGAAATGTTTTAAAATAAGAACACGGAGGAAATACGTGTGATTGGAGTCCAGCTACGTGTGTTTACTGCTCTTGTTGTTTACTACTATATTCTTGAACCACACATATTTACTACACGTCAGCTACTCATTGTTTTGTTGTCTGAAGAGTAACCGTAGTCCTTAAAGTCTTGGTAGCATTGTGTAAGGGTGTGGGTAGCCTCCAGAAACCCAGCCTTGTGCAGAGAGATCAATACTCCTTTCAGTGCTGCATTCGTGCTTAATGCATTATATTAAGATCACTAACTGGAACATGGAATTGGGAAAATGGATTTCTAAGATCATTCCAGGCTTGGATCAGTCTTGTTTCTTAGAAGATGATTTTAATGGGATTTTTGCATATTGAACACAAATCCTCAATGCAGTCGTAAAAGTAAATTATAAACTGGAGAAAAGGCGCAGTGTACAAATAATGTCCAAACACATTTCAGACACTTGTATTGATGTCCTAATGTTGCGTGAATATTTGGTGCAGTGTCGTTCAGGTGACCATGGTTACAGGGTCATCTGCCCTTTGATGGTTTTAACAAGTTTTCCCTGAAGCACGGCAGTGAGCTTAAGATGGCTGAAACGATGATACTCCGGTAGCCCTGGTGAAAGCGATGACGATCTTTGTGGAGTCTGATATTTGGAGCACACTGATGATTTCACTCAGGGCCACCATTTAGCCTTTCGTAGGTGTCATTAGCTTGTGGCTTTGCCCGTCGACAGGCCCTGTGTCATGCTCGGTGTGAAGAGGGTTGGTGCTCCCTGTGGCCTGCTGGGAGTCCTGCACGCTGTGCTCTGTTGTGTACAGACTCTCTTTCCCATTTCCCACACACTCGCTTTTGGGCTCCAGGGCTTGGTTGAGGGAGGCAGGCCGTCGCGCCCTGGCCGAACGCCTTCTCATTGGGTGCGTGGATAGGACACAGCTCCAGAGCAGGACCACGGCAATCGCTGCCATCAGGATGGCGCTGGCCAGCCACACCCCCATGGCGAGCTCCCTGCGGTCTCCCTCCAGCTGGGCGTCCTCCCCCAGGGTGGTGAAGAGCCGACACTGGTCCCCGCTGGGGTTGGCCGACCGGCACGTGACACAGAGGACGTAGGATGTCTGGGGGCTGAGGTCGCTCAGGCGGGCAGCGGTCTGGCTCACGGGGACCCTGTCTTCTCGCATGAAGCTCTTGCGGGCGTGGCCCATCAGGAGGCTGGTCCAGTCGGGATGGTACATCACACTGTAAAAGGTGTCCACGCAGCCACGCATGGAGAGCCACCCGACAGCAGCAGAGGTGGCGGTGATGTTGTGCACGATGATGGCCATGCTGTTCTCGGAGGCTTCGCAGCATTCAGTGGTACTGCCTCGTGGACTTGAAGGTTGCACGATGACTTGGTTGATGTCCCAAGTAATGCTGCTGAAAGAACAGATAAGGACACTCCGCATTTAGAACTCTGAATCACTAATATGCAGAGCTTTCGTATGTCAGATTTAGCTGGAATATGTTCAGGTAAAGAACTGTGAGACTAGCCAGACAGCAACTCCACCCGAGGTGTTTCCTATAGCTTGGGAACTAAATTAAGTTCTCAGTGAAAATCGACTATGCCATTGACACTGTACAGGTCAGGGGATCACAGGAATTACTGTCTAGCCATGAACCATGGCGATTGTGATGGTCTGTACTGCGATGTTGATGAAATATGAAGTCAACAAGCACCCAAAAATATATAACGGATGAACCTACAGGTCAGCCTGTGTTTCTCACCACAGTAAAGTGCAGGTGTGTTATCTTACCCTGTACCATATACCCTGTATCTTATACCCTATACCCTATCTTGGTTCCTATAAAAGGTAATGGTCCATTTAGGTTCCCCAGCCTCATTTGATTGTATCCAGCCCATGTGATTCATTAAATACACAGTGTTGACGTTGCGTTAAACGTGTCCGTAGTCTGAGCACAACCTTTAGCCTTTAGCCTTGCAATTCTGAAGTTATGAAAAAACCTAATCTATCGTGGCCCCAGTTGGCCTTGGAGTGCAGGGCGTCTGCTACATTCTACAGGTTCGTTGTGATCTACAGTGTTCAAGTCCCTGGAACATAAAGAGTGAAATGGAGCTCTGTCCACTTGGAACAATGTGTTACTGTGTGTTAGCACAACAAGCACAGTGACACCAGCACTGAAAATAACACACAGCAGGGATACATGCAGACGGTCCACAGTACAGGAACAGTTTTCATAATCCTGTGTTTCTGAGTGTGTGTACATTCATATTCACAGAAACTGCATGCTGCCCACCTAATAATTATCCTGTTATCCCTCTGCATTTAAAACATAACTTATATCTGTAAGCATGACTAGTTTATGCGCATGATGTGAATAATCAAATGAGTGAAATCGAATGTGAAACGGAGTGTCCTACCGTGACAGGTGGGCTGTGAGCGAGCTGGGTTTGTGGGCTGACTCGTCTGGCTGGTGTGTAGATGGTAGCGCCATCCAGACGTCGGAGAGAAGCTGACCAGAAGCTGTTTCTCTGTGGCATGACTTGGGTATATAAAACCTCACAGTGGCAGGGTCTGTTTTGAGCTCAGCATAGCACGCTGCACACCACAGCTACAGGGGGAGGGGAGGAGGGGGAGAGACGGGAGTGAGGAGGTGGGAGGGGGAGAGACGGGAGTGAGGAGGTGGGAGGGGGAGAGAGGGTGTGGGGGAGGGGAGAGAGTAGTGAGGAGGTGGGAGTGGGAGAGAGGGTGTGGGGGGGGGGGGGGGGGGGGGGGGAGGAGGGGGGGGGGGGGGAGGAGGTGGGAGGGGGAGTGAGGGAGGAGGGAAGTGGAGAGAGGGGAGTGAGGAGGTGGGGGGAGGGGGAAGTGGGGAGAGAGGGGAGTGAGGAGGTGGGAGGGGAGGGATTAGTGAGGGAGGGGGGAAGTGGGGAGAGAGGGGAGTGAGGAGGGGGGAAGTGGGGAGAGAGGGGAGTGAGGAGGTGGGAGGGGGGGGATTAGTGAGGGAGGGGGGAAGTGGGGAGAGAGGGGAGTGAGGAGGTGGGAGGGGAGGGGGAGTGAGGGAGGGGGGGTGGGGAGGAGAGGGGGGGGGTGAGGAGGTGGGAGGGGAGGGATTAGTGAGGGAGGGGGGAAGTGGGGAGAGAGGGGAGTGAGGAGGTGGGAGGGGAGGGATTAGTGAGGGAGGGGGAAGGGGAGAGAGGGAGGAGGGGGGGAAGTGGGGAGAGAGGGGAGTGAGGAGGTGGGAGGGGAGGGATTAGTGAGGGAGGGGGGAGTGGGGAGAGAGGGGAGGAGGAGGGAGGGAGGGGGGGGGGGGGGGGGAAGTGGGGAGAGGGGAGTGAGGAGGTGGGAGGGGAGGGGGAGTGAGGGAGAGGGGAGTGAGGAGGTGGGAGGGGGAGAGAGGGGAGGAGGGGGAGAGAGTAGTGAGGAGGTAGGGGGAGGGGTGGGGGGGGGAGTGAGGGAGGGGGGAAGTGGGGAGAGAGGGGAGACGGTTTGCGTCACTTTTCCTCCCTGTCTGTTTCACTCACTGATTCTTGGGCCAGCTGAACATGTGCTGATGTATGTTCATGCTATTCTGCTGATGGTTGTCTGTTGAGTCTGTGGTCACGTTGGGGCTTTGACCTCTGGAGGTTCTAAGACCAGAGTACATGGACTGGCAGTATTTTCCTAGGCTTTGAGTTGTGTAGGACAGGTGATTACTTGTAGTTAATTCTTAAATCCTTGTTTTGCTACAGTGCAAAGAAGCCATATACATTTATTCAGATTTAATTCAGCTAATCTCTCTTTCTTTTACCGATGCAGGCCTTGAACCTGGCCTACAGTAGTATATATGGCTACTACCGCAACTTCGTGGGACCACCTCACATAAAGGCTGTATGCAGACTGCTGGGATACCAGGGAATTGCTGTGGTGATGGAGGAGTTGTTGAAAGTTGTCAAGAGTCTGGTAAGAGCGGACTGCATGTGTGTTGTTTGTCCCAGTGCGATGTGAGGTTGAGTGTGGAGGCCCTGGTTTGGATGCCGGTGAGAAAGACTCCAAAGACTGAACTCTACTGCGTTTAGCAGGTCCGACGTTTGATGACTGCAAATATCAAACTTTCCAAATGCCATTGGCCGAAACACTTTTACAGTGCCACGGACCGAAGCCTTTCTGCAGTAAAAGGGTTATTATTATATTATATGCTGTACCATCTATAATGTGACCTGCTTATTGATCTAAACAGAACTGATGTCATCTGTTGCAACCAATTTCATGTGTCACTTTAGTCTCATTTCTGGAAGGATTTATGGCATGTGCACCTACTATGGTTCTTTTTGTCTGATCTCCTGACCTTCTCTTCTTCCCGCTGCAGCTGCAGGGAACCATCCTGCAGTATGTGAAGACCCTGATGGAGGTCATGCCCAAGATCTGCCGCCTCCCTCGCCATGAGTACGGCTCTCCGGGTGGGTGGAGGCGAACCGCTGGGCTCCTGGGGCTGGGCTCCTGGGGCTGGGCTCCTGGGGCTGGGCTCCTGGGGCTGGGCTCCTGGGGCTGGGCTCCCGGGGCTGGGCTCCCGGGGGCTGGGCTCTCAGGATCACTGTCCCTGTGAAGCTTAAAATTGCCTGGCTTCTAGCTTTAGTCTTCAGACAGAAACAATCAGACAGAGATGTAAAGCAGGATCACTGTCCTGGAGCGTGTGAAGTATTTTTAAACTGTGGAGCGGTCTGCTGGATCTTTTGCCTGATGTTAGCACAGGCTCACTGTTGTGGGTATTATTTCTTCATGGGCTCCCGTGAGTAGTGAAGCGTCAGCTCTGATGTGCAGGCAGGAGCAGCTTCCTCACCGAGCGTGTCCTTTGGTGTAGGTATCCTGGAGTTCTTCCACCACCAGCTGAAGGACATCGTGGAGTATGCCGAGCTGAAGACTGTGTGCTTCCAGAACCTGAGGGAGGTTGGCAACGCTGTGCTCTTCTGTCTGCTGAGTGAGCAGAGCCTGGTATGACCCCCCCCCCCCTACAAGAGTCACACCTAGACCTTTAACTTGACAAGCTACCATCTTTACTCTCCGCATTCTGCTCGTCTCTGAGTCTCTGGTATTGAGCATCGAGACCGTCACCAAACGGCAGAATCAGGACACTCTGCATGCTGTTCTTATGAAATGGGGATCTGTTTACTGTGTTTGTTGAAGGAAAAACAATAGGACATGTATATACTTACATACACAGCATGCATGCACACACACTCGGGCGGTCTAAAGATGTCTACATTTTCTGTGTCCCACCTGCGTGATCTTGGGGGCATGTGGTTACCTGCAACGAGCTTGGGGTTGCCATGGAAGCACAGCTGTATTTGTGCTTCATGTCGCCAGGTTTAGGATTTATTTTTAACGCCATGTGGTTCTTCCTGCATCTCCCGACCCGTCTGCTCAGGTCAGATCTGCTTGCCCTGTTAATGGAGGAGGGAGAGACGTGGATGTTGGTCAGGTGGCTTTCACGCGCCATCACAGTGCTGCCCAGCAGAAGAGCGTTTTGCATCGCGGCCGCATCATATCGGACGTGCTGCGGCCGCACGTGCTCGGTGCTGCCTCACTCTCGTTGACGCGCTAATGCACAAGTGTCGGTCTGTTTCGTTTTTTAGCCAGGTGTCAGGCCACAGCTGTTAAGATGGTGGTGTTCTTTACAGTCACTCCTCTTCAGCAAGAGGCGCGTTGGTAGAGTTTCCGGCCTTCGGCTGCTTCTGTCTGCGCCTAGTTTCACCTCACGGGACTCATGTTAGTGCAACGCCGTTCAGCCTCCATAGCCAAGGTGACTGAATGCATTTTGGAAATGGGTGTCCAGAACCTTCTTCACTGGGTGTTTTCACTGCATTTCCAGCTGAGTCGGCCATTTTTGTCTAGGTGCCTTTTTTAAAAGCGGAACGCACCATACGGATGTAGAAGTGTGTCAGTACTGATGTTCTGCAGAGTGGAGGACATTAGACCTCGAACTGTTCAGATTGCAGCTAATCCTGACACTAAGAGCCCAGCATTATCCTGCCGTTTCAGTAGGATCACTGATTGTGGATATGTGGAGAGAGAAGCATTTATCTCACTTTTTGCAAGTGCTGTCATCTTCATTTACAGCTGGTTGTCTACCATTCAAACAAGTGAAACAGCAGCTCTGGAACAAAAAGGAATATGGAAAGGAAACGTTAAGCAAACAGGACAAAAATATAATGCCAGCTGAAGAGATATACATTTGCTTTAAGTCTTGGATGTAAGCTTGAGTAAAAGTCTGAAAACCCTGCGCATACAGTTCCCAGGAAGTAAGCAGGCTTTGTTGGTACCCACCCAGGAAGCGAGTGATTAGAACAGCAGGCATGCCTCTCCAAGTTCCGTCTGACTTTTGGATCGTCGGTTATCTCATATCATTTCAGTCACACATTGAAATGTAGGCATTAAATAACTAAATTGGAAAAGCAATGAGGAATGAAGAGTAATGCGCTTCTCTGTTCCAGAGGACTTGAAGGAGCTTCCCAGATCTGTTCTTGCTCTGGCATCGCACAACCAAAACAGTTCATTCCAATTACTGACTCATGGCAAAAAAAAAAAAACACTTGCATTTAGCACATTTGAACAGCAGGTAGAAATAAGAGTGCAGTGCTCAGCTTTTCACAGACAAATTTGTTCCTTTTCAGCCAACTTAATATTCACAGGTCACGTAGTTCATTTCATTTTAGTATTCGAGGGCTCTTGCCGCTATACTCAAGCCTGATCATAATTGCCGGGGTGCTTGTTTCTCATTATTATTGTACTCTGCACCTGTTCTCTGTTCCACTTGAATTACTTTATGGAATCATTCTGAATACCCATAGCATTTCTAATGGGTTTCAGATGAGCTGAGGAACCAGTGTCGTGTTTGTGTCTGCACAGCACCACCTAGGGGAGCTGATCATAAATGCACAAGTGCGCTTGAGGCCTGAAGTCTGCACGCTGTCAACGATGAAAGTCTGGCCAAGCACATTCTAATGTTTGCACTGCACGTGTAAAAACGGATTTGTGCTTTCTGATGTATTTTTTGTTTGTTTTGTTATGATTAGATATATGCCAAACCTCAATCTTGAGGGTTTATCGGTGTTGAAATAAGTGTTGATATGGGCATGCACACTCACCAGTCACATGTTGCATTTACTCCTGTGTGTTTGTTCTTTGACCTTGCCAGTATAACCACACACCACTACAGTTTGTGCTCTCTTTCCTGTAATGGTTTCTAAATGGAGTTTCCTTCCGTCTTCAATGCAGTCTCAGGAGGAAGTGTGTGACCTTCTGCATGCTGCACCATTCCAGAATATTCTGCCAAGAGTTCATGTCAAAGGTAACATAAAACATATGTGTGCACGTACACATGTGCCTGCGTCTGGTGTGTGAAACTGTGGTGGTGACTCAACTGTCCACAGAAGAGTGAACTAGCAGTGTGAACTTGTTGGCTAGATGTTGTGCATTAAACTTGCCGTCTTAAAAGAGATCATGTGAAATAGCATGTCCTCAAAGCACCTCCTTCCTGTGTGCAGAGGGCGAGCGTCTCGACGCCAAGATGAAGCGTTTGGAGGCCAAGTACACAGCGCTGCATATGGTGCCTTTAATTGAGCGTCTTGGAACTCCACAGGTGGGCATGGGATGGCTGGCTGCCCAGTCCCGCCTCAGTCCCTCTAATCACGCCCCTCCCCGCCGGCGCTAACGAACACGCCGAGCATTTTGATAAGTTCTGTCACGAGGCTCAACTTGTTTATCCCAGGAGAAAAAGATTTAAGAAATTATGAAATTAAATGTATTGTTTCTGTGAGTATTGCTGAAGTATTGCAGTGGTATTTTTTTCATTTATATTTATTTTTTAACTTTATTTAACATTTTGCATTTGCTGTGGCCATTAGCAAATCGCCATCGCTCGCGAGGGGGACCTGCTGACCAAAGAGAGGCTGTGTTGCGGCCTGTCCATGTTTGAGGTCATCCTGACCCGCATACGCGCCTTCCTGGACGACTCCATCTGGCGCGGCCCGTTACCCAGCAACGGCGTGATGCACGTGGACGAGTGTGTGGAGTTCCATCGGCTGTGGAGCGCCATGCAGTTTGTGTACTGCATCCCTGTGGGAGCGCACGAGTTCACCGTGGAGTGAGTGACCAGCCCTGTCCATATGTTGTTCATTAGGCCTTCCAGTTCAGTGCTGGTGGATGGTAAACCCTACGAAATTGGAGACAGTCCATCCCAGTTTTTGAATACACCAACTTTAGTATAACATCCCAGAAAGCACAGTAGCAGTTCCGTTTTGTAAAGGCTAGGTGCGTGTGTGTGTCCAGGCAGTGTTTTGGAGACGGGCTGAACTGGGCCGGCTGTATGATCATCACACTACTGGGCCAGCAGAGACGCTTCGACATCCTGGACTTCAGCTATCATCTGCTCAAAGTGCAGAAGCACGATGGCAAAGATGAGATCATCAAGAGTGTGGTAAGTCATCCCAACTGCTGTTTACAGCTGAAACAGCATACAAAGATATTAGCTGTCTGCCATTTGCTAGCAGAACATATGGTTGAAAGCGCTTTAAAACTCAGAAAGAGTGTTTTATTGATACTATAAGGGTTGTCACCATTCAGGCCATATAAGGGATGAGTGTAGTTTTGAAATGTGTGTTGACAGACCGTTATTACTTTCATGATCTAAACCGAGAGACGTATTACCTGCTACATAGCAGTAGGGTGACTAATATGGGCAAAGCCCAAACAACCACGCAAGTTCATGATTTCACCATAAGTAGGTGGGGTTACTTTGATCTCGGAGTATAGAGTGTCAGTGGGTAGCAGCTTTCTGTAAGGGCTCAATTACAGTTAAACAGTTTTTGTTTTAAACCATAATGAACCAGTGAATCACTTTAATTATTGTTTATGTAATGTATGTTTGTCCTTTTGTACATTAGAGGTGCTAAAGTACTGTAGAGGTGGCAGGCAGCCTACTGTAGCCATTTTAAAGCATCAGTGTACTTGCTACCTAGATACCTGCATTTTTACACTGCAGCAGACAAAGCCTAGAGGAGCTTTAGGTAGACTAAAAAAATCCAGTACTGTACATTAGTACAGTGGCCTCATTTTAGTAGCAGGGAAAGTCTGTTACATTATGGGGAAATGTCTGCTTGCTTAAAACCTAAGGGAAGCCATTTGAGTTCCTGCTGCTAACTGTGTGTGTGTGTGTGGGGAAGCTTCATAACGAACCTGTGCGTTCAGCCCTGATGGGCAGTGTTATTCATACTCCTCCTCAGGTCATATCAGTCCTTCTTATCTTCTACCTGTCACTCTTCTTTTCCTTTTAGCCATTGAAGAAGATGGTCGACCGTATTCGAAAGTTCCAGATTCTGAATGATGAGATTTTTGCCATTCTGAACAAGTACCTGAAGTCTGGAGATGGGGAGAACATGCCCGTGGAGCATGTCCGCTGCTTCCAGCCTCCAATCCACCAATCACTGGCCAGCAACTGAGATCATTTTAGACTTTTAACCAGTACTAGATCCAATTGTACCTTAGCAAGGCTATTTGAGGTTATATGTGTGGGTGGTAGCAAATCACCAGCAAACCAGTACATCGAATGGTGAAGGACCTTGACCAGTTCTTTATTAGGGCCACATTCACCATTACACTTTATCAGAGTATTGTTTTTCTGTCTAGTGTTCATAGAGCCAGTAAATTAGCAGTAATGATTGAGCAAGACTATCTTTGGTAAGACGAGCCCTGAGATTTTGGACTTATGACCCAGTTTTTAAGACTGGGTTTTTTACTGCCTTCTAAGGCAGTACAAGATGATGTTCTTTTTTGTTGTTTTTGTATACACAATGTGCCTTATTAAATGAATGACTTACCTTTCTCTCATATCTAGTACAATGCTATTCATTTTCTCATTTTATACTCATTGAAAGCTATAGCCAAGGGTGGGGAAATGGCACAGACAATTTTAATGAGAGATAATTTAAACATTTTGTTGGGGTGAGATCTGTTCTTTCCTGTTTGATGTTGGAATGACTGCATGCATGAGGCTTATATTCTTAAAATAAAGTTTAATAATGACGTTCTTACTCCTGTTAAACATTTGCTTTTTGGAATAACTGTAATCTGATTTTAATTCAATAAATATGTAACATCTGACTGATGTAGTTAGTTCAGTATGTCTATACATTAATCAGATACTTCACAGGGGGTTTGCTTTATTAAAAAGGAAGCAACTGATCAGTAGTTGGCAGAAAGGAAATCAGAGGAATCGGAGGGATCGAGACAAAGCCGTACACTGTAATTGCGGTCCAACCCTGGAAGTAAGGCAGAAAGGGAGAAACAAAAAACACTTTCATACAATCAGCTGGTCCATCAGTCACTTCTCTGCCGGTGTGATTGTCTTAGTGTTCGTTGTGGGTCACGTGGGGTGTTGAATGTCCACACAGCGGAACAATGCTGCTGTATCTGATTAGCTGATCCAGCTGTGTTCCTCTTTGGCCCTAGGAAGATGCAGTACTTCCATTTCTTCTGGAGACACTGTCAAAACCCAAGCCCATCTCCCGGTCCTCAGAATCCCCCGTGATCTCATTGTCCAGTAGCTCATAAGAGCAGTGGCTGTGGCCTGCCACACCATTGGACATGGGGCCATTCTGTTCCTCCTTTCTGATGGAAACGGCCAGCGTAGCCAGACTGACGTTGACGTCCTTAAAAGCGTGCAGCAGGAAGATGCCCACTATAATTGTTACAAAGCCAGTCAGCGTACCGATGATGTCATCGTAGCCCATGTGCTCCCACTCTTTGAACAATATGGCAGAGCAGGTAAGGACAGACGTGGTAAAGAACACGTAGTAGATGGGAGTGACTAGCGAGGTGTTAAAGATGTCCAGTGCTTTGTTCAGGTAGTTAATCTGTGTACTAACACAAGCCACCAGGCTCAGGAGCAGCAGCCAGGCCAAAGGGTTTCCCAGTACTGGCTTGCCAGCGATGGCTTCTTTGATGGCGATGCCCAAGCCCTTTACACAAGACACAGACAGGGCACCAATCACAGAGCAGATAGTTATGTAGACCAGGATGTTGGTCTGACCATGGCGTGGGCCCACCACAAAGATGAAAATGAGAGCTACGATGATGACGAATGTCGCAAAGACTGCAAAACCTGGGGAGAAACGATGACGGACGTTAGAAACACAGGACCACGCAAGCTTTAGAACAGCAGTTTCTTGAGCTCACAATAGATTAAAAAAGTGCTGATGTTTACTTTCATATTGCTGTCTACAACGCTGTCCAGCTTATATAAAATACACCGAAGTCTTTGATAAATATGGTTCTTGTGCAGTAGGCGTCAATGTTTTGTGCACCACATTGTGATAACATTCTTGTTTTCCAAGAAAGAGACTTGATGCCCTTATGCCATTACAATTTCCTCAGTAGAACCCTACATGCAAATGATGGTTAAGTTTTGCATGAGGCTAATGCTAAGCCTTTCTGAAGGGTCAAATGGAATGTTTTGTGGCAGGATTTTATAGTCGGGCTGTCGCACTGTACACTTGAAGAAAGGCACCAAGCCATAGTGTACCTGGGTCCACCAGTTTCTTGGACATGTCTTCCAGGCTGTCGATCTCCTCCTCCTTTGGTGCGTGTATCACCATGGTGGTGGAGCCCAGGATACTGAGCAGACAGCCCAGCTTGCCATGCAAGTTTAACCTCTCCACCAGAAAGTAAGACGAAAGGACCGCACTGGAAGAACATGGATTTCGTCATACATTAGAAGGTTCGGCGTGTATAAAGCTACAGGTTATAAAGTTGCAAAAGGGTTAAGGAGCCATTGATTCTGCTCACTACTTTGCATGTACGGGTTTATCAAGCCGCATGCTGGATATCCTTCCAGCCGGTGGCTACTGACCTGATGATTTATACTAACTTTTCCTCCACCGCTTCCGTTTCGCCAGTATGCAACAGCTAACAATGCATCTTAGGACAATGGCTTTAGGGAATTTCATCTTCATTTCATCTTAACATTCAGTCATATTCATCTATGGAATAGTATTAACAGCAGGCTGTGAAGGTGATCCAGGGAACGCCATACCTCACAAGTACGCTGAGAGCCCCAAGAGGAGTAACCAGCGTGGCAGGAGCGAAGGCATAGGCTGCAAAGTTGGCAGCTTCACCAGCCCCCACTGCGAAGCCAGAATGAATTTCATCTTTTACCACAAAACGGTTTTTAGGTCACCTTAACAGGCAATTGCTTAGTGTTTCAGACTACTAGAAAATTATTGTTAAGATGCGTGTTAATAAAACTAATCTAAACAAATGATAGACACTTACTTGATAATAAGCCAGCCCACCAAAGCCATTCTTTTAGGTATGCATGACCACCTTGACCTATGGGGGGAAAAGGTGATGATGCATAGCTTGCTTAAAATGCAAGATGGCACGCAAGTCTTTAATTCACTTTCTGAGGTAAATCGTATCATGCATAGATTACCTTGAAAACCTATTAAATGTATTACAAAGCTAGCGGTCATGTATTAAAACATTTTAACAAGTTAACTGCAGTGTCTATAATGTGTAATGGTGAAAGATTAGGGTCAATGACGCATTTGTTGACACTGAACTATTTAGTAAAGGCAACAACGCAAGAGACATTTCCTCCTGCTATCCTGGCACCATGAACTTGTGAGATACACTGAATATTTTCGATTCCTAACATAAAATAAGTTCTGGACAAGTGATTACGTGTGAACTGTACTATTGAATTAACAAATAAGCCGAACCCTCAGTCTAGAAAGTCGAGGTACCTCTGACCTACAAGCCAAAGGAGTGTTTCATGAAATACCTTAAACACACTTGACCAGTTAAACCTCCCTGACAGAAAAAGGGTGTGTTTAAAATGCAGCAGAATGACTTAACTCAATGTGTCACACAGACGCTACAAAAAAGTAAATAAAAAGTTACCTGCTCGCATAGAGCCCTTCCTGGCGAGTCGTAAAAGTCCCTTTTTCTTAAGTATAAAACTTCCTCCAATGAATATACTGGAGCTAATAGCCAAACCAAGACCGATGTAAAAATCGTATTTTCCTCGGTCTTGCCCCATAGCGTAGCTGGATTTGGAGTTTCCGTCCGTCACATTGAGGACCACGCACTGAAGATAATTCCCTGTATAGCAGTCTTGTCCAAACAAGGTACCTTGAAATGCAAGAAATATGAGCGATAAGTATGTACTTTAACCAAATAATAAACCATGCCATTTTCGACCAATTCGCTTTGCTTACTGGCAAACAATGTGCGACATACACCCCAAACACTTACCATTTCGATCAGAAGCTTCACACACACAACATTTTGTATGTTCTAGTGTTTCGTTCATATCAAATCATAAATACGACAGCCTTTCAGAGAGCATGCACGGTGATCAGTCGGCAATCGGTGTTCTGAGGAATTCAGGAAGTGGCTTCTCATACAGCCTATTTAGCAAGCTAGAGGAGCATGATCAACGAACATGGACGTGACATGCTGCTAGCAATCAAGCTCACAAACTACTTAACGACTCAAAAAAAATCAAACGTAAGAGACTCGCGAAATGATCGTGTCGGGATTATGATGACATAGTAGTGATATTTCAAGGTTTATGCTTGTTTGCTGTGCTAGCTAGGTCGCTAGCCGTACGTTTAAGTCCAGATTATAAAACACAAACATATTTACGAAAAGCTCCAAGGATGTTCAGAAGAGATGTAATAAGTAATAACGTAGTTAAATCGGGCGACATGCAAATACATGATCCATATTAGCAAGCGATAATTAGCTATCTAGCGCCAAGTAGGATATCTTTAATTGGCAGCCAACAGAACAGTGGCATTCACGTCAGTGCAGTAATAAACATTTCTCGACTCAATCTGCTGTTAATCACTATAGCTGTTGGATAGCTTGCTAGCTCAATGGGAAACTGCAATTCCGTTTGATATTAAGTTAGCTAGCTGGCTAACTACATGCTAACCCGTCCTACAAGCCTGAAGAGTTATTCAGCCAGACGGCTAGCCAGCGCAGGGACGGGAAACTCTGTCTCTCTCCCTGCGTTTATGTTTTTCAGATGTTTTACATGTAATATCAACTTCAAACAATACCTGCTTATCTTCCAGTGGTCAACAAGAAAAGAGCTCAGAAGGCAAAAGTGTCATCGTTGAGGCTTTAGTCCGCTCGTCGCAGCTAAGAACGGCAAGCTAGCTAGCTAGCTAACCTTTCAAATCCACCCACACGGTGAAAGGGCGACCATCTGCGCATGTCCAGTCGGATTTGCCCGATAGGTCTCTGTCATATTACGCATTTTGTAAACATTGTCCTTCGTTACTTTGGGTACATTGATGATGCATGAGAATTTTCTTTTGCGTTCAATAACTAAACTAATAAGTAAACAATATAATGTCCACTGTTAATGAGATTAAAAGAACACTGGTTAAAATGTATAATGGTATGTGAGTAATAAATATTTGTGCTTTTGTATAAAAATAGCTTGCATTTTTCGGTTTAAATATGTGGTGCCACAAATTTGTTGTATCTGTGGTCCATGGTGCCCTTTTAAGTTATGTGGTCTAAAGCTTGCAGCTTTCATGTTCACGTTTTTTACTTCATTTGTTATATTTACTTAAGAAACATGTCGAGTTCACATTTTTCAACAAAAATGCCTAATGCATCCAATGAGTGGCTTTTGATTCCTGACTGTCCATACCATAGGCTTCTGCAAACTACATGACCTCACAACTGTATAACAACTAATATAAAGTGACTGTAAAATTGTTCTCACTCTGGTTATAGCCTCTCTTTCTAGCTTCCTGTCCATTGCAGGATGTTGTTTTAAGTTATTTTATATTTAGTTCTCTTAATGGAAAGCCACTTTCTCGTATACTGCAAATCTGTTCCACCCTTGGTACCCAGGTTTCTGTGGTCTTGAGGTCAGATCCATTTGGCTGTTCCACAATCTCAGCTGAAGCTCAATGATGATCATGCCTTTGCAGCGTCTGTGCTGAGGCTATGGAATAGCTTTTCACAAAAAAACTTAGCATGCTTCCCCATTTACTGCTTTCATGTCAAGACTTAAAATACTTTATTCTTTAGTGTTTTTTTTTACAATATTTAGGTATGTATAGTGGGTAGTCAATATGACTAGTTCAACTGGATCTATATTGTAGGTTTTAGCTTCTATTAAATTGGCAATATGTACAGTATTTTGGTCAACAGGTTACAACTAGTTACATAGTTATGGTTGCATTAAGCATGCCACAATGTCTCTTCTGAAAAACTATGAATCTGAACAGTGCAAAATGACCGAACAGACCCTTTTTTTACATACAGCCCAGGAACTTTTATACTGACCCAATAATCCCTATGAATGTATTAAAACAGAATGAACAATAAAAAATTTATTTATCATTATAATGTATAAATAACCTTAATAAAGCCAGTCCCATTGAACCTTCACAGATAAATGGTTTGAAATAGAATTAAGCAATCACGAAGTACAACATATTAGGACTGTATCCAAGATCTAGTTCTTGATCCCATTGTTAACATTATAGGATGTTTGTACAAAATGTAGTTATACAAATAAACAATATGTTAATTACTCCTTTTTATCTTTATCATGATTCCATGTCAATACAGCTCCCTGTGATATACGCAACAAGGTAACACCCACTGAAACTGTGATGAATCCACACAGAATACCTAAACAGTCAAAAAAGCCTAATGTTTCCCACTCTCTAAAAAGAATGGCAGAGGCGACAATGACAGAGGATGTGAAAACTACATAATAAATGGCCTCAAACATGTTGGAGCTAAAACTCTCTAAGGCTTTGTTGATGAAAACAAACTGGATGAGAATACTACTGATGAGAATTCCCAGTAAGCACAGGAATAGGCGGAGGGCTCTGTTATCTGGGCCAAAGTCTTCACTGAAGGCTTCCTTTGCAGCCAGGCCCAGGCCTTTGCAACTGGGCACAGTGAAACTCCCCAGGAGGGAGCAGATGCTCACGTACACCATGATGTTGGACTTTCCATACGCTGGAGAGAGCCAGACAATCAGTACAGCCAGCAGCAAGACCACCAATGCGACGTAGCTCAGGAACACTGAAACAATACCGGCAGGATCAGGTGTGCGCCAGTCAGAAACAGAGCCACAACTACAATGTCTACTAAATTATATCAAACATGTTTTCCCTGCTTCTGAGCATGTCCTGGCACATCCATTGCACTATTTGGGCAGTTTTGATTCAGATCATATGTAGGTGCTTATGAGCCAAATCTCAACTGTAAAAATGACTGTAAAATCATTACAGCGCAAGTGATTTCAGGGTGCATGTTCATACTTGGGTCGAAAAGTCGCTCCTCTAATTCAGTTCTTGATGCCACACTCTCAGTCTTTGGTGAATGCATTATAAGCACAATTGACCCACAGCAACACAACACAGATCCGAGTTTTCCCAGGATATTTAGATGTTCCTGTAGTAGCCAGGAGGCCAGGAGAGCTCTGGGTTGCAAATTAAACATTATCATCAGAGAACAAAATTTGAACAGTAATATATACAGTAATAGGTGCAGCTATAACCTAGTAAGTAGTCATGCTTTTTAAAATATAAAATATAACAGTCAATACTGTTCCATAATTTATATAAGCACTTTTATATATTTATTTTATATACACATTTATATATTTTATTTTATGTAATCACTGTCAATGTAGTTCATAATTTTTATAACCTGAAAGTAAGAATTTATTTCAAAATCAATTAATTTTATAAGGATAAACTGTAACTCACCCAAACAGAACACCCAAAGCTCCAAGAGGAGTTACCAGTATTGCTGGTGCGGCATTGTGGGCCAGGAAGTTCCCCATCTGGCCCACTATCACTGTTGAGAATGTAAATGTTTTAATGTATAAAGACAACCACAACCGTACGGAAGCAGGTACAGCTGGTCAAATGGATAGATAGATTCACTCACTTGCAAGTGTACCACACCACCACACAGAGTCAGACAGGTACGTCCTACCTGTAAACCGGTACAACAGTGCCCGACGGTGAGTCAGACGTCCAAGATTCAACCATTCACCGTGGCCAACATTTTTATAAAGGAAAACCCTTCAGCCCCCATATGCAATTCGGCAACGTCTACAAACCAAGTAAAACAAATCTGCAACCAAATACAATATAATAAAAACAGCTAGTTTGCTACCTGATCTGCGAGCACGAAGTATTCCCTTTTTCTGGAGCACAAACGTTGACCCATTGATGAAACTAGACACTATCGCTATTACAACACCAACGGACAAAGACGCGTTCTCCATAAGTTCGTCTTTTATTGTGTAGTTCCGTATTTTTTATTTAGAATCGAATCTAAAAACAAATTATTTTAAAATCTCAGCACAAAACAGGAAACATCCTATGCCAACCATAAAAAGACACGCGATGACCACCCCATAGGCGTGATAGAATGACCAACAGTTCGAGAAACCCGGAAGTTGGTCTAGATATGTGTGGGAAAATAGCTAGTACGCTACTATAAACTACGCTTTTATAATAACACGTGCTGCTGAGAGTAATGGCGCAATACACAAATCACATAAAACGAGTTTCCCAAAGATATGTCAACGAACGAAGCTAGTTCATACTTTTCCAGCAGGTGGCGTTGTACACGTGAAGAAAGTGACCGTTATCAGGTCGAATAGGTGCTAGTTTACTTCACAACTAGACATGGTTGCATGACCTTAATTAATGTCATGGTCTAAAGATCTAAAGTAGTAGTAGTAGTATTGTTGTTATTATTAGTAATATTAGTATTGTTGATCATTTTCACAGTTTGCTGCATTTCTCAGGAGAAATATCTAGTTGGCTACTGGAATGCTCCGCCCTAAAAGATAAAAAACAGCTTACGTATGACCGCTTTTCCGAGCTGGATTTGATTGGCTGCGAGTGATGTCAATCATTACACAACATGGCCGACCTTAAATTGCAGCAGAGCTTGTGAGGGGACCGAAGAAATAGGAATACTAAGGGAAGAACTGAGGTAAAACCCACTTATTATGCTCTAGTAAATGTTAGCCAGAGAAAGACGACGTTGTTTCTGAAAGAAATGTGAGGTGTAGATTGGAAGGTACTAAAGAGAACCTGACTGTCAGCGTTTAGAAATATCCTCTTCTCAGCTGGGCTAGCCATGTAGCTAGCTAACCTTAGCTGCTAGCTAGAAGACTGATACAGGCAGACTGATACAGACGGACTGATACAGGCAGACTAATAGCTACTTGCAGCACATCAACAACAATCCGATGCAAGAAAGATTGCCACAACGTTGTGGTCACAAATTATTTATGTGATTTATTAACAATTTCATCAGTTCATTTTAATTTGGCGTCAGGGATTTGCGACCAGGTCACACCAACACCCAGTTTATTTTAATAAATTATTTCTTAGTCAGTTCCAAAGATTTCCATTTCCACCGTGATGCACTGTGCTTTGATCCGACGGAGGCATCTTTGGCAGAAATGTCAGTTTAATCAAATCAGCCTTAGCTAGCTTATTTTATCCTATTAGTATTCCAGCTACATATTTAAGACCGATTCTGTCTGCAGGATCTTGGTACCTAAACCACATTTTAAGGATTAACTGTTTGCTTTTTGTTGATCTAATATTAATGCAGAAGGACAACATTGGCATCTTTTAAAAGCCGAAGAACATTTTAAAAGGGCAATTTTTTACCCTGTCTCCAGTCTTATAAGATGATATGTTATAGTGATAGTGTCTCCTTGGATGCATTTATTATAAAGATTGTGCTTAGTAGTAGGCATATTATTACTGATATGAACTGCTCAGTATGAAGAGTAAAGCTATGAAAACGGGTCACATGGTGAGTTTTGCGATATCTGTTAATAAATGAAGAGAGCAGGTTTGACTGGTGTGTATCTGAATGTAGGGAAGGCTGCTTTTGCAGCCCAGAAAAAGAGGAAAAGATGCCGTCTCCTTCTTTCTCTCTGGATGCCCAACTGCGTTTCCATGACAAATGGTTGAAGATCGATTTGCAGGTAAACACCATCAGTTCAAGGCTCAAGTGTTGCATTGTGCGTTTTTGTTGCTTCATCCAGATGATATTGTGCGGGGTAATACGGTTATACATTCACTTTGCTCGCTTGCAAAAGATTTTCACTTATGAAGTTTTGTGCAAGTTTCCAGTCAATGTGTATAGCTGCTTAGTCATGTAAAGCACATTTCAGGAATTTGCTCAATGTCACCATGCATAATCATCCAACTTTGTTTGGGGGGGGGTTAGTAATTTGTGATGATGTAGTTTCTGTGTCTCCTCTTATATGTGGTTATAGGCTAGTGGGACTTTAATTAAAGATTGTCAGTGCTCACAGAGAGGCAAACTCTAACCTAGTTTGCTCTGTTGTAAGTGTTGCAGAATGCAGAGTATTGCAGAGATGTAGGCTAGCCTTTTAAAAGCATGCTAACCCTGTTTTCTGACATTTAGGAAACAATACATGGTTGTCCTATGACCACTCTGCTCAATAAATACAATGTTAATTCCTTCAAGGTCCATTTCTCATGCCCTGCTGCAGACAGCACCCATTATGAATTATATCAGATATCAATGACTAATCAAGTAATCAAACACATCCACATCTTATTGCCATGGATCACAGCAGGTGTGGCTGGTGGTGGGTTGGAGGGGGGTGCCAGGAAAAAAATGTTTATTGTATCAGGAAAGTTTCACTTTCATGTGTCTGAATGGATGATGGATGACATCTGTATATTGCTGTCTGAGTTAGTCTGCCTCATGTGAGTGATTGCACTGAATGGATTTAGAAGAGATTCCTGGTAGTGATTTAGTGGTAACCATAATACACTGTCCCCTTTTGGACCTGTTAGCCAACATTTGATTGTATGTTGCACAAGGAGTTCCACCTGCTATAATTAGCATCAGATCTAGGTGGGATCTAACTGGGGGGGGGGGGGGACTGATGTCAGTTTCCACTATTAACATTCTTACTCTCTTTAGTGATGCTGCCTCAGTGTTGCTTAGCAAAACATTATATTTTAGTTTCTTGTCCGTGTTGACACACAGTGGGCCAGATTCATGAACTTCACAATAACCTCGCCATGTAATACTGAATGTTTTATACTGTGTTTATTTCCTGTTCATTATGATACTTGCCACAATGAATTGCCACAATGAAGTCTATGTCACGCTAACATGCAAAGGAGGATGAGATGCGGCAGCTACATGTATCTCATAGGCGTGATTGACGCTGGAGTCGTGGGCACACCAGTTTCTGAAATTACACATTTTGTCCCCATCACTTACTTTTTGTTTTGCTTTAAAAAAGACCCCACATTTTATGGACAAGGTAGCAGTTGTGGACTTGACACACAGTAGATTCAGATTTAAGTTTGAGACATTTTTTAGGCAAAAGATTTAAGTCTTTTATTTATTTATTTATTTATTTATTTATTTTCATTTAATTTTGTTGGCCAGACTATGTAACACTGCTTGGTTGAGCTGAGTTGGGAACTTAGAGTAAAAACATGGCAGGAGTAGAAATGCAGAGCTGCTGGTGGGTCCCAAGGTTGAAGGAGCCCTTCTGAACTTCAGGCTAGTTCATTGGACCACAGTCTGTGCACTGTGAGATTACTCCTCCTCCCAGCCACAGTGCAACCCCAGAGTGCTGGTTTTCCTTTTCATCTTTAAATGCTTATTGTATGTAATGCTGCTTGGGTGTTGGAATATGTGGAATCTAGTGGCTTGGCAAAAGGTCATCTGTGTGTGGTCTACTCTGTTTCACAGCTGGATTAATCATACTTATCAATATTTGATCATTTTGCTAGTGGAAGTTGTGTAGTGATTTCCTGCATCTGTCTCACGCCATCTATAAGTCTGTTAAATGAAACCTTTAACAAGACAAAATGCCAGTTGCAGGCAGCGTCTTCAGGGAGACGGGAACAGTGTGAATCAAATTGGCCAGCGCTGCCACAAATGTTCCTGAGGCGGCACGTTTTTGCAGCTCTGAACAGTAAGCGTGATGTGACCGATTAAGCCATCATGACTTCCCTTGGAAAAAAAAAACCCAAAACTAAAATCGTGTCCTTGTTTATTGTTTCTGTGGGGAAATGCGGGTCTGTGTTGGTTTTTGTGTTATAACAGGACAGATTTGTTTTGCAAATATTGCACTCAAATACACCTTTAGTTATGTTTTGGAAACATTGGCAGATTTCAGGATATTTTTTTTACTTTGTGTTTCTTGTGGTGGGGACTAGTCATGCACTGTGTGAGGACTGCAGCTCATTTTGTCTTCCCGATGTTGACTTCTTGGCATCCTACCATGTGACATACTGCAATCCTTGTATCCAATGATTTTGCAATATTCTTTATGGCGCTAAACAGAGGGGTCTAAGGGAGTTTGGTTCTTGGATGAAGATTTACCATAAAACTCTGAAATCTGGGTTTGTGAATGATATCTGATAATTTCTGCTGTTCCAGCGTGCATTTTCTGCCGAGGGACTAAGTGAGATGTGGAATGAAATGGTGAAGGATGAGGAAATTGTCTTCAACAGAGAGGAATCTGCCTATCCAGGTAAACAAGCAAACGCCATCATCTCAATATAGCCATATCACATTCTTGCGTATGATTTAAAGCATGTTGACATGTCTGTTTTGTTTTCAGGTTTTATAGTAAATTATCTAAAATAATATTTTTATTTCCACTCTCAGAGGATTCTGCAGATTGTGCTGGTGTGCAGAAGAAAGACGAGTCCAGCGATAAAGAGAAGAAAGAAGAGGAGGAGGTGTCTTCGTCATCTATCCACCATTCGATCATCGAGACCTGGGATTGGGGAAGACAACCAGGTGGGCGGAGCTGTAGAATAATCCTGTTCTGTAGCCGCAGACAGGGGGGGGGTCTGGGCTCTTGGTCATCCCACTCGTTTCTTGGTTTATCTGTGACCCCCCCGCTGTTTGAAAAAACAAAACTTGCTTTGACATGCCAGCACTAATTTCAGGCCTGCATGAGTTCTGCTCTGTGTCTGAGTTTAATCTCTGACTTGCTTAAAGACAGAGTTGTCTCTGGTTTTGTGGTTTCCTGTACGATGGGCAGTTGGAGCTCCCCTGGCAACAGTGCTGCCTTGGCTTCAGTCACTCTCTGCTTAGGAACTGGTCCCCTCAGGACCCCCCCCCGCTCCCTAGCACACCTCAACACCCCCTGTTTCCAGCTGATGTGTTTCCAACTCTCAGCATTACTGAGCAGTTGTGGAGGAGATTGGATGGATTTGCAATGTCTAAATGTGGCCCAGTATTCAGTGCTATTACAACATGGGTGACCTCCTCCCTCTCACGACGACTGAACACATTCTGCGTGCGCGTGTGAGCGAAAGTGAGAGAGGGCTTTTGGCATCAGGCACGTGAAGTGCTGCGCAGCTCGGGTGACTGTACAAACAGTCTGTGAGGGGTAGTTATTTTTACCGTTGTGTTTACAGCCAGCGCTGGGTGGGGTGCCTTGATCTTCTGGTGGGTACCGATAAGAACACGCTGATGGAAAACCACTGCTCCCACGGCCGGCTCCGCACACAACACGTGGTAGAACATTCCATAACTGTCGCATGCTTGTAACCCCCCTCGTCCTGTACTTGCTAGCAAACTGCATTCATTTGAATATTTTAATTTACATAAAGTAGTGGAGCTGGGAACTGCATTAATGACGAAGGCCTCGTCACCTTTCCTACTATAATGCTTTGCCCATCCTTTTTTATTGCCTAATTGAAATTGAAATATGAAACTCGGATTGGAAATTGAAGGAATCGATTGCTTCTTGAAGGTGGATTTATGCCCTACGCTGCATGAATGTCATGTCAAGTATGCAGTAAAGGCGATGCCAGTATTTTTATGGGGTGAAAAGTCTTCATTGGACTACTGGACTGCTGGGCGTTCAGAAAGCTTTGCTGTTTGGCACAGAAGGCCTGTGAATGCCGGGCTGCTGTTTGTGTGTAATGTGGCGTGGGAAAGTTCCAGCCAAATCCATCACAATGTTCTAAAAATACTGAAAACCTTTTTCACAGGGAAGATCTTTGTTGCCTCAACATTTACTCAGTCTAGGCTGTTTACCCTGGGCTTTCATTATGCAATCTAGATCGATGTCATATGACTCTCAGTCACGTGTGAGGGGCGTACAGTGGGTCTGATCAGTGATCTAAGCTGAAGTGACCTCCATTGGGCGGAAATATGTATCGCAGTGTGACCCCTCACTATTCCTGCACCTGACTGTTTTGAAACTGTAGGAGAACTTCTGTCATGCTGATGTCTTTAGTAATGGCCATTGTGATGTGGCAAAATGTCAAAGGTACACATTGACTAGAAGTCTCTCTCTCTTTCTCTTTCTTCTTCTCTCTCTCTCTCTCTTTGCTTCTTCTTACTATCTCCTTCTCTCCTTCGCTTGCTCTTTCTCCCTCACTCGAACCTCCATGTGTTAAGTGCCGTGCCACTGAAGATGTGGTGTAGGCGTCCGGGGCCTGCGAGTGGGAGACTAGCTGACTTGCAGAAAGCTTAAGTGGATTTCAGAATGGCTATTTTAACTCCCAGTGTCTGTCTGTCTTCTCTTGTACAAGGCCAGTCTGCAGCTATTGCAGTGAGATACATGTGCTTGGTGGATTTAGAACCTAAGGGGACTCCGTAAAGACAGAAACGGGCAGTCTGGAGTTTTGACGGTCTGCCTGTGTCTCTCCTCCACACACACACACCCCAACGGCTTTAATGTCATTAAACCACAGCCCCCCCCTCCCTTGGATCACTTTATCTGGGGAAATGGTAGAAATAATAAAATAACAAGGAGAAGTAAGGTTGCTGATTTATGGCTTGGTCACTATTAGAGCAAGTCAATAATTCATCAACAGATATTTCTGATTAAGCACCAAAGCCAGGTTTGGGTAAAACACCTAATATTTTTATTCCAAACATAAAATCTGCATTTGTTGTGGGGTGAAACTGTTCTCAGATAAATGATTTTCTAGCACTAGGATGTAGTGTAAAATGTAGACACTGCACTGCCATAAACTCAGTGCCCCAGCCGCACACCTGCCTGCACCAAGCGATCAAGAAGCTGAAGTAACCAGTGCAGGTGGTATGTAGGCGGGGCCTGCCCCCAAGTGCTTGTGGGAAATGCTACATTGAAGCTATTGACCGCCTTGGTTCTTTTTAAACTGTGTTTTCTATTCCGTCGCGGTTGTGTTGTACGCCGAGTGGACTGAAGGTGGCGCCGTGTGTGTGCGTGTGCTCAGATGCGGGGGAGCTGAAGGACTGCCTGATGGTGCTGGTGGCGGAGCAGCAGCGGATCGCCTCGCAGGCGTCCAAGAGCACGCTGTCGGCCCGGCGGCTGAGCCAGCGGCTGCTCATCCTGGAGCGCTACCTCATCTCCCTCACCCACAGCATGATGGAGGAGAAGTACAAGGCGCGCTGGAAGGGCCCCCCCAGCCCCCCGCTGCCCAGCGCCGACAACAAGAGGTACGAGGGCAGGCGAGCAAATCACCACCGCTCCGTATTGGGCTGCCCTTCTGTGTGTCCTCACCCTGTATAACAAGCAACAGTGCATTACTGAAAGCGTGTGTGTGTGTGTGTGTGTGTGTGCCTGCAGTGCCCGCCCTGTCAGTAAGGGAGTAGAAGGCTTGGCTCGCGTTGGCTCCAGAGCTGCACTTTCCTTCGCCTTCGCCTTCCTCCGTCGAGCCTGGAGGTCTGGTGAGTGCCTGCTGGCTTTCACACTGGACGCCTCTAGTGTTCCATCGCTGCAGGCAATTAAAAGGCCCCGTTGTCAGTGTCTTTATTTTACGAACCCTTTAAAGTAGGTGTTATTTTCAATAAATCTCTTTCGCTGTCTGACCTGTGTGCTCTTTCTGAGAACTGTAATGCGTGGAACGTGTGCCCTCAGAGGCATTTCACTTGAGAGCAGGATTCACCGGTGGCTGTCGGACAGAGGTGTAGATAACACCAGTCACCTGATCCTGTCCTGTGACAGGAAGGACAAGGCAGCTTTGTCGTTCTGTGTTATGTAACTTGACTCTTGCTGTATAATCCTCCCGTAGTTCTGGGGTATGTGTGCTGTACACAGCCTGTTTGAACAGCCACACCAGGCTGAAAGGATGAAATTGCCCATATTTCTCTAAGCGGAAGCGAGTGGAAACCTGCGAGTGGAAACCTGCATCAAGAAGCCTTGTGAGCTGTTTAACATGCTGCAGTGGAAAACCCTCACTGGCTTTTATTGGCTCTGCGATTGATTCTGGATGTGTTGAGGTGGCCTTTAATGAAAATGTAATGGACTCTTTTGTGTTCTTGTGACGAGTTTTCATTCATCACTGTTGCCCGTTGGGCCATGAAAATCTGAAAAAATGTGTGTGTGGAGTTTCAGCGTGATCGTAGGGCCCACCCTGTGACCGGCCAAAAATAGTTTCCGTGCCTGAAGCTAGTTTCAGCTTGCTACAGCATCCAACGTGGCCAGCCTCTGCTTTTCTTCTGTACTTTCTGAGTGAACTCTAAGCAATTGCCTCCAAGCACGTTGGGGGTGGTGGGGGGGGGTGGTTTCGGGAGCGATGTTCTCCAGCACGCTCGTGCGATGATGAGAGTTGGGTCGCCCCGTGCAGCGGTGTCCCCTGGGAGTGGGCGGGCCCAGTCTCTCTGGCTCCAAATGGAGAGCTGTAACCTGAGCCACATGCCTGGGTCCTGTCCGAAGGCCAGAACGCCCTCGGTGCGAAAGGAAGAGATGAACTGTGAAATGGAAATGGGAGCGGTGTTATGCCAGGGTGCATTTTCTTTTACCTGGCAACAACATGTGGGTCCACAGATGGGTGGGAAAGAATCCAAAGTTCCGAAGTTCCGAAATGATCGTTTTGAGCGTGGGTTGCCAGATCCGCCCGTACTCAGTCGTTGTAATGTGTGGCGGTGCAGGTGATGATGCAGACCTGTGCAGCGAGCTGCTGCAGGAGTCTCTGGATGCCCTGCGCGCCCTCCCAGAAGCCACTCTGTTTGACGAGGGCACTGTGTCATCTGTCTGGCTGGAGGTTGTTGAGAGGGCCACCAAGTTCCTCAGGTTAGTTGCTTCACCCTCCAACGACAAAGTTCACGCGCTGCGCTGGCGTTCATCGTTAAGGTCCTCTGGGCTTCTGACCCAGCGCTGCTCACGGTGAAGCTGTGTTCTGTTTTGCGGAGCAGTGATGTTCACGGAGGGGGCAGTGGTAAAGCCCCCAGCAACATCCCCCTGCAGGACCAGCACCTGGTACTCGCCATCCTGCTGGAGCTGGCTGTCCAGAGGGGCACGCTCAGGTACACGCGGCTCCCCCCACACACACACACACACACACACACACACACACCTCCAGCCGCTGAGTGGCAGTAGCTGTACAGTAGCTGAATGCTGTGCTGATGACTCTCCTGTGCTCTCTGTCGCCCCCTGCTGCCCGCGGGCTGCAGTCAGCTGCTGTCGGCCGTGCTGCTGCTGTTGCGGCTGTGGGACCGGGGAACCCGAGAGATGGATAACGAGCGCTCCAGCCAGGGCACCAGCGCCCCCCTGCTGCCCCTTCTGCAGCGCCTGCAGAGCATCCAGGGCAGCAAGGAGGAGCCCGTCCCGGAGGAGGAGCTTCAGGTGGGAGCCCCGCCCTCTGTTGCCCAGCCACGCCGCAATGCTGGGGAACCACGTCTACTGTGGCACTGTGGAAATAAGGCAGATGCATCCCCCCCCTCGTCCCGCAGATCCTGTCGGCCCCGCTGAGCCCCAACGAGTGCTTCCTGCGCTACCTGACCCTGCCCCAGGACAACGACCTGGCCATCGACCTGCGGCAGACGGCCGTGGTGATCATGGCCCACCTGGACCGCCTGGCAGTGCCTTGCAGCCCCCCACAGTGCAGCTCCCCCATGTCCAGCAAGGTACTGCACCTGCCAGGCAGGGGAAGCCACGCCCCCTTCGCTTGGACATGACTTAATGCTAATCCCACCGAAGCCTCATAAATGCCACATCAGCCAATAGCTAAAGCAGGGGTCATCAAAAGGTCAGAACTGTACAGATCTGATACTGTGAATTTATTCATTCCTCCTAGCTGTCCCGATTGCCATTAAAGATTTCCACATACATGTTACTTAAACAGTGTTGTACGACTAATTGTGTTTTCTCTGTGCCTGTGCTGTTGGAGGATCATGGCCCTATGCAGGTAACCGGATTAATTACGCATTCCTGTCTGTGCTGTGTTTTGATTTCCTGTTATCTTGTTGTGACATCCAGGAATGTGATGTTGTAACATGCGATCTTTGAGATTCCTTCATCTACATTTAGGCAAGAATTTATGGGTGTGACAGCAGCAGGATCAGAAAGAATCATTTCTTTCATTTAATGTGTTGTGGAGGATTCTTACCGTATATTGGCAGATTAAACAGGTATCAACAGCAGTTTAACTGTAGGCAACAGAATGTTTTGTAATATACATTGAAACCAAGAGAGCAGTAACGGCAGTTACATTACTGTTAATTGCTGTTTATGAGTGACGCATGGCTATGAGGGAGTGACCTGTTTGCGCTTTTATCTGCTTTGGCTCTACAAAGCACACTGAGGGTTAACGGCACATAGAGGGCCCTTAGGTGCAGTACTCCAGGTTGAGTTTCTGCAGTGTAAGGCACGAATACCTCCACACAGTACACGGGATAAGTAAATCTTGCAGTATCAGGCCAAGTCAGCAGCAGAGCTCCAGATCTGTGATGTGTGCCTTCACCATCTGCTCCCAGCAGAAGGCTGGAAGAAGCCCCACTCTGATCTCCAGTGCTGGTTTTGCTGTGTTTTTAGGGGACCCTGCAGGAGGTCATTGGATGGGGTCTGCTGGGATGGAAGGTGTACGCCAACGTGAACGGACCAATCCAGTGCAAGGCGATGTCCAGCCTGGGCGTCACCCAGATCGTGTGTGCAGAGAAGGGTTTTCTCATCCTGTCCATTTCTGGCTCTGTCTACACCCAAAACTACAAAGGCACCACCCTGGCGAGTGTCCCAGTTCCCCTGTCACATTTACGTTTCTCTTGTGTACGAGGTCTTAACTCCCCCTGAATGACTTGTCTTGTCCTTTAGTCCCCTATGCTGGTCCATGGGTTGTCGTCCAGGAAGATTGTGAAGCTGGCAGCTCACCCAGAGGGACAGCACTACCTGGCGCTCTCCAACAACGGCGAGGTCTTCTCCTGGGGCTGCGGAGACGGAGGTCGTCTGGGCCACGGAGACACCACGTAAGAGCACCTCACCAGCACGTCAGCACCGCCCTACCAGCCCGGAATAGGTGGAGAATAAAAACATTATGGGAATTGGTTACTACAATAGTGCAGTCATTCGTTTGCAGATTTGCACATATTTGAGATTGCATGGAGTCTTGCATTCATTGTCTACTAAAGCAGTGCACATTTTGCACAACCCATTAAAATAAACATCTTTGCATAAATTCACATCTTCACATAACGCGTTAAAATCGCCCACCTGCCGTCATATAATGTCATTTTTATGTGAGCGCATTTGCTTAGCGCTGATTAGCTCTAACGACACGCTTGCACTGATGCAGAATGTTCACGGCCTCATTCTCGTGCATTCTGTTCTGCTCCTGCTGCACAGGTACCTGGAGGAGCCGACCATGATAGCCGCCTTCTCCGGCAAGCAGGTGGGGAAGCACGTGGTGCACGTAGCCTGCGGCAGCACCTACAGCGCCGCCATCACAGCCGACGGGGAGCTGTACACGTGGGGCCGAGGCAACTACGGCCGCCTGGGCCACGGTGAGTCCCCGCCCCTCTGAGGCCCCGCCCCCTGAGGTCACGCAGCCTGCCTGCGTGACTGGCGACACTGGCTTTATTGTGTTTGATGCCTGCGTGCAGGTTCCAGCGAGGACCAGACCACACCCATGCTGGTGACCGCACTGAAGGGGCTCAAGGTGATAGATGTGGCCTGTGGCAGTGGAGATGCACAGACCCTCTCAGTCACTGAGAACGGTAAGAGCCACTTAATAGAATCTGTGTTTGATTTTTTTCCTCCTGCCATTGATTTACCCACATCTTCTATCTTAGAAGGGGGGAAAAACAGATTTTTCTTAGATATTAGTCTGATGTATTGGTATGGGGTCTGATTTTAATGTCATTCACTCATATTGGACGGACAAGGCTGCTCCAGACTCTTGTACACAGCTTGTGCTGGACCATGAACCCCCTGTAATGTAACATAACAAAACTATAGTGAGTACTGGTTGAGCACCTTATCCACTGAGCTACCAATCAGATAACAGAGC
The DNA here is from genome assembly GCA_020368025.1 of Brachyhypopomus occidentalis. Taxonomy (NCBI): domain Eukaryota; kingdom Metazoa; phylum Chordata; class Actinopteri; order Gymnotiformes; family Hypopomidae; genus Brachyhypopomus; species Brachyhypopomus occidentalis. The sequence goes on along the minus strand of JAGXOD010000025.1, from coordinate 3,809,913 downwards.
ACAGTTGAGAGCTAAGGGCCTCGCTCAGGGCCCAACAATGGCTACCTGCCAGTCCAGCCCCCACCACTGCCAGGTAGCCATTGTTGGGCCCTGAGCGAGGCCCTTAGCTCTCAACTGTGCTCTGTTATTTTTGCATAATTGCAAGTCACTTGAGATAAAAGCGTCAGCTAAATACCATAAATGTAAATATTGTAACATGAGACCCATCGGTAATCTACATTCCACTCCACGTCTTACCAAGAACCCGCTGCAACTTCAGTGTGTACAATCAACAGTCAGCATTAGCTGTGGGTTTGACTAAAATGTAATTTGTTTGGAGATATTTTAGTCTGAAAATGCTGAGAAGCCAGACGGCTACTTGTAGTGTTTGTGTGTAGCCAGGGTGTTAGCGTGGTTGCATGCAGTTCATGCTAGCTGTCAGAGAGGAAGAACCAGCCCCTCCAGGCAGCAGACGCTTGTGTTTTCCACAAACGTGATAAGCTTCCAGCAGACAGCCCTGCGGCTATGTGGATTACAGGGAAGTTGCTCACCTTCATGACTCTGTAGTGGAAAATGTTGCTTTTCACAGCCTGTTCTTGCTGCTGAAGTCGTGCTAATACACCTGTTTAAATGATGCAGCCACATGCATTGGGTTTTAAGTTTTGTTTTCTTGTTTTTTGAGTGTTATTACTGTATTCGACATTCAAACCGCCCCCCCCTCCTCCGCTCTCCGTCTGGTCTGTGTCTCCGTAGGCCAGGTGTGGTCGTGGGGAGACGGGGACTACGGGAAGCTGGGCCGCGGGGGCAGCGACGGCTGCAAGACTCCTAAGCTGGTGGAGAAGCTGCAGGATGTGGATGTGGTGAAGGTGTGCTGTGGAAGCCAGTTCTCCGTGGCTCTCGCCAAAGACGGCCAGGTCTACACCTGGGGCAAGGGGGACAACCAGCGCCTGGGCCACGGCACAGACGAGCACGTTCGCTACCCCAAACTGCTGGACAGTCTGCAAGGTCAGCCCTTGGAGGCCGATCATGTGACCCTTTTTATTATTTTTATTTAAAGAGTGAAGCGTCCTGCTTTGGTGGTGGGCGGAGCCACTGAGGTACTGTAGATCGTGAGAGAACTGCTGAACTACACTGACGAGTCAGAAAGAACTAGACGATACTCAGTAAAAAAGCTTGGGCTATCGTTTTCACGTTCGCGTATGCTAATTTTTGTTTCTAGTGTTGTACGGCTCAAGGTGTTAAACAGCCAGACTAGATCTTCCTCCATTTTGCATGAGCAGAGAAGGCATCTTCTCAACCCTGATTGGTCAGTGGTGAATGACGTATGCCTCTTTATCGAGGCGCTCAGCACATAAGTTGAACGAGTTTGCAACATGACTGTAGAGCACTTCAGTCAGGGGCGCCGTGCCCCCTACACAAGCCCAATGAGAAGTGCACTTGGGGGGGGGGGGGGGCAGACAGAGCCCCATGAACACCCCCTCACTCTGCCTTCTATCATTCTTCTTCAAGTGCGGGTCTGCTTGATGTAGTGGGGGAAGATCTTTCTGCACCTTGCTAGATCCACATTTAAAATGGGGTCACCACCTAACTGGACTCCTGTCTGACCGTCAGTCCATAAATTGTACCACAGTGGAGATGGAGCACCATGTCGTTACACTGTGTGGCAAACACGATGACTAGGAGCACACAAAACACAAAAGGTGACCCAAACTCTAGAGCAACAACGAAATTCTGCAGACAGATGTCTAGAAAATAACGCCAGCAGAGCCAAGTGGACTCCATATGCAAATGAGAACCCTAACGTCCCTCTGCTACCACACTGTTAGACTGCTGGCAGTTAGCTCTGTATGTAAATGTGGCTTATATAAATGTATCTTGTAACCGAATAATTCCAGTTGTTGCTTGTGTGTGTTTACTGTTCGGCAAATACACCTGTTAATTTTATACTCCCAGCTCACATGAAGGCTGCACGCTTAACGCTGCCATTTCACAATGTTCTCCGTGATCTCCTTTCTGACATTTTTGTGTTCTGAGATCTGAGTGTGTGCGCTGCGTCCTTTGACCTCCAGGGAAAAAGGTGGTGGACATAGCAGTGGGGTCCACACACTGCCTGGCCCTCATGGACGACGGGGAGGTGCACAGCTGGGGCAGCAATGATAAACTGCAACACTTCGACACCCTCTTCTCCAACAAGAAGCAGCCCAAAGCCCTTCCGGGCCTCAACTCCAAGCACATAGTGGGCATCTCCTGTGGCCCGGGCCAGGTACCGCCCTCCTAATCCGTGTGGTTTAATCTGGGAGATTAAATACTGAACATCTGGGTTAAGAGTGTAGGGTCTTCTGAGCACGCTGAATTTTACATCTGGGTCTGTTAACAGTTCTTGACGTGGCCTTGTGTTCTGGCTGTGTGTGTGTTTGTGTGTGTGTCAGAGCTTCGCGTGGTCCTCGTGCTCGGAGTGGTCCGTGGGCCTGCGTGTGCCCTTCGTGGTGGACGTGTGCCCCGTGACCTTTGAGCAGCTGGATCTGCTGCTGCGGCAGGTCAGCGACGGCATGGACGGCAGCGCCGAGTGGCCCCCCCCCCCAAGAGAAGGAGTGCATGGTGGTGGCCACGCTCAACCTGCTCAGACTTCAGGTCAGCCCCAGCCTCAGGAACCCCTGAGCCACGTGGCTGTTGGGGGTAACGGGTATAACACCCCCCCCCCCCCCCGCTGGGGCTTCCCGGTGTCAACCCCTCATCCTTTCTACCTGTGTCTCCCAGCTCCATGCTGCAATTAGCAACCAGGTGGACCCGGAGGAGCTGGGTCTGGGCTTGGGCAGCGGCCTGCTCAACAACCTCAAGCAGACGGTGGTGACGCTGGCCAGCAACGCCGGGGTGCTGAACACGGTGCAGACGGCGGCGCAGGCCGTGCTCCAGAGTGGCTGGTCAGTGCTACTGCCCACCGCTGAGGAGAGAGCCAGGGCCCTGTCCTCACTGCTGCCCAACGCAGGTGGGTCCCGCGGGACTTGGGACTCCCAGCGCACGCCTCACTGAGCCCAGAGTTGCTCTTTTTCTAGAGTAGCATCAGTAGCGTCAGTATTTCTTTACTTTTTGCAAAAGACTGACTTATTTGGTACTGTGTTCACAGTAGATATATTTTACGCATTCATGAAATTCTCGACAAAAGAAATCCAAAATGATAATGGGGCTGAACGGAGAGTGTTGCGACAAACACGCCTTGTTTTGTCAGCCTCCGGTAGTGAGATGGGTGTGAGTCCAGGCCGGCGCTTCATGATCGACCTGCTGGTCAGCAGCCTAATGGCGGACGGCGGGCTGGAATCTGCCCTGAGTGCTGCCATCACGGCCGAAATCCAGGTGGGCGTCCATGACTTAGTTCACCACGCCACAGGAAGACCCTCACAGACGGGGCAAACCCTGAAAGGAGCTGCTTCTCTGTGTAGTGTTAATATAATTAGATATATTATAAAGAAGGGATTAATAAAAAAAACATAAAAAAAATCTATATGAGTTTTTGCTGTATGTTTTATTTCCCTGCTTGGGCCTGTTCAAAAATGTCCACCGAGTGAGCGCAAAGTAGGGACCTCCGCCTTTTAAAATGTCTGTTCATGGTTCGTCAGGACATTGAGGCCAAAAAGGAGGCGCAGAAGGAGAAGGAGATCGACGAGCAGGAGGCCAACGCCTCCACTCTGCAGCGCTGCCGCACCACCCTGGACAAGGACCTCATCAACACGGGAATCTACGAGTCAGCCAGCAAGCAGAGTTTGCCACTGGTGCAGCTCGTCCAGCAGCTGCTCAGGTTCTACACCCCCACCCCACACACACACACACACACACACACGCTGCACACGCACACCTCTGTCAGTTCACCCACCCTGTCCGTTGCAATTGGCTTATTCGGGAATGGGGGAGGGTTGGGGAGAGTTGGTAGTTCGACCTCCTACGATTGGCCTCTTGGGCCTTTTCCCCAAGCTCCATGCTCCCTGATGAGTAATGCCATGTGCAGGAACATCGCCTCGCAGACGGTGGCGCGGCTGAAGGACGTGGCCCGCCGAATCTGCCACTGCCAGGACGCCGAGCAGGGGATGAAGGAGCGCTCGGCCTCCCTGGACCTGCTGCTGCGCTTCCAGAGACTGCTGGTGTGCAAGCTGTACGTGGGGGTGAACGGCAGCACCGGAGTCGGGGGATACAGTGAGTACGCGCACGTGTTGCGCAGGGCTGGAATAAACGCACTGTTAGCCCACAGCGGCTGATTTTGATGCGTGGCTGGTTGTGTTGTGTTTCAGCACTGACGCACCCTGAGATTCTGGGAGTGGGCTCCCTGCTGAAGAAGTACATTGCCTTGCTAAGCACCCACATTGGAGACATCCTTCCAGTGGCCACCAGTATCGCCTTTAACGGTCACCGGCACTTTGCGGAGGTGTCTCGTATCATCGAGGGAGATCTTACCGGTAAAGCTCTGATCTCGTAGTAGCCCACAATCCATTGTTTCATACAAAAATAAACAAAAATCCAGGATTTCTTCACGTGCCTTTTCACTTTGCTCCTGTCTGCTGAAGATGGTGGATGTAGTGTGTTTGCCAGCTGGCTTGAACTGCTCCACGCGTGTTTCCACAGGAGTCTTGCTCCCAGAGCTGGTGGTGTCCATCGTGCTGCTGCTGACTCTAGATGCAGGCCTGATGCAGGAGACGGGCTCCATCCCTCTGCTGGCCGCGCTGCTCGAGCACCTGGACCGCTTCAACCACCTCGCCCCCGGTCACGAGAGGGACGACAACGAAGACCTGGCCTGGCCCGGCCTCATGGGTCTGTGAACGTTGCCGGTTCTCGCTTTGTTTTGTTGAGCTGAGGTTTGCTCGGATCTGCTTGTCCCTTTTCGTAAACGGTGAACGGTTGTGTGTTTCGATATCCGAGCAGGGTCATTCTTCAATGGACCAAACTCGAGGAACAACGAGGAGGTGTCACTCATCCGCAAAGCCGACCTGGAGAACCACAACAAAGATGGCGGCTTTTGGACGGTCATTGATGGGAAAGTCTACGATATCAAAGACTTCCAAGCTCAGTCTCTTACTGGAAATACTATTCTTGGTATGCAACCTCGAAATGCAAGTAGAGATCTGGCATTCGATCAGTTCGCCCCAAGAGAGAGAAAACTTAGAGAAAACTTAAACCACAGCTGAGGGATCTCAGAAATGGACCCTGATCACAACGTTCATGAGTATCACGGAAATCAAACCAGTGTGGCTCAGATTTTGTACCGATATGGGGATATTTTCTTGTTTGTCTGTAACGGGTGGTGTGTTTGGTTGCTGACGGGGAGGTAGTGTTGCGTCCTCATGGTGGCGCTCTCTCGTCCTGTGCAGCTCAGTTTGCTGGAGAGGACCCAGTGGTGGCGTTGGAGGCGGCTCTGCAGTTCGAGGACACCCGGGAGTCTATGCAGGCTTTCTGTGTGGGCCAGTACATGGAGGTACGTCGTCTTATGTCACCTAATGTAAAGCCCCGTTGACTCCAGCTGAACAGGGACTTGACGAGAACTCTGTGTGCAGCCCAACCAGGAGACGGTGACCACGCCGGACCTGAGCAGCCTGTCCTCGCCCCTCACAGACACCGAGAGGAACCTGGGTCTGCTGCTCGGTCTTCACGCGTCCTACCTAGCCATGAGCACGCCTCTGTCTCGCATGGAGATAGAGTGTGCAAGTAAGAGCTCTCTCTTTCTCTCTCTTTCTCTCTCTCTCTCTTTCCTTCCTTTTCCCTCTAGTTCGCTGTCTCTCGCTTTCTTTATCGTTGTGGTGTAGTGAGAGCAGAGGGCAGAATCCTTACCTAGACTCTACCCCAGTGTCTCTCACACATCCACCCTTTATCCATAACCCCACACGCCCCTCACCAGGGGTTCACACTGGGCTTTACAGGGCCCTGCTTCCTTTAACCTGCGTGAAGAGGCTCCTGATGGCCTCATAAGCCCATTCAACTTCTAACACCACATGTAGCGATGGCAGCCAAAGGGAATAATATGGCGCAGGGCGTAGCTCTGAGGAATGAAAATGGGTTTTTGGCCCAGGCTGATTGATGTTTTTGTTGTTTCCTCAGAATGGCTTCAGTCCTCGATCTTTTGTGGGGGTCTGCAGACCAGTCAGATTCACTACAATTACAATGAGGAGAAGGATGAGGACCATTGCAGCTCTCCAGGGAACACCACCCCTGACAAAACCAAGCTCCACTCCCACAGAATCAGCCTGGGCGACCACGCCCAGCCCTTCCTGCAGGCCGTGGCCGACAACACCACCCAGGACCACACCGTGAAGGTACGTGCGTCCACGCTCCTGGACCTGCCGGTGCCCACAACACCCATCCATACAACTCATGTAACCCTCCCCGGGCGGGATCATTACATACGTGTCCTCGCTGTCTTTACCTTCCGTGCTACTCCTGGGACGTCCGGGACGTTCGTATTGTGTCTATAGTTCTGCTGTGTCATCCCGACAGTTGTGTCGTCGTATCGCCCCGCCGTCTGTACGCTGTGTGTCTGGATTGCTTAGCGCTCAGTGTCTCCCGCTTGTATTTCAGGATTTTCTGTGCCAGATTGAGCGCTGCTGTAAGCAGTATCATCTCATCACTCCCATCACTTTCCCGCCAGAACACCCCGTGGAGGAAGTGGGCCGCCTGCTGCTCTGCTGCCTTCTCAAGCACCAGGACCTTGGTAACCTAGCAACTATCCTTCAGCTCACACCATTGGTTCTCTCTGGTGAATTGTCAGGCTTTGCTCCACCCTCCCCCCCCCTCCAACATCTCCCTGTAGCGATTAAGGCCATGTGCTACTCTGTCTGTTTATTATGGGTGATATTTCCTGTTTGTGTTGGGACTGACGGTAGCTCCTCCCCGGTGCAGGTCACATTGCCCTCTCACTCGTCAGCCAGTGCACCCTGGCTGTGGACCAGGGCAAGCAGAGGTCCCTCCCCAAATCTGTGATTGACGTGTGTCGAATGGTGTACCAGGCCAAGTGCTCTTTAATCAAAGTAAGACTTTCAGTGGCGGGTCGAAATGTCTTTTTCTTCGAGGGATTCGTGATATTCATCCTGTTTGCCCCCTTCCCCCAGACGCACCAGGAGCAGGGCCGCTCCTACAAGGAGGTGTGCGCTCCTGTGGTGGAGAGGCTGCGCTTCCTGTTCAACGAGCTGAGGCCGGCCGTCAGTAACGACCTGTCGGTCGTCTGCAAGATGAAGCTGCTGAGCTCCCAGCCCCGCTGGAAGACCATCACCCGCAAGCTGATCCGTGAGCTGAGGAAGAAGAGAGGTGAGCTGGGCCGAGCGCACACACCCACGTGACCCCAGCCGGGGTCGGGGTTACACCTCCGCCTCCCCACTCGGCCTGCCGCCGCTCCAGGCCCCCTGCTCTCTCCTACGCCCCCGCTACATCTGAGGGGAGAGCTGAGTTTGGTTAAACTGGGCACTGGATGCCTGTGTGTTTTCTCTGTCTCCTCCCCCCCCCCCCAGTGCCTAAGAAGTTGGAGTCGGCTGATGTGGAGGAGTGTAAGCAGGAAAGGGACGGGACCAATGAGGAGGAGCCCCCCCTTCCCATCAGCCCCCCGCCTGTGGACAAGAAGCAAACCGCCGTCATATCACCCAAGGTGCGGCGTCCTCGTGCCTCCTGACGGCCCCTCCTCGCCCTCTGATGGCCAATCGTCTCCCCTTTGAACTGGATGCATTTCATCCTGTTGTTGTGCTGTACTCCTGAGTCTCATTCTGCCTGCACCCCCCCTTTATGATAACACACTCACTCCCTGTGCTTTTCTGTGTGTGTGTGCAGCAGGATAAGTGGCAGCCCCTGCTGAACTCCGTCGCGAGCGTTCAGAAGTATCGCTGGCTCAAGCCCAGCCTGCAGGGCTGCTGCTCCCAGTCCAGCCTCATGGGCACCATCGTGGAGTTCTCCCTTAAAGAGGAGCCGCTCGACGTCGAGAAGATGAGGAAGTGCCTCCTCAAACAGGTTGGAGGATCCCGAGAGCTTTAACGATCCCTTCCACAACTTCTGCCCACTCTGTGGGCTCCATGTCCTGTTCGTTTAAAAAAAAAAAAAATTCTGAAGTGATATTAGTAATGCAGTAATGTATTAAGTCCTTTGGCTTGATGCGTGACAATATCATTATAGTATTTTAATAGGAGTCTAATGCCACTTCCCTCTCCAGTTGGAGCGGGCAGAGGTGAGGCTGGAGGGAATTGACACCATGCTCAAGCTGGCATCCAAAAGCTTCCTGCTGCCTTCCGTACAGTACGCCATGCTCTGTGGCTGGCAAAGACTCATCCCTGAAGGGCCCAGTATAGGGTGAGTGGGCAAAACCCTGCTGTAGAAGTCCCATCCATCCCTCCATCCCTCCATCCCAGAGGGATGTGTGTAAAGAGCATATTTTCCATACGGTGCATTGCTTCTGCCCCCGCGTAGGGAGCCGCTGTCCGACTGCCTGAAGAACGTGGACCTCATCCCTCCCTTTAACCGCATGCTGTTGGAGGTCACCTTCGGCAAGCTGTACACCTGGGCCATCCACAACATCCGCACCATCCTGCTGGAGGCCAGCGGGCGCTTTAAGGAGCTGGGTACGCCTCCGTCGCACGCCTCCCTCCCGCCTCTCTCCCGCTCGCCATCTCAGATGCCCTCGAGATGCTGCCGAGGTTTTTTCGGCCCCAGTCCGCCGTAGTGATTTGCGCGTGTCTCGTCCCTCCCGCAGGGGTGCAGCCGGTGCCTCTGCAGACCATCACCAACGAGAACCCGGCGGGGCCCAGTCTGGGCACCATCCCCCACGCCCGCTTCCTGCTGGCCATGCTGCACATGCTCACGCTGAAGCACGGAGCCAACAGCCTCAGCCTGCTGTTCAACTCGGGCGCGCTGGCCCTCACGCAGAGCGTGCTGCGCCACATCGGTCAGACCCCGCGCCTCCACACGCCAGGGCTCTTCTGCACCCCCGAGTCTCGGTCGTTGTTCCTCGAAGTGTCTGGTGTAATGATGCAGCTGCTTATCCATTGCGCCTTTCTGTCTCCAGGTCCCAGTTCAGACAGCAGTGAGGAAGACTTGTGCTCTGGAGCTCACGGCGGCTCCGCCACCGTGCTGGAGGAGTCCAGGAAGGAGACGACCCCCGTGCAGCTGCCCGCCTCCGGGCCTGAGCTTGCCGCCATGATGAAGATCGGCACCCGGGTCATGAGAGGCCAGGACTGGAAGTGGGGAGACCAGGCGCGTGCCAACCCAATGCTACACATATTACTGTACAAGTCCTGGATCTCCAGAGAACTGGTGCGTGTGAAGGTGTTGATGTATTTATTTATTCGTGTGCTGTAGGACGGCCCCCCTCCGGGTCTGGGCCGTGTGATTGGTGAGCTAGGCGAGGACGGCTGGATCCGTGTGCAGTGGGACACCAGCAGCACCAACTCCTACAGGATGGGCAAAGAGGGCAAATACGACCTGAAGTTGGCCGAACCCCCGCCTGCCGTCCAGCCTGCCACCGAGGACTCTGACACGGAGGACGACGCTGGTGAGGGCAGGTCGTCCCGGTGTGGTGAACGGGCCTCGCGTCCGCGGCCGGTGCGGTAAAGCGCTCTTGTTTCTCTCTCCACGTCCTTTTGGTTAGAAGGCGAGGTGGCGGAGAAGAGCGCTCACCCCACCGCCGTCATGCTGACCAGCACGGTCAACCTGCTGAAGTCTCTGGCCCTGTCGTCCGGGATTCACACGGAGGTGATGCAGGTGGACGCCACCAGGACGCTGTGCGGCCTCCTCCGCATGCTGGTGGAGAGCGGAGCCAACGACCAGGCCGGTAACCGCCGCCCGCTGGAGCTACACGGAGGAGCTGGAAGTGATGCTTTTGTGATGAAGTGGAAAATCATGTGGCCATCATTTTCAGACTGTGTGTGTGTGTGTGTGTGTGTGTGTGTCAGGCTGTCCCTCTCACAGACTGGTGTGTCGCGAGCAGCACCGGAGCTGGTGCACTCTGGGCTTCATCCGCAGCATTGCCCTCCTGCCCCAGATGTGCAGCACTCTCAGCTCCTCTGGCTGGATCAGCCTGCTCATCCGCATAGTGGAGGGCCACCAGTCCTTCACCGCCATCACACTGCAGAGACAGGTGTGGCCCCCACACACACACACACACACGCACACACACCCTGCCCTCGCAAGCTTTCCCGCCCGGCAGGACAGAGCAGGTAGGCGTGCGGTTCCAGGTCTGCGTGTAGTGACCGCTGGTTTGCCTCCCCCTCCCTGCCAGATCCTGGCCCTGCGCTTACTGCAGGCGGTGCTGCCCTCCTGGGACAGAACGGAGCGCTCGCAGGACATGAAGTTCCTGGTGGAGAAGCTCTTCGGCTTCCTGGGCAGCCTGCTGAGCACCTGCTCCTCAGACCTGCCGCTGCTCCGAGGTAAGGAAGGTGCGGCTGTGAGTGCAGTGTGCTCTTCATCCCTTCCCAGTGCACACTGCTAGTGCACACTACTCACAGCACTGCACACTACCCTTTAGAGGGGTTATACGCACACAAACGTACACTTGCCCCCCGTGATGAGATGCATTCAGGTCTTTGGGTTGTTCATGTATTTTCACATTTGTGGTGTATTCTTGCAGATAACTTCAATATGCCATTTAAACACAAAACTGCAGAGAGGACGTTTGATGTTTAGACTATTTTGTGACCTCTTTCATTTGGTCTGCAGAGAGCTCTCTACGTAGGAGGAAGTCCCGCCCCCAAGCTTCTTTGACAGCCACTCACAGCAGCACACTAGCGGAAGAGATTGTGGCTGTTTTACGCACGCTGCACTCTCTTAACCAATGGAATGGCCTCATCAACGAATATATTAACTCCCAACTAAGTGGTATTGGAGACGTGATGGCAGGGCGACCTTCAGAAGCGGTACCACATCTTGGCAATCTTTCCAAATCTGATGATGTCCATACTGCAGGCAGCTGCTTAAATGTTGGACTAAAGTCTCATGGGCTCCGTGTCTCTGTGGGTCTCTTAGGCACTGCTGGAAGACTACATGCCCAATGCGGAGGCACCGGTTGTGGGCAGCCTGATGGCTGTGCTGGCTGTGATTGGTGGGATTGATGGGCGTCTGCGATTGGGCGGTCAGGTGCTCCACGAGGAGCACGGGGAAGGCACGGTTATGCGCATCACACCTAAAGGACGAATCACCGTGCAGTTCCACGAAATGAGGACGTACCGAGTGTGTCCGCTGAGCCAGCTCAAACCGGTACGCACATGCAGACGAATAAACGAACACGAAGCGGTTCTCCTACAGATAATGTGTTGAAGAGCAAACAAGAACTGCTACTTGGGGGCACACACTCATGCTCCATGCTCATACGCAGTGCTGAGATGTTTAATGTTCGTTTTCTTGTTCTTCTCCCTCGGTTTGTTCTTGTCAGCTGCCCGTGGTTCCCTTCAGCGTTCAGAACCTGCCCTTCACAGACCCTATGCTGACCGTGTGGGCTCAACTTGTCAACCTGGCAGGGAGCAAACTGGAGAAACGGCGCATGAAGAAATCCCTTAGCAGAGGACCTGCCGGTACACACACACACACACACACACTTTCAGACTTACACTCTTGGAGACCAGAGCCCAATTAGATGCCCTCAGAACATCATAGCTCACCACAGCACGCTTGGCATGGATGTCAGACGGTCCGGTGACCCCCAGTTTTCTAGTGAATCCAGTCACTTCGAGTAGCCTGCAGTAGCTTATGATCTGCCGGTTCCGAGTCCATTGACCAGGAGCGTGAGCACTTCTGGGCTGCATACACATGTATGGGAGACTGACTGTGTGTGTGTGTGTGTGCGTGTTCCTGCAGCGGACCAGGTGGACGTGCACCTTCTGCGATGTCAGCAGCTGCGTCTGTACGTGCTGAAGGCGGCGCGCGCCCTGCTGTCCCACCAGGACAAGCTCCGGCAGATCCTCTCCCAGTCGGCCATCCTGGACACCAGCCCCAACCCCAGCGGTAAGGCCACATCTACCACCACCTGCCTGGTCTCTGCAGCAGGGATCTATTTGACAGCCAATAATATAATGGTTAATAGAGCTTGTTGTGTCTGTTAGGTCTATAGACTTTATTATAATGCTATATTAGGGTATAATGGGATTTGTCAGTATTATTGTCACCATATAGGCTAACCAAGAACAAACCAAACTCTTCTTATGATGAATACAGCCACTGGTGCTGCATGGGTTTGCTGATTGTCTGGTCCATACGTGGTGAGGTTTAGCTTCATGTAGGCTTTAAGGCTCATATCAGTTAACTGTGAGCATAGGTTGGTCTTTGTATTCTTCAGACAAGAGACTCAGAGAGCCCAACATAGCCAGTATGGCAATACGGACATGCTGCACTGTGGGGTACGTGACGAGAAGCTCGTTCCAGGATTGAGAATCCGCTCGTCTTTGGACTAAAGTATCTCTGTCCGCTCGTGTTCACGAAGTGCAGAAGACGACTGGTTTAGTGAGTCTGATTTAAGAGGTCCAGCTTTGCTTTAAATGCAAACGCTACCTGTAGGAGGTGGGAGGACAGGCTGCCTTCCCAGGATGCTTTGCATTTTGAGCTAGTTTATATTCCCAGTGTCCATGACAACTGCAGGAGGCACTCAACAGGCTTAATTTCTAGAAAAGTCCTGAATCCCCCCCCGACAAACATCTTTACCTCACACTTAGGAATCCACCCATGTTAGTGCCGCCCAGGCCTGTGGGCGTGGACATGTTGCTATGGCGATGACTAGGGAGATGCTTGGGTTGCGTGTTGTAACTCCCCCTCTGTTCAGCTTCGTGTGACCTTTCATATGTAAATGGTTGGATGCAACCAAAGCTGTTGGAGCTGCTACATGCATAGTAATTACAAGCCATAGTAATTATGATTTCTGATTGATTAATTATGTTGCAATTATGTTGATTTGTTGTCAGCATTTTTGTTAATTCCCTTCTGAGTGTTGATTTAACCGTGTGTGTGTGTGTGTGTGTGTGTGTGTGTGTGTGTGTGTGTGTGTGTGTGTGTGTGTGTGTGTGTGTCACGCCTACAGAGGAGCAGGTTGTGGCGTCCCCTGACGTGGGGGACTTGTCCCCCGAGGGCCCTTTGCCTCCCCTCATCCTGCTCCAGCAGCTGCTCTCTGCTGCCACTCAGCCTTCCCCCATCAAAGCCATCTTCCACAGGCAGGAGCTGGAGGTCAGTGCCCCAGTCCTCCCCCCCCCCCACCCGCTTGGCGCCCACGCCGCCGTTGCGTCTGCCCCCCTAAGCGCCGCCCTCCCTGTGCCCTGCAGGCTGCGGCCCTGGCCGTGTGCCAGTTCCTGGCCGTGGAGGCCACCCACCCGTCGTCGCCGTCGTTCGAGGAGAGCAGCTCGAGCGAAGCCACCACGCCCGTCACCGCGCAGCAGCAGCACGTGCGGCCACCCAAGCAGAAGAAGCACAAGAGCTCGCCCGCGCCCCCCGCGCCCATCGCCCTGCAGCTCATGGAGATGGGCTTCCAGAGGAGGAACATCGAGTTTGCCCTCAAATCACTGTCCGGATCCACAGGCAGTGCCTCTGGTGTTCCAGGTAGTGTGTTCAGATGCGTCCGACTTTGGGTGTTTGATGTCACTTTGCAATGGAAACTGATTTTTGTTTGTGTGTGTGTGTGTGTGTGTGTGTGTATGTGTGTGTGAATGCACGTTAGGCGTGGAGGCATTAGTTGGCTGGCTGTTGGATCATCCTGATGTGCATGCCACAGAGTTGTCTGATGCCGAGACAGTGTCTGATGAGTACTCTGATGAAGAGGTGCTGGAGGAACTAGAGGAACCTGACACAGCGTTCCCTGTGGTATATACACACACACACACACACACACACACACACATACACATATACACATCATGGAGAAAGTCACTCTCTCACTGTTTCTTTCTGTCTTTCTCGCAAGCCTCCTGGAGTCGTGGTCACTGAGAGTCAGACATTTAAGAAGAGGACAGACTTCCAGAGCAACGATGACTATGCAGTCTACGTGCGGGAGAACGTTCAGGTACACTCTGCAGATGCGTCATTACTCATGCTGTGTGGCGTGGCGTGTTGAAGCTGATGGTGGAGGCCTGTCTGGGTTTTCATTTGTGTTTTTCTTTTGCTATTTATGTGAACGCACTGCTGACTGGTCTGGAGTGGCGTTCTGATACAAGTGGTGCTGTTTCAGGTTGGGATGATGGTGAAGTGCTGCAGGACGTATGAAGAGGTGTACGAAGGAGATGTGGGCAAGGTGATCAAGCTGGACCGAGATGGCCTCCATGACCTGAACGTGCAGTGTGATTGGCAGCAGAAAGGAGGCACCTACTGGGTCCGCTACATCCACACTGAACTGCTGGGTACTGACTGATCCACACCCACACTGACCTGCTGGGCACTTGCACACCCACACTGACCTGCTGGGCACTTGCACCTCCACACCCACACTGACCTGCTGGGCACTTGCACCTCCACAACCACATTGACCTGCTGGGCACTTGCACCTCCACAACCGCACTGACCTGCTGGGCACTTGCACCTCCACACCCACACTGACCTGCTGGGCACTTGCACCTCCACAACCACATTGACCTGCTGGGCACTTGCACCTCCACAACCACACTGACCTGCTTGCACATCCGCTTTGCTGTCACTACTGGACTTGTTGCTCTGAAAGAACCAACTTTTCCTGGAGCCTCAAATATGTTCAGAACACTGACGTTATGGAGTAAACGGAGCTGTTGGAGTTTCCTAATAGGACCGTTTGTGTTTGCTCCGTGTCTCAGGGTTTCCTCCCCAGAGCTCTCCGTCCCACATAAAGATTGGGGACAAGGTGCGCGTGAAGCCCTCTGTTACAACACCCAAGTATAAGTGGGGCTCTGTCACTCACAGAAGTGTGGGCTCAGTCAAAGGTGAGGTTTACGCACACCAAGCGGCCTGACTCTTATTTGGGAGAGGAGCGTTTTAATGTTGTCGTATCTAGATTTAGTGATGTCTTAACAGCACCTGCAAAGTAATACAGTAATGTTGGTGTGGGTTCAGCTTTCAGCGCCAATGGGAAGGACGTGATAGTAGATTTCCCTCAGCAGTCGCACTGGACAGGCCTGCTGTCGGAGATGGAGCTGGTGCCTAGTGTCCATCCTGGCGTCAGGTATGCATGTGTGTGTGTGTGTGTGTGTGTGAACATGCAGAACCGCAGACCGAGCGGTTCACTATTGAAGCGTGTACTGTCCTCTCTGCTGATTGGATTGGGGCTTTCGCGTCCGCAGGTGCGACGGCTGTCAGATGTTCCCCATTAATGGCCCCAGGTTTAAGTGTCGCACCTGTGATGACTTTGACTTTTGCGAGAGCTGCTTCAAAACGCGCAAGCACAACCCCAGGCACTCCTTCGGCCGCATCAACGAACCAGGTCCGCCTCACTAGGGACGATCCGATTCCATTTGATCAGATCGTGACCATAAAGCTGACCTCTGACCTCCTACCCCTGCAGGTCAGTCTCCGGCTTTTAGCGGGCGCTCTGGGAAGCAGCTGAAGAGGCACGCGTGCCGGCAGCGGGGAATGCTGATAGATGATTGGTCGAGAGCAGTGAGGAACCTCAGCGTGTCCTCCTCCATTAACCAGGCCTCTCGACTGCTAGACTGCGGAGAGCAGTGCTGGCAGTCGTCTGGCTCACAGGGCAAGGTGTGTGGGTGTGTGTGTGTGTGTGTGTGTGTGTGTGTGTGTGTGTGGATGGCTATGCCAGTGTGAGTCCACAATGCTGAGGAACGTCTTCACAAAAAAACTAAACAAGTAATGGAACATTTATTGTGTGTGTGTGTACACCTGTGTACATGCTCGTCACCACAGCATTGGATCCGACTGGAGCTCTTTCCAGATGTTCTGGTCCACCGGCTGAAGATGACTGTTGACCCAGCAGATAGTAGCTATATGCCTTCACTGGTGGTGGTGTCAGGTATTAAACTACAGACCTCCTACAGTAGAAGCTAATTTTTTTTTGTCCAACACGACCTTTAATGGGATTGCTTCTTAATTTGGTTAGGTGGAAGCTCTTTGAACAACCTGATCGAGCTGAAAACCATCAACATCAACCCTACAGACACTACTGTCTCCCTGCTAAATGACTGCACCGAGGTAGGATAACTCGCCGTGTACCTCTGCCCTGTCGATCGCTCAGCTGAGTTGAGAGCTTTTTGCGTGTGTATTTTCAGTATCACAGGTATATTGAGATCGCTATAAAACAGTGTCGGAGCTCTGGTATCGACTGTAAGATCCATGGCCTGAGCATCGTAGGTCGTATCCGTGCTGAAGATGAAGATCTGGCTACGGTGCCTTTCCTAGCGTCGGACAACGAGGAGGAGGAAGATGACAAAGCAGCTACTGGGAGGTTTGTGTTTCTACAGGACACAGATGATGGTGGAAACGTGAAGGACGCTGGCAGTCTGGGGCCTTTTTCTGTCTGCGTAGCTTTTCTATTACTGGACCACTGCTGAAGGTTCTGTCTCTTGCTTCAGCTTGGCCCGCAAGAGGACCTCCGGGCTTGAATCTGCTGCCACCATCAGAACCAAAGTGTTTGTATGGGGTCTCAATGATAAGGACCAGCTGGGAGGCCTCAAAGGCTCGAAGGTCAGTGCCCTGGAGCACTCGCAGCGTCTTGATGTAAATACTGAGTGACGGTTGGTTTTAAGAGCTGCGGAGCTTTGATGTCTTCTGATACTCAACACCCTCTTTTTCATGGTACCCCAGATCAAAGTCCCGTCATTCTCAGAGACTCTCTCGGCTCTCAATGTAGTGCAGGTGTCCGGCGGCTCCAAGAGCCTGTTTGCAGGTGAGCTTATTCCTGGCCCACACAGTGCTCCACCAAAACAAAAAAACTAACCTATTACAGTTGTAATATAGGCAAGTACGCAACCCGTTATGACGTGAAGTGGTTATTTGTTGGAACAGTTACTTCAATCAGTCGCCCATTTGAATTTGTGCATCTATGGTCTGTTTTCAAAGCTGTTGCCAGCCTGATGGCGTGTGTGTGTGTGCAGTGACCGCGGAGGGGAAGGTGTACGCGTGCGGGGAGGCCACCAACGGACGTCTGGGCCTGGGCCTGTCCAGCGGCACCATTCCCATCCCCCGCCAGGTCTCCGCTCTGGGCAGCTACGTGGTGAAGAAGGTTGCTGTGCACTCAGGTAGGCGCCTGTTCCCTCTGCTCTGCTGGGGGTGTGCTGGTTTAGCCCGGCAGTGCCGACAGCTTCAGGATCTACAACTAGGGTCACTGTTCTCCGCCCGTGTGTTCAGGGGGACGCCACGCCATGGCTCTGACGGTGGACGGCAAGGTCTTCTCTTGGGGCGAAGGAGACGATGGTAAACTGGGGCATTTCAGCAGAATGTAAGTTTCGTCTGTGTTCGCGCCTCGGGGGGGGGCGCGTGGGCCTTTCCAGTGAAGCTAAGCGTGTCTCCAGGAACTGCGACAAGCCGCGGCTGATCGAGGCGCTGAAGACCAAGCGCATTCGAGACATAGCCTGCGGAAGCTCGCACAGCGCCGCCATCACGTCCAGCGGAGAGCTGTACAGCTGGGGCCTGGGAGAGTACGGCCGCCTCGGCCACGGAGACAACACCACCCAGCTCAGGCCTAAACTGGTACCGTGCTCGCCACGCCGTCCTCCTCACCCGTGGTGCCGCTCCAGCACCTCACGTCTCTGACGCCCCCTCCTAAGATTTGATCTTTCTGCTTTTGTAGGTTAAGGTTCTGTTGGGTCACCGGGTTATTCAGGTGGCTTGTGGGAGCCGCGATGCCCAAACTCTGGCCCTTACAGATGAAGGTATAAACCGTGTCCTCACAGTCTGCTTTGAGATGTCTGGCTAATGTGTACCGTGTTCTATTAAGAGTAGCAGTTTTTTTTTTTTTTGCTTAACAGCTGTGTATTTTGTATGTGTGTAGGCCTGGTGTTTTCCTGGGGAGATGGTGATTTTGGCAAGCTGGGCCGAGGTGGAAGCGAAGGTTGCAACGTCCCTCAGAACATCGAGCGTCTCAACGGGCAGAGCGTGTGTCAGATCGAGTGTGGAGCTCAGTTCTCTCTCGCTCTCACCAAGTCTGGAGTGGTCTGGACCTGGTACGCTGTCCCACTGTAGCTCAACAGATCCTTTAAATCAGTGTGATGTTTTCTGGATCAGATAGGAAGGAAGAGAACAGGTGGCAGGTGTGAACACAACACACTCCATCAAACGGATTCACTCGGTTTTAGTTATCCGCTGGTTCCCTGGAGTCACCTCTGCAGCCCACAGATGACACTCGCACAGGAGAATGAGGGATAACTGTGATTAAGTTTGCTGTTCTCGATAGCGTCTGGAGCATGTCCCCTTGTCCCTGTGCAGGGGGAAGGGTGACTACTTCCGCCTGGGTCACGGCACCGACGTGCACGTGCGGAAGCCCCAGATGGTGGAGGGCCTGCGGGGCAAGAAGATCATTCACGTGGCCGTGGGAGCGCTACACTGCCTGGCCGTCACAGACGCAGGGCAGGTGGGTCGCGCCGACACGCCCGCCAGGGTCCTCGATCAGACTGTAGATGGGTTGTTTTTTTCCGTACATTCCTTAGTAATGTACTTAGTAATGCAGTGCTGTTGTTGAACTGGACCCGTTTGTATAAGGATTCTGCCCTTCGCGTGTGCAGGTGTATGCGTGGGGCGATAATGACCACGGGCAGCAGGGCAACGGCACCACCACGGTGAACAGGAAGCCCACTCTTGTGCAGGGCCTGGAGGGCCAGAAGATCACGCGCGTGGCTTGCGGCTCCTCCCACAGCGTGGCCTGGACCACCGTGGATGTCACCACACCCTCCGTCCACGAACCCGTCCTGTTCCAGACCGCGCGGGACTCGCTGGGAGCCTCTTACCTGGGTAAAATGACCCCTGCTGGCTCTGCCTTCCAGAGTTTGGCTGGCACCTTCCGTCTCATCAACCATCCCTCCGTGTGCCATTAAACCTGGTGCCAATTCCTAACAGTCGAACTGGAGATTGAACTGGGTTTGCTGACTGGACTTTGTTTGTGGTGCAGGCGTGCCGTCGGACAGCGACCCGTCCTCGCTGAGCAACAAGCTGAGCGGACCGAGCAGCGCGCGGCCCAACCGGCCGTCCCTGGCCAAGATCCTACTGTCTCTGGACGGGAACCTGGCCAAGCAGCAGGCGCTGTCCCGCGTGCTGTCCGCCCTGCAGATAATGTATGCCAGGTATCGTCCCGCTGCGACCGACCTCCCAGCGTCTCGCTGCCATCCCAACGTTCCCGCCAAGTTGGCTCAGACCTCTTAATGGATCGCAACCTTGGAACACACAGCATGATATTTTAAGTGCTGGAATGCTGAGGTATAGAACTATAACACACTCTTTGATAGCACAGTGTGTGTGTGTGTGTGTGTGTAGGGATGCGGTGGTGGGAGCCCTGATGCCGGCCTGCATGATGCCCGTGGAGTGCCCGTCCAGCTCCCCTGTGCCTCCGTCAGACTGCTCCACCATGACCAGCCCCTCGGAGGCGGAGGGCCCTGCTGTGTCTGCGGACCCTGAGGAGTGTGGCAGCCCTCACCCCTGGCAGGACGGCAAGAGGGGAGAGGTGGATCTCCATCGCCTTCCTCTCTTCACTTATACACACACAGAAGGCAAAGATCTGTCTGCTTGGCGTTTGTTGACTGTGTTGTGCGGTCACTAGGTGCCGTCCTCCGAGGACGCGATCACCCCGTCGTCGGCCGTCACGCCGTCTGCGGCCGCTGCCTCCTCGCGACCCTTCATCCCAGTCACGGACGACCCTGGGGCGGCCAGCATCATCGCCGAAACCATGACCAAGACCAAAGAGGTCAGCCGTGCTTCACCGCTCTTCTCCCGGAGCCGCTGGTGCTGTCGGATGTACGTGGGGAAGCTCTCGCCGCAACGTGCATGTGTCTCACTTGCCTTCTCCTCTCTACAGGATTCGGAGAACCAGAACAAAGCGTCGGGTCCCGAGCCCCAGTACCTGGACGAGTTCTCCAGTCTGCTGGTGCCGGATGACACGCGGGTGATGGTGGACCTGCTGAAGCTGGCGGTCTCTGTGCGCTCGGGCGAGAAGGGGAAGGAGGTGCTGTCTGCCGTGCTGTCTGGCATGGGCACCGCCTACCCACAGGTGTCCCCGCCTCTTCCTGTCCTCACAGCTCACCTACGTCTGACTTCCTCTCTTTGCGCTTATGGGTTGTTGTACGAAACTCAAAGTCCGCGCCTGTGTGTGTGAACGTGGCGTGTGTGAACGCAGGTGGCCGACATGCTGCTGGAGCTGTGTGTGACGGAGCTGGAGGACGTGGCTACCGACTCTCGCAGTGGCCGCTTGTCCTCACAGCCTGTGGTGGTGGAGAGCAGCCACCCCTACACTGACGACACCTCCACCAGCGGAACCGTCAAAATCCCAGGTCAGGCCCCCCTGGCTTCTACAGAGGTGTTTCCCCCTCACTGCGAGGGGAGGCTTGTCACGGAAAGAGTTTTTTTTTTTTTACTTTTGCTATCTCAGGTGCCGAAGGGCTGCGAGTGGAATTTGATCGGCAGTGTTCTACAGAGAGACGTCACGACCCGTTAACGGTCATGGATGGAGCCAACAGGATTGTGTCTGTGCGATCAGGTGACTCCCACATCCGTGCGTGCTTGTGTGTGCTCGTGTGCGCGCTCACCTACGTCTCGCTCACAGCGTGTCCCGTTTCAGGGCGCGAGTGGTCAGACTGGTCCAGCGAGTTGAGGATCCCCGGAGACGAGCTGAAGTGGAAGTTCACCAGTGACGGTTCCGTGAACGGCTGGGGGTGGCGCTTCACCGTCTATCCCATCATGCCCGCTGCTGGTGCGTTCCTCACCCTGCGCTCTCCACCAGCCCCTGGTCCCCTGCTCTGTGCCTCTCCGTGCACCCTGGTCCATAACCACTTTCGCTTCACCCTTCCCAGGTCCTAAAGACCTCCTGTCTGACCGCTGCATCCTGTCCTGTCCGTCTATGGACTTGGTCACCTGCCTGCTGGACTTCCGCCTCAACTTCGCCTCCAACCGCAGCATCGTGCCCAGGCTGGCTGCCTCTCTTGCGGCCTGCGCCCAGCTCAGCGCCCTGGGTAAGTGCGGACACACGCGGGGCCCTCCCCCAGCGCCGGAGCTCGTGTCTAACAGAACCTACTCAACACTGAAATACGGCTTTGCCGTCTTTTAAAACGCGCGGTTCTGTTGCTGTGTGTGCGCGCGTGGTGTCGACCAGCGGCCGGACACCGTATGTGGGCCCTGCAGCGGTTGAGGAAGCTCCTGACCACCGAGTACGGCCAGTCCATCAACATCAACCGTCTGCTGGGAGACAGCGAGGGAGAGACTCGCTCTGTGGTCAGTCCAACCGCACTGGTCTCTCCTGGAAGACTCACATTTAACACGTCTCACTCAAGTGCAGGTCGTTTAAGTCTGGCATGCCGGGCGTGTGGTGAAGGAGGCATTGCAGTTTTATTGATTACTCAGTACGTGAGGCGCTAGATTGTGTGTAAGGGTGAAATCTTTTGCAGGACGTCATTTGGAGCGGTGACTGACCAAATGTTGTGTGCTGCTGTAGAGTTTTACAGGCAGTGCTCTGGCCGCCCTGGTGAAGGGGCTTCCTGAGGCTCTGCAGAGGCAGTATGAGTATGAGGACCCCATTGTCAGAGGAGGCAAACAACTGCTACACAGCCCCTTCTTTAAGGTGTGTGTGTGCGCGCATTCTGTGAACAGATGGCAAAGCACTTTGTGAGTCGCTCTGGTTAAGAACATCTGCTAAATGTAAAGTGTGTGTTGGTGAAATGTTGCTCTGTTCAGGTGCTGGTGGCACTTGCGTGCGATCTGGAGTTGGACACACTGCCCTGCTGCGCCGAGACTCACAAGTGGGCGTGGTTCCGCCGTTACTGCACCGCCTCCAGAGTGGCGGTGGCCCTGGACAAGAGGACGCCCCTGCCCCGCCCCTTCCTGGACGAGGTGCCACGACAAAAACCGAAATACCTAAAGGTTCTTATGGAAGATTATCTGGCGTTTCTTTCATTATTGCATTATGGGAACTGCTTGGTCGGCTTGTTTAGGTTTCCAAGAAGATCCGTGAGCTGATGGCGGATCATGAGTCCATGAATGGTCTCCATGAAAGCCACGAGTTGTTCAAACGAGAGCATGACGAGCAGCTGGTGCAGTGGATGAACAGGTGGGTGCTGTGGCGCACACACACACACACACACACACACACCTCGCTGCAGCTCAGAGCTGCTGGTAAAGCTCACCAGCCCCGGGGCCTCACCGCCACTGTCCCGCTCCAGACGGCCGGACGACTGGACCCTGTCGGCGGGAGGCAGCGGCACCATCTACGGCTGGGGCCACAATCATCGGGGCCAGCTGGGGGGCATCGAGGGGGCAAAAGTGAAGGTTCCCACGCCGACGGAGGCCCTGGCCACTCTGCGCCCCATCCAGCTCATCGGCGGGGAGCAGACTCTCTTTGCAGTGACTGCAGATGGGAAGGTACGTCATGCCCCTGCCCCTGCCCCTGCGTCATGCATCATGTCCCTGCGTCATGCCCCTGCCCCTGTCCCTGCGTCATGCATCATGTCCCTGCGTCATGCCCCTGCCCCTGTCTCTGTGTCATGCCCCTACCCTTGTCCCTGCGTCATGCATCATGTCCCTGCGGGCATCACTGTTCGTTTGTGCATCCGTTGCTATTATTTGAAAGGCTCTCTGTTTATCAGAGGACTCTCTTGTCTTAGCAGATGCTCCTTGTCAGGTTCGTCACATCAGTGTAGATGTTTGCAGAACCTTTCTCCTGTCTTGTGTACGCCCCTCTCTGTGAGCTGGGCCACAGCAGCCGTCACACCCCCCCTCTCTCTCTCCCCAGCTCTACGCTACAGGCTACGGAGCCGGAGGGCGTCTGGGCATCGGCGGCACGGAGTCCGTCTCCATGCCGACGCTGCTGGAGTCCATCCAGCACGTGTTCATCAGGAAGGTGGCGGTGAACTCTGGGGGGAAGCACTGCCTGGCCCTCTCCTCTGAGGGGGAGGTGTACTCCTGGGGAGAGGCCGAGGACGGCAAGCTGGGCCACGGCAACAGGAGGTGATGGAGCTCTCTGTCTCCATGTTCTCCACACAGATGTTTACGTAGCATATGTGGGGTGAAATTATCATCTGAATTTAGAAATGCCCTGTAGCAAAACTGACCACGAAGGGATTTTCCTTCAAATGGAGCTTTTTTTGTAGTGAACATTTGTTAGACTGTGAACGTCATTCAATAGTGTATGCAGCCTGTAACCATGGAGGAATCGTGGCTGTTCTCGGAGCGGCCAGCAGGTGGCACCCTGTCCCCTTGCGTAGAGCTGGCTGAGCCGTGTGAACAGGTTCCCATGTGTGGTGCGGAAACTGCATGTTCCTTTCTCCCCCGCCCTTTCCTCAGCCCATGTGACCGTCCGCGAGTGATCGAGTCGCTCAGGGGGGTGGAGGTGGTGGACATCGCGGCCGGAGGGGCCCATAGCGCCTGCGTGACGTCCAGCGGAGAGCTCTACACGTGGGGCAAGGGCCGCTACGGACGCCTGGGCCACGGGGACAGCGAGGACCAACTGAAGCCCAAGCTGGTCAGTGTGTGCAGCGCCACACTGGTTGTGTTCATGCTCTCACACACACACACACACACACACACACACACACACAAGTGCCTGTAGACATCACCACCACCCAGCTGAAGGATATTGATATGAATAGCAGACACACAGGAAGTACTTTTGCTGTTTGAGGACTGTTTTGAGTCTCATCTTTTGAATCTGCGGTTTGAAAGGACACGCCTGCGTCCCAGCTCAGAGAGGGCGTGTGAACACAGTCATGGGTTTGAGTGTGACGTGTCCTGTGTGCCATGTGTTAAATGTGTTAGCATTTGCTAAGCACCCGCACGCAGTGTCACAGGCAGGGAATGCTGGGGGCGGGGCCTGTTGCGTGGGTGTTGCTGTGCCTCTCCCAGTTCAGTGTCTAGTGAACGCAGAGGCAAAGGTTCCTACATCACTTACTGGGTGAATATATCTGTTGAGTCAGTATGTTACTGGATGTAAATTGTGTGTGTGTGTGTGTGTGTGTGTTCTCTGCGCAGGTGGATGCTCTGCAGGGCCACAGGGTGATAGATGTAGCATGTGGGAGCGGTGATGCACAGACGCTGTGCCTGACGGATGATGACATGGTGTGGTCGTGGGGGGATGGAGACTATGGCAAGCTGGGCCGAGGGGGTAGCGACGGCTGCAAAGTGCCAATGAAGGCAAGACCCACACCCTAACCCCACCCACACTCCACCCACACTCCACCCGAGGACGTACCCGTGGGTCACGGATGTGTTTGCTCTCTGTGTCTGTGCAGATTGACTCTCTAACTGGGTTGGGGGTCATCAAAGTGGAGTGTGGTTCTCAGTTCTCTGTGGCTCTCACCAAGTCTGGAGCTGTGTACACTTGGTAAGAAGCCTACACGCACTGCAGGACATTACCTTCACACACCGTAGCCCACAGAAGCCTAAAGGGGTGTGTGTGTGCATTCTCAGGGGTAAGGGTGACTACCACAGGCTCGGTCACGGCTCAGACGACCACGTCCGCAGACCTCGGCAGGTCCAGGGCTTGCAGGGCAAAAAGGTCATCGCCATAGCCACCGGCTCCCTCCACTGCGTGTGCTGCACTGACGACGGTAAGATTCCCGATTGAGCTCCGTCATCCACGAAGGATTCGGACCGCGCGTGCCGTGTAAAGACGTGGATGTGTGACGCTGTGGTGTTGCGCGGCGCAGGGGAGGTGTACACGTGGGGCGATAATGACGAGGGCCAGCTGGGCGACGGCACCACCAACGCCATCCAGAGGCCCAGACTGGTGCCCGCCCTGCAGGGCAAGAAGATCAACAGGGTGGCCTGCGGCTCTGCTCACACCCTCGCCTGGTCCACCAGCAAACCCACCAACGCTGGCAAGCTCCCCTCCCAGGTACAGCACCGCCTCCGTGCTCAGTGAAGCCTTGTCGTGTGTGTGTGTGTGTGAACGGAGCATTCCACATAATCTACATAACGCGTGTGTGTGTGTGTGTGTGTGTGTGTGTGTGTGTGACCAATCCAGGTCCCTATGGAGTATAACCACCTGCAGGAGATCCCCATCATAAGCCTGAGGAACAGGCTGTTGCTCCTGCACCACATCTCCGAGCTCTTCTGCCCCTGCATCCCCATGTTTGACCTGGAGGGGCGTCTGGGCCAGACGGGCCACGGGCCCTCAGTTGGCTTCGACACTCTGCGGGGCATCCTGATCTCCCAGGGCAAGGTGAAAGAGCTGGACACACAGACACACATGCACACAGCTGGATTACACCCCCCGCCTCCTTAATATGGTCTGTCCCACCCACTTAGGAAGCTGCATTCCGTAAGGTGGTGCAGGCCACTATGGTGCGGGACCGGCAGCACGGACCAGTGGTGGAGCTGAACCGGATACAGGTGACCGCCCGCGGGCTTCTGCGTGCACACACAGCTGCTGTTGGGCCACCCGGCATCTGCTAAAGCTCCCAATGGGGTTTTCATTGGTTAAACAAAAAAAAAACAAACAACTAAACATTCTTTCTGTATTTCGTTCTCGTCTTTGTCTTTCACACATGACGTTCATGTGCTGTTGCGACTTCAAAGCTGCGCTGGCGTTCAGCCCTGCATGTGACCGCTGTCATAACGCAGGGAATTGGAGCCTTGTGTGTGTGATGTGTGATCTGTGCTCCAGTTAGCAGGGAGCCTCTCCCAGCTCCCACATGCTTCCTTTTCATTGGCCAGTGGGCTGTGTGATCTCTTTAACTGAGAGAAGAGAGGTTACACTCCATAGAACAGAAGTATATAAACAAAGGATCTGTCTCTCTCTCTCTCTCTCTCTCTCTCAGGTGAAGCGCTCTCGCAGTAAGGGAGGCTTAGCGGGACCAGATGGCACCAAGTCTGTCTTTGGGCAGATGTGTGCGAAGATGAGCTCCTTCAGCCCTGACAGCCTGCTCTTACCTCACCGCGTCTGGAAGGTCAAGTTCGTAGGTACGTTTGCACCTGAACAGGAACATGTTTAGAGCATCATTATGAATCACCTGTTTGTGTGTGTCGGTTGTTTTCATTGACTATTTTTTTTTTATTGTCAATTGCTCTGACTTCAGTCACTCTGCACCTGTGTGTGGCGTATTTACACCCCCGTGTGTGTGTGCGTGTGTGTGTGTGTTCAGGTGAGTCAGTAGATGACTGTGGTGGCGGCTACAGTGAGTCTATCGCAGAGATGTGTGAAGAGCTCCAGAACGGCCTCACTCCACTGCTCATCGTGACCCCCAACGGCAGAGACGAGTCTGGGGCCAACAGGGACTGTTTCCTGCTCAACCCCACTGCCAAAAGCCCCCTGCACCTCACCATGTTCCGCTTCTTAGGTAGGGACCCAGAGCCGCCCCCGTCAGCTCCACCCACTGACCTGCTGGCAACGCCTTAGTGACCGATGTCTGTCCTCACAAACCTTTGCCTGTGTTGCTCGGTGCAGTAATAAGTAAAGTGATTGGTGTGTGTGTGTGTGTGTGTGTGTGTGTGTGTAGGAGTACTTCTGGGCATAGCTATCCGCACAGGCAGTCCCCTAAGTTTATACCTCGCTGAACCTGTGTGGAAACAGCTTGCTGGCATGAACCTGACAATTGCCGATCTCAGTGAGGTAAGGTTTTGTGTGTGTGTGTGTGTGTGTGTGCGCGCGCATGGCATTTGTATGCCTTCTGCGCATTCCAGAATCACTCACGGTGCTTCCTGAAAGTGGAGGTGGTCCCTTACCAGAGCGCCTTTGAAGAAAGAAAAAAAAAAGCATGAATTAGTGTGCATTTCAGATTATGGAAATCCCTCCTAAATCCTACATACATCACATGACCAAAGGCGCAGACAGACGTCGCCTTGTCTACATCTCCCCCAGGACGAGCAGGCAGGCATCCCAGCTCTCCCTCCAGTGC
Organism: Brachyhypopomus occidentalis; assembly: GCA_020368025.1. NCBI lineage: Eukaryota > Metazoa > Chordata > Actinopteri > Gymnotiformes > Hypopomidae > Brachyhypopomus > Brachyhypopomus occidentalis. The sequence continues at coordinate 3,783,007 of JAGXOD010000025.1, read as the reverse complement.
AGATATAAGCCATTTTCTCAGCACTTATACCATGTGGAACATATGTGCTTTAATCCCTTTCATTTACCTCTTCCACTACATGTTTAGAAGTCATAGCACAGAAATGTAAATGTACACCTTTTGATGTATTGGATTCAGAATTATTTTAGCTGTACAGTCTGTGTAGGGGGGGTCACTTCCTGTCACCATTTTCAATTACTCTTGAGTGCAATGAATCGCTTCTTCCGCCACTCCTCTTCTTCTTCCCCCAATCATTCTGTATCCAATACAGGTGTGTGTGTGTGTGTGTGTGTGTGTGTGTGTGTGTGTGTGTGTGTGTGTGTGTGTGTGTGTGTGTGTGTGTGTGTGTGTGTGTGTGTGTGTGTGTGTGTGTGTGTGTGTGTGTGTGGGGAGGAGGCCTCTCCTGCATTCACGCTGTAATCACGAGATGCTGAAGTGTGTGTAACGATGGCCTGATCTGCTGCAGAGTGTCCTTTAGTGACAGAGCTTCCCTTGTTCAGGGCCTCCTGCCTTAAGGCATGAGAAAGGTTAAAGAAGAAGTCTGTACACCACAAGACTACGGCAGGATGGCAGATGTGCAGATTCTCACTCGGACGCACGTGCACACACACACACACAGCTAATAGGAGCAATGTGAAAAAAAAAACAACTTTGTTCAGCGTCTACGTTTCATCAGCAGACACTCTTATTCAGAGTGACTTACAAAAGTGCTTTGTCACCTACTCCCAGAATGCATCCCAGCCAGTACAGTAGGTTAGAGTTCAAGATACTATTGAACTAGAATGCTGTTCAAATACAGGAACCAAGGCTGATACCCAGAAATGTGAAATCCATATAAGGTCTATATCAGACAATGATAAGCGCAAACAAGGTCAAACAATACATGCTAGGGGATTTTTTAACCCAACAGCACCCTTTTGTGATTGTGTCTTACTGTTTATACCCTTTTGTGATTGTGTACTGTTATATATTTACAGCTTCTTCTCTGTTACCGTGTGTTTGGGGTGTGTGTGTGTGTGTGTGTGTTCAGGTTGATAAGGACTTCATCCCAGGCCTGATGTATATCCGAGATAACGAGGCGTCTGCGGAGGAGTTTGAGGCCATGCCCCTGTCCTTCACCGTGCCCAACGCCTGCGGACAGGAGGTGCAGCTCAGCTCCAAACACTCACACATCAGCCTGGAGAACCGCACCGAATATGTGCGCCTGGCCATCAGCTACAGGTGAGCACACACACACACACACACACACACACACTCACTCACTCACTCACTCATTTCTACCACATTCGTTTGGTGTGCCAGGCAGACGCATGACCCAAGCACCATTCATAGGGCCTTGTTTATTTTTGTATGCGCATCAGACTGTATTGTTTATGTAAGAGCATCATGTCTTCACACATTCCCATTGACCATGGCTGATGTGCCTTAGAACACTGCGTGTTGGTTGGCGTGTCGGATTTTCCTGACGTCTCAGCGTAAAGCCGTCCGGGCCTGGGAGACCGTTGGGTCTGGGCCTGGGGGAGTGTTTGGTCCGGGTCTGGGGGAGGGCGGGTCTGGGCCTTTAGTGAGCTCCCTCCTGTGCTGCTGTCTGTGCAGGCTGCATGAGTTTGACGAGCAGGTGGCGGCCGTGAGGGAGGGCATGGCCCGCGTGGTGCCCGTGCCTCTCCTCTCACTCTTCACCGGCTACGAGCTGGAGACCATGGTGAGTGCGCAGACACACACCACACACACACACACACACACACACACACACACACACTCCTCTCCACCTCGTTGCACTTGGACACGTGGAGCAGGGAGAATACATCCCCCCCCCCATGGTCTCCCACACTTGTCCGGAGAGGCACAGTCCAGTTTTGGGTCTAGTCCGCTTCATTTGTATCCCTGTGCACGTGCGTCCGCCCTGCAGGTGTGCGGCAGTCCCGACATCCCGCTGCACCTGCTCAAGTCGGTGGCCACCTACAAGGGGGTGGAGCCCACAGCGCCGCTCATCCAGTGGTTCTGGGAGGTGATGGAGTCCTTCTCCAACACCGAGCGCTCGCTCTTCCTCCGCTTCGTGTGGGGACGCACCCGCCTGCCCCGGACGATCGCGGACTTCCGTGGACGTGACTTTGTGGTGCAGGTGAGGACATCTGAACCTGACTGGCTCAGACATATTAAGCCCCTGCCCTCTAACTGGCTTCTGCAGCCATGTTTTCTGAGCCGCGATTGCCATGACGATTATTTGTAACCGCACACCGTCCCAAATCCCCAGTCGCTACTCTAGTCCCATCCTGCCTCATCCACAATGACCCACTTCCCCCCCCCCTCCACCTCCACCTCCACCCCTCCCTCCATCCCCAGGTGCTGGACAAGTACAACCCGCCGGACCACTTCCTGCCGGAGTCCTACACCTGCTTCTTCCTGCTCAAGCTGCCACGCTACTCCTGCAAACTGGTGCTGGAGGAGAAGCTCAAGTACGCCATCCACTTCTGCAAGTCCATCGACACGGACGACTACGCCCGCATCGCCTTGAGTGGGGAGCCTGCCGCCGACGACAGCAGCGACGACTCTGACAACGAGGACGCCGACTCGTTCGCCTCCGACTCCACCCAGGACTACCTTACCGGGCACTGACCGCCGCTGTGGCCCCGCCCACCCGCACGCACAGCACCGCACGCACACTCACGCACACACACACTCCCTGATCAGGAGAAGTCCAAAACACACACGATGCTGCCAAGCAAAGAAAAAGAAAACAAAAACCCTGAACTGAAGATGTCTGTTTTAAACCTATCTATATGCTCACACACACACACACACACACACACACGCGTGTACTACCATGACTAAAATGAAGAGAGGAAGTGTATCTCTATGTGCAATTAGCTTTCAAAGCACTATAAGCTGGTGAAGAAAACCCCTAGTTTTTTTTTTGTTGTTGTTTATTTAAGATAAAGAGCCAGAGAGAGGGGAGAACTACACATGTAAATTTTTGTGGACATTGTGTTTTGTGTTTTACCAAGATGGACAGTTGGGCCGCGTAGCCTAGCACTGTGGTAGACCAACCCTGACGGTCTCGGGACACACCTCCAGTCTGGCTTCATTGTAGTGTTTTAAACACATCTCTTCTGTAAGAACACCTTGTATACAGCTTCCTCCTCAGAAATAGCAGTGTATTCTTTCCAAAAGCACTTTTAAATGTAGACGCAGGTGAGCTGCTAATTCATCGGTGTCATCAGGAGTTTGTTCAGGGGTTGGTTTTAGGCTGCCGGTCACTACTGTTTCCTCTCCCCTCCATCTCAACTGTGTGTCTACACACTGGCCTCCTGTTGGAATGTAAATATTACTGTGCCATGTGTTCATAAGATGTCATTCCCATGTAATAAATCAATGTTAATAAATTTCTGTTTAAAAAGAAAATTAGACTGAAATGGAGCATTGCTTGCAAATCTGTGCAGCTGAGCAGAAATCTGAAGAACGGGGACAAAATGGTCCAGATTTCTCTTCCGGTTGTAAAAGGGTGGCAGGTGTGCGATGAGCATCTCTGTGCACAGGTGTGTGTGCTTGGGGAGCATGTGGAACAGGTTCTGCTGGTTGACGACCCACAAACCCTAGAGACTGATGTTTCTCAGTGCGACCCACTTTGTAGTGTTCCTGAAGAACTTTTCATCAAATTAAGTGACCATGTAGTGGGTTTTTTTTTGTGTGTGTGGTGAATGTAATTTGATTTAAATTTTATAATGTATAGATCTGCAAGTGCCACCAGACTTTGGAAAAATATGTATATTCAATGATTAAACCAGATTAAATCTTCTGCTGTCAAAGGGATTCTCTTTTGTTTGAATTCCTTCATTCAAATATTAAAACTTGATAGTCTTTTTCAACTTTGTTCATTTATCATACTTCATCATCACCCATTATCTCAGAGGGGGGGGGGGGGAGTCCAATGACTTTTGGTATCACTGAATATTACAATATTTTATATAAGATTAACCGTCCCTGCCCTGCATGGTAGGCTTAATGAAGTTTCCTCATTATCTTGTGGCCAAGGTTAGATTAATGACCGGGTATCCTGGACCATGAAAGAACTGAGGTTCCTGTGTTGGCTAGTTTGTATTGTTTCATCACCCAGAACAATTACATGAATGGTGATGGACCACAGGCTGTTTCCAGTGATCTGAGCTCCTGCAGAGCTCGGGTTTGTGATCAGCAGGTTTGCGTCCACACTGAGTGGGACACCGCTGCTTCTTGATTTGCACGCAATCTTTCCATCCAATGACTTTGCCAAACTGTCAAGAACAGCAAATGAAACTTTTCGTTTTTATAGTCACGAATCGGATCCAGAGTCTGTCTTTCCTACTGTGACGAATTAGTGCTGAGTGACATATAATGATGTTCCACACTAACACCTAGACTAATTAGCAGCCTGAATTAATGCATGTTAAAGCAATATGAAAAAAAATACATAAAATGAAAATATTTAACAATAGCTCCTTATTTCCTTATGAGAGGAGAATTGCTTTATTAATTTTTTATTTATTTATTTATTTTTGTGGTGGAATAGTGTTCAGGTTCAAAAACTGCTATGATTTTCCATTACAAAGTTGATTTCAAATTAATTCTACCTTCTGTCAACTAGACCTAAATTAATTAGAACTGGGTGGTTGGAACTTAACCCCTGAGATGACTCAAACTTTACGGGCCTGATGGTCCAAGTTCTGAGATCAAGGACTGGTACATCCTGAGGCCACAGCTCTGTGGAATTCCCTGGGCAGGAATCACACTTGGTTTGCTCATACTAAATAAGCCCAGTGCCACCTCACCGAAGGTTCCCAGTCAGGTTTCAGCAGCCCGTCTCAGCTCTCCAGGTGGGTTGTGGGTTGAACAGTATGTGGGCAGATCCAGACTGGGCTCTCTGCACTCATGACCCAGTTCTGCTTAGAGCCCAGAACTGCAGGTGTTAACTGCTCACTGGGATCATGTGCCATAGTTTTGCTATTCATGTCAAACTCTGTAATGCCACATGACTCGGTGCAGTTAAAAGGAGAAAATGGAGAAAAATGGGATGGCTTAATTTGATTTAAAAGCCTGGGGCATTCTTCGCCATCTTAAAGCTTCTTTTCTGGCTTTTTTTCTCTTTCGAGCTGAACTCACTAAGCGGGATTGAGTCAGGTGCTTCTCTCATGCAGCGCAGGAAGCCAGCATCATGACTCGGTGGGTGGAGATGACAATGTGGAATGCTTCACAGTTAGCACACGCTGTAATTATGCACTGCCTACACAGGTAACCACGTATTTCAATTGCTGAAAGCTGTCTCTTAAAAAGAAAAAAGTTCGATATATTAAATCCTATCGCAAGATACTCAGCAGAATGTAACATCTACTGTTGTCCATAAATAATATGAGCTCTCTCTACAACACTAATTTGACTATTTTGGAAATAGCTTCTAAAGAACCAGCCTGTATCTTACGCCGCTAATGCCCGCTGGCTTTGTGTCGGTATCTTGGCCCACGTGTTTGGGATTCCAGTGGTCATGTGATGAACAGAGCCGCGTGTCTCAGCTCAGACACTCTTCCAGGAGAGCAGCTCTCACAGACTCCTCCCCCTGATCTGAGAGGACCAGAAACGAACCGCCGGCACAGGTAGAGGGTGATCTCAGGAAGCTAATAACGCCAGTCCAGAATGTCTTTGGATTCTTTGATTTTTTATTTTCTGAAGAAAACATAATGGTTCAATAGGTCAATAATTCAGCTTATTCTCTGGTGTCTGGTGTGTTATGTTCGTGTATTAAAAGGCAGGCTTTGCTGTGTCTCGTGGTCAGCAGGCAGATAAAGTTCATAGTTTAAATTGGCCAGGCTTTAATTAGATATGAACAGGCACATTGACTTCAGCAATCTGGTCACACACAGTGAGGTTGGTTCAGGTCCAAAATCCAAGCGGTCATATGAAGGACTAACCATTTTCAAATTGTATTTTCAATTAATATACCTCAACGTGTGTGAGTCTATTTCTGTTTATTTAATAAGCACTGAAGGTTAATGGGTTGAAATAGCACTAGGAAAATACTGTTAAGCTTTATGACATTCACAGTGCTTTCTACAGTATTGACCTGGTACCATATGTGCCTCATGTCTGGCCAGTACACCTGTGGGACACCGATAGTAGCTGTGGCTTCTGACCAGTCTCTCACTGGGGACACCTATGGTAGCTGTGGCCTCTGACCAGTCTCTCACTGGGGACACCTATGGTAGCTGTGGTCTCTGACCAGTCTCTCACTGGGGACACCGATGGTAGCTGTGGCCTCTGACCAGTCTCTCACTGGGGACACCTATGGTAGCTGTGGTCTCTGACCAGTCTCTCACTGGGGACACCTATGGTAGCTGTGGTCTCTGACCAGTCTCTCACTGGGGACACCTATGGTAGCTGTGGTCTCTGACCAGTCTCTCACTGGGAGCCTCTGTGACTCTGGAGCAAACCTCTCAACACTTTTTGGAAATATCCTTTAAAAATAAGAAAAAGTTCAAATTATGTGGCTTTATTGCATTTAACTGTGATTATTAGTGGTCCTGGGATGTGTCCACAGGCTGAAGTGGGGCTGTGACCTCTGTATGCCCATGTTCTCCATGTTCTAATGTGTAAGAGATAAACGCTTTTTGGACTAAAGGTTTTCATAAAACTGAGTGAATGGATTCAGAATAAATGGAAATGTTGGGTTTAATTTTTATGTGCCACTCCAAACATAACCACTTTGGACCAGACCAGAGAGAACAAAATTATATAAAAAAAAAAACCTAAAATTCAAACCGCTGTTTTTTGTATTATAATTTTACAATACTTCTGTCTCAGGACGTGTCAGTACAAGAATATAAATTTCACACAAAGTGGGATATGTCATTGTTTATTGCAAAATGTTACGAGGCTAGGAGGTAGTAAGGGCTGCCTTCACGCCAGCCTGAAGGGTCTGTGCAGACGTGTAGGAGAGCCACGTAGGACCCTCCGTGGTCAGATGAGAGTGGGGCTGGGTCCTCCCTCCATCTCCCTCCAGACGCCTGCTCAGTGCTGCACACTTCTTCTCTCCCCTCCACCTTCTCCTTCCTCCCCACCCTCCGGTCTGCTTTACAGCTCACACATACTCCACACGCTTCTCAGCCCAAACTGGAGATTCTCTGTCTTTCCATTGAATCATCATCACTGCCATCATCATCAATCATCATCATCATCTTCTTCTTCATGATCCGTACTACAACTTTTATTTTCAAAGGTAAACTTTCCCTCCATTAATATAATGTATTGCACTTTCTGTGAATGCACTGTTATATAATGTAAGATGAATATAATGTGAATGCACTGTTAGAACCTGTGGGTAATAATTAATTTGAGTCTTTTGGAAAAAAAAAAGTGCAGTCCACCTTTAGATTCATACAAATAATTGACTTTGTTCATCTGGATTCATGGTAATTGTGGGAGAAATTTAAACACCATGTTACTTAGGTATTGAATAGTAAATCAAAACAAATTTTATATAAACTTTAGACTTTGAGCATCAGAATTACAGGAATTGGATTATTTTTATGGAATTAAGGGATTTATGTAAGTACATGCCCACTTTGTGCTTGTGTGTGTGTGTGTATTTAAACTCCTTTAGTTTAATACTACTTCAGTTGTATGTCCAAAGTCCAAAGCTAGAGAATATGTTGCAACCTTTGAGAAGAGTAATGTGCAAAGAACAGATTGTGAAATGTCATAGTTGTATTTTGATCACAAAATGCAGTTTTATTCATTAGGAATTCAAAAGACCCCTGAAGAGGCAAATGAAAGTCATTCAACTTCTCGCAAAAGACTTGCGCTTGATTTCTGTGTCAGCATTTTTAGCGCTCATAGTTGTATTAATGATGGAGGAAATTTCATATTAAAAGTCCTTCACCAGGACACCTCTATTAGGAACTCTCAGTGATTGCAGTGATTCTCTCAGCAGGAACTTAAAAAACACAGAGAAGGCACTCCTTCTGAACAAACAAATGACTCAAGACTTTTAATTTGACTACAGTAAAGACCAGGAAACAAATTTCCCCAAGATCCTTCTCCCCCTCCAAGGCCTGTCTGCAGCCTCACACTGGTGCTTATTGTCTGCACTGTAACCGCGCCGCTGGAGATGAGAGCTGTCTCTAATCCAGTTCCCCTGGCAACCATGGCAAGCCATAATCTGACCCCCCTCCCCTTATCACTCTGCAAATGTTGTTGTGGTTTGAATGGCGCGGCCGTGGTCTGCTGAAAGACAAACTTCATTTGTCTTTCCTCCATGCTCCCGCTTGCTTTGCGATTTGCCATGAGTGCTAAGGCTTCAGGGCCAGAAGGCGGCCTCCTGAATGCAGGCTCTCTCCATTTTTGCGCAGACCAGCCCAAGCTATTGGTCATAGATAACAAGGCGGTGGCAGCTCGATTTACTATGCAGCTCAAGCACCCAAAGAAGTACTCGTAAGTCAGAGGGAGCGCGTGGCTGCCGAGGTCTCCTCTGGCCTCGGGGAGCATGCAGACAGACTTTATGGATTCTGCGTCACCGCTCTGGACTCATGCGCTTGCTGCACGCATCAACAAAAGCCTCCTTAGAGGGGCAGCCATGCTAGCTAGGGGCTACTGCGATTATGCCTCCGATGTGGGCTTTCACACTTCCCACTAGGGAGAGGCGTTTTAAGGACTGTGTGCGCGTGTGCTTTTGTACTCGTGCAATTGTGCAAAAAAATTCACGATGAAGAATTTGACCCTTTTAAACTGATCCGAGGGAGGTTCGGCTCCTGTAGACTCGTGCACCTTTTCCGTCTTGCTGATGTTCCTCTCGTGAGAACCCTCATCGGAGCCCTTTAAGCACACAGCTCGCCATTCCAGGCACTGTGGTGAAAACAGGGGACTGTTACGTGCTCACACACCGTGCCAACCGGGGCAGTTTTCGTTCCCATGTAGAAACGAACGGCCAGGCTTGAGATCGGCTCTGCCCAGGCATGAGCACACGGGTAATGGTGATGTTCAAGTGTTTCTCCCAGGAGAGAGGGGGAAAAAAAAACCCCGCCGGTGAATTGGCTGTGACGCACTAGGCAGTGGAGACAAACTCCCCCTGGGAGTGTTACTTTACATGAGAGGATTAGGGGGCAGCTAGGCTGATTTAAGTAGAACTTGAACTAAACATACCAACTCAAAGAAAATCATTGTTATAAACACTGACTCCCTGTCATACGCACATACATGGGATTAGTGTGGTTTCCACAGGACCTAAAGACCAGGGTGATGTGGAGAGAGAGGGAGTCACAAAGACAAGGTGGCTGAAACACCAGAGGGAGTTCTCACTTAATTGGGATACTTGTGTCCTCCTGGTCTGGTAGTTGACAGCCACCTCGCCAGTGGAGCTAATGATTATGGCAGGCTTTGCCACATCCCAGGCAAGTCTGTTAGTCAAGCAGTCTGGACTCCAATAGCTACTCGATAGAGAACCTGGAACCCAGACAAAGCTCTGCAGTAACCCTAATGCAACCTGTTATGGCCTCTTAGAAACAAGTAAGAGTAACGTTTTTTTTCTGTAGCTGTCTTGCACATCCACTTACCAGCCATTGTATTAGAGAATATTACAAACCCCCTGTAGGTATGTGATTAACATACTGATCTGCCGTGCAAAATGTCTGTCATTCATCCCCAAACAAGGGCTGCAGGACATCCAGGACTGTGGTCATAATGTCATACGGACTTGGTCAGCACCAATTTTCAGATGGGCTCTGGTGTTAAAATGATGTACACAAAGTGTACTAAGAAAATATCCCCCACACCACTACCCCGAGCCAGAACCGTTGAAACAAGGCGGGATGGACGCATGCCTTCATGTTGTTTACGTCAAATTCGGACCCTACCTTCCAAGAAATTGAGACTTATCAGACCAGGCAGTGTTTTTCCAATCTTCTTTGTTTTGGTGGTCCTGTGCAAATTGTAGGCTCAATTGGCTGTTCTTAGCTGGCAGGAGTAGTACCCAGGGTGGTCTTCTACTGGTGCATCCCATCTGCTTCAAGGTTCAACATGTTTTGTGTTCAGAGATGTTCTTCTGCATACCTCAGTTGCAACAAATGCTTATTTGAGCCATTCTACTGAATTTCACTGAATATTTTCTCTTTTTCTTCACCACTATCTGTAAACCCTAAACAGGACTGTAGCACAGGACAGGTCCACTGTTGTACAGGACTACAGTAACACAGGACAGAACCACTGTAGCCACAAAGGATCCATAAAGGATCTATGTAATAACCCCTTTCCCCTGACTAATCGACTAATTTAACCAATAATGTATTTGAAGGATACGTTCTGCTGCTCATCTCAAGATCAATTCGACATAACTTGCCTATTATCAGACTTTAAGAAATTAAAATTTCTCTCATTTTGCTTTACCTACAAACAAAATAATTATTTGCTGGGTTTTTAACAGAAAGCCTCAAAGCAGATAATAACGCAGTAGGTAGTTTACTGGAAAAGGTAGCCTGATGATTTTTTCTTTATTTAGCTTTATTTCTGTTTCCATATCAGTCAGCAACTTGAAATATGTGAGGTGCGCCACTGAACATCACTGGCAAAAAGGAAAAAATTCTTATTCCTCTTATTGGGTCCCCTTAAACATCTTACAATATGTACCCAGCACTAGCCCTGTGCTATGTAAAATACCTGTAATCCTGCACCCCCCTCCCCTCCCCAGGAGGTCTACAAGACGACTGTGATGTACCTAGAGAACAAGGTCACCCTGGAGATGGAGATGTCCCAGGCGGGTGCGCAGAGCCATCCGAGCAGGGTGGCCCACAGGAAGTCTGAGGCCGTGGCCGGGAACTTTGATGAGTTGCGTCTCCTAGAGGGATTCTCTGAGAGGAGGGAGCCCCAGAAGCTGCTGCCCCCAGGACATCGCGTGATCTGCACGGACGCCTGCCATGACGACAGGTAGTGCCACCCACTGCGCTGCCTGCTCGGTGCTTTTGAACGTCTCGGGGGTAGTTGTGTTCGCTACTAAGGATTTTGGCTGGCTGACCTTTAGACTGCTGTTCCCCTCTAAAATGGTAGTAATCAGCTCCTTGGATCCTTGGCTGGATCTTCATATAGGATCAGTGCTCACGTTATCAAAGCAGAATCATGTGTTAAATGTGCGAGTGTATAAAGTGGAATGTGTTTGTGAAGAAATGGTCATTTTCAGGGTTAAAATATCTGCATTGAAATAAAGGATGGTAATCTTCATCTTTAATCTTTAGAACATGCTAATCTTTACTGTGGCAGTCATCATGTAAAAATCATTGTGTGTGAAAAGAGAGGATAGATAGATAGATAGAGATAGAGAGATAGAGAGAATACAGTTAAGAGTTATGAGTATAATCTGATTGCTGTAACAGCATCATGGTCAACACTGGTGTTTATAGTCATGTGATGAGGTGTCACCATTTTCACTCTTTATCTCACATGTGTTCTCTGTCATGTTCTCCGCCCGCTGAAGATTCACCAATTCAAATTGTGCTCTCCTTAGTGTGTTCTGCTCCTTAAGAATCATCTCCGGGTCAATTTTTAATACATAGCTAAAAAGGGTAATCTTTCTTCAGAAAAGCTTTTTCTTCACGTCCAGTTCCATAATGTTGAAAGAGGCACTATTTTAGATTTAGTTCATTGATTTAGGTTCATAGGTTTAGTTCATTGTTCATGATCTCATTGATAGGTTGGCTGGGCTGAGTCAAGGTTCAGAAGAGTCAGGCCTCTTCATTGATTGAACACATGGATTTTGCCTTCCTCCTAGCCTCATAAACCTGGATGTAGTGCACAATAAGATGAAGCTGGCCTTTTAAAATCCTGCCAGTCACTCAGCTAACATATCAAAGGTCCCATTTGCTATGTGACTGTATACAGAGGGATTTTGGGGCTAGAACATATCCTATGTATGAGCAGTCCTATACCTAACCTCAAAATGTCTCCTGGAGGCTACACTTGTTATGACTTGTTATGACTCTGCATACATTCATTTAACTTGCTTACTGCACCAATGATCCCAGACAATATGCTGTTTGGCAGTGGACATTTGATCTGGACTTTTTGTGTGAAACCTTCAGTGATTGATTCAATTAGGTTTCAGGTGTGAAATGGGAAAAGCCCGAGACAGAACGTGACAAGTGTTTCAGCTCTGCACAGCTGTACCTTACACTATATGAGTTGGTGAGTGCACAGTGTCTTGTTATGTGGAAGCTTGCATAAGCGACCAGCGCAGTGTGTAGCAGTTCCCGGGGAGGTTTGCATAACTGTCTCAGTGGGGGCGGCGAGGTGGGCTAGACTGACCAGCCTCTGATGTTTGGTCTGGTTTAAACCTGTGTGGGATTCCAATGGTCATGTGTTGGGTACAGCTAACTCTCACTCTCTTTGTCTCTGTCTGTCTCTCTCTCTCCTTTCACCGCAGTTTAAATTTATCAAACATCATCATTTAGTTTCCACTGAGACGAGGATGAGGTAGTGTTGGATTAGTACATGCAGATTTTTTTTTTTTCTATGGTTATCGGATTAGTCGAGAAGGTCCACTAAGTAGTCAGCATAGTTTGTCCTGTAGTAGGTCTGGCGTGTCCAGACATTAGCTTATCCTGAGTTCTTCTTTTCTGAGGAGGGCTCTATTCAATTTGCTGCTATTGAATTGTTAATGCAGTTTGAAGTGGGTGTTTTAACGTCAGGCTTATGTAAATAAATACGGGCTGATCAGAGCATGGTCTGGCCTTAATGACTGATTCGGATAAAAGCTGCTCAGTGAGCCAACGCTAAGTCTACTCAGCCCTCTTCTGCTTTGTTCTCTTTGCTCTGAGAACCATAATGGCTCCTTCTTTTGTTTTGGTTTGTACAAATGTTTAATCTTCGCTGGCCCATTGCAATTAATTCTAGACATGCAACGTGCTTAAAGGAAGGCCAGCGAGTGCCATTAGCGCTTGGTGGAGGAGGCGTGCAGAGGGCCATCATTACCCCTCACACGAGCATTACTGCTCACAAGGAGAGACTCGCGCCACGTTGATGATCACAAATGAGTGATGATGGAAAGGGATCCTCTTATTTGCAACATGCAGTCATCCTCCAATCAATGTCTGTACAAATTGATATTATTTTACGCACGACTCAAGCAAAGTGTAACATTGTTGAAAGTCTGTTGAAAGGAGAAAAACAAAAACTGTTGAGAGTAAAACACCGTCTGGCAGCGCAACACTCTGCAGTGCCACTGCAGTGTCTTACCTTTCACAGTGCAGCCTGGTTCAAGTCAAACTCCTCATCTGCCACATCATGACCTGTGAATGAATCTCAGACAGTACAAAGACTTTCATGGTACATCGTCATTGAACGGTCTTAAAAATATACAGAAATGCAATTTTAATATTAGATTTTTTGCACTAATGTCACACACATAGGAAGACTTGGAATCTTGTAGGTAAACATACTGACAAAAGCATGTATCTGAAGTAGTACTTGTAGAGTGCTATCCAGTCAATTATCAACTATTATAGAAACTATTTTGTAATTCATTATTGTGTTCTTTAGCTTTTTAACACACCCCCATCTTTTTTTATATCCTATTTCCTCTCCATTCCATAGATTTCTTTTCTCTCTAAGAAATGAAGATCCCATTGTTTACAACACAAATGGTGTAAACACAACCGCTGGAGCTTAAAACCATATTGTATCCTGCATAAAGAGCTCTGACTGCGAATATGCACTGCAAAATAAATCTCCACCCACTTCCATTTTCCATAGATCTACTGCTGCAAAATCACAGAGTATACCTTTACGTTGGCTCATTACAGCCATACGTAAATCTTTGTAACCTCATTAAAATAAAAACTTGAGAAAGATGTGATGTATAACAACGAGGGGGGTGGGGGGGGAGGTTAGCATTTTAGGAGGGTAGCGCAGTATTTTTTTATTGCTCCATCCTCATCCATGAAGAGCTCTGTATCTCTCTCTAAGTCATAACTGTAGATGGCCAGTGCATTCCTTCGGTCTGAAAGGGCTTCTGGCAGCACACAGGCAGTTATTACTGGGCACACGATTAGTCATCACCTACTCAAACTGTTACTGTACTTCAGCTTGAAACAAGCAAGGGCCGCTAAGCCGAGAGGACAGAGAGTGGCAGAGGGTGAGAGGTGGTGACTGTGACACACTCATTAATGATCTTTAGCTCAGGGGGGCAGCTCACGCGATGAGCATCATCAGTTGAGGAGCTGTGTGGCTAACCGAGCCCTCCTCCTGCGAGACACATCAAGGTGTTCAGCCAAGCGTGATAATGGGCCAGAGTCGAAAGGCCTTTTCACCGTTTGAACGGAAACGTGACGGCTGACGTGAGGCAGTCAAGAAGGCGGGTCAGATAAGCTCTGTGTACCAAAGAGGAGGTGTTATTTGCAATGGTTTAACAGAGCTCTTTTCCCCCCTATATCTGTGCTTGTTTATACAAAACTGTAGCACCATTCAAAATCAGAGCAGAACAATGTTGAAGTGAAAATTAAATGTCAAAGCTTGATATGAACTGATGCTTTCATATTGTGAGGTAGCTGTGTTCGAAATTGCCTACTACATACGGCATACTGCATTCAGAATATACTGGATACTGCATACTGGTCCTAGTAGTAGTGAATGTAGCGTTCACGTGAATGTAGCGTTCCATGATGGGATGCAGTACACCACGAAGATAGCTCTGTTCGCGTACTGGAATATTTTGCAGAAGTAGTATGTCATCCGGGGATGTTTGCATTTTTTTTTATTCGCATACTGCATACTGATTTGGGGCCCAAGCAGTACGCCAGTAGTATGTAGTAGGCTACTTCGAACACAGCCTCAGTTTTATGTTTGGGGCACCTCTCATTTTTTTCAGTTGATTAATTGAACTGTAGTTAAGAACAAATGGCAACAATTGATTTCTGTGTTTAATGTTTGAATTATTGCTTGTAAAATTGCCCCTCCCGACTTGTCTTCAGAAGGAGTTTCAGTGTGGTAAACTTCCTCAGAGGCAAATCCAGCCAAACAGAGAGGTCGCCATTACTCCGGATGTCGCAAGATGACGCGTGAGTCTCACCGGATCTTAGTTCTCTTGAGATTGCTTAGTTGCTAACTTTGAAACTTATGTCATTCGATGTCTGTAAATGATAACAGGTTTAAAACTGAGAAACTGAGTGTTTAAACTGTACTTCACTGACAGAGGGGAAAAGCCATACCCGTTATTCATAGTAAAAAATACTTTTGAGATGTTGGTGCAAAGTAATCATAGGCGCAACCGTGGACAAGAATGTTGCATTCAGTTTCGCGTTCCCTAGTCCTTGGACACACTCTCAGTGTGAAGAATTCAGCGAGGGAACTGAAACGAAGAGGTTCACGAAAGGTTTCGTGTCGCGCTTGTCAGGGCTATTATCGTTGGAAGTGTCAGCCTTATGGTTCCAAATTTTTTAAGTTTTGTTTCACGAAATGGCTGTTTTGCCGCATTTATCACAGGCATTTGTGGCACATAGTCTAAAACACGAGTGAACATATTCTGATTATGATTTTCTGAGTCATTTGGAACATAATACCGTTTTATTGGCTAAAGCAAGCATTTATGAGAGAACACAGCTGTCGGACTAAACAAGTATTTTCCGGGTACACTTTTAAAAAGTGATGGGGTAAAACCGTTTCACAAAGTGGAGAGGACATGTTCCCATCGTCTCCACAGCATAAACTTTAATACAAAAATACTTTTGCATTAAATTTTTAACAAAATTAAAATATACATAAAAATGTAATGGTCAAATGTTTGGTCAAATGTTTTTTTCCAATAAATTGGAGATAAGAAGTAAAAGGTGTTTACAGTGTCCAGATGCAAATGCTGTTACACAGCAGTTTTGTTCTCATGAGACTGTATCTCACGCACCTGTTTGAGCAGGGCAGGAAGAAAGTCACTCTTACTCAGAACGGTTTAGCCAGTACCGAAGGCTGTAATTGTATGTTTTATCACCTCTTAATGAGAAAAGATGACCCAAGACATTCACATTTAACCATAATTTTATATCAAAGCAGGAGATATAATTAAAGTCGTGTTTAAGACAAACTGTTGAGCACATCATTTCTGCCATTTTGATATCTTAAAGAGATCTTGAACTCCTTGTTTTTTCTAATTAACCCAAAGTGTTTCCATTCGAGACACTTAATTTTCTGGAATTTTATAGTTTAAGGGTGCTTTAGAATTCATGCACATTCTTTGAAGGACTAATGGAAATATTCAGAAAAGACAGTACATAATTAGAATGTTTCTTATCTGCTGGCTTGTATGTTGTAAATGAAATTGTATAATTTTTTTCAATATGAACTATTTTTTTTTAATGTATTGGTGGTCTGAATCACTTTCCAGCTTAGTTCACTATGTGCCCTTTAGAAAACCCTGAAGCCATTGTTTTATTTTAAAATTATTTTTTTATGTACAGTTGGTCATGGCCAAGGGATTACAACTGTATTGAAATTGTAATCTCTGTGTTAGGTTTAGATGATGTTTATGTGATTTAAGATTAAATAAGTACATTAAAACATTCAACTGAGTTATACTGTAACTTGTCAGTTTAATCCCATTTTCCCATGCATATTTACCATATCCAAAACTTGTATGCTAATTTAGATATCACAACATACTGATTTGCCTTTACTCTGCAACAGTGGTGTTGAATGGCAGCTTGCATTTTGCTGATCGAATGTCACTGAATCAAATAGTCAGGGTAATTCTGTCTACAGCCTGGTGTTGTCAAGGCTACATCTAGTATGCTATGATCTAGTAGAGTGCTGTGACTTTTTCTCTGCATTCACTGTAATACGTTCCATTGATGTTTTTTTGAAGTATAAACTTGGGGGCATGCCAGCCTCGAACCCCTGCTGTATTTACAGAATTTACAGTTGTAAAGGTTTGTTCAATGCTAGAAGTTTGGGTTAAGCCATGGTTTAGAGCCCTTTTCTGGTCCAAAGTGGCACCATATTCTGTGTTTGTGAGCTGACTGATATGTTGCTGTGCTCTGCAGTATGACATATATGACGCTCCATGACTCCAGCTTTGGTCCTGGAGAGGAGTCGTGGGAGGAGAACTCTGCGGAGCTGGAGAGGAGGTGCCGGCTGGGCAGCGAAGTGGCCAGTCTGTCCCGCTCCGTCTCCATTGAGAAAAATGAACGCGGCTTCAAATTCTCCTCCAACCTTTGGTACCTGCCCTGGCAGTCTGGATCACTGTTGATGTGTGCATGCGTAAGGTGATACATCTGTATGAACACAATTGAACTGGAATTTCCATTGGTTTTACAGGTACTGTTTAAGGATCACAAAACTCATTACCATCTTCCTCATGGTCGTCCTCTGTTCAGTAAGTCTTTGGAGCCATCTGGCCAAGACACCATGGGCTTTTTGTATAAATGACATGATCTGTGCAAGACTCTACTGTTACTGAAGATGTAAGCTGTGAGATATTAACATGGCTTGTGTGGCATGGTCAGCTTGTGTTCAGCATGTACCCTGACCGAGAGAGGCCCTGGAGGATGCTGGCAGTCTCCTCCACTGAGAGCTTCTGTATCCTTTTTGAAGTTGTGAGATGGGACAGAGAGCACTGCAGTGTACTGCTCTTATCCTGCTGGCTGGATCAGAGTGGATTTTTAAAATATATGTCTAATATAACGTCAATTTTCTGGATGAAAGTTAATTCCTGAAAGGTATCATGTTTGTCAGAGGGACTTGGCTAATCTTTCTTGATTGTGTGAGATCTTACCATCTGCTATTTAAAATTACAGTGGTTCTTATGGACTTAACTGAAGTGATCATACGTTACAAGTAGCTTTGCCTGCCCGACTCCGAGTGGTCTGATGGAAATGTACCAGTGTGCTAATGCTCATGGAGCAGTTCATTCTAATGCACCACCCATGGACATGGTGGTGCACACTATGGGGCATGTGCAGTTTTGAGGGGGTGAAAATGGCAGTTGGCATTACATTTACTGTAACTGTGGCATTTCCCTTGACCTGACTGAACCCGTAGCAATGAACCTGACAAACTTCCGTGACAATGCTTTGTGGAAGCTTCAGGTGGGTGGGCCCTTTACAACTAGAATGGAAAACAGTCCTGACCAGGAGTACATTCTGATCCAGGTGGAGCAAATTTTGGAGATAGGCTTTCGCAGGAGAGAACAGGTGAGATCCAGATGCCCGAATAACTTGTGACTTGTTTTAGTCCTGAATAGTTTTGTGGCTTCACATGCCCAATGGCTCTTGAATTGTAATTCTGAAGTGCATTATTTCTTTCTTTATTTATTCTGTTATTAAACCCATCCAACAAGATATTAAAGAAGAATGTGTAGACTATTCTGCTAAATGCAATTATTCAATGTCATATTTAGCAGGGGATTTTGTTCACATTTTTGACTTATCTGTAGAGATGTTTCTAGCCCGTCAGGTTTATTCCATGTTGTAGAGCAAATACTTATCAAAACCATGCAGCTGAATATTGTTGTAAACTAAAACTGACAGTAATATATGAAAAACACTTCGTGTGCAACATTTCTCAACCCCCAAGCACCTCAACCACATCCCACACACCCATCCAGCGCTGATACATTAGTGACAAAGGAGGTTTTCATTGGCTTTTCAACATGCAGGTACTCTATAACTGGACCATCCCTGTACATTCCAAGAGGAGTGATCAGATTCTCACCACGAGGACCTTTGCCATGCTTCCTGGGTATGCTGACAGCTGGCCACAGTAGCCACAGTAGCCACAGTAGCATGACTTTACTTGTTTTACAGCGGGGGTTTGCTTTCAGCAGCGGGGTTTGCATTCACCATGGCAACATTGCAGGTGCTCACTTTCTATAGAAACAGTTTAGTTTCATTTCCTTAAGCAGGGGAACAGGACAGAGATAAAAGCCGTTTTGACAGATTCATTTTGCTGTTTAGGAAATGGGCCTAGTGATATGTACAGTACCTATTAATTTAAAATACTATGAATATCTAGTTCAGCAAATGAGGTCTTGGTAGCGTGAAAAATGCTGTGTTGATTTTCCTGCTTCCGTCTGTCTGTCCAGTGCTCCGATCCAGGTTAATGTGCAGGCCTTCCTTCAGGACACCCAGGTCGTTCCTCTCTCTATGACGTACCAGTCACTTTACGTAACCGTGGAAACACAGGTGCTGATTGCAGGACTCATCCTGGCTGGAGTCTACGTGCTCATCATCTTTGAGGTAAAGTGTGGCATCTGTCGCAGAAATTCTGAAAATATATCCAGTCCTGAAAGGACTCTTATTATACAAAATGGATTTGTCCATTACATCATGGCAAGCGCTGTAGTGTCTTGATGTGACTGTTGTATAAAATAAGAGCAAATACATAAACAAATAAAGAAAGACATCTAAAGTTCCACCATCTTGGTCTTGCCAAATGACAGAGCTCCTCTGTGAGTCCTGTTTGGGTGGCCTGTTCTATAGTCTGCCGTAATGGTCAATTATAAACACACCCACTGCTGATTCCTTGTTTAGGTCCTTGAATTGAGCAGTGGGGGGACGAGACCATGCTGTGTTCAGGTCGATTTTAGGTGCTGTCCTTTAGTAATGAGACCTACTGCCTAATGCAAATCTTTGGACCTGGGACAGAATTCTGGGTAATAAGGCCCTTAGTGTGACGTGTCATGGGATTGGCATTATACCTTCTTTGAGGGAAAGGGAAAAGAGGAGTGGTGTTTTACTGCTTTTAAACTAATTGTTTATGAAGAAAATGTCACATCTTGTAAGTCGCTTTGCATAAAAGCTTCTGCCAAGCAGAATAAATATAATGCAAATGTGGTAATGCCATCAAATAGTTCAGTAGGTTGTTTAAGAATACAATTGAAAATACTTAAAATATTTAAAACTTAAAACAAATTACACCCGATTGCCTTTTTAAAATCGTTCTATAATTAAGCTAACTACTTAACATGTGTTATGAGGAGGCACCGTATCTCAGGACCTAGCAATGACACTTTTGATGAGTGCTCATCAGGCAAGTACTGCTATTGACCACTAGGGGGTCACCATGCTCTCCTCAAGGTAGGGAGTAAAGTGTAATTTTTTTCTCAGTTAGATGGCCGGAAACCATTGCAAACCTTATAATTATGCCCTACAACAACTGTAATATTATTTACATGAAAATATCTGAAAGGATTTCAGATTTGCTCTAACATTTTTTTCTGAACTGCTGTTTAATCCCTTCTATGTTGTTTTAGTTAATTAATTTGTACTCATTCATTCATTAATTTGCACTTTTTAAAAATCCTGTGATGCCAAGATAATGAGAGCAATATTGTATAACATAACAAGCTTATCTTTCCTTTCATGACACTTTGAACAACTCTATCACTTCTTCACTAGCATTACTATGATCTAACCACTCTAACCTCTGCATGGTTTTATCTACAGCATTGTCTCATTGACTCCAATCTACCTGAACATCTATAAGTGAGCGCAACAAAATCTTCTCTTGTGCGTTCTAAGTCTAAGAACCTAATCATTTGACTTTGTGTCTGATCTGCCGTGGGCTAGGTCTGATAAGGTCCTTGTAGTGTGTGCGTCCTATGAGCTAATGCTTCTCTGTCTCTTGTTTCTGAAAGATGTAGAAAAAGCCCTCTGCTTCAACTTTTTATCCCACATTTAGGACTGATATTGTCTGCCCTGGAGTCATGCAATTAGATCCTGTAAGTCATATCAGAGGACTTTACTCCAAAGAACAATGACTGAACCTTTGTCCTCATCATTACAAACACACTGGGGTACCTGAAATGCATAGTAGACATGGCATTTACCTCTAAAGTTTCTTTTATATGTAGTGATTGGACTGATTGGAGATTTGTTTAAACAGATGTATTTGAACAGTTGTTTTTTGTCTAACCCTAATATGCTTTCTCTCTCGGGGAGATCATTTGAATCAAAGTCACTCACTTTCCTTCCTTACTGCATTGTTAGATATAAGAACAGTTTTCCATTCTATACTGAGTGTGCAGAGCTGACAAAAGCGCTGAGCATCAGTCTGACCCCTGACCCTGTGTCTGCAGGGTTGAAATGCTGCAGTAGACACAGCCAGGCTCTCTGCACCTGCTGCATGCTATTGTCCATCACACAGGTGGACAAATTAAAGGTCTTCAGGTCTTGGTCATTTCCTTCATGCAGCTGACATGTTTTCTGACAAGTTAGATACAATAGATGCAATGAAAGATGTCTGTCTAAAATGTGTGCCTTTTCATTGGGGACAAAGCCACATGCGATCACATAGTTTAATAAAGTCACATAAGGCTAGGATGCTAACGTGTTTTGTAAAGTTGCTTTCATTGCTTCACAGCCTAAAACCAAACAAAAATAAATAGCCAAATATGCAATTATAGATGTCTAACTGAAGTGGCTTTAAGAAGCTACTTTCAGATGTTTGTCATGCTTTTTCTTTGCTCACTGAGAGATTTGTTTGACTAGACTAATCCCACCTAAAATTGAATTATTCAAGTCATGTTATATTCAACTTCATCAGACAAAAAACAGTTTCAGTGATTTAAATTTAGTTGTATTTGTACATTTTTATAAAAAAATATAGATTTGTATAGATGTAAAGGAACAGGAAAAAGATGTGGGAGGTTTGTCAGGACATCTTAAGGAAGTTGAAACAACTATTTCAAGACAAGTGTCTCCCACAGACATAACAGGAAGTCAGCTTCTTAATATGACCCCTTCATTAGCACTGCACATACTTCAATCATCCTCAGAACAAGTCTACAGAATTCCATTTGCAATTAAAATGGATATTAAACATGCGATGGAACAGCTTCACCTTAGCAGTGGGGTCATAAGGCTGGAAGTCAGATTGGGAGAGCATAATCATAATCCAGCTTTCTCAAACACTAGTTCTCCCCTCCCATTGTGAAACATCAATGAATTCTGCTTCCTACATTCAGAGTTGATATACCAGTGACCTTTTTATAACACTATTTTCACATATTTAAACAGCAAAAATCATCAAACATTTTATCAAATATGTCGTGGCTTGAAAGAAGCCGATGATGAGCATTTATTGATCTATACATGTTAAAAACTCTTTGTTGCAAGCGAAACTTGTGCTTGAAATCTATGAAGCGTTTAGCATCTAATATTTATGAATATTTATATGTGTTAAATGACACATAAATAATGCATGTTGAATATTTTATAGCAGACACCTTTTAAACATTTTAATAATGCGTTATAGATTATTCATGACTGGGGCTCAAATTCTGTGGTCCTAGTGCTGACTGATCCAAAAATATTTTGGACTTTATTTGGCTTTCTACTAACTTTATTTTTACTGGGTAATAATGTTTATTAATTTAGAAGAGTCTCTCAGCCTCTTTCTGTCTGTCATATCTGAAAACCTCCAGTGAAACCTGGAACCAGGCTTCACAAACATAAGCAGACTGTAGCCACGGTCCTTTTTCTGAAAGCAGTGCTCCATCTGTTTGGTGCTAAACCTTGACTTGATGTAGCTTCACAGTTCTAATGCAACAATGACTGTTCCTCCCCCCTAGGTAGGCTGTAGGAGGGTCCCAGCAGGGCTGTGCTTCTCTGTGGTCCTAATGGTTAGCTGTTAGCGTAGGCTTCTGTCACCCTCCCCTACAGTGCCTCTCACCACTGCTGAGTCTTCTGATGATTGCTCATGGCCGACCTGGTGGGCATGAAGAATGCCCTTCAGTCCCTGCGGCACGTGGCCCTCCTTAAGGCCTCAGACAATGCCGCACTCTCCTGCGTTTTGTCCAACGCCAAGAGTGAAGGGTAGAAAACCCCAATCTTCCTCAGTGATGGGTGCTGCTTTGTGATGAAGCATCAGACGATGGATGATTATAGTGATTTTAGCTCTACAACTGAGCCTTATGGATTTAAGAAAAAGGAAGACATGGTTAGGAGATCATTAGCATATTCATGTTTTATGGTACATGAAAGGATTTTTTCCGAGGAGCACACAAAGTGGCAAAGTGACTCATCTGGGTAGCACAATTCCCCATGTATCAGTGTTCATTTATTGCATGCAAAAAAGAAAAGAAACATAAGGACTTGTATGCCTTGTGCTTCTTTGCTGCAAGAGAAAGGCAAATATGAAATAACAGGGGTTACAGGTACTGTATATATAGTATATACTATAGTATATGTACTATATACTAACAGTTGTAAGATATATATGTACAAACTATGCATATATTTTGGCAAAACCAATGAAATGGTCTACAAGCTAAAAGCTGATTGGCTAGTGTAACCTCTTCCTTTGCGTTAGCAGATTGTCCATCGCACCCTGGCCGCCATGTTGGGCTCACTGGCTGCTCTGGCTGCGCTCGCCTTCATTGGAGACGTACGTTACTTTGTCGGCGAGTTTAAACACACACACACACACACACTTACACACCACAGACTCCGTCCTGCCATTCCTGTCTGTAATGTGATTTTGAGCTTTTGAGGATTTCTTCTGTCCGGATTAGACTACTCCTATCTTCTTAAATTATGCACTCTGGAATGTGCTCACTTAACTAGAAGTGATGATGATTAGCTTTTATTAGGTGAGAGTGAACGAATGCATTTACATTTCATTAAATGAATTAACCGTTTGATACCATATGCATGGAGTATGCACCAGCTTCATGTACATTTAAGATACTGTTGTACAGACAGTAAACATTTGCATTAATCCAGACACTGACTGGACAGAATGACAAAACATTATTGCTGTAACGGATTCAGTGTAATATATTATGTATATGAAAGTAGCTTTAAAATGATAAGATATTTATAACTACACTGGTGTGGAGAGCAGAGGAGAGCCTACGGCCGGGGCACGCTACATTAGCATGAGGAAAGGCAGTGAAATGTAATATTAGCCTAATGATGGATTAACAGCATTGTATGTAAGTTCAGAGTCCTGCTTCACCGCTCGGGGTCCACATCAGACTGACGTCTGCTGTGACTCTGCAGCGCTGAATGTAAAGCCACGGCACTTTTGGCCTGTAATCCACCTCCGCGGAAACTGGGTCCTATAATGTGGCTAATGCACTGCAGCACGTTTAGGTAGCGGGAGCTCACGAGCTGGCGCCCGTGCAGGTGCTTCTGAGAGCGCTTCGTGTGGGTGTGTGAAGTGCGCTGTCTGTCTCCCTCGCAGCGGCCCAGCCTGATGACTGTGGTGGAATGGATCGACTACGAGACCCTGGCCTTGCTGTTTGGCATGGTGGGTACCGTGCATTACGCCCCATCCGAGCTCACTACCTTCATGTAAATGTACTCTGATCGAGTGAGGGCAAAAATCGACGCTACAGCTGTTGGTGATGTGATTGCTTTATTTATGATTATGTACTTTTTTTTTTTTTGCTTTGTGATTCAAAAGAAGAGCTTTTTATCTGGTAATGTAACAAGCAAGCCCTAGCAACAACAGCGCGCACACAAACAGCACCCTCTACGGCCTTATTGCCAGAGCACAGCCCTTTTCAAGATCTTGATGTGTTCACTGGCTGTCTCCATGGAAACAAACAGCGCTCCTTCGGCGCTCATGCAAAGTGCCGGTGACTATACATAGAAGTATTTGTGGAAAGAAATGAGGGAAAATTGAGTCGAAAGAAAGACGGCGATTTGCAGCATGTGTTAATGCTCCTGTGTGCTGAGGCCAAAGATATTCTGTTGTATTCTGAGTGCGACAGTTGTGGTAGCATATGCATAATTTACAGACACATTTGCCTTTATTGACTAACCATAAGTATAAACTATTACATCTAAATGAATAATAAAAGCGTAGATGCTTGGGAAATGTTGTGTTCTGAAACGTAATATGGTACTTCATGCTGCAGTATACATCCGGTCTGACTTTGACCTTTTCATGCATATCTGCTTACTTCCAGATGATTTTGGTTGCCATTTTTTCCGAGACTGGCTTCTTCGATTATTGTGCTGTTAAGGTGAGCGGGGAGATTCGCTGTTACACATGCCTCTGGCAAATTCGCAGCGCAACGAGAGAGGTCCGTATGGCCGCGCCGAGTAGCGAGCGTTCCAGCGCATCCACAAATATGTCCATTCCTCCTCTCATACTGCCTCTCAAAATCCCCATAATTCACCCCAAGCTAGGTGACTAGAGGTGCCGAAATGATTTATATTTGAAATTTATGGATGAATATCAAGCTCTTATAGGGATACAGAATCAAATTAGCTGGAACAAATCTTCTTGGAACAATGAAAAAGTATATAAATCTTTGGGAAAATGGGTTAGAAATGATGAAAGTGTTTGAAATCCATCATTGTTGTCTGTGGGGAGCTGGGATGGAAATGCCCGCCCTGTTTCTCCTGGGTCTGCGAGGCCGCGGTTAAAGGGCTGTGTACAGTTCACGTACGTTGTGCGGCGAGTACGAGGGGAGGCATGTCTATGTCCCGGGTGAGCTGAGGGCTCTTAAAACCCAACCACCCACAAAACAGGCAGCACTGCCTCATGATTATTAAAATTGCTCTGGGCATACGCAGACCTGAGAATGAGAGCAGACAGCTGGAAATGCCACCCATGCCCCCCACACCGCTGCCACCTCTCAGGATGGGCGACTGGCCCCTGACACGGCAACCCTCGCCTGGTCTGCGTGTTTGCATAAATGAGGCAGTGTGTGTGTGTGTGTGTGTGTGGGGGTGGAGGGTGCGGGGGTTGGTGCATGGGTCCTGTGTAATCATGGAGATGTGATATCACAGGTGGACAGCAGCCCCACCATGCTACTTGAT
This sequence comes from Brachyhypopomus occidentalis, assembly GCA_020368025.1. Classification (NCBI taxonomy): domain Eukaryota; kingdom Metazoa; phylum Chordata; class Actinopteri; order Gymnotiformes; family Hypopomidae; genus Brachyhypopomus; species Brachyhypopomus occidentalis. The sequence goes on along the minus strand of JAGXOD010000025.1, from coordinate 3,757,241 downwards.
TAGGACGATTCCAGACAGCCAGATAATGTTTCCATAGTGACAACCTCGCACAGCCTGTCCCAGTGGCTGGCAGGACCTGCGGAGTGGAACGTTCTGACTTGAGCTGTGATCAAGCCTGTCTCCTGCCTTAGTGCTCCAAGTAAACAGGACATTCATTCATTGTTAACCATTGAGCGAATGGCTAACACATCTCATTTGAACAAATTTGTTTATTTTTCAGATGTTATATAGACAGTAGACAGAAATGTGGGTCATGAGCGAATAATGTAATCCCCGTAAAATTTCCAAATTCTTGAAAAACACGATCGTGTTTATCTTTGCAGATAGAGACAATGATATAAAGACATGTATGAAGCCAGTGGATGTGCACATAATGATGAACTGAATCTTATATCAAAGACTTCTGTACACCATAAATGTACTCCAGTAAGGTCCACCTTTAGTGATGGCCGTGTTGCCTTGCAGGCATATCAGGTGTCGAGAGGAAGAGTGTGGCCCATGATCATCATCCTCTGTCTCTTCGCTGCTGTTCTTTCTGCCTTTTTGGACAATGTGACGACCATGATGCTTTTCACGCCCGTTACCATCAGGTACAGTCCCTGCGTCTGCACATTGATCTCACAATGGCAAACCCCGAGGTGGTGCTGTATTCCCAGAATGCACAGCAGTAAGGATCCCCATCTGCTTTTGTATATTACTGTCCCGCTTTCACCAACCCATATTTAATAGCACCATATATGCGCTTCTCACTAGCTGTCAGCCATTTTGCAATTCCTTTGCTCCATCTTTATTGTTCTCTTTTGTACTTTTTCATTACTTTTGTAGCCTTTTATTTCTTCCCGTTCCCCGTTCCTCTCTGTCTCCTCACTCTCACGAGGTTCTAAGATGGTGCTCGCCGTACTAAATGTTCTTGGGGTATGACGGTTAGCATTAGTCAAGGCTTCTACCCGCACAGGTACAGCGGAGTCCTGAAGAGCTCTCAGCCTGCTCCGAGGGGCTCCTTTAGTTTTAGAGTTGGACAAGGAGACCAAGTAATGGCTCTTCTTTAGAAGACCCCCTGTCTCATCAGTCTTTTCACTGCCAGTTCTGCCCACTGCCTCTCTCCAGGACTCCTCCATTACAGCAAAATACCACAGCAGACAACAGGGCAGCATGATGGATCATCCCTATTGTATAGTTTCATGTGCCGGAGCTTTGCTGCTGTGTGTCGGAGAGCTATTTTCTGCATGTAATATATGTGCGTTGATTGATTGCATTACTTTGCCATTTTAATTCTATCATAGATAAGGCTATACGCTAATGCTACCTGGTATCTAGGACGCGTCATGTTGGACTGAGTGCTTGAGTGTGCATCTACGCTCCATTACTGCAGGCAAAAAATGGAAACTTGCGTATAGCTTCAAATGTTGCCTACTTATCATTTCGTGAGTTTTATCTGCCTGTCAAGCCTTGCTTTAAACCAACCATCTCCTCCTGTCCACCAGAGAAATGTGATCCAACTACACATTTCAAACTAAAACAGTTAAATGAAACTAAATTAATCTAAAATGTAAAATTTAAACAGTTCCATGTGGGAATGTTTCTCTCAGTACACAAAAATAGCTGCTGCATCCTTGGAGAAAGTGTGCTCCTCTCACGCATACACACGCCATTACCAACATCTGCATACGTCAAAGCACCGGGCTTTGAAATATTGATGAGGTTTACAATGAACTCTAAGACATGGACTATAAACACACACACACACAAACATATGCATAGTTGCATAACAATTGAAGAGGTGATCTGCTTACGCAAATGCTGAGGCTGATTTATCATCGCTAAAGATTCATTCATCATCTGCCCCACTTCAGACGTCCTCTGAAGCCACAGGTGTAGAGGGGGAGGGAGCTCTGTTTGCTGTTGGTGACTAGTTATTGTGTTTAGTTGCTATTCATTTTTGCAGTTTTGCACCCATCCATTATAGTGGCATTCAAACCACTAGTAACATTGTAGTATTCCCTTGGAATTACATTCTAGCATACTCCTGAAGAGACATACTAGTATACTACTGGAATAACATTCTAGAACATTCCTGAAAAGACATACTAGTATACTACTGGAATAACATTCTAGAACATTCCTGAAAAGACATACTAGTATACTACTGGAATAACATTCTAGTATACTCCTGAAAAGACATACTAGTATACTCCTGGAATAACATTCTAGTATAATCCTTGAATGAGTTTGTGGATCACTTGTCACATTCTGCCATTAAGAAAATGCGTAGCTGTTCAAGTTTGCTTGCATACATTGGCCACTTTGCATACATTGGCCTCTTTGCATACATTGGCCACCTTGCATACATTGGCCACTTTGCATACATTGGCCACCTTGCTTTAAGATACTATAAAGCGAAACAAATCCAAGTTATTAGCCTCCTAATCTTGAGGCTGATATGTGATGGTCTACTAGGCCTTTATTTGAAATCTATTCAGTAGGTAACTTTTGATATCTGCCTCACCATGTCTCTGTGCTTTGGTGCCACTAGTGCCTGATAATTTGATGTGCTATTCTCTGGGTGATAAAGAATCTAGCAAATGGTTCCTTTGAACTGATACACCATCGGACACGTTATTATTATTATTTTAGGTACTGTTTTAGGTACTTTTTGCTTTTCTAATCGTATGCAGAATTAAACCTAATCTATAGCTGAAGCAGAATGATAGATCAGTGTCCTCTCTTCAGTACAATCAGTACTAAAGGGCATTTTGATGTATCAGTGTGTGTGTGTGCGTGTGTGCTTGTGTGTGTGTGCGTGTGTGCACATGGACAGGCTATGTGAAGTGCTGAATCTGGATCCAAGGCATGTCCTAATTGCCGAAGTCATCTTCACCAACATCGGGGGAGCCGCCACTGCAGTGGGAGACCCCCCCAATGTCATCATTGTATCCAACCAGGACCTGCGCAAAAAAGTATGTCTTCCTTCCTGCAAGTGAAATATTAACGAGGGCTTCGATGCGGCTGTAGGTGGAAAGGGTAGCATTATATAAGTTTCTTTAGAAACAGCCCAGCGAATATTCCACTTTTATACAAATGACTCATGACAGTTTAAAGTGTGAGGAGGTTATTATTACACAGGCATGTGCACTAATGTGACAAGGCGTCTTTTTGTCATAATGGTGACTTTGCTCCACTGCACCATCCTTCTCCCTGCAGCAGTGGACACACACCCCCTTCATATCATTAATCATACAAACATAGGAGCTGGCAGCTCTGCGATTACCCACTCACTCACACACACACACACACACACACTCCTCACACCATTAATCATATTCATGTACATCCTGCCAGATTTACTCTCACACACGCACAGGTAAGGTGATGTAACTCTGTAGCAAACTGGGAGGGGCAGTGTGTCCATCATTGCCTCTGAGCTCTTCCTGTGATGGGAGGGCGGGGCTGAGGGCGGGGCATGTCTGGGGGAGGGGCTGAAGATTGAGCCCTTCAGCACCCTCACTAGTTCTTCCACTGTATTGCCTGGTGCAGTTGCTCCTGCATTACCTTTACTGACTAGAACCTTGGCGAGTATAACTTTGGCTATCACCTCCCTAACCCTTGTGCGCAAGGCCTTTCCTCCGCTCCTGTTCCACAACATGAGCTTTAAGACTTTAATACAGCGTCCGTCAGCGTGCAGCCGCCTGTCACACACTGACCCTATAACATCTCCACTCTGCTGGTCCAGGTTACATACACACTTGTTGTTCTTTCAAAGATTTTTATTAGTTGACCTCCACATGCAGAGTTGGCAGGCTACAAGACTGACACTGCTGTCACACCGTGTGTGTGTGTGTGTGAGAGAGAGAGGGAGAGAGAGAGATTAGGTAGGGGGTTATGTAGGTCTCAGTGGGAGGGTGTAAGGACATTTTATTCTGATTTGTAGGCTGGTTTACTGCAGGGGAAGGAGAGTTTTTAAGCTGCCTGGCCCTGGGCTGAAGGGCTGACTGAGATGTGTGTCAGGCTGAGATACGGCCTCATTCTGACCCTCCTGCAGGCTACACTCACTGACCGAGTGTGTGCTCACCTGTGCTTTGAGATGAGTGTGTGAATGTGCGAGGTGTTTGCATTAGCGCGGTTTAAGTGCTTGGAATCGTCTGCGACGGAGGGCACAGACAAGGATGATGACACAATGCATCAGTGGCCCTCGCCAACTGATTGTGCCCAGAGGCTGTGTGTGTGCGTGCGTGCGTGTGTGTGTGTGCTTGCATGTGTGCGCACGTGTGTGTGTGCTGTTGTTAGACAGAGGCAGAAATAGATCTCAGAGCGGCTTTCATCTCCAGGTCTGGATAGTGATTAAGGAAGCACTCTCAGGAGACATCCTACCATACACCATAGAGATGGACTGTGTGTGTGTGTGTGTGTGTGAAGGTGTATTAGAGCCAAGTTCTATCATCTATCATATCCACACAGGAGTTTGGGGCATTGTATCAATTCTACATGAAAATTAATACTTGAATGTATGAACTGTTCTGATACAGATAAGATGTTTGAGACACAGTAACCTGGTACTGACTACTACACTACAAAACACTTGAAATCAGCAGTTTTGCAATACATAACACATCTAACTGGAAATCACCTTACACTGCACTTCACCTGCCTGATAACGTGCTATTCATCAAAGCCTCCCAGCTATCTACTTTTCAACCAATTTGCATTAAACTGAATCCAATACACAGAATCAGATACATTACAATGTATATTGAGTGCATATGGCTTGAAATTGAATTCCCTTGCCTAGGAAGTAAAAGACACCTAATGAGCTTTAAATGAGCTATTTTAAATGCAATGACTTAAACTCAGAAAACGTGAAATTCTGGACAGACACCAAAGCTTTCTGATTACTAAACCTAGTTAAAGTAAAGGCAGCATTTAGGGCGAGAGTTTCACAACATGAATTTTGACGTTGACTCATTTTGTAAGCTTACAGCACCATTTTGTCCTCTTCATGGATCCCAATTCTAGCTGTTTTCCTGTTTTCCCCTAAAATTGCAAATCTTCCCTTCACTTCTCTTGACCTTTTTGTTGATGCTGGCACTGTGGACAAGAGATATTGTAGAGGCTTCATTAAAATGCCTCGTCATTCAGCATTTCTGCTGTGCACAGGCTGCAGGAGGTTCCGTATTTCTCCTGCATGCTTTCATTTGGGTCGTTTCCTCTTTTCCCCAGCCGTGATGAAATTCCTGCCTTGTTCAAAGGGCTCTTTGGGCAAAGGCTTTGAGAGAGCTGTGAAGGCTCTAAAGAGACGGCGTCCTTGCTTGTCACACTGCTTTCTACACACGGCCACGATGCTGAAATTATGCTCTAGTTGCATTTTCTTCCTCAAGGGCAACTGTCCTACTGGATAAGGACTCCAAAAAGCGGGTTGATAAAAACTCTGTATCTGCAAATTCAAAGTTCTGCTTGAAACCCTTGATGGCAGGAAACTAAAATAAGAGTTTGAAAAAGTAACGCACCTGCTACTTTTACTAGCTCTCTTAAAGGTACAGAACGCCTTGTGTTGTGTGTGTTCAGTTCTCCAGTGGAGATGTGCTGTTCATAAGAAGAACCATGCAGATCGAAAGAATATATATTTAATTTCACGTTCATTGAGTCTTTCTGGAAATTAGTATGGTGGCTTTGGAAATGCTTTCTTCATGCTGGCTTGAGGAGGACAAAGCGAAAGAGGACTGCGTTAGTGGTCCATACCAAAAGGCATGTTCACGGTCCTGCTGTCCGTCTCTGGACCGAGTGCAGTGTGCACAGGGTCGGGGTCCTCGACCTGTAATCTGGGTGGTGGAATTACACGCAGAAGCTTGAACTCTAAAGGTCTGGTAGCGTGTTACCTCCAGTTCCTTAAGTGATGGAGTGACCCTTTGGGGAGCCCACCTGCCTCTGGCCGCCATATTGAATGTCCCCGTGATCACACATAGGAAAATGTGTGTGTTCTTACAAGACTTGCAGGTTGTTCATTTAGGTGCAGCTGACTCCTACAGTAGACAATTCTCACATGCTAAGTAAGACATGCAGTCTCTTCCACAAAGCCCCTCGTCAATCAGAAGACTTAAACAGATCTAAGCTGGAAACGAACCTCCCTCCTCTTCTTCACTTGCAGTCTTATGAATCCAGCGTCTTTTGTTGGGTGTTGTCCATGTGCTCATCTCATTGAGCACTGAGCTGGTTTAGCTAGCTCATACATTCACTCACAGACACACAGCGATAAACCGTGCTGTAAGATCACATTTATCAGAGGATTTCAAGCATGTCAACAGGCTTGTTGTCACCACCAGTGAGCATGTGTGTGTGTGTGTGTGTGCATGTAACCTGATGCAATAAAAGAAAGAGTCAGTGAAACCCAAATGACACTGAAGGATCTCCTGGTGTGTGTGTAGGAGATGGGAATCTGTTTGATCTGGGTCAGATGAGTATACTTGTGTTAGGGTTTGGTGGGGGGGGGGGGGTGTAGATGAGAAGGCGTTTAGGCATGCACGTGCACGTGTGAATCTCTGTGATCATCCCGAAGGAGGCCTCATTCAGTTTGACACGTACATGATGCGAGTACACGTACACGTGGAATTCGTGTGACTGCAGGCGGTCGCATACATGTCCCCGTGACTGATCACGTGATGCTGTCGCACGTGGTAGTGTTTGTTTACACTCCAGTCATGCTCAGAATCCTTTAGAGTGACTCCAATCTAAGCTGAAGCTCATCCCCCACACCAAGAGAGGCAAACAGTGTAGGAACATAAAACGCCTGTTATATATATAAGCAGCGCTGCTCCAGCAAAAACCCCCCCTGCTCTGTCATTTTATGTGAACATGGGGATTTCAGCCACTCTGTTTGCATTTAATACTCATGGGCATTCAAAGTGCTTGTGCTGGTACTGAGCCCTCGAACACTTGTATAACATGCATACAGGTCTATGTTTTGCAATTAAAACAAATGATTCATTTCAGTACCTGTTACATAGGTAGATACAAATGACATGTAAGGTTAGTCCATGAGACGAGTGGATTTAGAGTCTTGTGAAGAACACGCGCCTCCAGCAGGTAGTAGGAATCATTCAGAACTGGGTCCTCTTTTTAGATTAGGGGACCTGCAGGACCTACAGGACCTACAGGACCTACAGGACCAGCTTTTTGTCAGATGTTCAGGTACACTGAAAGGGAATTATTCATTATAATAAAAATCCATTAGAACAGTGATCCATTAAAAATTCATATTACATCAGATGATGTTAATTAATATAAAGTCAATATTACTTAGTAATATGCCTGCTAGGTTAATCAGGGCTAAGAAGTAAAGGATTTTATAGATATCAGAATTAACACATTAGAAATTAGAAATGTTAATATTAATACTGAACCATTGAAATTACATTGCATGTAGTTATGTTAGCAGGAAGTGATGAAGGTGACTTGGTGCCAGTGAAACATCAGTGTATCTGAATCACGCATAACATATTGGACTTGAAATTAAAGCTACTTTCCAAACCACAATATAAACAGCACACAGGTTCTAGAAAATCCACGATTCAAACCACGTTTCCCAGCTGGACTGGTTGCAATGTGTGTGTCCTCCTGTGGAGCTGTTGCCCATGGCGACCAGCTCTAAAACAGTCACCATGTCACACAAGGCACCGGTCCTTGTTTGTTTGGGCTTGTTGGTCCGGTGCTCAGCTGCTCGTCTGTGGCACTCCCCGAAGATGAGGCATGTGTGGAATGATGGGAGATGTAGTTTTAGGGTCACTGAGGAGTTCTCTCTGGCAGCCAGAAGCAGTAGCTGTGGCAGCTGCCTGCCTGCCAGGCTGGGTAAGCTGAAGTGCCAGGATGAGGAAGCCCAGGACCTGCTGTGGGGCATCGAGAGACGCGAAACCCTTTCCTCAGCCCGGGCCCTGACTGCTCACGAAACACAGGCTCCATCAGCTCCAGCCCTCCCTCCCTCCCTCCCTCCCTCCCCGTTTCCCAGTCTTCTCTCTTTCTTCATCTGTTCTTTCTCATCGTCTCTCACTCACGCTTCTTTTGCTTCTTCAGTCTGGGACCTCGTTTTCTCAGCTGGAAGAAAGAGGAACGGTAGAAGCAGAATGCAGGGAGGGAGTTCTCATTTACACAGCTCTTGCATCATCACCATCATCACATAGGTTTCCCTAAGAACGCTTTAACTCACACACACCCACTCACACCCACACACACACACACACACACAGACTGTGATAAGTGACTGTGTGATGGAGAAGTCACGTGTATGCAGTGTTGTTGACTGATGTTGTTTTAAACAAATGTTTGATTTGCCTAAGCTAGCCTCATGAGGGTTGTCTGGGTGTTCCAGGCAGATGTGCTAGACACCAGAGTCAGACCTTCAGATGCGCCGAAGGACAAACACTTATTCAATAATGATCAATAATGATCTCGATAATAATCTTATGTTTCAGCAAAGCTTTTTCAAAAGTGTCAATCTGACACATGAGCCCTACTAATTTTTCACTTACTCCCTTTGGCAAAAAATCCAATTATTTACAACTGGCTGTGTCTTCACTCTTTCTTATCATGTTTTCAGCTCGTTCAGAATCTCTCTTATTTCACTTCTCCTATGTCGCTCTCTTCTTCCCCTCCCCTCTCTTTCTCCTCTCCTGCCCTCTTTTCTCCCCTTCTCTCTCTTCCTCCCCTCCTCTTTCCTCTGCTCTCCCTCTCTCCCTTGTCTCTCCTGTAGAGGTCACTACACACCAGCGTTCCTTCTCTTCTCTCCTCCTTTGGACTGTTGTTGACACTCAGTGATGGACAGCCCATGCCCATTCTGCTGTTTTGGCTTTTGTCAGTCCTACAAGGCCATGTTTGTCTTCTTAATCGTGTCTGTGCCATGATGGCATTGTGTTTGAAAGAGGCGATTTACGACTTCGTGGAGGCCACCCAGATACAAGCGGCCAGCTGCGACCGCCTCCCCTCCGTTCCTCTGATTCTGCTTTAAGTCTGTGCGAGTACTACGCATTCTGGCTTTCTGCAAAGCCCAAGCTGTTTGTACATCAGAATTACAACCACGATGCTGTTCTGCAGTTACCCCCTTTTGCCCCTTTATTGATTTTCCAGCATTTCTTTATGACATCTCTGAACTACACATAAATCATTGCGTTTAACATGGCATAAAGTGTTTCCTACTATGAGCTATTCAGTGGCATCGTTCAGAGATAAGCTCTTAAAAGTGAGCGCAGGATCGTGTTCGTAGGCTGTTTACTCCTGTGGCAGCATACATCATAGGAGAACACAACCACTCAGATGATGGCATCCATACTGGGAGATAAACTGGGCTATGCACATGGCTTTGTGATCTTGATGTAAGTGATAGCTGGACCAGCACTTTAGAAAGACTCAAATCAAATACCGACGCTCATTTTAAAGCAGATGACTTGTTAACTTGAACTTCCTGGGGGCGGGGCATCCTCGTCATGTCGACACCGCACACCACAACAATATAAATGATCAGCCATGGAAGTCTATTCTGGGTTTGATGAGTGCAGATATGTTTGAAAACCATCTGGAGCAGGAATGACCTAGGAACAGCTGTCCAGGGTGACAGAGATTTGGGTGGATGAGGTGGAGGTGGGAGAAGCCCTGGGAGGAGGGGGGGGTGTAAGAAGGAGATGGAGCAACAACGTGACACCACGAGTAGATGTAGCTCGCAAAAAGAGAGGAGTGATTGTTAGGCATGTTCAAATGCCGAAGTGTGTCAAATAGGGTTATATAATGTGCAGGAATGGATTCCAGCAGATCTGCTTATGGCAGCGCAGATAAAAGGAGAAGCTAGAAGGTAACAGACATGAGCACGAGCACTCAGCCGCTCGCAGTCAACAAACTCGAGTGACAAAAAAGAGGTGACAGCATCACATCATCCCAGTTTACCATAACTACCCATGAACCCCCAGATCTACACCTTTACATAAGATGGGAGATATTTAGTAAAATGCCTTACTAAATACGCTTTCACCATAACCTTAAATATTGAGACTGTGTCTGAGTCTCGAACAATGACAGGAAGATTAGTTCATAGTGTGGGAGCTTTATAGGAAAAGGTTCTGCGCCCCTACCCTAGGTTCTGAAAAACACCTTGCATGATCTAAGCAGAAATGGCAGATCATAATGCACCAAGGGTTCAGTAAGGTACTGTGAAGCAGTTAAGTGCTTTGTAGGCCATTAGAAGTATTTTATAATCAATATAAAATTTTACTGCGGGCTAGTGCAGTGCTAAAATAGGAATAATATGATCAAATTTTCTAATCCTAGTAAGAACTCTGGCTGCTGCATTTTGAACTAACTGGACTTTGTTTATGCACTTACAGAATGTAGTTAGTAGTCTAATGAGTAGACATTACAGTAGTCTACTCTGGAGGTGATGCATGCATGGACTACCTTTTCTGCATCATGTAATGATAGTATATTTCTAAACTTTCCAATAGTTCTGATGTGAAAAAAGGCTGTGCTACACATATTTACATGAACATAACATATTTACATTCCATGGCCCAATAACCAGCTTGAGATCCCGCCAGCACGCCTTTCATAGAGGAAGCACAACTGGAGAACTTGGGCTAGAGTTCCCCCATCACTCGGGCCGAGGTGACCAGGGTAATCATGAAACTCCTTGGCAACAAGGCCAAGTGTGGCTGAGGTCCGCCTTGAGTTCCTTAAGGCTCTGGATGTTGTGGGACTGTCCTGGTTAACATGTCTTTGCAACATCGCGTGGACATTGGCGGCAGTGCCTCTGGAATGGCAGACGAGGGTGAGGGTTTCCCTTTTTAAAAAAGGGGACTGGAGGGTGGTGCTCCAAACATCGGGGGATCACACTCCTCAGCCTCCTCAGAAGTGTAGGGTACTGGCCCGCTGCTATGGGCTATCAGTTACCTGTACAAACGGGGCAAGAGCTTGGTTCCCATGGCGGCAGTAAGTCAGACTGGTTTCCAGTTGGGGTTGGACTCCATCAGGGCTACCCTTTGTCACAGATTCTGTTCATAACTTTTATGGACAGAATTGCTCAGCATAGACAGTGGTGGAGGGGGATCGGTTTGGTGACCTCAGGATGCCATGTCTCCTTTTTGCGGATGATGTGGTCCTGTTGGCATCATCAGACCAGAACCTCCGGCTCTTGCTGGATCAGTTTGCAGCCGAGTGCAAAACGGCCGGGATGAGAATCAGCACCTCTAAATCGAAGACCATGGTACTCAGTCGGACCAGGGTGGAGTGCCCTCTCCAGGTCGGGAGTGAGTCCTTGCCTCAAGTCGAGGAGTTAAAGTCTCTTGGGTTCTTGTTTTACGAGGGAAGGATGGAACGGCAGGTCGGTGCAGTGAGCCTCTGGGCATCTGTAGTGTGCACTGTGCCCCTGGGCAGACACTGTACTGGACCATCATGGTGAAGAGAGAGCTAGGCAATCAATTTACTGGTCAATCTATGTTCCGACTCTTACCTATGGTCACGAGCTCTGCGTAGTGACCGAATGAATGAGATCGCGGATATAAGCGGCTGAGAAAGTTTCCTCTGCCGGGTGTCCGGGCTCTCCCTTAGAGATAGGGTGAGGAGTACGATCATCCGGGAGAGGCTCGGAGTAGAGCCAGTTCATGCTTCTTCATGAAGAGAGGAGCCAGTTGAGGTGGTTTGGGCATCTGGTCTGGATGGCCCCTGGGTGCCTCCCTGGTGAGGCATTCTGGGCATGTCCAACTGGATGTGGACCCTGGGGAAGAGCCAGGACATACTGGAGAGATTATATCTCTCAGCTGTCCTGGGAACACCTGAGTATCCCCCAAGAAGATCTGGACGAGGTGGTTGGGGAGAGGGAAACCTGGGCCTCCTTCGAGATCATTACTGTTTATTCTATGATCAGAAGTTTATTCCTGGCTGTCATTTGGCCTATTGGGAGCTTTTCTGTTTTGTTAGGATTAAGTGAGGAAAACATTCCCAACATCCAGTGTCTGATTTCTTTCACATATTCCTCTGTAATATTACATTGATCTATGTCCTCTGGTTTGCCTGAGACATTTAACTGAGTGACATCATCTTGGCTGTGAAAACTAGCACAGTGTTAAGAATAAATCCACTTATAAGTAGTATGATTAAAAAAAGCAGAGGCCCTAGAATAGATCATTTTGGGACACCAATATTAACCATGGTGTATGAAGACACCATTTATGGTTAGTCTTTTATATGTATGTATTTATATGTTACACCAAAATTTACAGTAAATTACATGGTAAATTACAATAATGATACTATAAAATATGTTGAAAGCCATCTGTTCATCTGTCTAGATGTCAGATTATATTTAATATCTGCTATTATGCTTTTTGGATACTGTTTTTTAAATTGCTCTTTGTTGTACAGTGACACCACATCTCCCTCCCCCCCCTTTCACACTCTCCTTCCCTGTTCAGGGACTTGGCTTCGCTGCATTTACAGGCTACATGTTCCTGGGGATCTGTCTGGTGCTCCTCACCTCTTTTCCATTTCTGCGGCTGCTCTACTGGAATAAGAAACTCTACAACAAAGAGTCCAGTGAGATTGTGGGTGAGTGGAGAGGCCATCATTTCCTTCAGAGATCAGTTCATCATTACACATGCTGGAACCAAGTCTTTATTAAGCTGAACAAAAACAGATAGCTAAAACATTTGTGCTTAAAACATCTTCAAGCACAGCATTTGAGAGAATATTTCAATCAACACACTTATCAGGGAACACAAATAAATTATTACAACGATGGCCCAAAATGAGAAAATGTAGCTTTCCTGGAACATAGGAGAATCTTAAATAATGAACCATCCATGTAGAGAGATCTAAGGGTTAAGGTGGTGTCATTGTGTCATACAATGGTGCATTATTTAACCACTATTTTTAAATCTCTTAGAAAACTCTCAGAACATTCAGAACCTCTTGGCTGAGTTATAGTTTGTCCCCTTACTAGATGTGACTCTGCATGATGACCTCATAAGTATCATTACTTGGCTGTGTGTCACGTGTCTGCCGTGTCCGTGTCATCTCATTCTTTTGTAGACACACAAAGGACCCTCCACAATATGAAAACGAAATCACTGTTTCCCCCCGTGCCTCCTTATGAACATTTACACCAATATTCTCATTATCTCTATCAGATGACCCTGTCCTCCCAGGTTTAATACTGCTGTATTAAAACCATAAATCCATAGGTGACCTCCCTCAGGAAGTCATTTTGGACAATATCAGCGGCTCTACATATTGTACACATGCAATTTAGTACTAACTCCTAGTTTATCACTATGATTATGTTTACAAGAATTTTATCTTCATATGTAATGACAAGCAGATATCCCAGTACAGCACAAAGTATATTACTGCATAACAAGAACAGTTATTTGTCCCCTATTATAACATAATTATTATGGTGTTAGTACTTTACGTTAACATACAACAATGAGCAAATGTATAACCAAGTGACAAAGTAAATATGTTTGCACCTGAACATGTTAAAAACATTGGTCAAAATAGTCATGAATAAATTATTAGTACCATGTTAACAGGTAATGTATTCACTATTTTACTTTTTAAGTGACATTAATAATATGAAAAATGTATGTTTAGGGATTGCATTTAAAATGTACAACATGATCAAAAATGATTAATGACTAAAAATGTTATTGTGCGAGTAGAGGTTTTCTAGTAAAACTAGTGCATTAATCTAGTGTATTATTGCTTGTAGAAGCACATTTAGATATGGTGAAGAGAAGGACAACATTTTGGAACTTGGGGTTAGTCTTAAGATATTTTTTTATATCGTAACACTTCTAAATCGTAACTTTTGTTTTAACATTTTTAAAGGAAACCAAGCTTTCACATAGTATGAGCTGGAGATCATTTCTAAAAACGTATTCACTAAACTCACAATATGTCCTTGGGCAAAAAAAATAAATAAATAAAAATGCTCAGATTGAACACTAAGCATGATTAATTCATAACCAAGACATCCATCAAATGTTATGCATGTGAACTAGCCTACTTATTCTGCCCACTGAATGCCCCAGCATTGTATACCCAGTAATTCTCAAGACCATCCAACATCAAAGGCATGAGCTGTTTGAGCTCCAGAAGAGCATTCTTCAAAAGGGTGAGTGCATACTGGATAAACAGCTCATTAACACAACTAATTGGTAGTACCAATATGCACCGTACTTTACTGTAAGAGCTTGTGTTTTGCCATTTTTCATTGTAACTAAAAACCACAAAAAGTTCCACTTTTACTTGTTTACAAAGTTCAGTATGTACCACTATTTGTTTGTGGTTTTTGGTGTATAAGCAAGATTACAAAATTACAGTCCCAGGTCTTGGTAAGAATAACGCGCATGAATTATATTGGGTTGGAATAATCCAGAAAGAAATAGAACATTCTGGAATAGTGTTCCAACAACATGCATAAAAAGTCATTTGCATTGTGATGGTGCAGCTTATTCCTTGTGGGCAAAAATAATGCTTTAGACACACTTATAGGCTTCTACAGGAACCAAATGAATCTAACCCAGCATGTGTGCACCTCTGTTCTAAAGCTCTTTATTGTGCATAGTATTTGCCCCTTTTATGTGTTTTTTTTCCTTATCTGAATCCTCAGGTTAATTGAGGAACCTCCATTGCTATTCTCTTTTGCATTGCTTATGGACATCTGTAAATGATAGTTTTGATATGTAACATATATTTATATAGAAAACATGAAAGCTTTTTCATGAAAACTCGATTTTTAGACTTCCATGTTGGATTAGTTGATTTTAGTTAATCAACTGATATCTGTTTATTTTTGCTTTTAGATAAAAAAAATATATAAATCTTAGCACTGTTCTTTCTTTCCGAGAGAAATCTAATTACCAGTTCTCATTGTAGCAAGTATCTCCATTATAAACATTAAGTAGCTGGATGGACATTTGTGGTGTGTGTGGCGGCCGCTTTTCAAACCACTGGCTACACTGTATTGTCAAGTGCCTCAATATATTCAATGCTCCAGAATTCAACAATTGCTAAAACATCAGTTCCTGTCAAAACGGCAGCTGTCCTCCTTTCCAAATGAGAAGGCAGCCGATTGTGTTCTGAATCTCCAGCCTTAGAGGACATGTGGCACAGCTGGGATTCAGCCATAAACCCCTCTTGGTTCTAAGTTCCTCTTGGAAACTGGATACCAACTTAGAAGCCAGTGGCTGGACTACTCCTTGGTTCCTAATTCAACACCTGAGCTCCCTCAACACCCCTCTCAGTGCACCTGAGAGTGTTACAAAATAATGCACATACCAGCCTATCCATATGATCTCTTTACTTCGATAATGCTCTTTAATCGAGAGCCAAGGCTTCCTGTACAGTGTCTGTGAGTACTCAGTGGCGGTCTTACCATTGGCATGTGCCCACAAGTCCCCCTTTCAAACCACAACGCTGCTTTTCTATGGCATTTTGAGACTTGCTGCACAGTGGTTGGCAAAGCAATTTAAGTCAATTCATTTTAGCACTTATTTCAGGGACATGAAATTCCACGCATGTATATTTGAATATTAGTCAGAGCTCACTGTGTGTATCATTAATTCACTGCTGTCAGGCACTCAACACGAGAACAGGTCACAGGTATTAATTACCAAGTCCCCTAAAGATTTGATTGTTTTGAGCTACAGCAATGTCTTTCATACACTTTCATACGCTTGTCAGAGTCTGTTTTCATAAGGGTTGGCAGAACAGACTTTAATGTTCTGGGATAAAGATTTAACCATCAATAGCACCTCATGTCATTCAAACCAGGTGAGGGAACCTACTATACACAACAACTGAATACAGAAAGGGGAAAAAAACAGAGCAGCATTCATTTCTTCCCAGGGTGCCATCACATAGCACCATCACTGGCCCAGTTCAGGCTGCAGGAAATAATGTCTAAGTGCTAAACCACAGTTATCTGTATTACTTTCTTATCTTATGCATATTCTCACTCAAACTGGCCCAGAATAATTGTGAATGAATTAATCCCTCCAAAAGCTTTAAAATCTGTAATTTGTTTACTCTCCTTTGTGAACAGATTAAACAGCAACCGCTGTATATGATGGAAGTAACTAATTCTGCTTTGGGAGGCCTCTGGGTGAGACCTATATTTTCTCCAAGCTACTAGCCTTCGCTTTGTGCCAGGAGCACCATACTGCTGTTGAGAGGGACCAACTACCGTAGCCTATTCTGTTCTGCCCTCTGAGGTTATTGGGTTTCAGGGCAAGCGCAGACAGTGTTGATGTGTGCACCACAGAGGCAGAGTCCAGTGATTGTGGATGGTGGGAGGTGCAGAGCTTTCTGTCCCTCCGAGACCCTGAATGGCTCTGGAAGACCACCGTCTAGCGGACGCTCAATGCCAGTCCAATCGTGAATCCATAAAGCCGAGAGCCCGTGCAGTGCATGGTCCCTTGGCACAGCCTGGCTGCTTTGCCTCGGTGGCCAGAACCACCAGGCCAGTAGCATATTCCCCTGGCTCCTGCTGCCACCAGTAATTGTGCTGATTGGTGAACAGTGTGCTTCCTGCGTCTCAATTAGTTCCTATTAAGGGCGCCTAGCAACCCTTTCTAAGATGTACAGTGGGGGAGATGGGCACGAAGTCATGGAAGACACCCAGGCTCGCCTTTATCCTCTCTTCCGCTCTCTTTGCAGACATTTCCCCCTTATCTCTACCTACTCCGGAGTCAGTCGATCCCTGGCACCAGCGGGTAGGATTAGGTCTCCACGGGGGGCCCAGAGAGATCCTAATGATTGGAAATGGCTTTTACGCACCAATATGCTCAGTGTTTGCTGTAGGGAAGATGGGCCCGTGCTTAGGGTTTCTCCATTCTCATTACCAGCTGCCCACTGCTGCTGCATTCAGTGTGAGCTTGCAAATAAATACATAAAGAAAATAGCCTGGAGCATAAGGGAGGGCTCACATGTAAACTATTAGCCACTGTCATCTGCCTGATGAAAGCTCATTGAATACACGGTGCGCAGGAAGGGCTTGTCACCCCCCCATAAATGAATCACTCTTAGTCAGAACTCCATTTTGCTTTATTGAGCTGGAGGATGAAATGCTGCCACGCATTGGCAAAACAACCACTTTGTGTCTATTTTCCATGAGAGGTGTTTCTCCAACCCGTGGCTTTACACCTCGCTTGCCTTCACTTGCTGTCACTGAATCCGCACCAGGGAGTTGCGGGCGCAAGGCCCCGTTCTCTTCTTTGGCTTCTCGCTGACTCGTTTGTCTCGGCTCGGTGTGTGTCCGTCCGCAGAGCTGAAGCACGAGATCCTGGTGTGGAGACAGACAGCGCACCGCATCAACCCAGCCAGCCGAGAAGAGACTGCCGTCAAGTGCCTCCTCATGCAGAAGGTGCTCAACCTGGAGAGCCTCCTGCGCAAGAAGCTCCGAACTTTCCAGAGGTAGTGCGCGCAAGCGCCACTGGGGGGAGCTCTTCTGGCGTCTCTGCCTAGTGATATAGTCACATTAAAAAGACAAAGTGAAACATACAACATTTGCAACTATTTCTACGATCCAAATCCAATATTATACGTTTGTATAGACTAAGGAAGGCTTGCAGTTGACTGGTATACTGACCTAAAAAGCAAGACCTGGGGTATCTGTGCTCCTCTGTCACCTGTATAGACCTGGTTAATGATGAATGCCAGAGCAGAATAATCCAAAGCACCACAATTGGCCAACCATACCTGTGATTGAACATTTCTAATGAACAAATCAATGCATGTTATATTTTTATCCAGTCCTAATACAGTTCATTAAGTTGAACTGCTTCTTCACTCCAACAAGTATTTGCATTTCAGCATTTATTTATGTAAATGTTCTGCACCGATTTGGAGTCCATTGACATTATTTAGTGCCAAGCAGCCAAAAGCTTACAGAGCTACCAGGTCAGAACCCTCCCGTGAGCACTACTCACTCACCACTGTGGCAAGGCTGAAACTGACTGACCAACGCCCTCCTGTAGAGACCCTCGGTGTTGTATTTATTGTGTTTTCTGATGCATATGAAACATAGAAGGTGACCATTTTAGATCACACTGACTCTGCATGTTCCTCCATGAGGCCTGTCATTGCAATCATGGGAATCATGTGTAATTAGGTTGGCGTTTATTTCTTCTTCTTTTTCTCGTTGTTTCTTCTACTTTTTCTCTTATTCTTGCTTCACTTTTAACGATAGCTGTTGCTAGCTACCATCCCTATTTTCTCACCACACTATCCCTCCGTCTTTGGGTCTGTCCGTGTTCTAACATCTGTTTAACTTGTTGTGGTGGTACTTGATGCTGATGCAAAGGACTTTTGTTTGCTATTTTCGTGCCACACTTTGTATCCCATGGAATTTGTATTTTAATGCATTCTTTCCCCTATTGCTCACAAGCTACTCATTAGCCCTCATTTAACACTGCTACCATTTCCTTCATGCCTCCGTCCTCCCACAGAAACTCATTGATTTTGTTATTCCTTTAAGTTTTCATAGAGCCATCAAACTTGACCTAATGATTCAACTGTTAACGCAAAGCAAACAATCTCATTCCATACTGAAAGCACTCATCTATCTGTCCCTTCTGTTCTTTAATTCATCCCTCCATTCCAGTTACATGTCCAGGGTTTAATACATTGGGTGACAAGAACACTCTCAGGGGTGCCACCATTGAATTATTTATTAAGGCAAAGCTGCATTTGCAGAATTCATCATTGAATACATAATTTTTATTTGTAAAATTAATGGGCATATAATGGCTTTAGTGTATTGGCTTCATATTTGCTCTGTAGTCCCTAATACTCCAAGGATGTGGTTAAAATACATAGTGTTGCGATAATCAACATGACGATCTGAATGTGATGCATCATATCTAGTGCACTAAATTGTATTGGGAATATATTGTTTTATGTGGACACAAATAACATATTGCTCACCTGCATCTGCAACATAACAATTATGCAAATTACATACTTGAGGTCATGATCTATCGAGAAACTGATCTAACAAGCAAATTTAAAAGATGGAATGGTTTAGTAGGCTAGAATATTTTTTAAATTGTTGTTAAGAGTGTCTTTGTCAGAACACGTGTCAGCCAATAATATTGATTGTGGTATAATTAATTCTGAGCCAATCAGAGGAATGAACAGCAATCCAATCTGAATGCATGCTAAAATGCAAATGGTAGAACTGATGGCCGTAGCCATCTATCTAACCACTCACCTCTCCTTCCTCCCTCCAAGAATTACATTGTTTTTACAACTGCTTGATATATTTTTTAACTACAACCATCATGTAGGGGTTTTAGTTATGATATTTAACTACCCTAGCTGCTTGCCTACAAACAAGTACACAAATAGGTGCAGAAGAAGGATTAACATGCATAAAATCTTAATAAAATATCTGACTGCAGATTATAGTAAGAATCTTAAGGAACTCACTTCTCAAATAGCTCAGTACAGGTTACAGAACATACCTAACCAACTTTAAAAAGTTCCTTGCTATAAACAATAGCCTGCTTTGTCAGAGGTTTATCATTAACATGCACAGCAGATGGAATACTTTATAGGTAATTGTTGTTAGCATACATTTATGTTATCTGATACTAATTATGAGCTCATCTGGCCCACTATAGCTATAACCAAGGAAGACTGTGGTTAAACCAGATTTATTAAACAGCCAACAAAATATAAAACAATAGAACAAATATTCTCTATTAAAGTAACACAGGATAATACCTAATGGTAACAGAAATACCGACTGGTGCAGGTTGCCTCATGGCGCAAGGAAGAAGAAGGAGGGAGAAGATACCCTACACCCACAATCCTCTCCCTTTATACCCTACACCCACAATCCTCTCCCTTTATACCCTACACCCACAATCCTCTCCCTTTATACCCTACACCCACAACCCTCTCTCTTTATACCCTACACCCACAACCCTCTCCCTTTATACCCTACACCCACAACCCTCTCTCTTTATACCCTACACCCACAACCCTCTCCCTTTATACCCTACACCCACAACCCTCTCCCTTTATACCCCCCAGTATATCAAAGGGACAGCAGTTACAAAAACCAGGTTAACCAATGGGAATCAGGTTGATGGTATAGACAACCGAGTACCTATGCATACAGAGTGAATTTCCACACAGGGCTGCCACCTTTGGCGTGAAGTCTACGAACTTTCTCAATGAGTGATGTCACTCTTACCCTGTAGCATAACCTTTCCCACTACACAACATGCTGCAAAATGAGACCAAACATGCCACACAAACACACTGATATAACCAAAATACAAATGGTCAGTTTTATCCCATTGCTATGGGAACTTCTTGATGCAAACCACCATTTGTTGCCCCCCACGGTTTTATGCAGGAACACCAGATCCCGTCTCCCCTACAGGGACACACCCTACCAATCCTACAATCATAACCCAAAATGCATACCTACATACTAAGAGCGCTTATCTCGGCTGTTAGATCTTTCATTCGACTGAATCTGATGCTCCTTGAATTTTCAAGCGAGGGCCATCAAACCTGATGGAAAGCTTAAATTTCTGATACAAGGCACAAGACTGCATGCTGATGGCCCTTGACTATCTAACATGGCTGTGATGCCTTTATCCCTCTGTCATCCCACTGAAACCTGAAGATCTGACTACTCCTTTTTGAGTTCTATCTGAAGTTAATGGAAAGATTAATCTTTTGACTCAGACCATGACTGCATTCCATACTGACAGCACACTGATTTTTTAACACCACTAATACCCGTTTAATCCCTACTTTATTGCACGGCAACCAAAAATATTTTCAAGCTAGACATCATCCTGTGGTCTTGTATTAGGCTTATAATTTCAGTAGTAGCACTGACCTCCCATTTTCCATTATTACAGTTGCCTATTTTAAGCATGTTGGTGTGCTTAAACTGACCACTAATGATTCAGTTTCGAAATTCAGGATAAGACATCAGGGTTTATGAAGAGATTATGAAGCCATCTGTCTACTGTGGCAGAACAGGCATTTCTGTAGTCACAAGATATGGAGGAGACAGTGGAGGGCTGAGATAACTGACCTCAAAATACCATAAGGATGTTATGAGCAAATTAATTCCAGTCTGAGATTTCATACTATTAGCTTGGCCAGCATAGCTAATGGCAGGTCAATTAGGAGTTCAGTTGCTGACGGCAAAAATTCTAGCAGTTAGGAAAGTTGGTCTGTAAAATATATCGCTGGACTCTAATCGAAATCAGACTTGGTAATACTTATAAAATTGTAATTATATGTTTGTTAATCTATCATTTTAATTATGTCTGTGATCTGATCGATTTTACAAGCGATTTTAATTATTTTGTGTTTTATTCCCTTTCTGTCAGGCAAATATCGCAGGAGGACAAAAACTGGGAAAATAACATTCAAGAGCTACAGAAAAAGGTAAAACGAAACATATCAAATTATAAAAAAAAGGTTCAGATGGACTTGAAAGATAACACTGATTCTTATACTATTGTTTCCACCCCCATTTTCTTTCAGTAACTCTCCACTCTTCTTTGAGTAACCCCACAGATCTGATGTTATTCTGTTCTGATTTTATCATCATAATGAAGAGCAGGAGGTCTAATTTCTCTCATTCCTGTTCAGAGTTCATAACTGGTGTCAGAGAGGGCTCTCCATCGCTATACTGCATCTCTGATTCAATCTCTCTTATCTCTCTACAGCATAGAATAACAGACAAAATCCTCCTGGTGAAGTGTGTGTCAGTGCTGGCCATAGTCATCTTCATGTTTTTCCTGAACTCCTTTGTACCTGGTATTCATCTGGAGCTGGGTGAGAGTTCAAGCTTCTAAGTGATTATATATAGACAAGTAATTAGATATGATAAATATATCCAAGTATAGTACAAATGGAAAATTTATGCTAATTAACCTAGCAATATTAGCACAGGAGATAATTTGTACATGTATGAAACCATCTGTTGACAAAGTAATTATTTGCAGCTGGATCTAAAACAAAACAAAAGGCTATAAATAAAGCAGTACATTGCCAAGATAATGGGGGACATAAAAAATTATTTGGTTCATGCACCAGAAGGGGCTTGCCTTCATTTTAGTCCTCTATTGGTGGCTTAGTTTGATCCTAATGTCAAGAAAATTACATAGTTAATGGAACATGCAGGAGAGTGTCTGATGATAAGATTACATGACAATGAGTTCTCTTGTGTTCTGTGACCCTCAGGGTACAATGTAGCTATAGAAGCCAGAGGGGGCATCTTCTGAAGTGGGTGCGTGCTTAGGCTGTGTGACGATGACTCTGCTTAGACTTCTCACAGCATGTGCTCTGTCCATATTGTATTTCTGCAGCCATACACTACAGTGAGCTTGGTATCTCTGGGAACTAATACTATAGACGTTATACCCTGAACTTTGACTAAAGAACTAAATGGTAACCCATGACTAAAGAACGAAATGGTAACTAAACACGAGTTTAGTGGGAAGATGACATCATATTGAGTTTAATCGTGATTTTTCTGGACTAATTAGGATTACAGTTGTTTGTGTAGTTGGTTTTAAAGAAGATACATTACCATTTATCCCTCAGATCTAGCATCAAGTTACCAGCACCGAACAGCAATAACAAAGGTTCATGTCAAGTTGGACTTTGGGCTGAGATATTTTGCTGGATTTTGTAACTGTCTGTTTCACATTAACATAAAGTTAGTTGTGAATTAAAATTCTTTAGAGACTGCTTAAAGATTGTAAGTAAATGACAGACAACATAAAGAGCCCATGCACATATTAAACTGACACCACAAGCATGGATTATAATTTGGCGTGCTGATCTCCAGGCCCCTTCTTCATACGAAGGTGAGAGGGTACCTACACCTCACACTTCCCCTGTCCAACAGTCAGGAGAGCAGCGGAGCTCGAGAAAACACCATTTACTTTTGTATTTATTTTTACCGTTTCAGTTCACACCCAGGCCTGGCCTCTTACTCTCTCACCCCTCAGATCGCTGTCTACCCACAATGCTCAGTCTAACGTTTCTGACTTTCTGGGAAGCGTTTCAGCATCTTTCTCGGGATCAGTGCGAAGGGAAACTCGGCGGGACTGAATGAACGTTCAGATGAACAAAGCAACAGCGTCGCAATGAAAAGAAACCAGACCGTGTCAGCCGCTGACAGAGCTGCGTGATGACGTGATGCAGTGTAGTCTGTCAGAAACAGAAAGCGCACACTGTCTAATCTTTATCTTTAGGCTGTTATCATTGTTATATCCTATATACAAAGTATTTTCGTTTTAGTGATTTAGTTTAAAAAGACACAGCCATAAAGCATTTTATTTTTCTTTTGGTGTATCTGGGGTGTAAAATGTAAAGTTAAAGCTCTGCTTTGATTTGGTATTACCCTATTTCACAAATTCCTTCTACCTGGGGGCTTCATCTAATTAGCATAGCCTTAGTTGGAACTTTTACTTTCTGAAGTTGAACTATCCAGCACTTAGAGTAGTTAAATAACAGATAAGCACATCTCTTCATAACATGAAAACCTAGTAGTGCAACTCCATGTGCACCCAGCCAACAGTGCCAGAGATTTGTTTTAAATCTAGCATTAAACTAGCAACAGGCATGTGAAATCCACTAATGTAATTCATCATAACTGCTCAGCCATAAACTTTCTTTGCTTTAAATATTGTCTAGACATAATTCATCGCTGCTGCCACCAAACCATACAAAGGCGATTAATTTGAGTACAGCTCCAGGGTAGCGCGTAGACGCCTGCAACGGCCCGGGGTCGGGCAGAGCGCGCGTGGTCTTTGAGGGGCTGAGCTAACATTCCGGCTTCAAGACAAACACGCGTGAGGAGGACGTCTGTAGGCCTCAGCTGGTGGACTGGCAAGCCACAGTTGTTTTGCCAGTGATGAATGAGCTCATCTGACTCCTCCACTGCTTCTTTTAATTGCACAGCACGCCGGCTTTCTCTCGCTCTCTGCGGTATCCACACCAACCCTCTTTCCCAGCCACCTTGATTTAAGCAATAGCTCCTTTTTGTCTGAGTTTGTTAAAAGTGTCTCTGTAGCTACACGAATTCATCACAAATCTTTTTTTCTGTGGGAGATCATTGAAACTGTTGTTATGTAATAGTATTTAACACAGTACAACAGAAGGGACAGGAGAGGAAGCCAAGGGACTTCAGGCGCTTACTGGCCCCGAGTCCCTGCGCTCTGCTCAGTCTCTCTGCTCTCTCACCTCCCTCTTCTGTCCCTGCCTGACCACCTGCCTCAAATGCTGATTTGCAATTAGCATCTCAACAGGGCTGTACCCACAAAGTCAAACACACAGACCACACACACACACACTCGCACACACTCGCACTCAACATGAACACTTAAGCAGCCTGTCTGGTTTTATACCCCAGAGAACATTTTTTTTCTCTTTTTGCCATCTCCCTCCTTTTCGTTTGCCTCTGATTGGTTTTCGTCAGCCCTCCCATCTTTTCCTGCTCTCATTAGCCCTTTAATGATTTCCCAATGACAATCACCAGCACTCACCTGGTTACTCACATTTTGCAAAAATGGGATGCATATTCACCTTTTCTATGTTCCAAGGACAGGTGGAAAGATTGGGGATTTTTTGCTGCTAATGTCTGTCATAGTCCAGCAAGTGTGTATGGATGTGTGTGTGTGTGTGTGCGTGCATGCGTGTGTGTGTGTGTAAGAGAGAAAGGGAGATAGCTAGGATAATGACTGTTTGATTAGACAGACCAAGCATAATCAGATACACTTTCTGCGTGCCTTACAACAGAGGCTTATTACTTATTACTGTTGTATTACCAAAGCATTAAGCAGAGAGACCAGGGAACCTTGGACGTCTGTATTATCACATACTGGAACAATTTCACTTAAAAGCACTCATAGTGAGATTGGGACAGGAAATAAAATGTCAAGCAGACATTGAGAGATTTGGACATGAAAATGTCCAAGACATCAGATGGAAAATAGTGTAATCTAAATATCAGCAAAGGAACAAAATGTTGATGTCAAGAATGGCTTTGTAAAAGTCCAGTGTTTGACTTACTGGAGTATTAGAGAATAAATTGTGCATGAGAACTCTTGACCTTCTATTTTTATAAGAATATCTTAAATACAAATGTCCTAGTTCATCTCAATGAAGAACATCCCTAACTCTTCTGAGTCTGCCAGGACTTGATGTTCCTGCTGCATTCGGTATATCAGCATATATTTCTTTAAAGCCAATTTTCTACTCGCTGACACTAATGTACTTCACCTTACAATATGGGACTACCTAACACATAACCAACCACTCATCTTTATTTTTTGCCCTTGCTCTCCACATCACTTATTTAGAGTTACATGATGAGCCGTTTGTGGGCATCTCATTCATTGGCTGGTCTGAAGCTGCCTTGCAGTGGTGGCCAGAAGGCCTGTGATGGAGGCTTGTGATGGAGGCCTGTGATGGAGGCCTGTTGTGCTGCCCATTATGCTGGGTGAACTCACCCTGTGTTTGGCTGGCGCTGGTGCTGATGTGTCATACACTTTCCTGCTGAATTTTGGCCGTTCTATCAGTAGCCCCCTTTGTCCATTTAAATCATATTATCTGCATGGCCGCCATGGCCGCAGGTTTTCACTCCACCCTAGCAGGAGTTCACCTGATTCCACCTGCTTAATCTCCCTCACGAAACGGCTGCTCGGTTGTATCAGGAACGAAATCCTGCAATGGCAATCAGCCTTTTCCTGTGAAATACCCAATTTTCCATGAAATGGAGGAAAACTGGATTTTTCGAAATTGTAAATCAGACTGGTGCCTTCCCAAACATAGCTAGTAACATAACCTTATCCATTTTTCATCCAAATTTTCATTGGAGTTGCTATTGTATTTTGGGAGTTTGTTTGAAGCTCCAGCATCATGCTATACTAATGCTAGCATGGCACGGCCTATCGACAAGTTCTATGACATATATAGTGTCATTGCACAGACAAGTTTTCATCTAATTGAGAGAGAATAAAGCTTGGATAACAAGCTAGCTTGGTCAGGTTACATTACTAAACTAGCTACGCAGTTAATTGCTATTTAATAAGTGCTGTGAAATGTAGGTGTTCTAAAATCAGTGATGTATTTTAGAGAAACTAGGACTGTGAAATTAACCAGATTTTCCCTAGATTCCCTATGGCCCTAGGTGTAATCCTAAAAGTAATGCTGTGTCATCCTGAGCTGGACTATACCGTCACTAATGACTCAAGCATAATCTGCGTCTTAGCACTGATGTTTTTATTCTTTACATTTGCCAGAACTAAACCCCGCCAATGTAGAGGAACACTCTTTGTTTACCGAAGGTCCCCTGCTGGTCGTCATGCATGACTGCTTCTTGTCTCCCCAGGATGGATAGCTGTGTTGGGGGCTCTGTGGTTGCTGATCCTGGCTGACATCCAGGACTTTGAGATTATCCTTCACAGAGTGGAGTGGGCCACGCTGCTCTTTTTTGCGGCTCTGTTTGTGCTCATGGAGGTACGACCGTGTCCAGCACCACCACCACTCCCCACCGAACCTCCCACTGCATACGCGCCACTGTATATGGTGGACCAGCTGGGTACGACCGTGTCCAGCACCACCACCACTCCCCACCGAACCTCCCACTGCATACGCATCACTGTATACGGTGGACCAGCTGGGGATGTGCACAAGTACATATGCATATACGGGAAATACGCCAATGTGATACATATACAGTGTACTGTGACTAAAGACCTGCCTAGGCACCGTCCCTCTGAGCTTTAGAGAGAAACTGGGAGCACTCACATAAGAGAGACCCTGTCAGCAGGAGAAGTGCTTGCTGGGCTGTTTGCTGTTGCTGTTTTAATCCTTTGTTTTGGGAGAAGGATGAGACTGCAGGGAGGGGATTCCACCCTGGGGCACTACGAGGAGCTTAACGCAGCTTCAAGATAAACTGTTGACTTGCCACATAAGAGCTAACCAACACAGGCACACTGCACTGTCACTGTGCGCCTGACCTCAAAACCAAGGGTGTGGCCACTTGAGCGGGTTCTCTGGGCCACTTGAGCGGGTTCTCTGGGCCACTTGAGCGGGTTCCCTGGGCCACTTGAACGGGTTCCCTGGGCCACTGGAGCGGGTTCCCTGGGCCACTTGAGCGGGTTCTCTGGGCTGCTTGAGCTGGTTCTCTGGGCCACTTGAGTGGGTTCTCTGGGCCACTTGAGTGGGTTCTCTGGGCCACTTGAGCGGGTTCTCTGGGCCACTTGAGTGGGTTCTCTGGGCCACTTGAGCGGGTTCTCTGGGCCACCAGGCTCAGTTCAGACAGGGTTGTGAAATGCCGCCCTGTGTCTTTTCATGTTGTCTCTGTTTCGGATCCTCACAGCCTAATGAGTTTCTCTTTGTGTTTCTAAGGCTCTGGCCCAACTGCAGCTGATTGACTACATTGGGGATCAGACAGCAGCATTAATAAAAGTGAGTCTACGTCTAGGAAACCCGGACGTTGTGCACGTGTATGTATGTGGTTTAGGTGGCACTTTGTTGTGGTGGCAAAGTTATAGAAAGTGAACACAACATAGCATTTCGTTTCTTTGGGTTATCGATCCAGTATCGGCCGATTTTCGTACCTGTAAAGAGGTGTGAATGGTTCAGCCAGCCGAATGCAGAGACACAGTATATGCCTAAGTGAGCTTGTGCTTATTCTCCAGATTTACGCTTGATTGCGGTTTTCATTTGGGTCGGGTGGGTCATATTACAGTTGTAGAGATTTGCTCAGGCACTGTGGCGGGCGGCTGGGGGAACACACGCTGATAGCCGTCAGCATGCGTTTGGTATGGGGGCCTTTTACACTCAGGGTAATTACTCATGACAGGTGCTGCTGGGGAGAGCTGAAGCATTTGCCCTCCCACACTGAGATGCCTGACCAGAGAGAGAGAGAGAGAGAGAGAGAGAGGGGGGGGGGATGGAAAGGTGTGGAGAGGGTGTCTGTATAGTATTGTTTGTGGGTAAGAAACTGAGAGTGGGAGGGTACAGAGAAACCTGGGGACTTGTGTGTGTGTGTGTGTGTGTGTGTGTGTGTGTGTGAGAGAGAGATAGTTACGCCTGAGAGTAACAGACTGTGAGTGCAGTGATAATGAGTCCAGTGTGTCTGTGTCACCAACACACAGCCTGCTCGACCATCCCGCCCACCTCTGCACTGGCATTCACAGGCGTGCGGAAACTGTGGGGTTGACACAAAGAGAGACGTGTGTGTTTGTGTCCGTGTTTACCGACAACAGAATGTGTGGTGGTGACGTGGCTGTTGTGTTATCTGCTCTACCAGAATGTTCTGTGGTAACGTGGCTGTGGTGTTATCTGCTCCACCAGGCGGTGCCAGAGGGGGAGCGGCTGGCCATCGCCATCATCCTGGTCATGTGGGTCTCCGCTCTGGTCTCCTGTCTCATAGACAACATCCCCTTCACTGCCACTATGGTAACGAGCTCTGCCGTGCAACGGCACATGCACGGATCTGCACGCAAGCACTCACGCACACACGTGTGTGCACACAGTTCCGCACACACGCATGAGTACAGACACAGACGAGGACGTGTGTATACACACACACACATACAAAATCAGTCGCGCATGCGAACATGTATGCACATGACAAGATGTCTCTCGACATGGTGCCAACTAATCAGGGAGTCTGCGGATGTAGGCCCAGCTGGTAGTGCTGCTCTCCTGTAAGTGCGGTGAACTGTCCAGGGATCATGTGCTGGTGACAGTGTGTGGTGGTCAACCTGAGTACCTCCTGGCTTGGTGGAAAAACAACACTGTGCAATGTTCTATTTAATCTGAAGAAAAACCCATCACTAACCGTCATTATTGTTAATCGTAATCACCGCAAAATAGCAGATACTTAAATATGCCTTATACATATTAAATGTGTCTAAATATATGCTTAATGCATATGAGAAATATTTCATAATGTTTTGAAATCATGCCTGGAATTTGAATTCCATGAAATGATAAATGTTCATGCTTGACGCAGTGTTATATACCCTTTGAAATCCACTATTGAAACACGGAACAAAAAGTGTTTTGTGGGCTGACCTTGTCGTTGCTGCTCCTCCTCTCGTACTCCGTGCCACACGGCGTGGCCTCCTGCCTGCACGAAGTGGCGGCTGCCGCTGCCGTGCGTGTGAGCGGGTGAGGAGCAGGTGCTGCAGGCCAGATCAGGCCTGGCAGAGTCTCCAGCTCCTCGTGCCGCGGTCCAGAGCAGTGAGTGCTACAGGGGCCAGACGCGCGGACCTACCGCCAGACCGTGCAGCGCGGTGGATAGCAGCAGATAGTGCTTACACCCTGCATGCTAAAGTCCAGCAATACCATCATTTTTAAAGGGCAGCTAATGCTGGCCATTGATTGGTTCTGTGTAAATTCAGCGTAAAACTTGAGAATCACAAGAGTGTTGTTTGTGTTACATTTGAAATATTTATGTGCCTTCTGGTGTCCTGGAACTGTGGAACAGTGAATGCTGAAGCAGGTAAACTAGGCTTACATGTTTTATGACTTTTTTTTCAATGTGGAATATGTAAGTCCACTGAGATGATGCAGGGCTGTTTTTAGTACTAAAACTATCAGCAAGTTTATGCTATTCATGATTCTAAAAAATGGAACTATGGAACTATTTTAATAAGGTATAGAGTAATAAAAAATCAGGGACATTGTTCCTTAAGGGGGTTCTCTGTTGAATTAATTCATTTCTCCTCTCAGACCTACTTTCTGAAAGGACAGTGTAAACATGAAGTATTTCTGGGTGTTGTGAGGCTACCGCTTTGGCAACAGAAGCTAACATTGACACTGCAGTGCCTCTTCAAGTTCAGGAAGAATAAGCCCCTCCCCTTTTCCTATCACCTCTCCCACTTTGTTCAGTGGCTGGATTCAGCAGTCGTGACACATCAAAATGTATGTTTGGATTAAGTGTGTGATCTCTGGTTTTCTCACATCAGTGTGTGTACAGTACTGTGTGTGCAATTACTTCCTGTTGTGTGACAACACATAATTAAACAGTTTACTTTCATCCAGTCTTCCATTGCTGTTTCTCTGAGGTTACTCAGATGTAATGACCTCAGGAGTAATACTACAGCACAGGGATTCTGAACACTTATCACAAGTCAGAACCGTGACCTTCTGTGGTGAACTTGCAGTGCCACTGTGAGCCAAATAAACTTCATATTGCAAAACGGGCACAGAGTATGTTTGCTGAATTAATATGAGAATCAGAACAATTCAGGCATCTTAATTAGTCTTGATGATGGTTTAGGGAAATTAAACATTAATTCTCTCTTCTTAATGTTCTTTGCTGTTGGGAAATAGCGCTAAGAATCATTTTTAACAGATCTGGGGGCACAAACTTCCCCTTCATGTTGCTCAGGAAGGAACAACCATCCTGCTGTGATTATGAACATTAGAATCTTGTCATTAGAATTTTTTCCCAAATACCTCTCACAGACAGTGTAATGAACGTCTAAATAAGTTAATTGTAAAACAGGCAGTTAGCAATAAACAATGCATGCTATGACAACAGAGATGGTACCTAATGCGTCTGAAGGGACTTCAGGTCAAGGGCTTCTTCACTATTTCCAGATGAAATCTGAATAGTTATTTGTGTTCCACAGGGAAGATAAAACTGCTATTTTCTTGTCGGCTCAATTGTAAGGTTGTTCTGCCTTTCCGGGCCCTTCCACAGTGGTCATGGCACAGCTCAGTGGGCTGCATGGCAAATGTAGTAGAAAATGTAATCACAGTTGTGCTGGGTAATTTATTCAAGGCTATTGTAGCTGAAGCTATGGAGAGCTCCGCCACAAACACACAGTGGGCCATGTATTGAACTCTCGAACGGCAGGATTATTTTGAAAGTGGAGCCCTCTTGAAGAATATGTGTATGGTTCAAGCAACAGTGAGAGACAGTGGAACTGGTGTCGCACAAGCTCTGTGTGTGTGTGTGTGTGTGTTCATGTGCATGCATGTGTGTATTTGTGTTGCATTTGTGTATGTGTGTGTGTTTCTGAGGAGGACAGATGGAGAGAGGTTGAGAGAGAAAAAAACAGAGAGAGATATCAATATGTCAGATGGAGCCACAGGATAACTTTGTGTGCATGTTGTCATCTTGCACATAGTGGTGGCCACCACTAAATCCCTTTTGATTCTGTGCATAATTTTACTTTTTCTACAGAGAAACTCCATGAGCCTTAAATGTGTTTCCTGATTTTTTGTGGTTCTTAAAAAACTAGTTGTCACATGCTATGGTTCTTGTTATTGGTGAAGATGTACAGAGATAGAGTAATTGTAGTAATTCTGGGCTAATTACAGATCGGTACAGCTGATGTTTTACTCAGATCGGTACAACTGATGTTAATATATACTGCAGATGCACGGTGCTGATGGAGGTATGAATCCTGCTAAGCACAGTATCACTAGAGATGACTGCAATAGAAATGGAAACCTGTCTGCTCCCTAGTGCCCTAGTCTCCCCTCCCTAGTGCCCTAGCCCCCCCTCCCTAGTATTTATTGCATTTGTTTTGCGTTGCTGCACATTTGCAATCTTGCACTTTATGTACAGTATATAGTCCTGTGTAGCCCTACTGTCTTATGTATATAGTCCTGTGTAGCACTACTGTCTTATGTATATAGTCCTGTGTAGCCCTACTGTCTTATGTATATAGTCCTGTGTACCATCACACATACATATGGTTGAAGTGCCAAAAACCATTTGACTTGACTTGATTTGACTTGGAAAGCCACACAAAAAAGGTTCAGCCAGCATGTGACAAACTTTGCAAAATGTATTAGTCTTAAATAGTATTTTTAAACAGTTGCCAAAATGTAGACCTTGTTTCTGTTTCTGTCCTAAGTATATTAAGGATACTCAACATTTAAGTCACAGTACAGAAGTGTTTTGACTGGTGTCTGGATTAGCTGTCTTGGCTGACACTTAGTGTTGAACTTGATGCTGTTGATTCAATGGTGATTCAGTGTGCGTAATGGAGGATTATTGACTTCTTACCCATGAGCAGCGTGACACAAAAATATGACTCAGTGTGTTAACTGGCCTGCAAAGCAGGCGCTTGAGAGTTAAGATGTAGATGCTGTTTTGAAAAAGCTCAAAGTGACAACATAGTCCTTAACATTTCCATCTGGAGAGCCCTGCAGTAACAAAGCTTTAGATATACTGTAGAATGTTTAGTCTCCAAATAATCTCATAATCTCCTAATTTAATTCCAGATTCCAGTGCTGCTCAACCTCAGTCAGGATGCAGATGTCAACCTCCCTGTGAAACCTCTCATCTTTGCCTTGGCCATGGGAGCCTGTTTAGGAGGTTAGTAACACCTCCAGCACTGCCCACAACACAGCATACACTACATTTCAGCAGTCTCAGGTGAATCTAGGCACTTGTCCTAAATCAGAGAGGATAATGCTGGGAATTGCTAAATATATGCCACAGAGGCTGGTGTCGAAAATGAATAATGTTTTGTCTGACTTAACGACGGCGTCCCTGTACAGATTTGAACTGCATTTCATGCATCGCTCTCTCTCCCAGGCCTACGGGTAATCAATACAGAGTCCCTGTCAACTCTCCATTGCAGTGTTGTAGCAGATGAAAGGGAGAATTTGTACCTTTTCCCAGTTCTACTGAAAGCCTTCCTCATATAGGAACACTGTCAAGGCCATCTGATCAGAGTGCCTGTGTGCATGTGTGTGTGTGTTTGTTTGTGTGTGTGTGTGTGTGGGAGTAGAGGGAGGAGCCACGTGGCAGCACTATGGCCTAATAGGGTTTAGTGTGCTGAGTGTGCCAGAGGTGCTGCTAGTCGATGGGACACTGCAGCAGGTGCCTGGCTCCAGTGGCTCCATGGCACCTTGTCAGCCCTAAGCACTAGTGAGGGCAAAGCACAGCACAGTCTTTGAGAGAAAAAGAATGAAAGGAGGACAATGTCTGCTTTTGCATTCTGTGTATGTACAACAAAACAAATGGGTGGGAGAGCAGCGTCTCCTCCACCTATTTTTGAAAAGCCCTGCATGGAAATCTGAGGGGGTGTGCAAGGTGTGTGAGTGTGATGTGAGTCCAGTGAGGCAGAGATGAGAAGAGGTGCCCGCCTGGACTTCATCAGACGGTAATCCTACCTGAGGCCTGGAGTAGGGACAGGAGATCCTCTCCAAAGCATTCGTCCCTGGAGCAGGTGCAGAGAAAACCACGTGCTCTGCTCACCGCTGAAGGTCATGGCGTTGTTGATCATCCCAAAGAAGGGACCGCTCAGCAGACAGCCTAATACTGCAATCAGCAGGGCAGAGCATGCAGTAAAAACGTATTAGGCTTGGAAACGTTGTGTACTCAATTTTACTACCTAATCTTTCCTGTATACTCCCTTGAACCTTATTTATATATATATTCCCACTCACCCTCCTCTGGGTGGTCTTTTATCCTTCAGGCTTGGGTCCTTAGTCTGGTTCCAGGGTTGTATTGTAGCTGCTCCCAAGACTGTACGTTTCTGCACGAGATCTCAGATGTTGCCATTGTCCCAGTTTGTGGGTCCCCGCCCCACTGTTCTCTTCACCTTCCGCATCTTTTCCAGCTCTTCTCCCAGCCCTTTCTGAAGCTCTTGGTGTCCCTTGTTCCTGATGTTTCTAGCACTTGGGATTGCTGCATCGATCTCTACGGCGCTCTTCAGCACTTTGTCCATCACTGCTACGTCCAGTTGTTTAGCCATTGCCATTTTGTCAGTCTGTATCTGGAAATCCCAAAAGACCCTTGGTCAGCTACTCTCCACCACCTTTGGGGCTGTATCCTACCTTAACCATGGAACTTCCAGCTTGTGCTCAGCACAGATTATTTTGTATACTATGCCAGCCACTTGGTTATGGTGTTAGATGTTCACTCTGCCTGCGAGCTTCTCAGCTCCCACTGTTATGTGCTGATCTGTCTCAGGGGCGTCTCTGCACAGAGGTCTGTCTCAGAGGGGCGTCTCTGCACAGAGGTCTGTCTCAGAGGGGCGTCTCTGGGGTCCTGCCTGGTGTGGTGGACCCGCCTCTATTGTCATTCATCTCTATTGATCTTCTAATCAGATCTTGTTCCTGTGCTGCCATGATTAGTGCCACGGTGCTGTTTTGTAATCCAGCCTTCACCAGCCATACTGTGCAGGAGTTTATCCTCTCATGATCCTCCCATGATTGGGATGAAAAGTCCATGCATGATGGAGAGAGAGAGAGAGAGAGAGAGAGAGTGAGAGAGAGAGAGACATAAACTTTGTGTGCTTCACTATAATTTTTAATACACTGCTCAAAAAAATTAAAGGGAACACTTAAACAACACAATGTAACACCAAGTCAACCACACTTCTGTGAAACCAACCTGTTCAGTTAGGAAGCAACACTGATTGTGAATCAATTTCACCTGCTGTTGTGCAGATGGAACAGACAACAGGTAGAAATGAGAGGCAATTAGCAAGACACCCCCTATAAAGGAGTGGTTCTGCAGGTGGTGACCACAGACCTTTTCTCCGTTCTCATCCTTTCTGGCTGATGTTTTGGTCACTTTTGCATTTTGTCAGGTCTCTCACCATAGAGGTAGTATAAGGTGGTGTCTACAACCCACAGAAGGTGCTCAGGTAGTGCAGCTCAGACCCATTGTGAGACCATATGCTGGTGCAGTAGGCCCTGGGTTCCTTCTGATGCATGACAGTGCTGGGCCTCATGTGGCTGAAGTGTGTCAGCAGTTCCTGCATGATGAAGACATTGATTCTATGGACTGGTCTGCCCGTTCCCCAGACCTGAATCCAAACGACCACATCTGGGACATCTTGTCTCATTCCATCCACCAACGCCACGTTGCACCACAGACTGTCCAGGAGTTGGCTGACGCTTTAATCCAGGTCTGGTAGGAGATTCCTCAGGAGAACATCTGCCACCTCATCAGGAGCATGCCCAGGCGTTGTAGGGAGGTCATACAGGCACGTGGAGGCCACACACACTACTGAGCCTCATTTTAACTTGTCTTGAGGAATTTCCACTGAAGTTGGATCAGCCTGTCATTTGATGTTCCACTTTGATTTTGAGTATGATTCCATATCAAGATCTCCATGGGGTAATAATATTGATTTACATTGATCATTTTTGTTATTTTGTTCTCAACACATTCCACTATGTAATAAATAAAGATTTTCAACTGGAATATTTTAGTCATTGAGATCTAGGATGTGTTATTTTAGAGTTCCCTTTATTTTTCTGAACAGTGTATATATATATATCTATGTGTATAAATACACACACACACATCCTGTTTTTCTAGAAACCTTGTGTACTTCACAACAGAGAGAGGGGGAGAGAGAGAGTTTTAGTGAAGGTTTCCAGAGAAACAGGATGTTCTCTTCATCAGCTATTCAAGAAAAGTGCTTTACATGCATTACTGATGATGGACCTCTGTCCAAATTGTCCTGTTTGTCTGAAAACCTTCACTCCAATCTTCAATATCTGCATCTTTTACTACAGTACACTGCAGTTTCTCTTCTGTGGATATCTAAATATAATATAACTGAAATATAGGAAAGATGTGGCTGAATAAAGCAAAAAATAGTCTATCAACATTAAAGTGTATCTTTATTAAGAAATAAGTGCTGATCATTCATGGTTTTGGACTCTTGCAGGTAATGGCACACTGATTGGTGCGTCTGCTAATGTCGTATGTGCTGGAATTGCCGAACAGCACGGTTATGGATTCTCCTTCATGGAATTTTTCAGGTATGTACATATAAAAATTTTTTTAGCTTTTAAATTCTTGGACTGCAAATGAATAAAAGTACAGCAATGTTCCCATATCTGTTATTGGCAACATGCCATGATGCTGATGGGAGTAAGACACACACACATACACACACACATACCAGTGTGTTACAACTTAATCAACACATCTCAAGGTGTAACGAAGGTGAAATAGTCTTATTTCTCATGATGTAATCCAAGGCAGCATTGTACACAGGGTTAGCCAGTGTGAGCTTTCGGCTATGGAACACCAGCACCTCCAGCTCCTGGTCTCCTTAGGGTCCTGTACTGGGTTGAACTCCACCCAGTCCAAGAATGACTTTCCCTTCGCATGACTGCAGGCTTTCAGGGTATCACATCACCACACTAAAGGGTCTCCACGATCTTGACCTTGCCATGACCTTAGCCCTGGATAGGATTAAATGTACATGGGGTCCTGGATTCATTGAATCTTTTACAGGTGGTCTCTTTGATTTTATTTCTGCCTATATAGGCCATGTTGGTGTTTTTTTCACTCCTCTCTTAAGAAAATTACAAGCTGAATTACTCTTGTTTTTCACTTAACTTGGTGCTCATCTCATAATTTTAGTACTGGCCGGACACAAAACGCCATGACAATCCTGGGGAGACTCGTGTCTCATGTGGGAAAAAGATTTATGACTGCTCTTACTTGCCGTATTTAGCAGGCTCCACGAAAGACCATCCCAAGTTACAAAATGAAAAAAGAGATAGTTTTCTGAAGCCAGAATGATATATTTAGTCTGCAGTACATTTTACACTTATATGCTAACTGGGAGAGCGTTATCCCAAGGAAGATGAAGCTAAAGTCTATAAGAAAAGTAAGATTCTCCAAGCTTATTAAAGGGGTCATTATAACTGCAACTAAAGGTATGTCATTATTTACTAGCTGTATCATTATAGATCTAATGTTATGTACTGTTAAAGCCAAATGTTAATGTTTGAATATAACATTAGCATGTAATATATCATTAGTGGTTTTATGGGTTTTATCACTGAGACATGTAAAATGTTTCATTACAAACGTCACACTGATGAACTAATCCAATTCAAATAGGCCTACTTGACCTACTGTAGGAGGTGGTTTATTCACTTTAGTGGTATGACACATGTAGAAGTGCTGAAACCTTGTGCATCAACTTGGAGGCGCATGACAGCACTTTGGGGTTTAAATGTGTTGCTCTTGGTGTACTCTGGCATGCAAAGTGGAATCCATGCCAATCAACTCAATATCTTAATGCCTAAAAATACCTCACAAACTGTCTCCCATTTTGAAAAGTGTCAGATCTGGTTTGAGAGTGAGACACTTATGGAAGCTTGATTTCACATGCCCCTTCATATCAACAAATACATTTGAAAGTGTTAAAAAAAAAAAAAAAAAACACACCATCCCTCTGATTGCTTCTTGAGGAGGCTTGCTGAGACATTCACCACTCCGTCTCGTTCAGCTCCCCCTGCTCGCTGCCACCTGCTTGATGAAAGTGCTTTCCATGCTAATACAGAAGCTTCCCCGTCTCTGGCATGCACCCAGCTGGAAGGGCTGGCTGGGTCTATAGTGAAAAGAGGAGCCTGAATACAAGTGTGATTGGTGTGTGAAAATGTGTGTGGTGGAGACTGCAGTCTGTGTGATGCTACATGTAAGGATGAGGACACATACCAAACGCAGCCAGACATGAAGACTGTCTGCTGCCCTCGGGGTCCTGAATGGAGATATTGGTTTTACATGGCCAATCTTCATGCCTTTCATAAACCCCTCTCTACACAAATGTATCGCTAGGGGGAAAATGCGCCAAGCACGGCTCCCTCAGCGTCTCTGAAGCGTGTGCACCTTGGTCTCCGTTTGCCTCGTTTGTGGGGTAATTAGTTTCAGAGCCCTGTCCTTATTTTTAATCACAAGATTTCTTAATTCTTTCCCCTTGCACATTGGCAAGAGCTTTTAATGCTAATTATTTGCTCAATTTTTTATTATTATTTTTTTTATTTAATTGATGAACTTCTGTGTACTCTTAGTTTGTGTGTAGTTCCTGTTTGTGTCTGAATAGCCACAAACTGAATGAGCCCTGGTATTAATAACTTCAGACAGAGGTCAAGACCTGTTACCAGGCACCCCACTTGGTTCGCTCAAACCTGCACATCAGACAGAGCCTTGAAGCGTCATCAGTGGAAACTAATCGAAAAAGAGGAACCTGATAGACAGTCCATAACGTCTCCTTAGTTTTCACTTTAAAACTTGACATTGTCTTTAGAAAGTCCAGCTCTGTTCACGATCTCCCATCCTTCCATCTCGTCCTGCAGACAGTAGCATTATTAAACCACTTCACCACAGAGCTGATGAATACTCGTCTCAAGTACCGAACCACTGTATTCTACAAGTACAGTATATGTTGCCATGCAACGTTCATTTGCAGGTCGGCTCCCCGTTGCTCCGACACTTCTAATTCCGGGAAGTATCATGGTGTATGTTTCTCAGGATATTCCAGTGGCAGGTGGAGCTGCTGGAACAGTGAGGCTGAGAGCCAAGATGGTGGCAGGGTGGATGCAACTGCCAGTGGGATTTATTTTTCCCCTCCTATTTTTCTCCTATTTTTTCTTCTTCTTTTTTTGGCAGTGCTTGGATAACAAACATGGAGGCAGCAGATGTTTGGATAATTGCTCATTCATCATTAACCTCCCTCACAGCCTCATTCTCTCAATTACAGAGTAGAGGCACCAGGCCACAGAGCATGGCCATCACTGGCATTTAGGGTGTAAGCTTAACAAATTATGCACCACATCAGGAACGGGCCCAAATGATAATGCAGTCTTTTGGTGGAATTTGCTCCTCAGGGTGTCATTGATTATTACTGTGATGAATAACTGTGTCTTCATGGTGGGCCATGATTGGTTAGTGCATAAGGCAAAAGGGGGACATGGTATTGAGGAGAATGGGGCACTTTCTCTGCTGTCTTGGCCAGGAAGCAATGATGAAGCACCTGCCCTGATGCTTAAAATAACCTGAATATTGATGCCTCCTCCCTGTTGTTCCCTTCCTTTTTTGTTTTGAAGATTTGTTTTGCCCTGAACACATTGATAGATTTCAATATTATAGGGACTGGGCATTTTTTATTTATTTGAATATTATGCCTTCTAAAAACAGCCTCTCATTGGAACATATAATAGTGCAGTTTCTCAGCGAGATAAGACCTTTCTGTGGTGATGGGTCTGTTCTTGTTTTCATTAAACAGCAGAACACTTACCCTCCTTGTCCGTCATTTCCCCTTTCCTGATGCCCTCTGCCCATTGTCATGGTGACAGGTTATTGTGAGCAGAGGTGTGGCCTGCCTTGGCAGTGTGGGGAGAAACCTACCCATAGTTCTTTGAGCAGCAGCTCTCTGCTCTGGCTGAGAGGAGAACTGCAGTCAACCAGGACCTTGTCTTCACTTTTGTCATGTTGCCGTTGTCCGAACGGGCTGTGGACCTAATGACATGGCGTGCGGAGAGTCTGACGGGGGAAGATGGTAATGGCCAAGCCCATGTAAATCCTTGCCACCACACCTGCGTAAATCCGCACTGGGACACGTTTATGGAGGGACGGTGCCAGAAGAGCTTTCAAGTAAACAGCCCAGGATGGCGTGTGAGGGAAGATAGGACAAGCAATAAAGAGCACATGTGAGGGCAATAAAGAGCACATGTCCTGCTGAGTACAGCTGTCCTTGTGCTTCCTGCCAGTGTCAACATATATTCAGATTATATAAACCCATAACGTTCCCTCCCAATAATAAATACTCAACCATAATAAGACTGTTTCCATTGGTGGTTTGTGTATTAGCTGAAATGTAATGGACTGATATGACCAATAACAAGCACTTTATAAGTCTGTCAGCATTTGAGTATTAATTATTCATTTTATTGCAAATCCATTACAGCCTGCAGCCTTTGGCTTAAACTTAGACTCCCAGTCTACACCTCTTTGCTTACAATGTAAACAAAAGTGACCACAGCAGAAATGGCATTTAAAGCGAAGACATCGTTGACTGGTTTAGTTTAGTAAAATGCTCTCTGCCGTCCCGGCGATGGTCCTTCCTGTCCACTTGCCCCGCCCACTCATCTTGCATGCCACGTGCTGCAATTAGCATGCCCATTCATGCCTGGCCTCTCTGCTGCTCCTGGGTGGCAGACAATGCTAATGCCACGCTCTGAGCCCACAGGTGTGCAATCTGCATTTGGCCGCAAGTCAGACGCTCTGTTTGCACGGCAATCAAGAACAATGGGCCCCGCTGTGAGAGGCCTGCCTCGGGGACAGCCGCCCGTGGGCTCGGATGTGCCTGTTCCGGCGTGCTGGAGGAGAAGAATGGGGCATTTTCAGTCCCCAGGCTTACTCAGGGTACTTTTAAAAAATCATATGTTTTATACATAGAGCAGAAAAAAAAGAAATCTGGGTTCACAGGCAAGAAGAACACACTCTGTGAGAGGAGGCCTAAAATAGCACTCCAAAGAGCAAGTCAGCAAGGTGACCCAGATGGTTGTGAGGGATCACTCACACTTAGTGCAATGTAATTAAATCACAATGAGTGGGACAGAAACTGCCCCGCATGCTTAGTGTGGGACCTTCTGTGGACACTGTGCATGCGAGCTTCCGTGGTCTGCCTTCTAACAGACCGCACGCCAGGACATTTTTAGCTGGAGCACGCCACGGAAAAGAGGCTTGACGTAAGACGGCAGGTGAGCCGTGCAAGGGTGGAAAATGTTGTCTTGTAAAGGAGGAATGGTGGACCTTTTTAAGATCACACACTGATGGTGGATTTACATAGAAGTGTTGCTGTTTGGACTGTCTGGTCGCTTTTCTCACCGGTATCTTGTTTCTCATGGAACACCGGTATCTTGTTTCTCATGCGTGGGATTATGGGTTAAGGGAATTGGAAGTTTGCTCTTTTGTGTTCAGTTACGCCCCCCACCCCAACCAATAATTTATCCATGTATATACAGTAGAATATAAAGGCCCTCTCAATTAATAGTAAATCACGTCATTCTCATATATGTCAGAAGTCAATTAGCAACTCAGGAGGTGCTGGCGCCTAAATACTAATGAATTACCATTTTGATGTTCATCTAGGGGCAACCTGAGAACTCTGTTTGGTATTCACCCTGATGTCCTAATGAGTTGCCTATTAAGTCGAGTGTGTGGGGGAGGTGGGGGTTCTAGTGTTAGCTAGTGATTATGAATCCATAATTGCTAAAGGGGATGACCCATTTTCTCTGTCTGTTTATAACCTCAGTTGTGGACTCTTATTGTGTGCATGCAAAATGCTGTTAGACATCTGTAATTAGGGTGGAAATGAGAATGGCACACCTGCTGCCCAGGAGGGGGGCATCAGTGGCAGTATGTGTGGTAAGAAAAATAACGCTGCCATTATTTTGCTTCTCAGATTAGATTGACATAGTGTGCAAAAGGAAAACCTTCAAAGCAACCGTCAGTGTCCTAATGGGCACAGTGTGGCTGAGAGGTAGAGGCTGACTTTTTCAGTATTGATTAAAACTGAGAACTGTTACTTCATTGTGAAATGAGGGAACATTAGAGAGATATGGGAGAAGAAGGCGAAGTGAAATCTACAGATGGAAGACAATATCCTTGTCATTTTCCAAGGGCCTGAGGTGCTGTGACATTAAAGATTTTTCCCAGCAAACCTTCACAGTAAGGTGCATGTCTTCCCCTGATGGAGCTTTACTTAG
Organism: Brachyhypopomus occidentalis; assembly: GCA_020368025.1. NCBI lineage: Eukaryota > Metazoa > Chordata > Actinopteri > Gymnotiformes > Hypopomidae > Brachyhypopomus > Brachyhypopomus occidentalis. The sequence goes on along the minus strand of JAGXOD010000025.1, from coordinate 3,715,706 downwards.
TAATGAGAGACTTTTTAAAGGGCAATCAATCTGACCTTATTTCTTTTTTTTTTTTTTACACTAAACGTCAGCATATATGACATTACCGCCCTTCTGTATTAGTGTTCAGTGCATTTTATCTCCATGTTTTATGTGGTATTTTAACTGCCCCAGAAAAGGGTACATGAAGGGTGCTACTTCCAAATGAGAGAAAAAAAACACATCTAACACAGAAAGTGACTAGATACAGTGCATGTAGGATGTTTTCAGACCCTTTCAAGTTTGCCACATTTTGGTATGTTAAATGGATTCAGCTAATACTTTTCCCTGAAGAGTCTATGTACAATAGTCCACAATTACAAAGCATAGGTTTGTTCTCAGATCTTTTGTAAATGTATTAATGAAAAGTAAAAGACTGAATCATTGCGTTTAAATAAGTATAAGATTGACAATCTTAATTGAGCTCAGATGCTTCCTGCTTCTGTCAGTGGACCTCGAAATGCTTCAACGTCAGTGGAGTCCACCTGTGTCTCCATGAGATCTTACAGATGTTGGATGTCATGAGGTTGAGAGAAACTGTCTGTAAACCTGCAAGACAGGATTGTGTCAAGACACATCTGGCATTGGGACTAGTACTGGAAGTGCACAAAAGTCACCATTATTTTCAAATAGAAAAATGTTTGCAACTACCAACAGGAAAAACCAAGTGGTCACTATGAATGAGATCCAGAATTTCTTTGTAGAAATGGGCGAACCTTACAAACGGAAAATCATTACCGCAGGACTCCACAGTCAGGCCTTCATGGTGGAGTGGCCAGACAGAAGCCATCCCTCACTAAAAGGTACATTAGAGCCCATGTGGTGTTTCCATAGTCACTGAATTGCTCTCCAACCATGAGTAGCAAGATCCTCTGATCTCGTGAAATGAAGAATGATGAAATTAAGAAGAATTCCCAGTGGCATGTATGGAGAAGAACAGACACTGAGCATGAACTCATTATTAGCACTCACACAGTCAGACATGGCGGGGGGAGCATTTTGGTGTGGGGATGTTCTTCTGTGGCGGTGGCCTGGAGACCAGTCACGATGGAGAGAAAGATGGATATGGAGAAATACGGAGCAAGCTTTTTTCTGAAAATCTTTTTCTGAGTGCCCAAGGTCTCAGGGTGGGGTGACGTTTTATATTTCACCATGACAATGATCCAAAGCATATCAGCAAGGAGAAAAAAAACAGAATTGCTTTCAGGTAAATGCTGTGGAAGTCCTGGATTGGCCCAGCCAGACTCTGGACCCGAACCCAACAGAGAATCTCTGTAGAGAACTGAAAATGGCGGTGCACTCATGCTCCCCACCCAGCCCGGCTGAGCTTGAACAGTCATGCCGACAATATGAGAGAAACGACCAACAGTAAGTTGTGCCTAGATTGTACTATCATTCTCAAAAATGCTTCAAAGTGTCTGCACTGTCAAATGTGCCAAGTATTAAGTAAGTAAACTTTATTTGTATAATACTTTTCCAACAAAAAGTTACAAAATGCTCAGAACAGTACAAACCATAAAAGTAAATGAATAAAACAAACATACAATTAGCACATTAATGATAATGATAATCGAAAGCATAAAAGCTTGTAAGTACAAATTAAGCATTAAGAAATAGCTTAAAAGAAAATGAAGTGTTGGCACACCAGCAGCAGAAGCTCAGTCACCCCTACACTTTGAACCTTGGAACTTCAAGCAACCTTTTGTTTCAAGGTCTTTAAGATCTGGTGCTTGTATGTGCAATCAACAATTCGCTGATCTATTCTGGCGCATAAGCATAATTTTAAAATCTATTCTGAATTTGGCAGCTAATGGCGAGAGGCCAGACAGAACTGGATTGATGTGATCAGTACGCCTAGCTTGAGTTAAAAGCAGTGAGGCAGCATTCTGAACCAACTGCAGTTTTGCCGAAGTAAACAGCACATTGCAATAATCCAGATGGGATGAAACAAATACGTAAATCACTTTTCAAAACCCTGAAAAGATAAAATCCTTCTGATCTTTGCAATATTTATGAGGACAGAACAAGTTTATTTATATGTGCTGAGAATTGTAAATTAGAATTAAAAATAACACCAAGATTCCTAAGGAAGGGGTATGGGTGAACCAAGGACCACATGCAAAATACTAGGAATACTATAAAGACCCATCACCAAAATCGCTGTTTTTCTCCATTTCATTTAAGAAAATGGCTTCGATACACTTGATTGGTTTACAAAAGAGATATACCTGCAAAAAAACAGCATAAAATGAAATGAAAAATGTAAATATTTAATTAAAAACCCTTTTAAAAAAGAAGCATGTAAAGTGAAAATAAAATGGGGCTAAGAATGGATTCCTGAGGAACCCCACACATAAGATGCCCTACTGAAGACACTTTATTTCTAATAGATACTAAAAACATCCTATGATATAAATAAGAAGCAAACCATTTTAATACTTGATGCAAAAATGCATACCCAGTCCCCAACCCAATTTAACAAAATAGCATGGTACACAGTTCCCCTCCAGACTCCAATTCTGTTTTTGTTTTATTGCAAATGAATTTACAAAACATTTTTCAAATGGCATTTGTTTGTCATTGTGGAGTATTGCATGTAGATCAATGAGATAAAATATGTTTTTAAGATAAACCTCAAATATACCAAAATGTGAAAACCTTAAAACCATCTGAAAGCTTTCTTTATGCTCTGTACACATTTGCAGAATATACAATCAAACTGTGGAAAGTTATAAGCATGTGAGAAATTTGAGAATATTTGCAGTCAATTTATTGACTAAACTGAGTATTCATTCACATTTTGTTTTGCTTTTTCTTATTTGCTCAGCATCGTAAAATAGAACTGCTGAGCCGCTAGAATTTGTTTTACTGTTTTTTCTCTTCTTCTTACCCTTTCTTTAATTTCCATCATTTCTTTAATCTATGCATCATCTTACCCTCTCTCGTTGTCTTGCTGTACCTAACATTGTCACGGTGACGCTCCCGGACCCCTCCCTTTGGGCGTGTGTTTATGTCATCTAAGTCCATATGTGTAGTTCCGTGGGTGTGTGCCGGTGTGGGTGTGCATCAGTCTCACCTGTGGCTCATCCCGTCATCACAAGGGGATAGTGTTGTTCGTCTGTTTAATGTGTGCTTGCGCAGTGACCCGTGCTCGTCTTTGTTACAGTCACCGTTCATGTTTGATGTTTGAACGCGCTTTCGCGCTATTGTGTTATATGTTAAATAAAAGTGTCTCGAAAGAAACGACTCTCGACTCAGCATTCTCATCCTCTCGCCACCATTACAAACATGGTGTTTTCCCTATATGGATTTACTACAATGCTCTGACATACAGTAAACAAGGCTTTTAGTAAAAGGTCATCTGTAAATGGGTCTCCAGGAGTACTTACAGAATCTGCAGATCTTACGTAAGGGACCTGCAGAGCAGATGGGCGGGAACTCAGCTTTACCTTTTCCATTTCCTCTCTGACTTGTTTGACTCTGTGCACGTGTACTGGGATTGGGGTTCATGGGACCACACACCTGTACTGGGACTGAATTATCAGGTATGCAGGCAAAAGGTTTACATTTGTTTCATTTTGTTTTGTTATAAGTTTTCTTCCTTTGTGTATTGTGGGATGCCACACAGCATTTGGTTTCCAGCAAATCGATAGTTAATTATCTCTCCTCAGTACTGCTGTCCTGTGTTTGCCATTACGGGTCATATTCTGCTTTCTGCACCAATTAGGTTGCAGCATTTTCTTTCTTTTTGTTGCTATATTTCTCTGCTTCCATTTATTATGGAACCTGTGAGTCCTTTTGTGGAAAAATGAGAAAAAGGCGTGTGTGTATGTGTGTGTGACTGCATGTGCACATGTCTGTTGAATGAATGTTTCTGCGCATGTACATGTGCGTTTGTTTAGGTGACAAACTAATTGCATAGACTGACTGAATGCTTAAAGCCACACTGCAAAGCCAGATTGGTCAGCACACCCCACCATGTGGTCTGTAACCATTGCCATATAGGACAGTGGTGGATGTGCAGATGACACCACGTCTGGGACCTCCCCGTGAAGGAGGAGTGATCCAAGAGCAGAGATGCCCCCAACCCCAGAGCCTTGGGGCCAGGGCAAAGCACCCAACCTGCACACTGGCCCTGATTACTGTGCACCGCCTCTTCTATGGGTGACTTGGAGTGCATAAAGTCATCATGCCGAACTGCTTCTAATGGAACAATGAACTTCACACCCTTAAATTGGACTTAATTTCATTGTTCTAAGATCAGGAAGATCATTAGTATTAATGTCGGTAATTTGACCAAATGGAAAGAGGTGATAATGCAGACTTGGACGTTCCCCTGCAGGACATTTGACTTGTAAACAGTAGTGGACTCAGAAATTAAAAGCATATGTTTAATACCTTTTAAATGCAGTGTGGACGTCCTTTAGAGAGTCCAGGAGCTGCATGCTGCCAAAGTGATCAGCGGGGATCAGTCAGCCCCCTCTGCTTGCTCTGTTCATGATATGCATATGGTACAAGTATATGGTTATGTGTGAATATGATTGTTAATGGTCCACAGAAGCTCACCAAAAACTGGTCCATAGAAGCGATGTGCATTATTGATAATTAGTGTAGAAGAGTTCAAGGCATTGAAACATCAGTTCACTGTAGCGGGCTGGACTCATAATGTTCTTGGCAGGTGTGTAAGGAGGTTCTTAGTGCCTCATTCATACCTTCTACAGCACACTGATTCAGGAACAGCTATGAATTACTCACATTATTAGCTGGCTGACCTATTCTGCACACACACGGAACACCTGTTCAACCCCCTCCTATCCTAGTGCTCATGTTAGACTCTATGTCAGCCTGTTGAGTATTAGACACCTGGTTAGAGTGGCACGGTGGATGGGAGTTCTGTTCTTGGCCTACAGACAGAATTCACAGTTCAAGTGCTGGTCATGCTCTAATTCTGTAGTTTTAGAAAGAGAATAATGGTGCATGTCCCAGCTGAACATGACATCAATAGCTCATTAACATTCCACTACACACCTTTGTTAGTGAATTACTTGTTGTTCAGATGTTCCACTCTGTGTGTGTGTGTGTGTGTGTGTGTGTGTGTGTGTGTGTGTGTGTGTGTGTGTGTGTGAATGAAAGCGAGTGTTCTTCCCTCTCTCTGTGTTTGCCTCGTGGCCTTTGGCTCCGCGCGCTCCGCGTTTGGTCCGTCTGTCCTCCCTCTGACACTGCAGCGTGTTTGCCTGTACTGACACTCCCCTTTCACTCCCTCATCCTGGTTCTCCATCTTGCAGCGTTACTGGTCGCCTGTCCAGCTTGTCTGGGGTACATGCACCACCCGTCCACACAGCAGATCCACACGGCCACCAGGCCAGCCAGCGCACTCTGGTCCTGACAACTTCATTACTCCGAGCTCTCCGAGGTGACATTCAGCCACAATCCTTATTCAGGCAATAGGACCTGACTGGCCTTCTGTCAGTTGATGTAAACCAAACAAGCATCATTAAAATTTCATGTAGAAAAAATTGAACGAGAGAGAAGAAGACTGAATTTATCCTGAGTAAACTCACTGCTTATGTTGGCTGGTACTGATAAAAAAGGCTACAATTTTTGCCTTCTTGTTGACAAACAGGGAAGTCCCCAGTATTGGGATGACTCTTACATTGCTACATTTGTGTCCATCTGAACTGTAGGTGATCATTTCACAATTTTTAAATTTCATTCAACATCAGGAATTTTGCTGTGCATAGGCGTTTTAATGTTAGTATGATAGAGCATTCTGAGAATTAAATGCCTAGTTCAGCATTTACATTCACATATATATGAGCCAGATCTGATACTGTCACTATTCACCCGGGTTCAGGATGTACTGATTCATCTGACCCACCTCCACTTTAACCTCCCATGTTCTTTATGACGTGTGGCATCCTGCTGCATCGGACTGTGCAGGTGGGCAGCCGCTCGGAACCGGACTAGGGGTCACGAGGATGATCAGGGGTAAAGATTACTCCAAGCCCTGCTTGTAATTACCCCAGTATTACCTCCCTCCCCACGAGTGTCTGTGGTGTATGGAAGGCTGCCCATGTGTGAGTGGAAGGATATTCGGAGAGGCAGCAGAGCCCAGGGGCAGCATGCGTGGACACCCACCACTTCCTCCTCAGCCCTTGAGTTGCCATTAATGTGTAGAGATTCAGACTTTAATATGGTGTCAGCCGGGCGGGTGATGTGCTAGACGTGCTTGTCTGTGGGAATCTTGTGCACACAGCACAGACTCACACACATGGACAGCGACACAGGTTGCAGGAGGTGTCACTTGAATTAAACACCTGCGGCTGCTAACCAGCAAGCATATGGGTGCAAATTATTGATTCAGCCCTGCCACATCAGAGATCAGCTTACCAGACACAATGTGATTTCAGAACAAGAAGGTCATGAAAAGGAGGTTATGGGCTCATGTGTAGTTTACTGTCAGGTCCATGTCAGTGATGTAAAATAGCCTATATATAGGCTAAACAGGCTACCTATCTATCTGTCTATCTGTCCATTGTTTCATTTATTCATCTATCTATTGTTAATGGAGAAACAGATTTTCATTACATACAATCAGGCATTGTAGTTGTATAATGTAGTTGTTTTTCTGTTTGTAACCAGAGGATCATATCACAAGAACTGTCCTAGGTAATAGAATCCATGTGTTTATTAGCAGTGTTCTATGAATATAAGCCATCTGCAATACACAGTATGATATGCAGTACAACAGTGCAATATGCAACACTAGGATAATAGTAATTCAGTAAGTATAAAAATAACGAATAGGCAAGTGGTATGTGATATGACTGATCGATACAAAAGTCACTTAGGCATCAAAAGAGCATAATGTGTTATGAGTATTCAATACTAAGGGCACAGTGGATCCACATAACTACAAATGCATCAGTGCGAGAGTTCAAGATGTATTGAGGAGAGCTTCCACTTTGGGAAGATGCTTTGGTGTCATGAGGTTTTGATCTTAATAGACCTGCACTGCTATCCAGAAAGAAGAGTCGTATGAACAGGATATGTGTTGGAATCTGCCACAGTCGTCCATGCCTGCTGTAGATGCTGTATTGATCCTTCACAGAGGGGGCAGGTGGCAGCCAATGACCCTCTGAGCTGGCTGCACAACCCTTTGAAGCTTTTGCCCTTGGAGCAGGCCGATACAGAATCATATCCAGACTGATATTGATGAGGCCAAGATGCTCTTGGTGATGACCATTTTAAAACTGGACCAGGCTGTGTGAAACTAACATGGAGTCACTTCAATATTCATAAGAACATTTTTACACTGTTGTGCCTTCTTGTCTGGGGTCGTGATACTGTTGCCCCATTTTAATGTTTTCAAGCCAATGGTGCCCAGGAAGTGGAATGATTCCAGCTAAGTGATATTGTGTCATTAATTACTAAGGGCAATGTGGGTTGGAGCAGATGCCTATTATCATCTCCCCTGTTTTGTTGGTGTTGAGCTCCAAGTTGTTGCTCTCTCACTATGACATATGGCGGTCGATCTCTCTCCAGTAGTGGGATTTATCATTATTAGTCATGAGGCTGACCACTGTGATATTATTTGCAAATTTGATCATTTTGACAGATTGGTGAGCAGACGCTCAGTCATTAGCATACAAGGAGCAAAGGGGAGTGGTGGACCGCACGGCCTTGTGGGGTAGCAGTGCTGACTCTGAGAGAGATCAGTGAGGGCCCAGGTTGGTGTATTGACTCCTGTCAATGGGGGAGTCAGTGTTCAGCTGGGTCGGTTTGCTGTAAATAAGATGACCGTATTAAAAAGCTGAGGTCAATTCCACAAACAGGATTCTGGCATAAATATCAGGTTTGCAATATGTAGAGACACCCTGTGTTGACCGCATGCTCTGCAAGGTGATTAGGTCTGTACGCAAACTGTAGGTGGTCCAGAAGATGTTCAGAGGAGACTCTGAGGTAGGAGAGTACCAGTCCTTCAAATGTTTTCATAACTGTGAGGTAAGTGTGAACAGTCAATAGTGACTTCATACATGAGATTTTTGGGAGCTGGGACAATGATTTCTAATTTAAAGCACACAGGTGCTCTGCATAGGTTTAAAGACTAATTGAAAATGTTTATAAATACAGGAACAATCTCACTGGCACATTTTTGAAGGGAGAAAATGACCCCATATCTGGGCCTTGAACTTTGCATAGGTTTTGCATTTTGAAGAGGGTTTCTCAGAAATGGAAAGTGTAATAGTGAGTGTGGAGGTAAAGGAGCAGCTTGACCACTCAGGGTTAAGGGTTAGCTGGGTTGAGGAAGGGCAAATCCTTTGTGATTTGAATGTCATGTATAAAATATTTAATTATCCTAGGAGTGTGAATCGATGTTGGCAAGGCGAGGTGGGGGGGCTTTCTGTGTAGTTTGTGGTAGACTGGAGTCCCTGCCAGACAGCTCTCATGTTGACAATGACACTAATGACTGCATTTCTGGAAACCAGTCTGTCAAAATCATCAAATTTGCAGGCACCACAGTGGTGGGACTCTTTACTAATAATGACAAATCCCACTAGCAGAGAGATGTTGACTGCCTCATGTCATAAGGTTCAAGCAACTGCTTGGGAGATCAATACCAGCAAAACATTGAAGATGATAACAGACTACCACAAGAACACTTCAGCTTCTTCTCCTGTGTAGAGTATCCACATAGTGGCACATAAAGACAACACACAAACTCAATATACAATCCTATTAGGGGAAAGAGGGCAATACAACCTGTGAGATGAATGCTGAAGATGTTGGGCATGACCAAAATGGAAATCACAGTGGGACTCTCCCAAAACTCCACATGTGCCACTTCAGTGGTGCATCCGCAGTCTTGTGCAGGCGTCTGGTGTGCTGTAAGGGGCTCTGAAAGTGGAGTCTGAAAGTGGAGTATAACAGGTGAATCTTCACAAACCATCATGCTTGATGAGTAGCCACTCTGATTACTTTGGCAGCGAATGTGACTCACTGCCAGCATTGCGCAGATCGTGCTTCCATCGTGGGTGTTCAGGACTCGTCGCCGGGTGACGGCCTGACCGATACGACAGAACGACAGGTGACTGTGACTGAGTGCCTGAGAGGCAGCGCTACAGATTGGCTGTGGTGGAGGAGCGGAGAGGAGCTCTGATGCCAAAACGCCGTGCTTGAAGCGTCCTGCAGGAAGAGCAATCTGCAGAGGAACTTCACAGCTGGCTCTCTGTAGATATTGGACGTGCTTTAAAACATTTTGATATGAAGCAAACAAGTATCTCACAACTTTTGTATTTTGGGTCTACCTTGTCCTTTTTTGATTTGTCAATCCTAGTGACCACTGGTGGGCTGGATGTTAGAAAAATGGTTGGTGTGCACTGTTATGCTTCCTCTTGGCTGCCATATGATGCTGTAATGTCACAGGTTTTCCTCTCACTGATCTCTCTCTGTAATCTCACAGGTTTTCCTCTCACTGATCTCTCTCTGTAATCTCACAGGTTTTCCTCTCACTGATCTCTCTCTGTAATCTCACAGGTTTTCCTCTCACTGATCTCCCTCAGTAATCTCATAGGTTTTCCTCTCGCTGATCTCTCTCAGTAATCTACAACCTTTCCTCTCACTGGTCTCATGTTTCCTTTCACAGGTTGGGCTTCCCCATGATGCTGATGACATGTACGATAGGCATGTGCTACCTGCTGGCAACTCATGTTGGACTGGGCTGGAACATCTAAACATCCTGCACTGTCAACTGGTCTCTGTCTCTGTGTGTGTGTGTCTGTCTAAGAGAGAGAGAGAAATAGCAGGAGAGAGAGAGAATGATACAGTCGATGTGTGTGTGAGTTGTAAATGACAGTGATTCTAGGGAGAGATGACATACATACCAGACCCTACTGATAGGCTCAGCAGAATGGGAGGCAGCGATCAGTGAATGCAGGTCTAGGCCCAAAGCGACATGCTGCAACAGCGTGATAAAACATTCAAACAAGGGAACTCCTGTGCGCACATATGGACTTAGGTAGCAGTGTCTCCCGCTGTTTTACGGTGCTATTGCTATCTTTAGTGATGTTCTGTTGTAGAGTTTTGGTACGTTTGTTTACATTTGCCAAAAGAATGACTAGTCAGAAAGTTCCTCACAGTTAATATGATTGTGTGACTATGAAACTACATGTATTAATGTTTCTGTGTTAGATATATTTTACAGGCACCATAACATCTGATGAAAGGGATATTCATATGTGCTTGTCAAAAACATAATCAGATTTTCCAGTCCTGACAGCCTTGTAATGATTTATTTTCCATTTCATTTCATTAAGAAAATTCATATTTCATTACATTTAAAATGATGGACCTCCTGAATCCATGTAGTTTAAATTGATAGACCATCTCTGTACATCTTTGATTTATGCATTAGTCTGTCACCTATACTGTACACATAATAAACTATGATACAATCTTATATATTGCTAATAATTTTAGTGAACTTTTATGTATGAGCTCACTTTTAGTTAGCACTCCAAATACAACCCAGCTCTCCGTTTACAGTTAACCAAAGATGATAAAATGGTACGTTCTTCATGTAGAGTGTGTCTTAACTCTGCCATTGCATGGACATATTTAAATCTAAACCTGAACCTCACTTCTGTTAATTTCATTTTTATTCATTCATACATTCATACAGTTCATTTCTGACAAGGAATCTAGTGTCAAATGTCCACTAGAACGCATCTGTTTACATCTGTGATTGAGGTGACAAGCAAGGCTAGAGAATGTGAAATAGTCATGAAGCCTAAGAGGTAGTAGCAGCCAAGGGACCCTGCGCCAGGGCTGAAAGGAACGGTATAGTACAAGTACGGTATAAGCGTTTTAGCTGAAACACCTAAATATGGTCAAAAGTCAAACCATCAGCATTCAGATCTGTCCCAAAAAGATTTGAGGTAAGACGAGTGGAAGGAGAATTTTGGGGCTAAATTCAGCATTTGGCATGTTTCACACTGATACGGTACAGCGCCCTAAAGCGCTCAAGTATGACTAGCCTTTCTGTTGCCTACTCTCACATGTACTATTCATGGCAGTGGTCCCCAGTAATAAGTACACTAACCTTCCCTCTTCACTCTTTTACACAAACAGTAAATGCTATTTTGCTTTCCTAAAAACCAGCAAAAAACCTTGAAAGCAACCAAGCACAAACCAAATCCTACAGCAGAACGCCGAAGGTGACAAACCCTCGTGATTGTCTAAACCCGACACGATTTTAGAATTTGTTTATTCCTCATGCAATACAAACAAATTACAAATAATGTCCTTGAAATAATAGCAATGATAAGCAAGTCTGTATTGATGTAGATGATGAACAGAAATGGTATGTAAATCCAGAACTGGATTACTTTGTACTGGTACGATATAGCTACACTATACTGAAGGGTGTAGCTAATCAACATGCAATGATTTATAACTAGATCCATTCTTACCTGATAGGAGGAAATAAAGGTAGAAACCTTGCAGTACTCACACGTCACACTCCCAAGCAATTTCAGAACTGCTCAAATTACATAACAGATGTGCAAGTACTGTATTTTCATTACGCCCCAGTGTGCAAAAAGCACAGCTGAGACAAGCAATATGATTGGCTCGAAAGATAGTAATTGATCATCATACCCAGCTATTTGTGTCCCGCTCTGACCCAGGTTGATGTTTCCTGAGAATGTGGTTGATGGGTTTTAGCCCAAGACTCTTCACTTTGTCAGACACTAACTTTATTAGTTCCCCAGCCTGATTCCTCAGGGAGCTCTGACTGCAGGACGCCCCAGCCAGAGTGCGGCCTGCATGCACCTGCCTGCTCGCTGCTTCGACACGACGCTTAACGTCTCCTTGAGTTTGTGTGGGGACCTGGGAACAAGCCTTGACAGCACCACGCAGCGCAGAAGAGCCTCGCTACCCAGCCAAGCATGGACGGAATGTTCCAGTGCTCAAGGTAAGTAGAGCATTATCATGCTAAGATTATTTGAATCTATGTAATCCTTGCAAGAATTTTGTATAGCATTTGGCAGCAGCCAGGTGGGGAGGTGCATGAGCAGGAGGAAGAGTGGGAGAGTGATGTTATCTGCCATGTTCAAATATTAGGCTGCACCTGATAGCATCTTTGTCATATTTGTACCTCCATGTACCAAAGCAGAGATTTAACCCTGAATATGCTGAGGCCATGCCGGGTTCGTGCCGACCTTTTTGCTACACTGACAACCATCATTTGATTAGCATGCACAAATGGATTACTGGACGCTCTAAACAGAGCCCTGCTCTGTGTTTCTGTAATCTATAATCTGATAAAAATCTGTGCAGCTCCCGGTCATATGGCTGTGCACCATGTCGCCGTGGTGAGGAATGCCCGGTGATCTGAGCTCACAGAAGCACCCAGTGCTCTTATGGAGAATGCTCACAAACACTCACGAACCAGTACATAAACTGGCCGTCACTGGCTTTACTGGAAATCAAACAGTTCAGAACATAGAATTCTACAGCATAAAGCAATTTCATGAGATTGATAAGGCTGTTGTCAAGCAAACCATATACATGATTAGTAAAAAAAAAAAAAAAAAAAAACATATTGAGAGCATCAATCAATGTGTTACATTAATCTCGCAGTAATCTATTTTGGTCATTAGACTTAATAGGAGACATATAGTGACTACCAGATTTTATATTCTAACTACTTTCAAAGTGGTCTTGCAATATTTAGTGGTATTTGTAACCTTTCAAGTGGAAGTTCTTTTTGAAGTTCTAATTCATATTCAGCATAAAAGCAAAGCAACTGCCTATCGGGACCACTTTGTCACGCACTGGCTGTGATTCCACACACAACACTTTCATTCTCAGGGTCATTTATGTTGACACGGCTCCTGTATTAGAGCCATCATTAGCATGATATGGCAGAGTCTGAATAGGACAATTCCATTAAGAACTCTGTCTTAGTCTGCTGCCGGACAAGCCCCTCTCTAATGCTGATATACTGCATGTACTTTAAGGAATGCACAGTACAAAGTGCTGCATTACAATAACCTACTTTTTCCACTAATGCAATTATTTAATTGCAGTTTAAAATCCATTACAGTTACTAATTAGTAAAAATTCTACGGCTTACGTTACTCATTTCTAAGCAAAAATATTAATTACAAACAAAGCATTTAAAACAGATCCCCCCTATGTTAACTGTTCAGTCCTGCAACAGTGGATCCCACTGTATAAGACTCCAGTGGCAGTAGAGGATGAGAGTGGATGTTTCCACAAATACAGATATCCTTGTTGTTTTGAATTCATTTTTATGCAAAGATAACAAGTGTAAAGTATGTCCATGTGTTGTGTCAGAGTGGCAGAACTGTTGAGGGCTCGCTGGGCAGTGTTCAGCAGCATCGACAGTTTGTTGTTCTAGCTTGTGTATGAGAAGTAGGACTAGGAAGACATGCACAGATTTTGTTTCAAATTACATTTGTATAGAAGCACGAGGTTATGAGAGAGGGTGTCCACCCTTTGTCTTGTATGTTATTTAACTGGGGAGATGGCCAGGTTTTTGTTTTAGGGTTTCTGGAGTTTGTTTTTCGAGTGTTCTTTCTTTTCATTGGCACTTCCCATGTCCTCTCCCCAGTAGTTGAGTTGCAGAGATCTGAACAGCAAAATTTCATCATCAAATACAGTGATTTGATCTGCCTCTGTCTCCCTCCACATGAGGTGGTGGCATCCTGGACAGGGTGTGTAACATCAAAGTCAACTTTCAACTGCTGCAAATCTGACAAGTACTTTCTCAAAGCATTTAATCAGGGTGCATGCTCAAACAAAACTCGTTAAAGACCCCCTGTGCCAAACGAGTGAAGGTATCTCAGAGATAAAGAGACTAGTATCAAGATACAGGGTTCAAGCAAAGCTACCATTGTCCACAGTAGCATCACTGTCAGCATCATTATGATAAATATTGAACAACAAGCAAACTGCTTCCATCTTAAGACTGAAAAACTCTTGCAATCTATATGGGTATATTCCAATATAGAGGCTGATCTTAAAAGAACATTTCAGGGCCTAGGGTATGTTTCCAGTCCCACAGATATTTTGTGGCACAACAACAAAAGTATCCTTGGGATGACAGCTCAAGACAGCACCAGGTTTCAAGCACATTTCCTTAATGGTTTTCCTAGCTGGGAGAGGAGTGAGAGGAAGAATTATGGTTGCGGAACACCTTGATCTCGTGTAATGCATGTAAAGGCTGTGTGAGGGCTGTTTGCTGCTGCAGCAGGCGCAAACCTCTCGGAGCCTCACGTCGCAGTAGATTGGTGCAATGCCCGTGAAGTATTTATACATTCTGTTTATTTATTATTTTTTTTATTATTTATTACATTTCTGAAAACCATGCAAGAATATGGGTTACCTCCCTTCTTGCTAAGGCTTAAGTGGAAATGACTTTTCTCCAGGGTAGCAAGGTTACCAGGAAATTGCATTATTGAGGGTTTTAAATAAGCTTTTGGATGGCTGTAACATAGGAGGTGAAAATGCTGTTTCATTACAGTTAAATTCATGCAGTTTTATTCTCCTCTGGTACTGTGGTGTCCCTTCTCTAGTGGCTAGCCTTGCCAGATTACAATGTGATGCAAATGATCTTTAAAGATCTGCCAATGTTGATTAACATTAGTTACCACAAAATGGCTGGTTATTGTTCTCCATCACCCATTATCTAATCTATGAGGGCTGCGTTTGATTGAGGCCCCTGAGGAAGAGATACTTCTTCTATTCCCTTTTCCTTCCTTTCCTGCTGTCAAAGTGAATTACACTTTAAGATCTTAATGTCTTACTCACACTTGTAAGATACTTACAAGATGCTAGGGAGTGAAAGTGTGTTAAGGATGTAACACACTGGCCTAAAATATAAGTTTGCATTTCTAATGTGGAGCAACTATTAGCCTTGATTTTGTGGGGCAAAACTGGGTTAAGATTATGTTAGCATATAAATTTTTGTATGATATATTGTTACCAATATGTGACCACTGAGTCTGGTCTGTCCTGATTACAGTAATCCATTCAGATCTAGTTTGTGTAACATGTGTATGCTTATCAAAGAGTAGTGTGCATAGTTTCATAAACAAAATTGGTGTAACGGGTGAGGGAGGCAGGATGCCGAGACGAGCATACATTTAATTAGGGTTTATTTAGCTAACGCTGTGCATTTAGTGCTTTACACACTTAACACATAGTAGCTACACACAACACACAAGAGTCAAGCAATGTAGACGACATCGACAAACATATATACACCCTAAAATAAACGAGCCCCAAGTGTACTGCATGACATTGACGAGATGAGACACAGGTGAGACAGACGAACAAACGCACATTGAACCTACCTAAAGGAAGTACATATATGGACAATAAACAGATGCAGACCACACATATACACGATCAAGGGAGGGGTCAGGGGCTACTTGGTGACAGACCAATCCCCCCAAGGGCAGCGCCCAGCACAGCCTTGGAGGTCTGGACCCACAATAATAAGCAGGCCCGGGGCTACCAGGACCAGGAACCTCCGGGATTCGCCCACCCCCAGGGAAGAGTCCGCCACAGAAGCATCTTAGAACACCCTCCCCAGGAAGACAGGGGAAAAGACATTAGAGACTGGGACACTGGGACGTTCACAAAACACTGGGACATTCACAAAAACACACGCTGGCACATTTAACTTAAGAGGTACAAAAGGGAAAAGGGGGTTCGGGAGAAACACTGGGACAGACAACCAAACAGGCACAGGTACAAACAAAAATGGACAGTTTCCAGACTGTCCTGCGGGGTTGAGGTTGACTGTCCTGCAGTCCTGGAGTGAAGGGTGCTGCAGTGGGCGGCTTCCAATTAGTCCCCGTTACTTGAACTTACTTGACTTGGTTATCTTAGCACACTCGCTTCTTCTGTTTTGTCCCGTTTAGCATGAAGCTTTAATTGTAATTCGATAACGGAGCCCCCTAGCCACGCTTGTGCTGCCCCTGTATTCAGTCTCCAACTCATTTTCATGGCCTCTCTGCCACCAACGGTGCATCTCGCTAAGTCCCGTATTAATTAGATTTGGATTAAATGGGTTATGTCGACTGTAATTAAAGAAGTTGGGTTCGGATCTTAGGGGGCTCACCAGCAGACCTCTCAATAAGCTAGACTTCTCTGACAACTGTAAGTTTTAACACACAAGATGAGATGGGTGCAGGCATTGACATTCTGTTTCCACTGTGGGGTCTGGGAATGACCTTTGCCATCCTACACTCATTCAGCATGTATTTCATTCAGCATATGTTTCATTCAGCATATGTTTCTCAAACTCCCGACGGCTCTGACCTGGCACATTTATGTGAATGGTTTTTCACAGAGGCCTTATAAAAGGCTTGTTTATGCTGCGCTTGCCCTAGTTGTGGATTTCTGTAGTTGCTCTGCCTCACCTTCCTGTAATTGACCTGTGTCTTTTTATCCACATAATACCTGCCTCTTTTCTAAGAGTGTCTGCAAAATCTTATTGTTAAATACTCAACCTTTTGTAGCTTTTCTGTTTCAAAGTAAGCTTTTTGTATAATGCATCACTGTATTGACAGATTTGCTGATAAACACTGCAAACGAACAGTGTTTGGGATAACTCTACATAGCTTATATTAAAGGAAAAATATTTCAATCATATTTATCAAATTAACTTAAATGTGACTGCAATACACAATCACGGGAGCTCAGTGGTTGCACATTAAAACATAAGGCTGGAAGACGAGGCAAACACAGAGGCATCCTAGTTGTATAGAGAACAACACTCAGTAGACGCGCAATATATCTGAATGACAGATGCACAGTATATCTGAATGACAGATGCACAGTATATCTGAATGACAGATGCACAGTTTTTCTGAATAACAGACATGCAGAGACCAGTAAGGAGTTTGCAAGCAGCAGAACGAGCCAGCTGTAAGATATTAGAATCAGTGTCAGTTGTAGGTAAGGCAATAATGATGGGTTTGGGGACGACAGATAAACTGAGACCCTAAAGGGGGCGTTAGGCCATCGCATATGTGCTCCACATGAAAACAATGACAGCTGCTCTGTCGTTTTTCTGCCGATAATCAGTAATGCAGATCTTTGAATTTGTATAGGCTGGCTGAACATATTTTAGAGCGTGTGCATATAAGTGAGAAAGTGTGAAGGCGTGAGCAGAGTGGATCTGTGGGAAATGTTGTCGATCCCGCATCCATGTAAGGACTCTCGCAGTTCCCTTTTATACTCCATTTGTCTAAACATTGAAAAGTAGCATATCAACTCATCAAGCTTCCCCCCCTCCCGCCAGCTCAAAAGCACGAGTTTTGAAAGGTAGGACACACAAAGAATCTTAACACCTGTACCTAGTGAAATCAGTGCAAGCCACTGATTAGCGGCTTTAGTTTAAGGGGGTTAAGGGGCTTGTGTCTCCTCCCTGGGTGCTGGGTGCTTGTGTCTCCTCCCTGGGTGCTGGGTGCTTGTGTCTCCTCCCTGGGTGCTGGGTGCTTGTGTCTCCTCCCTTGGTGCTGGGTGCTTGTGTCTCCTCCCTGGGTGCTGGGTGCTTGCGTCTCCTCCTTGGGTGCTGGGTGCTTGTGTCTCCTCCCTGTGTGCTGGGTGCTTGCGTCTCCTCCCTGGGTGCTGGGCGCTTGCGTCTCCTCCCTGGGTGCTGGGTGCTTGTGTCTCCTTCCTGGGTGCTGGGTGCTTGCGTCTCCACCCTGCTGCTCACATCTCCACAACTGTGATGGCATGTCATATGTTTTCCCACTGATGTGAGGAGGTGCTTTTTGGGGGGCTTTCGAACAAGCCGATTACACAGATTTTGACACACAAGGCATGTCCAGTTGAGGAAGGAAGTGGAGTTGCTGTGACATTTGTATTGCTGACCCTCTCATTAGTCTCCTCCTCAGCTGGATGGGGGGGCAGAGGTTGCCAGAGTGTTCTCCTGTCAGCCTCATGCCACCACTGAATTTTAAATGCAGCTTCTTCTTTTTCTGCATTGTTGCCTTAGCTCCTGCGGTGAAATCTAAGCCGCCATTTACAAATGCATCTGCACGGAAAGTGCAACTTTCTAGAAATTGTGAGTCCTGCACATCCTATCAGCTATCAGCTTTCAGCTATCAGCTATCTGTACACCACACTGTTCATTGCTGCAGCATTGACATGGCTGACCAGATGGGGCTAAATCGACCCACGGACACATTCAAGTTTTTCTCCTCCTCCTCCACCTCCTCAAAAAGGGCAGATAAGCCTCTGACATCTGTGCCTGTGACATCTGTTTGCTCACAGCACACGGGGGCCTGTGTGAAAGCTGTGGGCACCACCTCCCCCAGGCTCCTTCCCTGGTGAGGTGGTCTGAATGATCCCTCAGCACTGCGCAATCCTGCATGGGCTGGGAGCTTCGGAAACAAATGACATTTAGGTAATGTGATGTGCAATGACTAATCTTCACCTCTTGGGAAATATGCATATACCTATTCCTTCCGATTTCTAAATAATTTTTCATTTGCTAGTGTGTCCTAGTGTTTCAGTGTACAACAGTGAAGGGAATTGTGCTCTTTTTGCATTAAATGAAGCACAAATGACCCTACATAATGAATCTCTGTACTCATGAGGTATACGTGTATGATGTTATGGCCACCATTTGCATCTATATTTATTTATGGATATATTGTATATATATTCAACTATGCATAGATGGTTAAGAAAAATGATCATTCAGCAAACAATTATCTGACATCTTATATGAGTTTGTCCTTACATCATCGCTACGAGTGGGGAGGTTTCTGGCCAACATCCACAAGGAAAAGGGAAAAGTCTGCCAATCAGCTGGACAGCAGTAAAGATCACTGACTGTGAAGAAGCACCTGTATTAATCCCCTTAGGGAAATCCTTCTCTGCATTTAACCCATCTGGAGTGAGCACACACATAGCCAGAGCAGTTGGCAGCCACCTGCAGTAGCACCCAGGGAGCAGTTGGGGGGTTAGGTGTCTTGTTCAAGGGCAGTTCAGCACAAGGCCTTCCCTGAGCCATTTCATTCAGCCTGTCTGCATCCCATAGATCAAAAGATGTTCACCGTGTGTTACTCTTCATATGAAGGAATCTGAACACTGTAAAGAATACCCAAATCAGTAGTACAGAGCTGTTTTTATTTTTTCAAAGAAACCCCTTTAGTTGTATTTTTTAACATATCATTATCAATATTTCTCCATTAAAATTAAATTAAAATGAACAAATGTATTTACCAGTAATACATTGTTTTAATTATTTATAATATATTGTAAATTGTCAGAGAAGAAAAGGCAGAAATGTCACGCTTCTGAAGCCCTCTGCTGCCGTCAGCAGCGGCAGTATTTCATGTTGTACTGTTGTACTGTTGTGACATTGTGTTCGTCGTTTGTCTGTCTATATATGTCTCATCTTTGTACCAGTTGACTGCTGGTTATTGTATCCTTCATTTGGATTATGTCACGGGTTTTGCGGTGGTGCACTCATTCATTCATAAAATCTTCCATTTTCCTTAACTCCCTTCTTTTTTTTTGCACTCCCTCACCTGTCACAACATAAGGTCAAAATTCAGTTTAAGTAATCAGTTCTGAAGATGTGGATGTCATTTCTCTTTGAATTCAGTTCAGATTAATCCCAATTCTCCCAATTCAAGGCATTGCAAACTGGGCAGCATGGGTTGCAAATTTTACTCAAATCTTTATGAGAAATACAAACGCAAGCCTTGCATTTGGTCTATGATTAGTGCCACTAATGTAAACTAATGTTTTAATCCGAAGTCCCGGTTTACACAACTACAAGCCATATGCTGTACCCTGTATTTATTTATTTATTTTCTATTGGAGTGGCTTTTCTAATAGTTCATTCTATATCCTCCAATATATTGTTCACTGCATCTTAGTGTTGGTGCATCTCCAGCACATTTGACATATGATTCCTGGCAGCTGGGCGTTTGGTCTGCCCGCTCGCTGCCCTGCTGGAAGGACAGCCACGCTGTCACACTGGCCCTGTGGCGAGATGGCAGGCTGTCCACTCCCACCCGCCCCTGCTGACTCGCTGGGCTGAAAGGCGCCTCTTGCCCCATCGGCAACATGCCGTTGGCTACGTTGATGGGCGTGTGCGCTGACTATGCTGTTGTGACGGTGCTTTCCACAGCGCCAGCATCCACCCGGACGGGCGGAGCGAAAAGGCAGACACCGAGGATCATGGGACGGATACCATCGTTCTTGGCATTTGATAGGAGTATAACTCCTATCTCAGCTCGAGCTCATCTTCCTACCTTAGCATGGGGACACCTTGTTATCTGTTAACCATTCTCTGTGGGTTTTTTTTTTTTTTTAATATAAACCTTATGCATAAATATTTAAATATAAGTGATTCTGCATAAATCTCATTATGTAACCAAGGGCTAAATCCATGAAAACATCTCAATAGAGTTATTAATGGGTTGTTTTGCTGATCTGAAGAATATACCTAGGTGAAATAATGAGCATGTTCTGATTACAGACCTCAGTTGCATAATCAAATTACTGGCAAGACATCCACAAACGGAAGAATTATTCATTACAATGGCCTTCTGGCAAATAATTCAAAACATCTGGTTCTCCAATTGACAGTTGATCATCCCTCCCATACAAAAAGATCCTGTTTGGAAATGTGCAGGAATTAACTTTTTTTTCAATATGTACAAGATTTGTTCAAAGACAAATGAAGTGACTCAACCAACTATAGATGAACTGAAGTATCGATATGACTTCAACAAGAAAGGAGCAGTAGTGATTATAGCACAGCAGATACCCTGGCTTGTTTCTGCCCTGGTGCAGCTCTGAGTCATTTATATACAAAATGTGCCTTTGATTCTTGCCTTTCTTCATTTATCACAAGTAAAGATTTTTCTACTTTTAAGCTTGAAAAAACAGCTAAATTCATTCTTGTGATAATAATCTTTATGACCAGGGACAGATCAGGGGGTCACTTTGGATCAAAAAGTAGCACCCTTATCTGAACCTCCTGACTGACTGCTTTGATACTGCGCAATTTGCTGTTATCTGTAGTTGTATTTTGACATACAGTATATTATAGTTTTAACCCTATAAATATCTCTTCCAGTTTCTCAAAACCTCTACAGTGCGGTCACTGACATTTGTAGTTAGTTTAGAGACACATATCGTAAATTTTGCAATATATAAATGCTACATTATCAGGCCTGTTTTGGCACATGGAATGAACTTCCAAAAATCTAAAATGGGTTTGTAGAATGAATAAAACAACCAAGCACATTTGTTATTAATCAATTTATATATATTATTAATTTTATATAAAAAGGTGTGTGTGTGTAGAACATGTTTGTTTATCAGTAAATGTTGGGCTACACATAAGTAAATGGATTTGGGATTTGGGATTCAACAATCTTATCAGCATGTGCTACAGTGACTATTATTATTATTGCAAGATTCGGAATATTGATCAACACAGTCATCCAAAACTGCATGCATGTTGGAATTTACACTCCTAGTAAATGTTTATCATTTAAAACTTTTAGAAACTTTTAGAAAATAATAAAATGTTAAAATTGATACAAACCATTTGATTATCAAGTTTGCCTACTAGAGATAATACTCAGTTGCATGCTGCCAAAAAGCTCCACCACTATCAGTTGTTTATGTTGCATCTCAGACTCCTAGGAGAGAAGAAGTTTGTTTTAGTAAGGGATTTAGTTTCCTTGAAGTATACAACAAAATGAGACTCATCTGAGCTGTCGTGTCTCACCATCTCATGAAAGCATCTGAGGTGACAAAGATTGTAGTTCTCCAAGAAGCTTGAGTCCCCAGTTTAATTTAATTTTCTGTGCAGTAGGGAGAGCAACTCACTATCAACACCTCAGTCTATGAGGCCCAACTTCTATTTCTGTTAGCGAGGTTTATTATGCTGAGGTTCCTCATTTCTCCTATGAAAGACATTTTCTTCACTGTGAGAATGTGGCTTTTAACCTGCAGCAGCCCATGGTAAACACCTAAATATGGGCCCCATGGTGTGTAGGGCACACATGTCCCGTGGCACTTTTCTGTAGGGTTTCTCTTTGCTGGTTGACACTGAGCTATCAACCCAGTCAAGGATGCTAAGAGAAATGTTCCTGCAGACATCATGTTCTTTCACATGTGTAGTGGATTGGCTGAATAAGTACCAAAACACTTTCGGAAACAACATTACCTGTGTTTTTGTTTCAAGCTGAGTTCAGAGTGGAGAGTCATTCAGGAATTCCTTTAGATCTGCAGTTTTCTCACAATAGTTCTAATGTGTAAACGGAGTGGCTCTTCTGTTGAAGTACATGCTTGTCTACTAGTGCCAACTTTGCTTTTCTCCTGAGTTTGGATTCTATGCAGAAAAAGGCTGCAGTGGTGAAATGTATGGACTTTGAAATACATGGTCATGCATGAGTGTTAGTATTTTTAAAAATATAGTATACAGCTACAAGATGGGAAAAGATGATCAAAAAGTGTAGCTCGAGTTACTGACAACGTGTTACCCTATCAATGGGGAGCTCGAGTGACTGGGGACCTCGAGTTACTGACAACATGTTAAAGGGGAGCTCGAGTTACTGACAACGTGTTAGCCTAACAAAGGGGAGCTCGAGTGACTGGGGACCTCGAGTTACTGACAACATGTTAAAGGGGAGCTCGAGTTACTGACAACGTGTTAGCCTAACAAAGGGGAGCTCGAGTGACTGGGGACCTCGAGTTACTGACAACATGTTAAAGGGGAGCTCGAGTTACTGACAACATGTTAGCCTAACAAAGGGGAGCTCGAGTGACTGGGGACCTCGAGTTACTGACAACATGTTAAAGGGGAGCTCGAGTTACTGACAACGTGTTAGCCTAACAAAGGGGAGCCTCGAGTTACTGACAACATGTTAAAGGGGAGCTCGAGTTACTGACAACGTGTTAGCCTAACAAAGGGGAGCTCGAGTGACTGGGGACCTCGAGTTACTGACAACATGTTAAAGGGGAGCTCGAGTTACTGACAACGTGTTAGCCTAACAAAGGGGAGCTCGAGTTACTGACAACGTGTTAGCCTAACAAAGGGGAGCTCGAGTGACTGGGGAACTCGAGTTACTGACAACGTGTTAGCCTAACAAAGGGGAGCTCGAGTTACTAATGTGGACTTGTTACACTGCTTTCAGTGTAACAGGTGCACATTTAAGTGGTAACTTCTCATGCCCAGTTCTCTCTGGTTTCAGTACAGGTTAGGCCCAGCTGGAATTGCTCTGTGAGTAGACAGAATTCTGCTCTCTCTGCTTGAGCCGTTCTCTGCTATTCAGTAAAGTTTTCATACATGGTTCCCCTGTCAGATCCAAGGGAGTGAGCTTCAGGAGAAGATTTTGTCCGAGTGGCAAAGCTCATTAATAGAGGGTCTCTGCATCCACTAAGCAGGCCTGGAAATGGGGAGTGATGGAGAGGAGGAGGAGGAGGAGTCTCTGACTGGTTCTGGGTGTATGTTATCCCTGCAGACATAATAAGGGTAATGAAGGCAAAAGCCATGGGATGTTTCTGCTGTGGGTACTGGAGGGAGCTTTTTCTCCCAAGTGTCACCATGGCAGGGAACAGCCTGAGGTTACATAATAGATGTTCCAAAACGTAGTGTATATATGACTGCTCATATTCACCTCTTGTTCTATACTTTTAATAGCTTTTTTTTCCTTCTTGTAAGTACACTGCTTTTATATATGAGTCCTGTCTTCTTCATAGTCTTCCCCAGGAGAGCACAATATGCCTGCCAGTGCGTATCCTATTGGACTGAGGGACAGACTTATTTCTGCGTGGTCTTGGTACATTGTCCTGGGTTTTTTTTTCCTCTTCCTATGCTTTTGTATGTTCGGCTTTTGTGTCTCAGTGTTAGACAAAGCCAAACACGTATCTATGGGAACACACCCTATCTCAATGTCCTACCATGAGCTGCCAGACTGGAGCAATCAATCTTCTGATCCCATCAGGCGGAACAGAAATCAGATCTATTAGAGAGTACAAAACAGAAATCTAGCCTCCGGGTATGGTTGTCAACGCAGACCTGGATAAGAGAAGGGAAACAAAATCTAATAATTGAGCTTAAAATGGCTCTTCATACCAGAAGGCAAACGTTTGCCCAGACAGAAAAGAAAAATGAGGGTGTTTAGAAGGATTGTGCTTCTTCTGAATATCCCAGTGGACCATGTTCAAATACTATACAGTTGGAATAAAAAATAAAGACCTGAACATGTTACATGTCTTACATGTTAAGACTAAGACGACAGATGTTCTTAGTTTCTGACACACTTTGTCTTAAGCAGTTCAGACTAAACTTTGAAAAGCATTACACAAACTTGCATGAAATCATAGATGAACAGTTTCAAACACCTTCTTACAATAGCATTGCTAAAAAAAGGTCTTGAAATCACAGATCAATAGTAGACCAATGACACATCAAAGAGTGCCATTGTTACCATCAGCTAGGTTGCAGGTTTTTAGCTTGGTAATAGTTGTTTTGAGAAGTTTTACTCATATACATTAATGTCAGGTTATGCATTTGTCTTTTCATTCACATTTTGAGTTTATAACATTTACATTTACATTTACGGCATTTAGCAGACGCTCTTATCCAGAGCGACTTACAAAAGTACTATGTGTTCAGTCAGAATATGCATCTCTATCTAGTATAAACAGGTTTAAGTCCAAACTACTTGAGGTCAAGCACTGCCATAAACCGTTGCTAGTGCTGATGCCTAGAAAGAAAACAAAATAAGATTAGACACAGTGCAATACCTAGCAAGACTGAAATACCTACAAGACTACATGCAGTATAGTGCAATACTATAGTGTTCCTAAAGATGAAGTGCAATTACGCTTTATACCAATGCTTCAGTTGATTAGTGCTTATAAGTGCTTTACAAAGAGATGGGTCTTCAGTCTGCGTTTGAAAACCGCGAGAGAGTTCGCTGTTCGGACAGCCAGTGGAAGTTCGTTCCACCATCTGGGTGCCAGGACAGAGAAGCATCTTGTCGCGTGTCTTCCTTGAATCTTGAGGGATGGTGGGTCAAGCCGAGCCGTACTTGAAGCGCGAAGGGCTCGAGGTGCGGATCGACTTTTGACCATTGCCATAAGGTATGGAGGAGCTGGTCCATTTTTGGCTTTGTAGGCAAGCATCAGAATTTTAAACTGAATGCGAGCAGCCACAGGAAGCCAGTGAGCAGCCACAGGAAGCCAGTGTTATAACTAATACCATATGTGTTTTTAGTATGTTTTCATGACTGTTAACTTCTTAAAAGCTTGCAGAAATTTCAATGGTGTGAAAAAGTAGAAATGAAATGCCTAAAATTAAGTTCTTTTACATGTTTATCAGTTCTAAAACAATTGTATTTGCAATATTTTTCATCTTACAATTATTCTTCCAACTAGGTTTATAGGTTTGAGAAAACTACCTACGTTGACCTGTTAGCAAATAATAGTGTAGTTTATTAAATCACAATGGCTTGATATTGAATTAGAAGACTAGCATTTAACTCGTATTTTCCCATTAGAATATAGAGGTGAATGAATAAAGCACTGATGTAAATGAATGCTGGAGGTCATACTCTGGTGCTGGTTTTTAGCTTTCCACTGTGGGTACAGGGAGATTTAAATTAATGTAAATCAGTGAAGTGCAGTGTGTGTTTTAAAAAGCCCACCTTGTTATATTTTTCTCTTGTTTCTTTAAAAATCTGATCTACATGCAAATTACGTTTTAAATTATTTTTAAGTTTGTTGTATGTACATGATTTTACGTTTATTGAGATGCTTTTTCTAAGACCTTTGTAAATTCCAAACAGTAATGAGAGAGTGTTATTTTACTTTTTTTAAATATATTTTTTTAATTCAAGAGTCACTCTGTTTGTGTCCAAGTCCAAAACCATGTCTTGTGAATTCCCACTGAAACACATGCCAAAGATTTTTGCTTTCATGTGGAGGAAACCGGTGTTGATGTTTCACCAGGGAACCACTGCATTGTTTGTGCACATCTTCAGGTACAATGATTGCTAGACACTTTCTACCAATCAAACACATCAAGATGGCAAGTTCAGTTTAAATATACCCACACTTTGATGAGAAGAGTTTAGAGGGCAAGCACTGGTCTGTTGGCTCTTTTGATCAGAGGTGATAGAAAAGTCTCTTGCTTTCTCATCACCAGCAGGGTAACAAGATATTTGCATACCTATGACTAAAACATGTTTCAGTCACAAAGGCTTATCATTTATAAACATGCATTGAGTAATTGCAGAGGAGGGAAATGAGACCGGTTCTGTCTCAGTCTAATTGGATTTCTTATCAGGGTATCAAGTATACAAAGAAACAATACTGCATGCTGGGTGGTGCATTTATGATGAACAGCCTGAACATTTTTGCATTCCTTCCAAATCAAAAACTTTGGACCAAATATGGTGTATAAGACTAAAATACATATTAATATTGTACTATATATTCATATAACAGGCACCCAATCTATTAAGTATTATGCTGTATATTGGTACCTCCTGGTTTTGTCTATTGCTTAACACAAGCAAATGAGCAGAAATGATTAGTCTGCAGTCTTCAATTATAATTGGCACATGTAAAAAGTGTATCGATGTAAATGTTAACTGTTGATGTATAAAATAAACAGGAAAGTAAAGAAAAACAACAAGAAAACAAACCCATCTCTCTTACTACTGTACTCTTAATCACAGCAATAATGTGCATTAAGCAATCCCTTGGTCAAGGTCATTATGCACAAGAAATATGTGCCCCGCATCACTTCTGTGCATCTACTGGTGCTATGACAGCATCCTGCTGTCTATAACTAAAATCATTAATGCAATATACCTTGAAAGGTAATATCTCACTGTACATTTTAGCATTTTTAACAGTAAGATTGCTAGCTGTCAGAGTAATAGCTGTACTTACGGTTCTATACAGAAAATGTGTTTGACTTTGCTGCAAACAAGTTCAGAGGAACCTTTGCCCAATTAATGATGTATCAGAAACATGTCTTCAGGATCACAGTTAATAGCAAAGAGACTCATTTCAGTCCATGTATCAGTTTCCGAATTTATATGAAGGTGTAGATACAATGAACATTGTATCACATTATATCTCAGGTAAGAAAGTCTGACAATTATCAGGTCTGAAATCTCACAATATCAGATCTAATAATATAAGACGACTTGTCCCCAGTGAGAGTTACTGAGAAAGATGCCAATTAAAGTCATTAAGCAAACAGAATTCCTGTCCTTCCTGGTGCAATTCTTTCTGTTTGACCAATTCCCTTCAGCGTCTTTTCTGTTGTTTTGCTATCATTAGCTAATGAAGCGTCGCCTCAACAGAGAAGAGCTGATACTTCATCACTCAGCCCTCTGCTGCTTAATGATGGTTGATGATTAGTTGACGTCTTCAGTACTAAAGAGTAAGGGGAGTCCTGAATGCAAATGCTCTTTGCTAACATTTCTTTTGCTGCTGGTTATGTAATTTTGTGATGCATCCAGTACCCATTAAAAATATAAAGTATCTGATGTTAGGGTGTCACTTAAAGTCACATTGATAAAGTAGCAAATTCAGGATTCTGAGTGAAACGTTTTTGCTTTGATAGAGTTACATGATGAAAAGTAAAGAATACAGGCCTGCTTGAAGAAAGTCAACATGCTATTGACTATCTTCACATGCGTGAAGGTTAAAGGAAAGCTTGTGTGGTTCTAATTGAATCTGTTTGAGGAAACATTCTTCCACCTGCAGTGTAAATTCTGTTAGCAGGTTTGTGAAGGTTACTGTTTAAGATATCCAATTGCAGGCTACTAGTTATTACCTGAATGAATTGTAAACACGATCCGAAGCAGTCCATAGTGCACGCTGTGGCTGATGTCATTATTTAATACTACATTTCAGATTTATTAAATATAGATTTTAACATTTCATGCATCACTCAGAACACTTTTGCTAGACCTCTTGCTTGCATCTATTTTGTTAAACACCACTGTTCTATTTTCTTTGTCTTTAATCATATAAAAGTATCAAATATTTTTCAAAAAGGATTAGAATCAAATTACTTGATTTGTTGAAATTGCATTAGATGGATGTTTATTTTTTGTTGTTGTTAGATGTTAAAATCCCCTACATTTACACTTTAGGATTTGATGCTGTTACCGACCTCCTTAAATTCTTATCAGATCTAATACACAAAGCAGGTTCCACCAGCGGCTGGCGCTCATTTCTATGTGTTTTCCACATGTCCACACCACCACACTTCAGTGATTCAAAAGTGATCACTTCAGTAAATACAAGTGCCACTAAAACCCAAACACACAGATACAGTGCATGAGCATATTTTTGTATGAGGTCAAATGAGATTTTGAGATGATTTCAGTGGAATGGCAGATCTTTATTGACAAGTCCCCAAGTCCTTGAGGGTACTATAGCATGCATCCTGTTCTAACACTATGTCCAAATCAGCTCAGAAGGGACATGGTAATTAGCTGCTAAATTGGATCAGGTGTTCTAATCAGAAAGACGCTAAAGTCTTTATTGGCCTCAAGAGCTGCAAAGCTTCAAGCACTCCACTTGGGAGTGACACTGATACAAAATTTCCCATTCAGTGTCTGCACACTGGCCTAAACAAGTCTGCCTATATGTGTTCAGTCAGTCGTTTTAGGCCATTCAGGATCTCTGATTTTAGAAGCTTTTTTTAACCTAAATTAGATTGGCTCAGCTCTTAACTGTATGGTACCAACTGTGCCTAGATCAGGAATCTATATAAATGTTTCATAATAAGTGCACCTCAGACTAAAATATGCATGAAAATTTGTTTTTGGAGACAGGCTTTCCACTGCGCTAAAACCTCAAGTGAATGACAACAAAAGCTAGAACTGACTGCAGTACCAAACTTAAACTTTTTTGCTGTTCCATCAGACACAGCTGGCATAACTGTCTAAGAGGGAAATTCCAAATAAGGTTAATAATTTATCTTTCAGTGGAATACGGAAATGCTGTCTAACAATGTTAATTTTCATATGGAAACTAGTCGCACTATACTTCATATTTATTATATACTGAACTGTAAGGCATGAGTCCTCTCCTCAATACTTTAAATGTTATGTACAGCATTAGAGTGAATATAAACCTTAATAAAGTGAGAAACAAACTTGGCGTCTTACTCAGAACACTGGTACTTTACAATAAACCTCACAAACAGATGTGAAAATGTATTTAGTCTGTAGACAGTACAATGAAGTACTGAAATGAAATGAGCACAGATTCTCAGAGTGTGTACTTATAATAGTATATTTATAATATTTTTATTTTAAAAAGCATAAAAATGCTTTCAGCCCTGTGAGTGTTAGATGCTTAAGTAAATTAGCTGATATATTTAAGGAAAATGAGGTTAAACTGGACATTTACCTATATTTACATATATATGAAATGTAGCACTTAGCCTATCTTAACTTCCCCCCAAAAGTGTTTTTGTGAGTGACAGCAGATTTTCCAGTATATTCAAATGACCCCTATATACACATAGGACACATAATTAGTGTCTGTTTTTGTGTGTTTATCTATATAAACCAGACTTTATTGTATACAATAATGTCTGCTTATACAACAGCACATGTTTCCAGCACAAGCTGGAAATCTGATGGTCTGCAGAATAGTCATATAATAATTAATATGCTGACACTTAGGTAAACAGATAACTTTCATATCTCCAGGTGGATTAACTTTTTCAGAATGCAGCTTAATCCTCTGACTCCTCAGCCACTGTGGAGAAGACTGATGTGTAGCAGATGTAAGCAAATCTCTGGATGACAACAGCATCGCACTGATTAGTTAACGCATCAGCACCGCAACAGCATCGCACTGATTAGTAAGTAGCTCATCCCGCCCACCCACACTGTAAAAATATCATTTTTTGTTTTTGCTTTAAACAGTATGTAACCTGGCTGCCTTCAGATTCTGTGTTCCGCTAACTCTGAGTAACAGAACCATATGTGTTTTACATTCTTTTAACTATTTGTATGCTAATTACATTTGATACTTTACACAGTATTGCATTATAAAGTACAGGAATAGATTACTCTTGGTCATTTAATCCATACAGGTCCTGGCACTGGTTTTAAAAGGTGTAACTCCACCAGGCCTCGTGTGTCTGCTTGTAAGTATTACAGTACGCATTAATAGCTGGAAGTCTGATGGTCTGCAGAATGGTCATATAATAACAATAAAAACACTAAAGGTGACCTGACCTCTCATCCAGAGGGTGGCTCTCGTATATTTTTATGTATTTGACAGTATGTGTGTGTTCTGGAAATGAAACCTGTGGTTTCTAGTACATCTCTCTACTGTCTCTACCAGGAGAACTACTGAAATATATAGCAATACTACTGGAACATATAATCGGAGTCTGTTATTGAATTCCACATTGTTACGAAAGAGGTGACACATTTTAGGCTATATGAGAATGTCTGGGAAATCTCATTAGTTGGTGGTCATGGGTTTTCCTTTTGAGGGTCTGTTCCTATTAGTGTTTTGTCCTTGTCATATCTCAGTATTTTTCCTTGCTGCTATTGTTGTAGGATAGCTGCTGTCTTGGCCCAAAACACCAGAAGAAGCTTTGTAGGAAAAATAAAACTATAGGACTGATGAGTTTCACACTTTGCTCTTAAACCGAGAATTGTTATGTGATAACATTCAGACTGCCGCATTTATATGAAAAACATTCAGTTTCCCCATTTGAATGTCATCAAATCTATTTTGGGCAAAGTTTGCACAGTTCACCAAGCGCATGCTTCCAAAATGTAGCAGTATCAGTTGGAGATTGCAGAGTTACTACTCATTACAAAAAATGAAAATGTATTACCATTTTCAGTGAAAGAAATTGTATTTGTGGACACTGTTTAGTTTAGAGTGGCGAGGCAGATGCAGGTTGTGCACCGAGTTTTATATTTGTCGCAATATTCTGCAAGTTCCCCTTTTTATCTTGTTCTTTTTTATATTTGTCCTTGTCACTGTTTTGTTTACACCTGGATGTCAAAACAAACAAACAAACACTTCTGCAGTAGCTCTCATCTGAAAAGCTCCTGCATGGGAGGCTGTGGTTCAGTTGTGGCCGCCCCTCAGTTTGGGCCACCACAGGGTTTTTGGGCCACCACAGGGTTTTTGGGCCACCACTGGGCTGTCCTACTGTTCCTTCAGCTCTGCCCTGGCACACGCACCCTGCATCCGTCCTCCACACCCGCCACTCAACACGCGTTTATTAGCATATGCAGCGCCTATAACTTAAAACAGAAACTTTGTGACAGCTTGTTCCTCTTCGTTTCTGAGCTGTGGTTTCTGGGCTGCTGAGGTTCTCTAGATCTTTCTCTTCACACTGGGTTTTCGACTCTAGTGCCCATGTTGATGCTAATAAATTCACCCCACAAACACAGCCTGATGTCTAAGTCTTCCATTCTTGCAGTGCAATTGCAACCATGCTGTCATTCTTCCACTATTGGTGACTATATGTCATTGGGCCTTAAGCTTGGCAAGGTTCAGAGGAAGTCCATGTGCTAGTCTGCCACTAGCCTTTGACATGAGAATGGCATAAATACCATTCCTTCTCAAATGTCATAGGACCTGAAATAGAGAGATTGTGAAGAAGTAATACGCCAGTGGAAGAGTCAAACCTGGATCATTTATTTAGCACAGTGAGGTGGACTGCATTTACTGTTCATCTGGTGCATTTATGAATCTGTTTAGAATAAAGCTGACTAATTATTGCTGATCTGAATTTTACATCGTGATGTTTATAAAAACATTGTCTTTGTTTCTTAAAAGGTACTGCAAGCTGCTTCGATTTCCTTACTACAATTTTTTGTTTAAAGCTTCAGGGAGCTTACATTTGCATTTTCTTTGTAATTGAACACTATGTGCATATGCAAAGTTATATGAATACCATTCCAGAAATGTTCTCCTTCCAATGTAAAATAGTAATGCTTATGTAAGCTATACCTGGTATAGGCATACATTAACATTAACTCCTGAAGCACTTGAAGGCAGTCAACTTTAGGCTGTTATTATTAGACCCACCAGTCCGTCAGCATGAAAGCCAGTGCCAGAGTTTCTGAATTACTTGCCAAGTCCTCATTGGTAGGGTACATGAATGGCTGGAAGATTCTGATTCTCCCTGCATGACCACACTCAGGGTGCTGTGAGTAGCATAGCAGGGTGAGTGACAGCAGTGGGTCAATACCATGATCATACCCAGACTGTGCTCAGCTACAATTTGGTTGTTGTTTTTGGTTAAACGTATGTTCTGTTCATGATTACTGAAAATTGTGGATTTTTAATATAACACACTAGTTTAGTATTACTAACATTTGAACATATTTCCCAAGTCTTTAAGATTATTTTACACACTTTCATAGTTTTATTTATTTGCTGGGATTTTTGTTGTTGGGGATAATGGTTAAAATAGATTATATTACCCACTTTAAGATAGCTCATGGTGTATTTATGGGATAGGGCACGTTGTATTATTGGGTTATATTATGGTTCCTTGGAAGCAGGTCAATCAACTTTAAAATGCTGTCAAAGGCTTGCCTTTCTCCTAGCTCAGCATTTGCTGAATTTGCTGACCCATTTATCTCTTGTCATAGTTATGCATCTCCTACGTGTGTTGAGGAATTGCTCAATCATAACCACGTCTTTCTGCTATTGCTTTGTCAAGTCAATCTTATGAACAACAGCCAGTTGTACGGCGTTTCTATTTGGTTAGTTCATTTAGTGAAGATAGACTGCTTATTGCGAGAACTCAAGATTCGAACTTTTCTTTGAAACTCAGCCACATTCTCTCGCTAAATGGTTAAACAGACTGTAATATTAGATTAATTTCATTTTATCTTGTGTTTTTGTTGTTTTCCTAATTTCTTATTGTTAGTCCATGTTCGACGGAAGTCGTTCTTCGCCGATCAAATCAGGAAAATTCGCCATGCGGTAAAAACAGAGACCGAACTTTCATTGTGCGCGGTTGCTTCTGAGAGGCCTGGGGTGTCTTAAACTGAGTCAGCTCCGAAAATCTAACCCCGCGGACCAATAATCCTGATCGGCTACAGCACTACCGAGCCAGCATGGCAAAGTAAACACACTCTCAGAGCCCTGCTGATGGTTCGACGAAGAACAGACCTTTCTCCTGACCACGTTGGTTCGACGAAGTCACACAGGCGTTGGCATGGTCTAAAGGCTGGTCTAACAGGCATTTCCCTTTTTACCTTAGCAGTTCGTATCGATAGAAACTCCACTGTTTACACATTAAGTTAGATAAATAACTGTTTCCTCTCATGCGATGGTCAATTAGTTTACTTGGAGGGTCTTAGTTTAGTTCTAATCCTGCCTGATTCAAAATTCTAACATAAAGTTTCTCTTTTCTTTGAATATACTGTTCCTGGTTTCTCTGATTTGGTGTCTTTCTTTTTCCTTTTTTGTTAGTAGCCATTTCAACTGCGAGTATATCGTACTACGTCGATGTTTGAATGCAAGAAAAGTAATATATTCAAAAATAATATATTCAATAATATATGAATGTCAATATATGAGTGCATGTGAAGAAATGTAAAAAATGTGCTTTGTTAGGAGATTTACTGGTGGTTTGTCTTGTTAAATGCTCATTGCTCTTATTGTGGACTTCTAACCAAGTATCTCCAAGCATCTTCATGTCTTCATGTATCTGTTCTGTGAAGAGGAATGAGGTGGTTCTTTGCTACAGGCTGTTTAATGAGTAGAGCTGCTTCTCTGCACTGGATCAGAACACTCTTCATTACACGTGCACCTTAACAGTATGTGCAAACGTTTGTCTCTCCATGCACTCTGCTGCAAGATTTCAACTAAATTGATGACACATTTGCTGTCAGCTGATCCCTTTGTTAAACAGACAAAAAGTAAAAAAATCAGATAAAAAGTAAAAAAATAAAATAAATAAAAACTTTAAAAAATTGGGTGAGATGCTCTGACTCCAAATCAGTGATATCTCATCTTAGGGTTCGATTCATTATGTGTTGAATGAGCAAAGTTCCCATGGCAACAGTGCCAACAGTTCTGTGGTGGAGAGATGCATGAGTTTCAAAGAGGCCTCATCAAAAGGACAGTCACTGTAACAGGACACTGAACACTGGACCAGCGTTTACAAGGATGACACAAAAATAGAGAAACCAAAAATATATATGGAGTACAGGTAGAAGTCTAAATCACATAGACAATTTGCTGATTTGGACAGGGCATTGCTTGGAATTAAATG
This sequence comes from Brachyhypopomus occidentalis, assembly GCA_020368025.1. NCBI lineage: Eukaryota > Metazoa > Chordata > Actinopteri > Gymnotiformes > Hypopomidae > Brachyhypopomus > Brachyhypopomus occidentalis. The sequence continues at coordinate 3,681,355 of JAGXOD010000025.1, read as the reverse complement.
TTTGAAGGATTTAATTTTCAAAAGACTGAGTCTTTGCTCTTTAGGCATTTCTATTATTAAGGTAAATGTCATATCATTAAACCAAGGCCAGGGGTCAACTAGAGAAAATGTCAGAGACATCATTATTTTACATTTTGTCCTGCATCATTCTTTCGTTCCTTAAATATTATATGGGATTATATAAAATCCAATCAGTTCTCACTTTCTGGAGCAGACAAATATCTAAGTTACCAGTACTTGCTGAATACTTTTAAATGGTATTTGGTTTATTTTAGAGAGCTTTGGTTTATGCTCACACAGCACTGATAGAATTAACCTAATTTTATTTTTAACTTATTGTTTCAGAGTTTGGCACACTGGGCGTGGCTTCTTGTGTTTGACATTTTTAATTTCTGCTTAGTGTAGTGGAAAATCTACAATCTATCAATCAAATCTTGATAATTTGCCATCACTGAGTAAGTATTCAGACTTAAGTGCTGAAGTAAGTACTGAATAGATCCTTGTGTGTCCCCAAGCAAAGTCTCTCATTCCTCACTGTGTCCCTGAGCAAAGTCTTCCATCCATCCCACTGTGTCCCCAAGCAAAGTCTCTCATCCCTCCCACTATGTCCCCGAGCAAGGTCTCCCATCTGGCCGGCTGTGTCCCTGAGCAAAGCCCTTAGTCCTTAGATGCTCAGGGCTGCTGGCACACTGTATCCCCTCTGCTCTGCCCCTACCCACTGCCTGAAAACTAGTCATGTGTCAGCATTCTAACCAATAGCTGGAATATATTCACTAATTGAAAGAATGATAGTTTCCTGAAAAGTGGTATTATTTTCTCCAGCTTTATCCAAGCCATTCTCTTTTTTAGGATTAATTTTATGTTATGTAAAATATCTTAAACCAGAGAATTTATACAGTGCACATTATTAAATTTTAACAAAATAATCACACCATAATTTGCAAATGAAAAAAAAACTGAATAAAGTATTCTGAATAACAACCTGCTCCTACTTATAAAATACTTTTAATTCATTGTAAATACATTTAACTAAGTCACTTATAAAGTGCAAGATAAAACTGCAAAGATGTACAGAAAAGGGGGGAAAACAATTTTAGATTTCACATCTGATTTATCTGATTTATCTCTGTACTGTACATTTCAGATATAAAAAGAACTACATGTAGGAAAATAGCACAAGAAATAGAAATGGGTTTTAAGATAGGCCAAAAACTCACATCCAGTCTCTGTTATTCAGTCCTACTCACAACCCCACAAACATCACTGTACATAGCCGGTAGAAGCTACCTCAACACTAGCATTTACTCACAAAATGTCAAAACATAAGAAATACACTGACTTATTAAAATCTCAACACAAATCTAACTACAATGAAATTCTGTGCCTTGTGAAATGGTACAAGTGTGTTTATATGAAAGGAGTCTGACTGGGGCCATTAAAAGTACCAGAACAACAGGCCACTGACATAAATATACCCAGACATGACTTCTCATCTTACCACATACATTTCAAGTCTCTGAGACTAAAATCAGGCATCATTACTGATGTTAATTTGACTGCACAAACCAAGCAAACTACAGTTTATAGAAATATGAAAGAAAGAGATGGACATTAAATAATAACACATCCTCTGCCTATATCGGTGAACAATGATTTCTTTGGTGAATCATGATTCATGATTCAAGATTCACCATCATGTTTTCTTTGGCATTCTGTCTTAACCGTTACTATTTCCTTTCACTGGGTTTTGTAGGTTTCATTTAACGAGTCCCAAACACAGCCAGCTATTTTCATTCCACTGCCATCTTCTCATATATCAGCAGTCCATTTGGGAAACGGATTTCTTGATATAAGCCCCGGGGATGTGTGAGCAGGTAGCATATCTATTAGCGCTGCTAAATCTCAGAAAATAAAACGAGCAGATTATTCTGGCTCTTTGAGAGAGGTTCTGAATATTGAAGTCCACTAATGAGGATTCAGAGTCTCTAGTCAAGATTTGGACTGACTAGCTGGAGAGGAGTGAGAGCTGAAAGAGAGACAACAACAGGCTGTTGGGGTCGCAAAAGTCTTTGACTTGTTAGGTTAATCACATCCACTCTTCTAAAGGTCACTTATGTTTGAAACTCACTGTACTAAAATTTTTGACAGAAAACCTTTTGATTCTGGTACAGTAAGTTATGTTAGGTACTGGTGTTCCATGTCCATGTTTTCATAAAAGCTCTCAGTAAAAAAAAAATCTGTCTTTTATTCTGTTCAGTTTCTTGTCCATAGGGGGTTGATGGTGTCATTACTTTTTCTTTCCTTCCTCTCTTATTTCTCAATCGCTGATTGGTGGTTTAATTCTAAGAAACCAGTTAAAAATTAGATAAATTAGACTGAACTCCTACATGAACAGTATGTATGGCTTTAATTAATTTACCAAACCTTCCAGCATTGCAAGTCTGTAATAAAATCTTTGCAGGAGATAGCAACACCATCAGGTGGATGATGACGGATCAGTCTTGAGGGGCTAGCACCACCAATAATAAACAACTAATAATTATTGTACGCCAAACTCAACCAATAACTGCAATATTAACAATAGTATGTTAAAACACTTGCAAACAAGTTTTAGTTAATTCGTAAAACAAGTCAATAATGGACCGACACCTTCAATAAGCCACAATGAAAATTCACAACAGTGTCATGAAACACAAGAGAAGAATCAGTTTGTCAGCAGTTCACCGCACATTTCTGATGAATTCAATACGTCAACAACAAAGCACAAGACAAACTTTAATTATAACCTCGAGAAGGCACCTGACACACCCAGTATGAGCATGCCAAGTGTCCCATACTAGTCATAGCATATAGGCATCAAATTGGAACATGACTTCAGGGATCAAAAACGAGAGAAGTCCCTCTGTAAGTCAGAAAGTAGAAAAGTATTCAGACAGTAAAGTGTGGCGTTTGCCTTTGCGATATAGCGGCTTGCACTGAAGCTGCCAAAAGAGCAGTGATATCTTCTACTCACTATAGACCTCCATCTTAGTGGAGGAAAAAAAAAAAAAAAGAATGCTGCATTCAAAACACTGCTACGCTTATGAGGAAAGGAAAAGGACATAATGCTATTAAAGCACATTACAACTAAAAATAGCTACAATTACTATGTGATGCTTAATCTGTGACAATGGTTTGACATAGCATATAAAAAAAAATTATTAAAAATCAGATTGCCTTGATACATGTGTTGTAGCTTTGTTATCATGAATCCTTTGGTAATGACTATAATTTGAAGCAGATTATATAGATATAGTACCCCTACTATGGATCATCTTACACTGCATCTGTGTTGGTGACCCTAAGGCAGCTCAGTAGCAAATCTTATTGTGAACTATAGTTTGGTTACGAACACAGTGGTAATGTGGGTTTATTGACTACAGAATACTGGGAATGCATCTATGAATAGGTATTATATGTCTTGTTTGAACTACCTGGTATTGATCCCAGTCTACTCTGATCTGAGACCTGTGTCTAACTGTAGAACACACCAGAAAACCAAGCAGTCCAGACTTTCCATAGCTAAAATCCTATTTGGGTCTGAGTCAATTTTGCTTTACTTGATGTAGATACAGTATGGTTACAACTTCTAGGCCCAAATATAACAATCTGGATTAGAAAATGTGATTAATTATAACACATGCAATTATCATTTAAACAGATTGCTTTTACAGATCTAAATAATTTTCTCTATTTTCTCTTTTAAAACATTTTTGTGTTACGAACATGGGTAAATTTCTTTAATCCTTAACAATTAAACTATGAAATAAAAAAATATATATATTTTTGTTGTATGGAAATCATTGTGCAGATTCTCAGTGGCTCATAATACTATAATTAGATCATGCAGTTAGTGTCTATGTATTTAAAAATGACTCATGTATCAAAATAAGTGGAAACTGACCATAAATGAAAATTGAGTAAACCTCAAAGAAAAAGGATAAAGTGACCACATCTGCATTCAGTCAAAACCAGGCCCCTGTCACTAATGCTTCTCTTTCTCTCTCTGGCAAATATCTACCCCTCCAGAAGAAGGCACTATGGATGGCTCTGATTGCTTACCCAAAGCATCTGGTTTTGACTGATGTCTGCTTGACAGGTTCATGTTTTTAGGAAACACCTGTGGGGACCATCTTGATACTGGAGGTCAGGGGTTGCATGCTGTACAACGATTTTTTTTTTTAAATTGACCCTTGGCCAAAGCAGCTTTGTCCCTCTGACTTTTCACTGTCATTTCCTCCACCAAGCAAGTCAAGCTTCTGTGATGTGGTAATTCCTTTTTCACTTGGTACCTGAAGTACAAAGGCAAAGATTTCTGGCAGAAAAATGCTACCAGAACAAAAGCCTGTTGGCGATACCTTTTTTTTGACCAGGTAGAAAGAGCCAGGCTCCTTACCCACCTTAAGGGCTTTAAAAGTATCTCCTGTAACTTTGTTATGGCAAAGTTTTGAATTTTTCATTCGTGTCATAACCTGCTCGAGAGGTCTTTGACCGAGCAAAGTCAGTTCTTTGCAAATCGGCTTTCATTCATTTCGGCTGTATTTTAAAAAGTCCGGGTTCAGTCTGTTCTTTGATTTATGCTCAGACCAAACTAAGAGTCCTGTGTGCGTCTGGGAAGAGGACGTGGTGCTGCTAAAGGTAGAGGTAGCCCACCCAGTAGACTACATTAAACAAAAGGAAAGAAGTGGGAAAGAAGACTCTAGAGTACGCGTCTAGTTCCAAGATGTCTATGTGGACCCTGCCCCTTCTCCACGCCCCGTCTTTACACTCCTCATAGCAGCAGAAGAAGCTCTGGCAGTCTTTCCCATCCAGGCACTCGTATATGCAGGCATCGTCAAACTCCTGCCAGTACATGGAGTTGTTGAGTGTGATGACTGTAGGCGGAGGTCCCACGTCCAGCACCGAGTAGTTCTACGAGAGAAACGCAACGGTCAGCTAACGACATACGCAAGGCCGATAGGCACGACTTGCTCCCAACTACTTTTCTGCTAGTGAGCTACATGTTTCCAATATGAATGAATTTGTGCTGGGGCAGTCTGTCAATCAAAGGAATGAGGTCACTGCAGTAACATTCAGTGTCTCCTCCAGAGGTTATGTCTTAATCTTTAATGACTTCTAGTGGTGTAAACTCCATCCACAACAAAAAAAAATATTTCCTTTGTTCTTTGTTCAGCCGCTGCTGATCAATCTCGCCATGGAAACACATTAAAAAAAAATTTAACAGTACCAAAGGTGATAATCTATTGGAGAGTTCCTATAGGGCAATATTTGCTTTGTGGAAAATTGCAACGGTAATTATCCTCACATCTCAGCAGGACTAAGATCTAATCAGTATAAGTGTGGGGGGGGGGTGTCTGCCTCACCTGCTTCTGTGTCTGCGCATGTGATGTGAGCATTGGCATTGAGCATTTAACCATGAATAATTGAACAGTACATTATGTCGCTGCCCAACACTCTCCACCATACAATATGTGTCTGATGATCAAGCGATTCTAGAGAGCACTCAGCATCTGCAGATTTTCAGAATATTCAATAAATGGGATACATGGCCACATTTTTAGAACGTAATAGTCAGTTCTGGAAGGCACAAACTATATACTTAAGCTAGTATATACGTTTAACCCACAATGAAGACTTGTACAATGAATAGAGAAGATGAATACATGACTGATGGGCTGGGGAAGCATACCTTCATACTCATTAACACACACACACACAAAGGAATTGTTTCATTCTTTACAGGGGAAATTAGGTAAATAAGCCATGTCTGATCTAACTGAGGGCAGGGAACAGAACGTGCTTCCAACTCTTAGCCTTTCTTTTCACAGCCCTTACGTAGCCCTTGGGGCCCCGTGGAAATTTTGATCAAAATCGGCGTCTCATTAGTTTTGTTGGTACAACTTGCTATTTGTGAAAATAATAGATATGAGGTGTTGATTTAAAGTGGGCTTAAGAGCTCTGGGACTCATTACATACTTACTGTAGCCTTCTGAGGAGGGTTACCAATTTAGTCTCTCAACACTCATGATAACTAATTGTGAAGTAATGCCATAACAGTATGCAGGAAAGTACTGCATACATATTAACTGCACCAGGTCAGGGATTAATCCTGCTCTCAGAACATATTAAACAATATTAGTCATACAGGAAGAGGACAGGCACTTACTGATCTCCTCGTCTTGTTACATGTAGGTCTGCGAGCACTGTAGGAGTAGTAGTTGAGGGTGGCATACTCCATGAGAGCCGCAAAGACAAACAGGAAACAGACAGTGACAAAGAGGTCCATGGCTGTGACATATGAGACTCTGGGCAGCGATGTCCTGGCCACTGTGCTGAGGGTGGTCATGGTTAACACCGTGGTTATCCCTGCATGGCAAAAGCAGAAATATAGGTAAATATTTGCACACTCCTGTAATACCACTCATCAACATAGCATTGTTCAATGTGAGACTGCTCTGTATTGCAAAATTATTTTGATTAATACATAATACACATGTACAAAGACTGCAGCATATATTTCTGATATTTTAGATCAGTAATGATATTTTACCAAAATCACCGGTGTGACTGAGCTATTTTGTTCCTTGATCTGACATCTTTCCTGTAGCCAGATTGAAATAGAAAAAGCTTCAAATTGAAAATCCCACCCGCGCATCTAGACAAAGTCTTACACATTCACACTCCCCCTTGAACATTAAGGACATGCCTCTAAAAACCCACCGACAGTGCCACTGTTTTCCTAAGGTTTCTATGGAAACAAGAGAGCCATGTCTATTTCAGGCGGGCATTTCACACTCAGTTCCTCTCTGCTCTGCTACCACTGGCCATACTGATTACCTTAACCTGCTAGGCTGCGTTCCCCAATACACTAGCCATACTGATTACCTTAACCTGTTAGGCTGCGTTCCCCAATACACTGGCCATTCAAAGGTCCATCTGCGTTACTGAGTTAGAAAAAGCTCACTGGAACATATCCTTCAACATGGCATGCAGCAACCCCATCAGCTCTCTGTGGCTTAAGGTGAGAGGAAAACAGTGGCCACAGCACTGGTGTTGCAACTTTGAACTAAGTTGACAGACCAAAGCCCAGAACAGCAATGCATTTCTAATTACTGCTTGCTGGTACCAAGAGTGCAAATATGCTCAGTGACTACATGCTTAAATAACTCTCCTTGCCACTGTGGCCTACGCTTAGCGAAATCAGTGGCCTGTGATAGGAAATGACTGTCACATCTTTTAAGTCTGCTATTTGGCTTCACTGATTCAGCTCCTAAGGGCTCTTCAATCGCGACTAAAATAATTAGTCTGCTATCGGCACGCCATCTGCCCCACGGCTACAGCTAAAGAGACAAGGTTAACCTCAAGCACTACCTAATCAAGGCTTAGCTAGCTTTCCATAGCCATCATCTCATCAAAGCCCTACATATCTGCCAGGGTCCTGATGATCTTCATCACCCTCACATTAGAGCCTGCAGGTCTTCAGTCTAGCAGGTTGTCCTCTGGCCAAATCATCCTGCAAATTCATATTCTTGTCTGCATCCTGTTTGCCTTGACATTTCTATGACTGTGACTGAACACCCGATCTCTCTCTTCTTTTATCCTTCTTGTTGTTCTTTTGCGGCTACATTGATCAACATCTATGCCTGTAACACAGATCTCTGTTTTTTAGCCCATTCTCCTTTTCATCTCTACTGAAAGCATAATGACTTCTTTTGTCAGAGAGATTTATTGCATTCATTCTTCTTTTCTGACCTGGACTACCTGGAGTATCTTCCCTGCTGTTTCTCCTTCCCAACACAGGATACCAGACTCTTGTCCTTTTCTTACATTTCCCTCTCCTAGACACACGTTGCATGATTCCAGGATCTGCAGGATTAACTGATGTGCATTGTCTCCACTGATGCTGTTGTTATCTTCAAAATACTATTCTGGTAAATCGTTTTTACTAGAGGGCCTACTCGGGAAATACTGTGGAAGGTCACTGTCTAATTCAACATCTAAGTCAAAGAATGTAAGATTTATATGTTGCCACAGTCTTTATATTTTCACAGATTTAAAACAGTTTTGTCAATGGATTTTGCAACTGACAAAAAATGTACTTTCCATTGAAGTAAAATGAAAAATAAATTGTACTACACATTAAATACTACACATTAAATATTTTCATGAGAAATTGGCATGTGCCAGAAATGAATGCAGCCAGCAGGTGGGTGGAGCAGTATGTGAGCAGTGGTGCAGACATGCAGGTACCTAGAGCTGTCCGGGCTGGGGTCGCATCTTTTTTAATCCAGAAGGAGACCCAGGAGAGGACCACGGTCAAGATGCAGGGAATGTATGTCTGAATGGTGAAGTAGCCCATTCTTCTGCTCAGGTCAAAGTAAACAGTCATCACCACATAGTCACCTAGCAAAGAAATTATAATTATGTTTTTACCTGTGAAGCACAAACATGATGGCCCCTGAACACATCTGAAGCATCTGTGTTCCACATTTCACTCCACATCTGTTGATTTTTTAACTGTTTTTTCTACAGTATTTGGTAGATGCTCTTATTCAGAGCATCTTCCATATTTATCATTGTGACAGGATGTGTATTTCCTGGAAACATTTCCCATGACACTCATGTTTTTAGACCAAGTGAGCTATAGGAGAACAAGTTGTACATTAAAACACCATGTACCCCTTATGAGCACTGCATGTTACGTTAAGCTGTTTAAGAGCCCCACAAGCATAGAAAAAGCAGTCACTGGTAAGTCTGAAGAACCGAGAAAACCGAGTGTATTTAAATTTTCACAAGTTATTGAAAGATACCTTGATGAATCATGATTTGCAACAATTCATACTACATCTTAGTCATAATAGAATCCCATCAGAACATACTATACAGAAAAGTAAAGCATGTATAACAGAGGAATGTCTTTTTAGCTGAGGGCACTGTGCGTCTGCTGGTCAAATAGCAGGTCAAATTCACTACTAGATATATTTTACGTGTGGAGCTCAGGATGAAATGCTTAAATGTCCTTTCAAATGCCCCCTTGTCATTTGAAAATAGTTTTTATAAAAGAAACTAAGTACAAACTTGAAAATGTCATGGCACTTGCTTAGATTTAATTGCATCCTTCACGGATGATCCACCTCCCCCTCTTTGTCTATCAGTGGCGGGTTGACATTTCTATATATTCCATGCCTTATTTTTGTGCCTAGCGAGGAGATATGTGCACCAGAAAGAGTGGGGCAAAGCTCAGCAAACCCCTTCCCTTTCTTCCCAAACTAGCTCTGCTGAAAATGAATAAATAAATGAAAAAACCCCTCCTAACAAGCTTTCTCTTGGCGACATCTGTGGTGATTGGTGGGTGCCTTCTGTTCCCTGTCAAAAATGAAGCTTTTTAGTGGGTTTGGGTGGAAGTCCTATCCAAATTTCTGCCATGCATACGTGTCCTCACTGGTTGCTGGTTACAAGCAATGTATCTCAGCATTGCACTTTACACATCTGTACAATTTCTGAAATTACATGCAAACAACACGCATGGCCGCTGTGTTCATGATCAACAGAAAAGAGACTACACACAAACACGATGTTTTTTGTTTAATTTTTACATCTACACATATGTTGCTGATCAGAAAAGAAAAGATCATTACACACTGAGCAGTTCTCACTGTGTTAGAATGCCAGTGTATGTGTGAGGAACTCTTCCTCGATTCACATCGAGCTTTGATTTGTGGACTGATTCATAGAGTTACAATGACCCTACCATGGAAGTCAAACTATGGTTTTTGATATTCTTCAAAAACATGCTTGGTTTTCATTTCTGCACACTTAATTAATGACAACTTTTCCCTTTAGGAACGGGTGGATGAACAGAGTGATGTTACATGCTCTATTCATACTACATTAAATCATCCATGTTTTGTGTCAAAATCACACTTGGTGTTGCAGTTGGCAGTTATTTCATGGCCTCGTGATCTTGCTGTGCTGTAACTCACACATACAAGTGTCAGTCTCATCACCTCTATTCTAAACACCCCAAACCATGCTGATAAATAGGAGCCCTCTTGGTCTCTGTGCTTGGCATGCTAAAACATGCCCACAATCGAAATGTGTGACAGACAACAATGTGTACAACCAGATGCTTCATCAGGGGATGGTTTCCTTTTATTTGCATATGATAAAAACTATTGGTTATTTGTTCCCCCCTGCAGACAGCTCACATGACAGCAAAAGGACCATTACATATTTGTCAGAATTACAAGATAATTGCAATGGTACCTGTGTTTCCACAGTAAATGTTATTAATCAGCGCCGTTCATGTTGTGCATGTCGGATTACAATAATAATATCCACATGTGATAAAGATGAGCACCATCTAATCAAAATCCCAACATCTCATTGGATATCTGAGTGTGAAATATATGCAATCATTGATGCTTGGGATCTTGCGACTATGCCTCCATTCTCAGTTATTACATCCTAAGAAAATGTCAACACATCCTTAATTTATCCAGTGACATTTCCCATGACCCAAATCCTTGTGACCAAGCACTGCCACTATAATCAACATCATCACAACCATCACTTTTATTGTTAAAATCAAATTCAAAGTTATCCCTTAAAATGTTTATACCAAGCAGTTACCTGCTGATGTCTTAATTATATCCGTAGTGTTTCTTAGGCCCATGAAGTCAAACTGGTAGAGTCTCCAGGACTTCTGATCTGCTGCCTCCACTGAGTTCTTCCTCCACTTGTAAACCATTTCGTCTCGTGGGTATCCATCTGTAATTACAAAGAGCATACAGCAGTGACCCCTGGTGCTGTACACAGTGGTGATGAATGTCTGAGCATGGTCCAGGTTCACGGCATGGTCGCTCAGCAACGATAGTTCGGGCCACAGCATCTGCTAATAAAATGCCTCGCTGCAGAAAAATAAAGACAAAGATGAGGAGACCCCAAGATTATGCTCCATTTTGAAAAACGATCCCACCTGAAATCCCACGCTTCATGCAAGGTCACTGTTTACTTTCAGTCATTAAGAACACAGCATAACTCAATTTCATTGCAAATGCACATTCATCTTTTTGACAGAGTATTAAATGGTAATCAGGCCCAACAAGCAAGTAATCGTCATTCCATTAACACTGCAAACATTAAACGAAGGAGCAAGAAGCTAGCTCTTAATGGCTAATTGTTGTTAACTATTTTTTGATGATGTGAATTACATTAACATTTTCAACAGTTCTAAGTATTCTTCAATTTGAAATGACTGTGGTGATGGCCCTTAGTACATCTTATGCTGATTAAAGGAGAGAACTAGGCATAACCCCATATTTAGAATGAACTTTCTAAAAATGACTGATCACTTTCCGTTGGAGGAGTTTGATATTACCAGTGTCACTGATGTTTGAATAGTTCCATCAAAGCCAAACAGCCATTTGGGCAGCAATATTTGTGAAGAACTTGAAGAAGCAAAGTTGTCACATTTTACTGAATGTAAAATCTATAACTAATTCATGCTTCAACAGTTTTTCCAATTACATTGATTATCATTACCAACCTAAAGCAACTATTTAACTTGTGCAACTTAACCCAGAACAGAAAGGTGTTCATATAAGCATTCTTTTATATTTCCTAATTGCTGAGCAATTAATTTATTCAGGTAAATCTATTCAATATGACAAAATGTGCATTGATCACATTACCAGCCTGCAAACAACTGAGAAAAGTGACACAACTCGGAGGAGTAATTTATGTCCTGTCCCACGTGTGCCAAAATGAGCACCTGTTAGACTTACATTAAGCTCTTAACCCCTATAATTGGCATGAATAGGAAATTATGTGGGATATGTAACCCGTGAAAAGTAAGGTGTCTTATTAATTTGAACAGAAAAAAAGCTGAAAAGAACTTTTTCTGCATGGTGAATCGCACAGGTCACGCACTGATTTCTGGGGAATAATTAGTAGCGTTTTAAGGAACTTCTGATTCCCTGGTGAAATCAACCATAATAAGTTGGACCTGCATCTGCAATAGGGCTGCAGCTAAAGTACTGGACATAGTACTTGTATATTAATGAAACAGATACTCGTAGTATGAATAGTTGGCTGCAGCTTCCTCTTATGATATATGGTATAATAAGAGCTCACCATCAGCTAAAAGGCTCTCTCCTGTACAGCTTTGATTAGACCTCGTTAATCAGGTGGGGGTTGAGATCTCTAAACCACAGATTATTCTCCATGGCCAGTGTCAAAGATGTACTCTCGCCTGTTCTGTTCCAGCTCTCCATCTCTCCACCCCGTTCCATCCTCACCCATTTGTATCATATGCTTTCATCACTGGAATGCCCCTGGGGAATGATGGCGTAAAAGGTAAGCAAATTCCACTTAATCACAAAAGTAAACAGCCATCACCATGGGAACTGGAGCGCCATTCACTTCCTCCAGCATGTTTAGAATGGTAGGCTGATGAATCCATGCCTGCCACGAGCTCCCCATGGCAGTGGGCAGCTTGGAGAAATAAACAGATATAGTGTGATTTAAAGCCCATTCTCAGGGTGGTGAGCATGGCGCTATCACAGCCAACCACTTTGTAATTTTGAGAATTCATCACAAGGTGAAGCTGCTATTGATTCAGGGAACATAAAACATGAGCCAAGCCATATATTTTAGGCTGCACATTCTGCTTCTGTCAACAGTAAAACTGAAGGGGGTGTATCATGGTTGGCCTGGCAAAATAACTAAACTGTGATTCTCCAGATGACCTCTATGAAAAAACAGACCAGACCAACAGATCTTGATTAAGAAAGCCAGTCACTCCAGCCTCTGGAAGTCTTGCATCTAATGGATAAGATGAGTTTTGTACACTTTTGAGCAAAGTGGACTTTGAGCCCCTTTTTCTCCATGAGGGATTTCATCAGCTGTGGCCAGGCCTGTGGGCACACGTGGCCTCCCCACACCACTCACTCGGCACTGCCGCATCCAGATTTGTTTACTGACAGACGGCATGCTGCGCCTACAACCAGAGCAAACTGAAGCAAGGAGGTATGTGGGCCAGGCGTGCTTTAATCAATGGAGTAGCAGTAGTCTCGGTTGAGCTGTATTGAGCTCTACAGTGGGTCAATACTGCAGGATCAACACTCAAGACCAACTGTCCAGTTGGTGTGGTGCAGGTTCAGAGTGGGGCTGAGAAAATATAATTGGTGGCATTGATGGATTTGACTGACATCAATAAAACCTGATTCTTTTAAGTCTCCCCTTCTGACTAGAAAAGGCATTTGATTGTACTTGTGATTACTAAAATCAAATTGCCCAAGTTTATTTTTTCCACAATTTTTGAGAAACGAATACTGCAATATATATTTTTTTCAGAAAAACTTTGCTTGCACAGCTGATGAAGGACATCTGTCTGAAACGTCTCTGGAAACTTTGTGTACTTCACTACAATTTTTAATCTCTCTCTCTCTCTCTCATATATATATATATATATATATATATATATATATATATATATATATATATATATATATATATGAGAGAGAGAGCATATATGTGTGTGTGTGTGTGTTGGGATATTAAATCTCTCCTCAGTCCTCCAGAGTTAAATGCGACGTGAGCCATGCTGCGACTCTCCAATTCTACAGTAAAATAGCATTTAAATTCAGTGAGGAATAGTTTTCTTCTCTCTTTGTGTGATTGCCACAAGTGTGGAATGTTTAATTTTGTAGTTAATTAATCTAGTCTATGGCTACGGCCAGAGCAGTAGGCGCTAGCTACCTGCTGGCAGCAGACCTAAAGTTATATCATCTTTAACACATTAACACACATGTTTGTTAAAGTAACCCCCTTACAAACAAATTCTGTGTTCTGTGTACAGCAACGAGTGTTTATCTTGTTTATCTTGTATTTGAAGTTTTAAATTTCCGGTCGTTTTACATTTACCATTTCATGCGTACTGTTAATGTGTATGTCGACTATATCATGTAAGTGTAGAGCTGGCTTCAGAGAGTGATTAGCGTTGGTTAATTATATGCTTCATAATTAACACAGCTGATCCCGCAGTGCTAATAGCTGGTGTATTGCTTGCTACTGGTCAACTATTGCTATTGCCATCCCTTCCCCTCATCCCCAAGTACAAAGCAACCAAAGGCAAATATTCTTTAACTTGTGCCTTTCTCTCTGAACCAATCACAACACTGTGTTATAGCTGTTCGGGGCTACTTCTTTACTTATTTCTGATTGGCTCTTGGGGTCCTATAAAAGTGCAGACTGCGTTAGGCGGCTCAGCTCAGGAAAATATATAGTGTGTAATCCTTTCTGACAAACAGGAGAAGTAACTAGCTAAAACGTATGCATTATCGCTTGATATTTCTTACTTTTAATATTTTTGTTGTTTACCTTAGGAACTTGTTTTGTAGGTGTTAGTTGTTAGCCAGTGACGTATTCATAGCATATTTTTATTTTGTACATTTTACATTGAATAAACCTACAGCGGTAAGAAAACGTACATCGTTGTATCATTTAAAATAATGATAATACTTGATAATGCCACTTCTGTTACCTCCTTCACGTCATATCAGAGACCAGTTTCTGTTAGCTGTGCTCTTCCCCCCCGCACAAGCACGAAGCAGTTCACGGCATGAACGTCCATAGACCTCCATGAACATGTCCTCATTTTGGGACCTACAAAAACCGTCCGGCCGGGATTTCTAAATTGCCAAAAATGTCCGTGCTTCGATTCGCCATTCGTGTGGGGATTTGCATTGATTGGACCTTTCTCTTTATGTCCCGCCTTCTTGCGTGTCAGCCATATGGCCGGCCATATACACGCGTTGAGAAAAGAGTTCCACATATTTGGGTCATAGGGATAGAGAAGGCTGGACCTTCAGTTATTGACCAGACAGTAAGCATAGCTAGCATGTTTGTGCTGGCTAAACTGAGGGCTCAGTCACACACGGTGGAGCGAACCACGAATGTCTTTAATAGTAAGTGAAAGAAATTTAAAATCCATTGTAAATGAGCCAATTCAGTGCGGCCGTTTTGAGGATGTATGATATATCTCATTTTTGTTTGTTAAGATTCTTGCAGCGATTTTCTGCACTCTTTGCAAACTGGAAATAGCTTTCTTTGGTAATTCCTATATAAGATTACACAAAAGCACAGATATGGTGTTAACTATCACCTAACGATGAATCACCTTAAATATATATTTCTAAGGTGATGAAATTGGGTTTTTGTAGACATTGGTTATGTGATTCTTGAAGCTAAGCTCAATGTCAGATGTCATTCCCAGGGTTTTGGCACTGTTTGCCATTTCTTATAAATAAGAAGGATTTCATTTTTATCCTTTTTTAACACCAGTACGTTGTGATACATCCAGGATGTAATGTCCTTTAAGCAGTCCAGTAAAGTGTTGATAGATTTTTGAGGGGCAGTGACAAGGGTCCCTATGGATTGTGGAAAAATGGAAATTGATTTTAGATTTGAATGGAAAAAGACCACATGGAAAAATATTTTTTCCAGACTATTGCCCCTGTTCTATTTTCTAAAATAATACATAGAGAAAATTTCTAATAAAATAAATTGATTATACAAGCTGAATGTTTTGAATGCATTTTGAAGCTGCCAGTCAGCACAGTCAAAGTGTTAACCACTGAACGGACCACAACAAGCTTGATGTCTTTGAAAGTAAGGCAATTAATATGAAGTGTGACAGAGCCTCTACAAATACATCACATTGCAAAACAGCTCTGCCCCAAGTGCCTTATCACTCTTCCAAATCCAGACATCTGTAACCAAATTATGTGAAACAATATGCAACAATATATTTTAATTGCAAATATAAAAAAACTGCACAAATAACCACAAAATGAAGCTTGCCTTAACATTTATGAGTATGCAGTGATGCCATTATCAGGAAAGTAAATTGACTCTCTTCTGTGTAAGGAAACAATACGGCTGGGTTCTTCTTCATAAAATTTAGTTTGGCGGTGTTCGACACTTCTGTAGGTAACATAACAAATCTATTCAACCAACGTAGTGTTTCACTCAGGTTGGTACAACTCCACTCAGCTGTATCTCATGGCTTCCTGAAACATAAACTTACATTCTCTGACCCATTAGAAAAGCAAAAACAAAACAATAAAAGCTCAAAATGATGGAAAGATGTGACTGAGGTAGGCATGTTAGGATATGAGGATATGATGCTGTTCAAAGCTTTGGATGATGTGGGACATAAGATACTGATGCACATTGAGATGATGATGATGATTTGTTATTACTATTTCCACAAATGTAGTGAATGCTTACAGATGATTGCTGGTAAAGTTCCAAGAAAGACCCTTTAAACTGTTTCAACTAAGTTTCGGTCAACTAAGTTTCGGTACCAAAACTGTTGCATGATTTTCCACTACAAAAAAGGTTATTCGCTCTAACAATTGGTGCTGTTCTGGCCCCATAATCTTCTTGGACTGGAACCAATGAACATCTGCTGCAAGTGACTGAAGGGTGATGCTCTAGTGTCATCACACAAAGTCATACAGTATACCCACATCCTTGACATTTACATCTAAAAGCATGGGAACTGCAACAAAAACAGCAGCCATGAGTAATCAATTGTCCTGAAATAGCTGAAAAACATTTTTCTGCATGGTTAGATATGCCAAAGAAAGAAGCAAAATTCCACCATGTAGCTTATACAATGGCATTTGACTTCTATTAGCAGATTAGGGAAGACCCAAATCAGATACGCTGTCACTGGACTCTTTTACCAGTGAAAATGGGGACGCATTCTTTAAACGCAAATATAGATCCTGGGCAGTTACACCTGCTGAGATTTTACACCTGCATTTTCAACCCGGCAAGGTTCAGACTTGACAAAGGACTTTTCTATAGGGAGACAGGGCCATGAAAACATCTGGTTCTCCATAGTAAGCTGCAGTCAACTATGTGCAAACATCTGCTTGATGATATAGAGCATGTTGGAGCTAATAAAGTTATCTGCCTGGCAAGAGAAAAGATTTACTGGCCTTTTATGCAACAAAGGATTTTATCCTTTGAGAATTTAAATCATCAGCAGGGCTGGGAGTTTGAGAACAGCCTGTTTCAGCAACTAGCTGGAATTTCCAATTCCTGCACTGCCCCCTTACCACCCTGGTGGCAACCCTGTTGAGTGCCTGAATAGGATGCTGCCCCAGATGCTTCACACTCTGGTAGAGGACAAAAGTGGAGTGGAAGAACCCCACAGAATTCACATGTATAATTGAATGATACATGAAGCCAATGGGTTTTCACCATGCTTTCTCCTTTATGGAAGAGCACTGCATGCCCATTGTTACTGAACCTCAATTCTAAACAGGAAACCATCAGGAGTATGTGCCGAAATGGTCATCTCCAATGTAGAAAGCATACAAGATGGGAGTAGATAGTATACAATATACAAGCAAACAAGATGGGATACAGAAGGGAAGAAATACTATGATTGTGGTGTTAGAAGGAATATTGCTTCAGCTGCGAGTTTTTTTTTTTATAGCTCTTTAGAAACTTGTCCAAGAGTTGCCCAAGGCAAGTTCCATGCATACTGGGAGAAGAAGGCACACATAGTTATTGAACGAGTGGGAAGGAGACTGATATATAAAATCCATGCAGGAATGTGTGCCTGAACTGCAGCATTGCATCACAGCCTCGCATCACAGCCTCCTACTTGCAGTGTACTTGCCATTTGATCAAAATGAGCAGTCTAGTCAGATACTCCAAAAACATAGTCACGCAGTCATCTGAGAAGCCGAGCACCATTCCAATAACTCTGCTGAAGAAGAGGAATACTTTCAGTCTCCAAACATCACCCTCCCCCCTATATTAAGCTCCACTCAGAACCTTATACTAATGTCAGAACTCTAACCTCCAAATTCCAACCTGCAAAACAAATAACTTCAGCAGGGATTGGCACTGCTGGCAGAGCTAGACACCACAACAGATGATATATTGGCCTTAAAAGATGTGAACAGTGTGAAAGGGATCACAGGGAGGATGATGTGAATTCAAGGAAGCCTGTTGAAAAGGATGAATCTGACACAGAGCCACATGGGGTCCAATTGTAAAGTCAAAAGAAATATTTACATATCAGCATCTTGCACATGCAACCAATGCGTGACATTGTCTTCGTGTCAGCTCTGGATACCCAAAGTGAATGCCATGTTTGCATGTGTGCCCTGTGCTGTTACTGATTGGAATTCCCTCAAGGCTGTTAGTACCCAGGACAAGTAGGCTGGATTTAATAGACACTAACTAAAGTCTCATACAACTCCAGACATTATAAGTATTCACTGATTTTGACAGACAAAAAATGTGACAGGGACTCATTACACATGACAGTTGTCAGACTGTTGATTTTTCAGAACTAGTAAGACTCTTGTGACGATTTCACATTTGTTGGTTTAGTTCTAGACGGCCATGAGGTGTTAGGATGACCATTATGTACTTAATTAAATGATTCTATGCACTACGACAGACCTTATGTATCCTCTTACTTGTTCACTCAAGAAACAGTAACCAGAGTAACTCGCACCATGTCCTCCAACACTGTGTTAAGTTAGGTTCACATGGCATTTACCTGTTTAATCTTGGGTCAAATCTTATGTAGGAAATGAATATTATATAACAGTCTTACATATATACAAACATTTCTTCTAAACATTTTTATTTGTTTTTCTTACTTATCAATCACCTGTCTAGGAAGGTAGCCATAGACTGCACCCTTCAAAAATGTTAACGGTAATTCAAAATAGCATTTCAAGGTGGAGACCTGCCAAATGGTCTGTTCCACGTCTATCTTGTAAACTACTGAATGAACAGGTTAAGCATGATTGGGGTTGCGGGGTTTGGAGCTCATTGATTGGTAATTGAGGTGCTCATTGTTTGTTGAGGTCATATGCTGATGGAGAGACAGCCAAGCCAACATAGCAAGCGGAAGCAGTGAGTCTAGCAAGCTCATTTAACGGAAAATTCCACTTATGCAATTTATCAGCATTTTGGATTTGTTCCAAAGGAAAAGGGAGAGTCAACAAATCTTGACGTAAGATTGGCCTAAAAACAGTCTCAGCCAAAGAAAAACATAGACCAGTCATTTGCACGTAGAATTAAGCACAAATTAAGCATTTCACAAATTCCATCAACCTCAAAAAGCTATATGTTTGCTGCTGGAAAATCCACGACATTGTCACAACAAACGAGGACAACTGCTTTTGTCAAATGCACAAAATACACAAGGGCAATGCACAATGGAAGGAGTGTACATTAGTGGTTACAATATCTCACTTAAAATATGGTGTCTGTCTACATGGTCATTTAATGCCATGATTTAAAACACTTGATTAACATTACGTGATGCCATTCCAGACTTGGATAACAGATTTTGACAAGATGTACATGAGCTACTCTCTGCTGCAGACAGCTATTTATTCATAACAGATACGAGGTTGTCAGTGAACCATACGTGTCCTTGGCCATTCGTTTCATCACACCAACTGAAAATTACAGTCTATATATCTCTAAACATTCTTTTTCCTGGAAAGTTACAAAGCTGCCAGCATTGCTGTTGTGCTGGCTGATGTATTCCAAGAATTGCAACTGCTTGAGAACAAGCTACGGGTGATGGAGAACAATGCAGCCGCTTCCAAGCTTCTGCATTTGCACATGATTAAACTCTTTTGGTCATCTCAATTTGGCAGTTTCGAGCAGACTACAAGACCAGTGGCATTGGAAAGAGAACCGGGCTTGGATTCTATTTATCAGTTTTTTGTTTTTTTTTTACAAGCCTATTTTTTTTTGTAGTGGTTTGTGGTTTTACTATATTTCTCTCTCTCTTTTTTTTAAACTATGAAAAAGTCCCACCCCCATCCGATGTTTCAGCTTTGGGCGTCTTTAATCACATGGATTAAACTTTAAT
Source organism: Brachyhypopomus occidentalis (assembly GCA_020368025.1). Lineage (NCBI taxonomy): Eukaryota > Metazoa > Chordata > Actinopteri > Gymnotiformes > Hypopomidae > Brachyhypopomus > Brachyhypopomus occidentalis. The sequence goes on along the minus strand of JAGXOD010000025.1, from coordinate 3,661,386 downwards.
ACTGTGTCTTCTCTGCAAGGTGAGGGATACATTTTGCTATGTGGTGGGCCTTTTCCAGGCATCTCCTGACCTCACTAGAAGTTGCTGACTTGCACTTTCTCCAGCTTTCTGTGTGGCAGCGTTTTTGAGTACTGCATAATGGCGGTGATCATGCCCTGAATTACTGAATTATCTGATTATTCTTCCGAACATCAGTATCTATGCTGGCCTCTCCAGTAAGACAGCCTTCAAATCTGACACAAAGAGTGCATCTCAATTAAAGGACCGTTGCTAGGGAGGTTGTGTCCTTACCAGCATCCTTAACAGCTGAAGTCTATGGAGGACCTTTCCTCTGCAGTTGGCACCAAATGATACAGTCTATGAAGGACTTAGCCACCTACTGTGGCCTCATGCATAATTCCCACGTCTGATACATCGAGGGCCTAAAGTTTGTGGCCAAGGGAATAAGTGACACTTGGGGAGTTACTGACAGAGCTGGCGAATTCAAACTTTCTGTGCTGTGATGCAGTATTTAGGAACAAAATGTAATTATGGCTGCTGTGCAACAAGTTAAATCTAGTAAATAACAAACCTAACATTTCATAGGTAGTTAATTAAATGTTGAACTAGCTACTAATGAAACAGATATGTTATACTGAGAATATAGTTGGGCACTCATAACATTGATGATTTTACATTTAACGGTACATTAAATGTTCCCTGGATAATAACATCCCTTTACAAGAATTGCCGGACACACACATTGAAAAACTAACTCTCGCTTCCTGCTTGCCTGGCTTTGGTCCATTTCTGCGATAGCTTTGTGTGCAACACAGGCTTGTGAGAAATCAGAGCCTGAGAAGGACACATTGATGCATCTGTAGAATCCGTTCAAATGAAGGATACATTTCTCAGCCATGTTTCAAGGATCCTCTGCTTTCTTTTTAAATTGGACAGTGACATGTTCGGATAAAAGTTAAACCTTCGTCAGCCCCGTAAATGAGAAACATCCAATGTAGATGTCCTGAGTTGTGCATTTACGGTTCATGTGGAGTCAAGCTGTAAACATAACTACAACTGACTGTGTCTCTTGACCTGGTTCTTTCAGTATATTTGTGATTTTTTTCCAGTCTGCTGAATATTCCTTTCCTGTCCAGCTCCTCTTGTACCACCATTACATCTGCTCCTTTGTCCACTTTAAACAGATCATCATTGTTGTCCACTTTATCAGCCAAGGAGCATCTGATTCATCTGTGTATATTGTTCCAACGACCGCAATGGCTTATCCTGTTCTTTGTCATTTATGTGCACTTCACCAATGGCCTTTCATCTGCACATTTTAGCATATTGCCCTTTTTTCCTGTATTGGTTGCAGTATGCCTCTTTTGCTGCATATTATTTGTTATTTGTTGTTGCTGGATATTATTTGTTATTTCCTGCACCATTTACATGGAAATAATCATCTCTGGTTCCATATTACCCCAATGGAAAAGTTCATCTGTGCCTTAGCACTGCCTTTGTTGTGAGTGAATAGTACCGACTATAGTCACTTCACCTATAAAGTTTGACTTCAGCATCTCTTGTTGACTTTTTACTAGCTCACTTTGACAAATGTGAGAGATAGCTTTCTCCAAAGTGCTAATTGGAGTTGCTCAGATAGTGTCTTGTCTCACAATCCAATGACATATTTATCTCTAATCATTTCATTGTGCAACAGTTCATAGCCACAATGCTCTGCCAGACAATACGCAGCAGTAATAAAACTGTCGGCAGTCCATCTTGATGTCTCATATTAAACTTAGCACATTTGAATATTGTTTCCTTGAACCACAAAATGTCTGTCTAATTTAGCTTTGATAGTGCTGAACTGGCTTCGTTGAGCGTCAGCTGCAGTGAAGTGAGAATGTCTTTGCCTTCATCTCCCATTGTATAAATTGAGGGTGTTTACTTGGTTTTCCGTGGCTTTCAGCTCAAGCCTGGATGTAAACCTTAATATCTCAAATTGTTTCATCCACTTTGGCCTCTCGGTTTGTGAAGTCAAATTTCTGTGGTGGTGTCACTTTTTTCCACGTTGCTTAGATTTTCGTCCATTGAGCGGTTGCAAAAGATTCTGTTCCTGTTTACTTGTAGGATTCTGAATGTGAATGGTTAATATGGACTTAATAAAGTAATTCTGTGGAGCTTGTCTCCTCCTTTATTCTTTTGTTCTGGAAGCAGAAACACATGTCAACCTTGCGCTTGAGTGAGACAATCCATTTTGCTTCACTGATCCACAGGTGTGGTAAAATAAGTGTTACCATCCTTCAGCTGTTGTAACATCAAAATAAATTATTAAGGAAGTGTTTGATTAAGAAAGTGTGTGTGTTTGTGTGTGAAAGATAATGGTGTTTCGGTCACCTATCTGTCATACTGTATGTTGTGCATGAGTTGTCTGTTTGTTTCAGGTTCAGTCTGGTGTTCTGTTCCAGGGTTTCGCACTCACCATGGACCAATCAGGTGTCCCCGCCCTCTCAGATCAAATAAAAGGAATGAGGAAGCAAACTGTTGTTGCTCACAGTGGTGCTTTGTGATATTTGTGGTTACTTAATTTTGTATTTGATTGTGTAGGACTTTGTTTTCTTTCCACATTGCCCTTGTCTTTCCCTTAAAAACCTGGTTGCTGTTCTGTCCATTTTTAGATAGTGTAATAATTTTTGGCACATTGCTTCACAGTGCTACCAACTTGTGTATTGGTTGCTATTGGTCCAGATGTCTCCTAGGTCTGTATATCTGTCCATAGCACCTTTTACATATCAGAGTTAATTACATATGGCCCTTCATCTTTTTAAAGGCCACTTGCTTTTAATTAACTGCCGCATGCTGATTTGGTTCTGGTTAAACCCCAAAATTGTCCTGATGGTACAAAGATGAAAAAGAAGTAGTAATAATCTTCAGAAAATATCATGTAGTTCAATTTGACTGTTAAAGTACTGGCAATTTGACAAAAGGGGAAAAAAAAAACCGTTTTATTACCCGCTGCCTGTTGGAGACAGGGCTTAGGTTCTCTGATTTAATTTATAAGAGCTTAAACATTTACAACTATATGTGAGAACTGAAAAAAAGAGCAATCATGTTGGTCCTTTTCAGTAGGGCCTCATTCCACCATTGACGCTGCTTAGTAGATACCGGTGAACACAGTGGGCCAGATTCATAAAACCTGATGGAAAGTGGGCTGCAAAATGTGACATTGTATTTAATTCCTATTCATAAAGTCACCATGATGATTAGCACACCAGTGTCAACATACCACTGTGGTAAATCCAACTGTGCCCAAGGTAAAAGCCAATCAAAACCCAGCAATTAAACGAGGATATATGTATAAAGGTCTGTGTCACGAGACAAATGATCGACTGAGACCAGACATGAGACCACTGCTATGCAGAAAACTGCCAGTCGCATATAGATGTAACTTCTCTGTAACTTTGTCCAAGATGGGAACTGCAAGGTTGAATCGAGTTGATGACTTCAATGATGACAGTTCAGCCCCCAAAATTGGTATCTCTCCCCAGTAGTCTATATCTATATAAAGTTTCTTCCTCTGTAACACCTAAATTTGTATTTCTCGTCAAAAGTTCATGACTTCCTGAGACGCTCAAGCACGTTCTTCCTCTTCACGTACTCCTGCTACTGCGATTACGTATGCTCACTCCAAGCAGACCAAAAATGTGCCTTTTATAAATATATATTTTTTCAATTAACTTAATAGTTATGATTTGGGTATATGACCAAATAACTTTAGAGAAAAGATCATCCAATCTACATCAGCTTCTTACCAAGAAAGGTACAATCCAACAGATACAATCCAGCAGATTCGTGTAGCGTTTTTCTCTTATGGACTGCTAACAAGCACAGGAGGACTAAATGAGGTAGCACCACATATCATAAACCAGTAAAATATTCTGCCATTTCACACTGATGAATGAGTAAATTTGCTGTTTAACATTTACACGTTTGCTGTTCTTGTGATGTCTGTTGATGACCAGAAGAGGATGAGTTCCCCTTTGAGTTCCTCTCAAGGTTTCTTCCTCATGCTCTAGGGAGATTTTCCTTGCCACTGTCGCCTTTGGCTTGTTCACTGGGGGCTTGGACTTGTGTATAGCTGCTTTCTGACAACAGCTATTATTAAAAGTTCTATACAAATAAATTTGACTTTGACTGTGAATGTGTTACTGTGGAGCTACTTGCTGTTAACTTCATTTTAAATGTGGTGATATGTTTTCTGAATATGGTCCAGGGTGTTTGCATGACTGGAACAAGGCAAAACTACAACAGAAAACTCTTCAGGATGTCTAAGTACAGAATTAACACATATATTATGTAAGGATGAATTGCAATGTTCATGTGTCCACATGGGACTCTGAATGACAAATTGATAGTTATATTTCAACACTATTAAGACATTATGTTGCATATTGATTAATTAACCCTGGGTCAAAGACTCTCTGTTAAAATCCCATCACATACTGTACTTTCAGGTAATTTCTCCAAATGACCAGTAGAGTACAGTAAGGAGGGAGTGGCTTCTTGGTGGGGGCCTATTCATTGGTACCCCTGTAGTATGATGAGGCTGTTAATGTCCCTGGCTCGTCCATGCAATAAAGTGGGTCAAAGTCATTTTCTCACTTAATGGTATCAAGATAGCAGTAAGTTCCACGAGGCAGAAAACCAGTTAGTTTCATAATAGGTACATAATGTTTTGTACAGTACATTCGAGAATAAATAAGTGAATAGGTTAGAAAACAGCATTGTGTGTTCCATGGAAAATGATTTACCAATTATACACAGTAAAAATATTATTTTCTCTCCTTATTTTAGAGTTCATAGCTTTAGCCAATTACTGGCCTATTATATTAGACAGAGTTGCACATGAACATAAATTGAGTTTATTTTTAGACTTAGAATGTGGTATAAGTGTAATGTTATAAATTGGTTCTTAAAGCCCCTTCTACTGAAAGTGCAGGACCAGTTTGATTGCTCGTGGCCAGTGTCACCTTTTACATTGTCCAAAAGACTAATCTCTCTGGTAATCATGCACATAATTATAATAACACAAGGACCAGGGAGGATGACTTAAGATGATCCTCTGAAATGAATAATTTTAATATTAATATAAGAGGCACCTCAACACTGTGCATGATACAGATGTAATTCAGATCATGGGGTAATGAAAACTATAATGATCTTTACTGATTATTTTCTGCAATAATCATAGGCAGTCTTCTTTTGGTTTAATGCTGGGAGAGTCATTGGTACTGTTCACACTGCGAGCCGAGGAAGGGGAGGTATACGTCTGCACAGGTGACATGTCGGAGGAACCTTCCCTGCAGCCAGTGTGGCATGTGTGTTGTTTTTCAGATTGGGACCCACTGCGCTTTGTGCATGTTTGCATCTCAAAATATGCTTTGGAGACATACTGCTTTGCTGGGCAGTGAGGTGTGAAATATTAAAAGGATTCCTTTGGCAACCGTTCCAGGTGGGTGGGAGGGAGATCTCACTGTGAGTTGTACAGGAGCAGGAATTTCAGTGGGAACACATTCGCCATGTGACTGCTACGCACAGCTGAGCTGATTTAGAGTCTAGCCCACCTAGCCTTGCCCAATGGACATTAACCCTCATTTGCATATCCCCTTACGTTTAAAAACGCAGCGCACAAAAATTGGGGCTTCTGTGTTCTTTGAAAGAAAACAGTGTGGGGTCATCAGCTGGGTGACGAGGAGGTAGCAATGCCTTATGGGCCATTTAACATTTCTTCCCTGCCCTTACCACAGTGGGGCTTGTCTGTATTCCAGTCCAGTTCCAGGAATGCTTTAGGTCTTACATGACAGTGTCTTTCTGCCTAAGAGACAATGCCAACCCGGCTGGGTTTCTCCGTTCCTCTATGTCTCTGTGATGAAGGTCATTCTGTGTGAGCCATGTTCTTTTCCACAATCCTTTATCTATTCTACAAAAAACAGGGCAGTGGTGAAAAGCTCATGCTTTGCCTCATAAAAAATATTCTACTGTTAAAAACAGAGCTGTCTTATTTTGTTAAAAGCCAAATGCGAATCATATTCTGTCACCTACTGGTGCTCCAGGCCAAGCACTCCCACTGCTCTACCCAGGAGCCTCCTACAGGTCATCACCTACACCTGAAACTCATTCATGAGCTCAGTAGGACTACTAGTAACAACACCTCTTTCTCGTTCTTGGTGAAGTGTTGCAGATTCTGTGAATTTGCTTAATATTCTAATGAAATTTACATTATTATCGTGTTCGGTATTTTACAAAGCACCTATTGGATTGGACCAGACTGCGTTTTCGCTCACCAACTAGCTCTGATAAACTTTGTTGAAACGAGTGCGAGATTTTGACACAAAGCTACCAGCGCAGAGATGAGGGGAAACATTTAGGTGGCTAAAGTTGTCACTTCATGGGGATATGGGTACTCTGTCAAGTCATGTTGTTACAATATGCAAGGAATCCAGCCAACCAGGATAACAAACGGGATAACATTAGCTAGGTAGAAAACGTTCAGGGATACCGTTGATATTTGGTGATACGAATCTGCTAGCTCATCTTGCACAAAAAGAGGTTTAGTATCTGTCACGGTGAGGGAGCCGGTTGTCCACCAGAGGGCGCGTGCTCAGCCAGGGAGAACCCGGCAGCATCACACAACCACACCCTCCACAGCCAAGTCACTCCCCCGATCACAATCACCCTCATACTGATCACCTGGTGTTTATTACTCCTCCCTTTCTTAAGCCCACAGGTCGTGTCATTCAGTGCTGCACATTCCATGCGCCGTCATCCCATGAAGTAACCTTACCTTGCGTCATTGGACTGTATGTCACGACAGCACTTCTCTTATTGCTTACCTTCTTTTGTGTTCACTTTTTGCCCTTGTGCCTGAGTCTTTCTGTTACCCATTTTTTACTATGGAGAATAAAGACTTGAACCAAGCGCCCGTGCCTCTTGCTGCTATCCACCCACCGTTACAGAATGTGCAGCCAGGATCAGCAGGAGGCAATGAACCCACGCCTTTGGAAGTGCTGTCCGCTCAAGGTAGGTTGTTGGGACACCAGCAACAAGAAATCGGAGAGTCCTAACGTGGCAAGCTCTCAAGCGATCCCTCCAGCCTATCAAGATCTCGCTGAGGTGTTTAGTTCCGTGAAGGCCTCCCAACTCCCGCCTCACCGTCCGTGGGACTGTAGTATCACACTCAAAGAGGGGAGTGTACCACCGCGTGGAAGAGTGTATCCCCTCTCTCAGGAGGAAGAGCAGGCCATGCAGCAGTATGTTAGAGAGGCCCTAGCACAGGGTTATATCGCTTCCTCTACCTCGCCTGCCTCAGCCAGCGTCTTCTTTGTTAAAAAAGAAAGATGGGGGTCTGAGGCCATGCGTAGATTATCGAGGGCTCAATTCCCTCTTAGTGGGATACGCATATCCTCTGCCCTTAGTGCCGTCAGCACTCGAAAGCAGTTAAGGGAGGCGCAAATCTTCACTAAGCTCGATCTACGCAGCGCCTATAATCTCATCCGCGTTAAAGAGGGGATGAGTGGAAAACGGCGTTTAGTACGCCTACTGGACACTATGAGTACCGAGTTTTGCCGCACGGCTTGGCTTCGCTCCGTCGTTTTCCAGGCGTTCATTAACGAGGTACTTAGAGAGTATTTGGGTAAATGTGTTGTCGCATATATCGATGACATCCTCGTTTATTCACGCTCTCTCGACCAACATATGCATGATGTACGAAAGCCGTACTGCACACTCTCTTGCGCAACAATCTTTATTGTAAGCTTGAGAAGTGTGATTTCCATCTCAGTAGGATTAATTTCCTTGGCTATACCATCGAGCCCGGTTCCGTGCAAATGCAGTCGAGCAAGGTAGAGGCTGTGACCAGATGGACTCGTCCGCACACACGGCGCGAGCTTCAGAGATTTCTGGGCTTCGCGAATTTTTACCGGGCGGTTCATCAGGGAATTTAGCTCTATCGCGAGGCCTCTCACGGACCTGCTGCGTGGAGGGGCTAAGCAATTGACATGGACTGAGGAGTCAGAGAGACCATTTGCTTCGCTAATAGGGCGTTTGCTACGGCGCCCGTATTGCATCAGCCAGATCCGTCTAAGCCCTTCGTCGTGGAGGTGGACGCGTCCAACGTTGGGGTGGGGGCGGTGCTGTCTCAAAGACTAAAGAAACATAGCCCTTTGAAACCCATTGCCTTCTATTCGCATAAGCTTAGTCCGGCAGAAAGTAATTACGGCGTGGGAGATCGCGAGCTGCTCGCCATGAGGCTGGCTTTTGAAGAGTGGAGACACTGGTTGGAGGGTGCCAAGCACCCCTTCTTGGTACTTACCGATCATAAAAATCTGGAATATCTACGTAACACCAAGAGGATGAACGCAAGGCAGGCTAGATGGTCACTGTTTTTCTCCAGGTTCCGCTTTCAGGTCACCTATCGCCCCGGAGAGCGAAATGGCCGTGGCGGTCCGCACTTTCCCGTTCCTTCCCGGACAGTACGGACACCGTGAAGGAGGAGCCGGTTTTACCATCTGCCTGCTTTCTTGGGAGTGTCGCCTGGGAAATAGATCGGGCCATCGACGCTGCAAACCCACATCCGCTGTCCGCCCCATCGCAGGTACGTGCCTCTTGCTCAGCGTGGTGCTTTAATTAACTGGGCCCATACATCGTTAGGCACGGGACATCCCGGATCCACCAGGACGTCACAACTACTGGGAGCACGTTACTGGTGGCCGGGCATGCATAGTGACGTTTTGAAGTTCGTCGGGCGCTTGTCCCGTGTGCGCCAGGAGCAAAGTGCCTCGGACACCGCCCGCGGGTAAATTACTCCCTCTGCCGATTCCTCAACAGCCCTGGACACACATTGCCATAGACTTTGTTACGGACCTGCCTAGCTCCGAGGGGAACACCGCCATATTGGTGGTCGTGGATAGATTTTCCAAAATGGTGCGTTTTCTACCTCTGCCTGGTTTACCTACGGCCTGGGAGACTGCGGACCTCCTGTTCAGGCACGTATTCAGGCAGTTCGGTCTGCCTGAAGATATCGTGTCTGACAGGGGTCCGCAGTTCACGCCACGGGTTTGGCGTGAGTTTATGTCCAAGTTAAACATCACGGTTAGTCTCACGTCGGGCTACCACCCCCAGGCCAATGGACAAGTCGAACGTGTTAACCAGGAGCTGACCCGGTTCCTCAGAGCTTACTGCAGTGAGCACCAGGAGACGTGGTGTGCGTCTCTACCATGGGCGGAGTACGCGCAGAACTCGCTGACGCAGAGCAGTACGGGGCAGACGCCTTTTGAGTGTGTGTTGGGGAGGCAGCCGCCTCTCTATCCGTGGAACGCGGCTTCCTCTGACCAGCCTGCGGTGGAGGCGTGGTGTAACAGAAGCGAGCGCGTATGGGCGGACACGCACCAGAGACTGAAGACCGCGGTGAAACGGTTTCAGAAGAAAGCGGATCGCAGACGTTCCGAGGCCCCGGAGTACAACCCCGGCGACAAGGTATGGGTGTCTACCAGCGACGGCCGGCTAGGCTCAAGGGGTAAGCTTGGTGACCGTTATGTGGGCCCCTACGTGATCACTCGCCGGATTAATCGTGTGACGTTCAGGGTGGCCCTTCCAGGGGACAGAAGGGTGTCCCGGGCGTTTCACGCATCTGCCCTTAAGCCCTACAGGGAGGAGGCGCTTGAACGGACTGATGAAGGGGCTCCACCTCCTCCTATACTGTTACCGGACGGACCGGCCTATAGGGTGAGTAGGCTTATGGATTCCAGATATCGTGGCAGGGGCCTGCAGTACCTCGTGGACTGGGAGGGTTACGGTCCTGAAGAGAGATCGTGGGTTCCGGCTTCCCAGGTCTTGGACCCCTCCCTTCTCGCCTCCTTCCACAGGGAGCACCCTATTACTCCTCCCTTTCTTAAGCCCACAGGTCGTGTCATTCAGTGCTGCACATTCCATGCGCCGTCATCCCATGAAGTAACCTTACCTTGCGTCATTGGACTGTATGTCACGACAGCACTTCTCTTATTGCTTACCTTCTTTTGTGTTCACTTTTTGCCCTTGTGCCTGAGTCTTTCTGTTACCCATTTTTTACTATGGAGAATAAAGACTTGAACCAAGCGCCCGTGCCTCTTGCTGCTATCCACCCACCGTTACAGTATCGTTCCCCGTTAGTCGCTTGTGCTAAGTTACAGGACTAAACCTTATATAAATGGTGTCCGTAGGTATTCTGACCTTTTGTCAATTAATAGCTTGACGCATTTACCATCGTTTGCCAATAACTGAAGAGGGATAGGTTTTCTAACAGTCGTTTCATATATTTGAGCGGCTTTGCCTCAGGTATTGCCGTTAGCTGTTTTTTAAAGAAACTGGCATGTGGATGCATTTATGGATAAATACTGACTGTGTATACATCCATTATAATATTGACTACTGTTATGAGCGAGCAAGCAGAAAATGATACCAGAGTTATATGCATGCACTGTTGTGCTTATTTGTGCTGTAGGCGAGACTAATCCTTTTGTTGAATGGTGTATGTAGGAGGCACCTCGATGCATCTGTGCAGCAGATACTTATACACACGAGTTACGTACGGTTAACGCATCGTAAGGTGACTACCGCAAACCGAAGAGTTTTTAATACGCTACTGTGTAGCCTAGCCTGTCATTGCCTACCTTAAACTTGTTTGAAATACTTATAGTACCCTACAGTTGGGCAAACAAAAAGCCTGTTTATAATAGTGTAGAATATTTAGAATATCTGTGATGCAGCAATATGAATAATTGGTAAGAATCAGGTATACAAGGGGAAATCTAAACCGACCCACGGTGCGTCGAGGAGCGGCGTGTATGCATATATACTACACACGCACACATACGTGTGACCAACTACATACGCTACTATTTTTTAAAAATAAATCTTACTTTGCAGCAGCTTTCACACCTGCCTAAAGCTTTTACGGGTGTGTGTATATATACACACATACACAAATTAAACACATGCCTGTTTTTCTCTTTAATAACCCAATTAAGCACCAAGCTGATGAAATGCATGCTCAGCTACAGAGGTGGAGTACATCACAGAGTGATTTCTGTGGTAGCTTTGTTGGAGATAGCCTGGGTTAACTTTCTAATTGCTGATTCATAATGTGGGATGTTTCTGATAAGATTAATAGTGATCTGTAATAGAGGCTCTGTAATTATTAGTAATCTAGAGTGTTCCATGCAGGGACTTAGCAAACTGGGGGGGGGGGGGACTTTTGCTGAAACACGATTCCACACTCCCACTCCCCCACACTTTTGAAAAGTTTGATACACCCATGATCTGGGTTGATATTTAGCAGAACATTTGGCCCAAGACACCATACATTCACTGCACTGACTCCTAGTCTGACATTTTTTTTAAACTTCCAGCAATAAGATGGCGGCTGTAAAAGCTGCGATCATGGGAGTCTGTTTTTGTGTGGAATCATAAAAAGAAGTGCTCAGGGCACAGCATCTCCCAATCACTGCAATAAGTTTGCACCAAGCGTGTAATAAATGGCACATTATGTTGCTGTTTGGCAGTGTTACATTTATCAGTAGTCTGGTTGGATTTACAGCATAAAAACATGTTGTATCTAAAAGGTGGAGATAAATATTTGAGAGAAAGCAGGTGGAGGTGAGCTGTGATATTTGAAAGCATTAACAGCACCAGCCAGATACTCACAGCTTGAGAAGATGAGGGGGCAGGAGTGCTCATCCATGGGAAAGTTATGGAGCTGCAGCTGACACTCTGCATTAATAGTCAGCCTGTAAAGGGAGATGTACGACACCTGGTTAACATCCAACATCAGGGCTTTCAGGTCAAGCAGAAAAAAGCTGACAATCAAATCAGAATTTTAGGACCAACAGAAGGAATTTAATCCCATATTATTCGAGTTCTAACTTATTACGGAGCATTCGATGATGATGATGATGATGATATCTGGGAATTGTTATTATTATATCTGGGAGCATTGTTGTACACACCTCAGCTATCTAGCTGAGCGACTGAAGCTGAAAACCACTGCACATTCACATCAATTCTCTTGGGGGTTTGAAGCAATTACATATTAATGCCTGTGGTTTTGGAATATATGATGGTCTTGGAACGATGGTCAGATGTCCACATGTTCTTTCCGTATAACGTATGTGGAATGTTCATTCCGTTGGTCTGAAACTTCACTGAAATCTTTCACAAGACACTGACCTCTCCAGTTGCCGTCAGTAGCTCGTTCTGTTCTGAGAGGCACAATGAGCCAGCTGGGTATAAATGAGTCATTTACTTTGTGTGGGGTGGAGAAGTGGAGGGAAAAGGCAGAGCTGCACAAGTAGTTAGATGTCTGTCTGGCAATCCTGTTCATTTTCATCATCCTCCAGTAGCATTGTTACCAAAGCAAAGTAACACCTCTCACATGCATAACAGTGCGTGTCACAGCCATGTAAGAATGAGCCATGAGCTCGAAAATGTCGGACACGTGCCAAGCTAATCCATCTGAAAGTTTGCAAATGACATTTTACATTTCATGTTAAAATATGACTGTAGTCACATTTCCAAAAGCTCACTTTAACCCCAAATAGCAAAATGTTTTTTTTACATTATATTATCAAACCCCTGGACATAAAATCTTTTTAAAAAAAAAAATGAAATGATTGCAGCTGTGTTTAAGAAACTGAAGAAGGAAGGAAATTGGCTGCATATGATTAAATAGGGAGAACATGATACATTGTAAAGATAGACAGTAGTAATTATTGTGATATTTCTTTTCACTTGAGTACTGTTAATGCAGGTCTGAATTTTATTGCATTTGCTTATAGCAAATGATGTTGATATACCAAAACAAAACGTCCATTCCCCACGTCATGGTCTAACCTCTGCTTAACTGAGGAGGCCGGAGGCACTAAATCGAATCCAGTCACACATAATTGGAGCAGCTTTATGCTTGTGCATCCGGTCCATCAAGACTAAGTTGCATCCACCTCAAGTGCCTTTACTGCTTAGTTGATGATTTTCATCAGAGATCGACTAGTTTTTATGAGATGTGACTAAAACAGAACAGGAGCAAAGCCATATGAGTATATCTGTCTTAAACTGCTCTATATTGCAACAGGTCAGTAGGTCATTCTATAGTAATATTTTCAGATTTTTGAGATGAACTTCATCTTTGGTCGTTTCCACCAGCGTGGAGCTGCCAGCAATGTTCATGGTGGATACTTAAAATTTATTCCAAAACCCTTTTAATAATTTTTATATAGCTGTTTATATTTTAGCTCAAGTTTGAATGGCACCTTGGTTGTCTGTGGCACATGGTTCAGTTGATAATTGCTTTACTGTTCTGAAGCAGGTACATAAGAATGTGCAACAAAGAAGCTACGCTGATAAATATAACCATGACAGTAAATAAATGGCTTGACACCACTTATTAGGTGCTATGGAGAGGTGTGGTGAATCAAATTAACCTCATTCTTGAGCTTAGACCTGGACACAGGGCTCTTCCTTCTCTGCTTGAACGTTCCCAGTGTACAAAATGCCACCGCTGTTTACTCTTTACCAGCACACAAATGACTCCAATTAATATGGAGTGTGACATTTTTATTGTCCAAACCCTCTCTCTCCATTTCCTTTTCCATAATAACCAAATATCACTGCCCTAAATCTGCTGTGGTCATGAATATTGATAATCAATGGGGCTCTATACTGGACTATCTCGTCCGCCTTTTTTCCAGATTGGCCTTGCTCGTGGCACTCGCCTCCTAGCGACCACATTGCTTGTCCTGTTGCCAAGGAAATACTTCACAGAGTGTGGATGATAGAGTCCTTCTGCTGGCCTGCGAAATCTCTCCTTGCCCAAAACGGAGGCTATGCATCACTTGCTCTACAAGTGTCTTACCTGAACGCTTAACAGGCCTATTCTGTGAGACATGAATTAAACAGGCAGCAATTATCCCAAAATACTTTCACCACCTGCAGCGCCCGGTTTGAAATGCGATTGTCTTCTTCCTTCTTTCTATTTTTTTTTTCAAACAGCTTTGATGGTGATGTTTGAACAAAGACCTCTATCAGAGACTTGTCATGCCAACTTGGGCTGTGTCTTGCAGCAGGTTTGAGGCCAACCTAGTGGCATGGAGGTGGATTCCATTTTGTGTGGAAGTGTTTAGGCTCAAGGGAACTTTGCACTTTCCTTAAGCAATGTTTTATTTTGACTTTATTTTTATGCTTTCTCCCAAGGCGTCAGCAAGAGGTGGAGGCAGAACAAAGCTTCTCTACTGTCAGTATTAAACTTAAGTGAACAACACCATAGAAGTTCATTCTGCAGTGGTGATTCCACTGTGTGGCCTGCTTTAAACTGTTTTAGAACCTATACTGGCATTACTGTGTTAAGGTGAAGTCTTGGTCCAACAGGGCAATGGGTTTCTGATGGGAATCATGAGAGGTGCGTGGCAGGTGAGTGCAGTATGTGACTGGGTTCTCCTGTTTTAAGTAGGGCAGAGCTGGGTGCAGTGAACATCTACTCATCAGAGACCAGCTCTTTGCATGCTGTGGCCTGTATTTGCAAAAGTGGAGCAACATTGAGTTCAGTTTTACACACACGTCTAAAGCAGTGTTCACCTCAACAGACGCAATATAACGCAAAACGACTTCTTGTCATATCTAAGCTGGCATTCTGCACGTGATGTATCAGACCATTGGCCTAATGTGTGAATAAGGGAAAGTCTCTCTCTCTCGCTAAATGAATTTGGTGCTTGCTACGTTTTGTTGTGGAGGACTATCCTCAACACTCAGACCACAAGATGGAAGTGTTTAGTGCCAGTGGGGACATGCAGTCCACTTCACTGTTTCATTTGACTGTGTGCTCCAGGACAGCAGAGCCTTCTGGTGTGCTGGCAGAAGCCTCACCAGCCTTCATCATGTGTATATTTATTTATTTACACTTATTTATGAGCAGAGGAGTCAGGGAATATTTAAACTTGGATCACATCTGCTCTCATTAAGAAAATCTACTAGTGTGTTATTCTATCACTGCATGGTTAATGCATTTTTACTAAGAGAACAGCAAAGCCCCCCTTCCCATATAGTAAATATGGCATATAGTAAATATGGCAAGTGGTTTCTATAGCAAACCTACATTTAGGTCTTACTGTATACTTCACATACATAAGCGTTTATGAAAGTTTGTAGATGCTTAGGAGAGTTATTTTGGGTGCCCAGTCCAGTGTTTTGGAGTGACTTATGGCTGAAACACAGCTGGGCCCCAGAAAGACTGCATGTCAAGCAGATCTACTCGTATCTGCATTTGCTCTGGGCTCTGGAAAGACCTCCACTCTCCTCTGGATAGACCTGCGCTGGGCCTAATGGATGGCTCTGTCGTAGACCAAGACTGTTCTCAACTGGAGCAGCAGTTTCTCATCATCTCGGCCCCAAAGGTTCACATCAGGCCACAGCCAGTCTGGTAGCAGAGCTCTAAATACAGAGACATCACTTAGGCTGATGTCTGAAAGCAAAAGGGTTCCTGGAAAGACGATGGGAGTTATTTTGTCTAAAAAGCGCAGTCCCGGAGAATAGTGGCTCTCACATAATCGAAGCTACTTCAGATTCATCAAATATTTGAAAAGCCAGGTGGCTTAATATAGACTTTTATCTATATTACAGTAGTAGTATTACTGTTAATGCTAGTGTCATATAGACATTGTAGCCTTGAGGTATTGTAGACTTGAACATCTAGGTTTATCTTTACAGCTGATATTTTGCATAGCCCTTCGTATTAAGAAAAATACAATTTACTGATATTTGAATTTGGCATCTTTAAATGTGCATTATTGTATGTTATCTGTGTTGAAACACCACATGTGATTTCTTAGACTTTCTAAACTCTGACTAGTAATGTCACTGCAAAAAGACTGACTCACCGCAGAGTATAAAGGATTTTCCCATCATTCCATATTCTTAGAAGTTGGTTTGGTGTAGTAATCCAATGTGAATCTGCATTCTTGGAGTTCCTGAAGATTGTGTCCGGGACCCAAATGAGTCCAACCATATTACTGTTTAAAGTTAAAATTTTCATTGTGCTGTTGTATCTTAGTCGACTGTCTGTCCATGTCTGGGCAAAAATGATGTCAATCTGATACTCCTGTAAAACAAGGAATAGGAGAAAGAGGAAATTATAATTAAGAACACTCAGCCACTCCTCCAAATGTAAAGAAAGACGTTAACCCTGATTCTTGCTCCTCTTTGCCTCTTTTTCCTTTAGTTCTGGCTCGCACACTCTTGGAGCTCAAAGCCCTCAGCTCAGAAAATCAACGTTTTTTCTTTTTATTACTTCAGGCATCATTCAGCATTCAGTCATAGCACCTTGCCAAACACATGGACCCAGTTTACAATTGGCTTAGAGCTGCTTTAATGAGCCCTCTGCAGGCAAGTGGTGCAAGACTGTGAGAAGTGAACGGACGAAGGGACACAAACAGACTGCTTTGTCCTCAGCTCCCAGGCCGTTCCACTGTGTACTTTCCAACTCATTTTGCCCATTTCACCGCACTAGAGGTGCATGTCTGCCAAAGGACTTACTAAATGTAATGTTAGGGAAAGAGAGGTGAGGGTTTTCATGCGATGTCCCCCAGGTTTGCTAGGCAACTCCTGGAATCCTGAGTGCAGCTAAATAATGCACGGGGCTGGAGTCCTAGTCTTCAGTTTGGCTGGGCAACATTTAAGTGAAGAAGAACACCCGCCATCTGTTACTTCTTTCTTTCCTGTAGAGTGTGGCTTGCTTGTGTGGCATGAAGGGCTTGCTGGAGGCTGGTTTTCTGTACTTCTGAAGGGCCAAACTATTTTACTTTAATGACGGATAACGTGGTTTTAAGCAGCGGCTAAAAGAAACAAACCGAGGACGAGATTTGCTGCAGGCTGAACAACTGTTAAATAAATGTGAGCAGAACTTTAAGAACACGCCTTGTGTTGTTGTCACACCTCTTACTTAAGTACAGAGGTGGTAACAGCAGGGTAATTTATATGTGATGCATAAAAGAATTAACGTGCGAAAAAGCCCACAGTTATGCAAAGGCAAATCAACTTCTATATGTACTAGCCATTTGCATGAGCACTACAGTAGTTCCCATCTTCACAAAGTTATTAGAGGCTCAGACTGTTACATGCTCTTTAATTGTGAAAGCCTGCATGTTGAAGTTTGACACAGGAAGTTTTATGCTTTGTGTCATGCTGGAGTGAGAGAATCACTGCATGTGAAATGATGCATAAATAGCCTGGGAGGAATTTCCATTTCAAACATAGTGATGATCATAAACTTGTAATGGAAATGGTTCAGTCGAAACGCCGCCTGCATGTTTGTGTGTGTGTGAAACGGGTTTTGTGGACTGATGTGAGGTATAAGAACTAATAGCCTCATTATCTTTCATAGCTTTGAAGCAGCCCCTCTAATACACTCTCACTGTTTGAATCGGCTGGCCTTTAAGTGCAGGGACCCACTGTAAAAATCTCCCGCTAGGCTTCCCATGGATCTGACACAAGTCCTTATGACCCCTGCTAACTTGCTGAGTGGACCCTGAGCTAGAAAAACGTGACCATCTGTACCATTTATAATGTCTGCCCCTTTCACATATTACAATTTATTCTATGACCTTAACAGAGAAAATTTTTTTTCCCTCAAAACCATTTCAATGGAAGTAAAATCTTTCCATGGTCAGAAGCAATTGTTTGAAAGTAAAAAAGGCAGTACAGTTACTTAGCTAGCTCTCCTGCTCTTCCAAAGCACCCTTTAATTTTATCAAGACTGGTTCATAATTAATGGTAGGTGAGTGTCATATACGTGCCCCATTTTCTAATGCCACTGACAGTCGTTTGACCTTTTGTGCTCGGTCTTACAACAGTGGGTGCCCACATTTTTTATAATGGTCTCAATTAGTACAAGTCACTGGCTAGGGGTACTATTAGGCCATCATCGTGACCTTTCGTGCTGGTGTCCAAAGGGGGGTTTCAGAGACACGGACCCGCACCTAAGGCCTCATCTCCATGCAAAAGAAATGTATCCAATGACAAAAACAAGAATATCTATCACTGGGTGCACTATTATATCTGGTGGGGAAACTAAACTAAACAATAAAGGGCAGATGGTAATAATGTTGGTAAAACAGCAAGCTATGAAAAAAACATCCATACGTTCATACTACTGCCATAAACCAGAGTCAAGCACAAACTCTATGGTCAGCAGGAGAATTCTCGGTGCATGCTTCAAAAAGGCGTCGTAGCACAAAGATCAACGTTAAATGGTAGAGCGCACATCACGCCGGATGCTTTCCCTCTCGTTTACAACTCTTAACACTTCAGTGCTTTTGGGAAATGTTCGCTTGGTTTTGGGGGGCTCTATTTTTTGAGTCTGCATACATTTCTTTGCTGAACTTCCAATAAGTGATGCACACACATTGATCTGTGCTATAGTGAACACATTTTAATCAAAAATGTCTGATGCTAAGGCGGCATGGTGGTGTGGTGATTAGCACTGTCGCCTCACAGCAAGGCGGTCTGGGTTTGATTCTCGGTCTGGGCTGCTCTGTGTGGAGTTTGCATGTTCTCCCTGTGCCTGTGTGGGTTTTCTCCGGGTACTCCGGTTTCCTCCCACAGTCCAAAGACATGCATCTTAGGTTGATTGGTCACTCTAGATTGCCCGTAGGTGTGAGTGTGTGTGTGTGTTGGCCATGTGGTGGACTGGCGAACTGCCCATGGTGTACCCTGCCTTCGCCCGGAGATGCTGGGATTGGCTCCAGCCCCCCCGTGACCCCGACTAGCGGGAATAAGCGGTACGGATAATGAATGAATGAATGTCTGATGCTAGCAAGGTAGACCACCATGCCTTCCTGCCTTTTTAATTTATGAAGTTATTGAAACAGACTCGTCCAGCAGACTTTGTTTGTCCCTGCTAGGATTGTCTGAGTTTGCAATATGAAGCATATTATCTGGTGAATACATATACAGTACAAATCCCCCAACCCCCATGGTATGGGCATTCTGGAGATGCCTGTGTTCTGAATAATAAATGACAAAAACAGTAGGTGCCTGCTCTCTTTGGGAGCCCGGTAGGCAAATATAATGTCATCCAGCACCGTTCAGTGTGATCACATTCAGGGAGTCTCCGACTCTGCTCTGACAATAAGCGCGTTTAAAATAAACAACTGGCTTCACCTCCAGTCACACCCCTGTTGCTTATGCCGTGATGAGGCATAATTCTTTATGCAAATTATCTTTCAATTGTGCCACCTGCCTCATATTGCTTGGAGGGTTATTTGAAGCATATGTTTTCATTTTCATAGTGATTCTGATTTCATCAAAATTATTATATGACATGTTGGAGTGATGTCACAAAGTATGCAGAAAGGCACGTAGTTTGTAATTTCAGTTTGTAACTCAGACACTCACATGGTGGAATGCTATATAAGTGATTGTCATTAATTATACAAACTGATGCACAAAGATCAGATATATCTACAACTTTATATGCAATGTTGTTTTACACGACTCAATTTTTAAAGCATGTATTAGCATTTTACATTTACTGATAAATAGAACACGACTCTCATGCAATTAAGCTCCTGCTCCCTGTCAACATAAAATCAAATCAAACCTATAAAATTTTTACTGCAAAAAATATTTTGAGATTGAATTTTTATTTATTTTTTTTTTTACCTAGATTTTAATTCATCGGGGACTAAGGGAAATCATTCCACCCCAATGGCGCTGCCCGGACTCTGTCCTGTAAGGGATCGTTTTCAGCTCCAGTTGCTGTAATGCTGGAAAATGACCTGCATACAGATGAGCGATTGCCCCGTGCGGCCTCGGCTACTCCCTTAGCTGCAGAAATCAGCGTGAGTGAGCTAATGCCAGCACGTCTGACAGAGACATCACACCGTTCACCACAGCCCATACACGGGCTGGCTCGGCTATCCCGCGTCAGCACGAGCTTTTGATTTGCATGCGAGAGCCACGCAGACGGAGATTCATTTGACCCCTCTCTTGCCTTACCCCTAATTAAATTCCCCGTGCCATTTATCATTTTGAGGGAGTGGAATAAGAGAGGAATAAAGGCCAGTTGAATAAGGAACAGGGCAGATGAGGCTAGTGTTCAGCTGTTTGGGTACTGGAGCACTGGAGGGACATCTCTGGTGACTATTTTGCATGCAACCAAGCAAATTACCTTTGTGCTAACTATTCGGCACAATGTAAAAAAAATAAAAAAAGCCTTTTCCATCCAGCCAACCAAATAAGCATCTCTCTGGGTTTGCAGTGCAAACAGCTCTGGATGTTCTTTTACTCTGCGCCTCTGTAAACATGCAGCTTGACAAAACGTATTTACTCCCTTCAACACTCCGACCAGTACATAAAGGGCGTTTTAACGAGGCATTAAATGTTTTTAATTTTTTTTTAATCAAAATTAACATTTTGAGTTGTGACAGCTACACATTAGTCTGACGGAGGCAAAAAGTAAATGGGACCAATATAAATTTTTTAAGACGTGTTTTCTGCAGTAATGCCTAAGGGAGAACAGCTAGGCATTCTTAGCAGTCATGAGTAAACAGAACTCATCAGTCAGGAGGTAAGGTCTTGAGCTGAAGGTGTGTGCTGCTGTTCGCCTGAGAACACCTCACAGGCAGCTAACAACCTTATTTATATCACAGCAATGCAGCAAAGAAGTCATTTGAGGCCACTGAACAAAACAACACCCCAAACTGGGGAGAAGCAATTCCTCACTGCAAAAGATTCATTGGCAATGGCCCCCGGCAACAAATATGGAGTCCCAGAGAAAAAAATGGTGTGTGCCAACATCCTCCATATGTCTCGCGTTCTTGCTACGCTACACAAAGGTTTAACATCAGTAACCCCGCACTCTGTCTACACTGCAACAGCCTGTCCAGGAAATGGAAAACGCAGCAGATGTTCTACAGGTTATGACATATTTAACCTGCTTCTGCTTTTTTTGTTGTTTGTTTTCTATTTTGTGCAACAAAAAGTCCTGGGTATCTCTGTCCTTAGCGCTCCCGTGTGGAACACTTTAGCCTGTGTTCTTCCTCTGCCAGCTGTCCCCAAGTCCTGGTGCAATATAACACACTCGTTACTTAAATCATCAACACACCCTTCATCATGATCAGGTTCTGCAGCTGGCCAGACCAAGGACACGCAAAGAGAATACAAACTAATGGGCTATAGTCATCTGCTTCAGGTGGTCCACAAGCAGATCTACCAGGTGCACACGTTGCTATTGATTTGCTCATTAATGGGAATTTTGCAGATTCTGTGAAAACATGAGTCTGTTTCCAATAGTTCATTCTGGTATAGTCAAACTTTATTAGGAAAGCTCTCTTCTCTGTTTTCTTTATGAGCTATGGTTTTAATAAAATAGCGCATTTCCTTGAAATGTTCATAGCATTATTGTATGCCCAATGATAAACGTTGATTACTATGCAACCACTTTATCCATACCACAATATAAAAGCCTTTATGTATAATAGATTGTGGGTGCAATCATCTAGATTATAATTATTTATTAATTCGTGCTGTGTTTAGGAGAAATTTGTTTTTAACCTTTGGTGTGTTAATTAACAGAGTACATCCCCCCCCATGTACTCGAGTTTGCTGTCCTCATTTTAACTGATAATTAGGGTAGTCTATATGTCTTGACCTAAAAATAAATAGTCTGAATATTGGATTCTTTGCCCTGTATCACCTCATCTAAATCTTATTACCAGTGGCCTCATGGATATTTTGCATTCGAAAACAAGCCATCTTTTCTCCCCCCATCACATAGCATAAGTGAGCGGCGGCCACTGTAGGAGGGGCTCACACAGAGGGGGTGGATTATATAAGAAGAGGTGATGTCACAATGGGAATTCCCCACTGGTGAAGTGTGCACATTCTGGCTCTTTCAGAGTGCTGACGGTGCTCTTTGCCATGAAGCTCATTCTTCTCCCCCTCTGTCCCCTTCTCCCTTACTCCCCCCCTTCCTTTTCTACCCTTGTCTCCCTTGTTTTATTCTGCAGTCTTTCTCTCCTGCTCTGGCTCACATGCATGAGCACGCACGTGCACACCCATGCATGAAACCTTTGGTGTCTGTCTCTTATGTGTTCCGAGTGGGGAATCACCTCTGTCTCCCTCTGTCATCCCTCTCAGAACAGAATCTCCCAACCCTCTTACCAGGCACCTCAAGTGAGCCCCTTCATTTCATACCCTCTTAAGAAAGGCCAGAACAGGAGCTAGAAAATGGCAGTGCTCTCCAGAAGGTCTCCGTCCAAGAGATGTACTGTGAAAGGGGCAATGTTCCTTCTCCTAGCAGCTGTGACATGCCAGTACAGCAATGTACCGAGAGGAACACTAAATGCTGACGAAGTTTGCATATACTCTACAACAGCACAGTCTCAGCTCCTGGTCCCACAGAGACATAGAGAAAGATTTACTGGCCAATGCGTTTTCTCCTACCCTTTAGTTGCAATGTCATTTCGTGGTTGGGAATCATTCTGGCTAAACTCGGGCAGTTAACACGTGAAGCCGGAGGCTAAGCTAAGACCTCTTTCTGCAGCACCTTTATTAACGTGGTCACCCAGCCATGCAGTGCACACAGTGGATCACTCGGCTGCTCACTCCCTTTAATGTCAGAGAGTGTGTGAGCGGAGTGACAGAAAATTTCGCTCCTCGCTCAAAAGTGTTCTGTAATCACACAGCTCCACCTCCTCTCCCTGCTCCTCGGCCAGATATTGCCCATCACTGCCTCCTCTCCAGATCCATTCCATCCACTGTCTATTTCTCCAATCAAGACAGAAAAAATTGCTTCTGGTCTTAATATGTATTAAATTTAGTTCTTAGATGAACAATAATGAGACAATCAATACCATAAAGTAAGAAAAGTGTCCGGTTGTATTGAACTTTAGGAAAACCTAATAACAATAACAATATTATTTTGCTTATTTGCATCATGCAGGCGTACCTGTGTACATGGGGGGGGGGGGGGTCACAATTGATAGGAGTTTTAATTATTATTTTTGATCGTTTTCATGGTTTCTGTGAAAATACTACACAGGAGCAGTTATGGAGCGCGAGAAAACCCCCAGTGTTCCTCACGCCGGCCGAAACCATCTCTGTGCTGGCAGGTCCTCTAACCACACACACTCTCATCAAAGCATGCCTGAAATTATCGAACGAATTACTGCACTTGCTCCAATGTTAAATGATTTTAATACAAGCAAGCCATTACAGTTATCATATATTTTAATAAAACATTTTATTTATTTATAAGTACCGTCTGTTATAAATTTTCATCCATCATTATAATCTGTAATAGACTGCCTATCGGCATTATCTCCATTCACAGCAGAAGACCTTGACAAGGTCTCCTTTATATGCCCTTTAAATGCTCTAAGAAATACACTAATGTAGTGAGCAGAAGGACACAGATGAAAGGGGCTCACCTTCTGCCAGCATCCCTCCACAGGAAATGAAACACGACAGAGTGCAGAAAATACAGCGTGTGCTGCTTTTGACGAATTTGTGAAATGATTCTTCACTGCCCTACTCTGTCCAGCACTTAAAATTAAAAATATAAAAACAGTAAATTGTTGATTAATCATGCACTTTACTGTTTACTTTTCGGTTTGCTGATCTTGATGACGACAGCCGTTTTAATGAGCATCTCAGGCTTGTTTACTAAGTAAGGTTACATACTGCTACTAATAATAATGATAAGTAGAATTATTGTTAATATATTACAACCGTGGGGCAGGTGGTCATATCTTTTTCCTCACACTCAAGCCTGAGAGTGCTTTATATATAGACAGGTTGTTGCAGTTAATACGATGGTCTGAACTGATCATTTGTTCTACTTATGGGGATGAAATTTGTTTATTTCAATTTCCTTTCCAGCAAGCTTAGTGTAAGGTAGGCAGACTAGTGTTTTCTTTCACAAGTTATCCAACAGAAATACATTTATTTTAGTATTGGTTCCTAAAATAAAGTCCTAAAATTCCTAAAATTAGGTTCGCTTTGGAAGAAGAGTCTCTTTCGTGTACCAAGCTACTGTTGCGTATATGATCTATGGTGCAGATGACGTAACGTCCTAAGGAGAAGGTCCCACAGCACTGGATGACATCATGTGTACATCGTGTACATGTTCAGCTGCATCATCAACAGTAGAGGCAGCATCTCTATCCAGTAGAGCAGGATAGACGTAGCAGGTCTCCACTACCTTTATCTCGTTTGACGAGCCATTGCATCCATGTATGAATATTCACCGCACTCCTATTCTATACCAAACGCTTGGGCATAGAATTCATTTGTGCTTTTTATTTTGGCACAGCAGCACTAAAGGTTGCACACACTCTGAAAGGGGAGATCAAAGACCCAATCTGCTAAACAATCTCAGCGTTTGCTAGAACGACTCCAGGATGTCTCGCTCCGCGTGATCGAAGTGCATATACCTTTTGACTGCTGCAATTGAACTTGGAGCTTGTTTACTTTCTTCAGACCCTCAGTGCATTCAGTGCTCAATTCGCTGCTGAAAACATCCAGAAATTCATCGTCCTGCCTGCTAAACACAATGAAAAGTTTCCAACACCATTTTAAGTGACTCTGCAAAACGAGCTTGTGCTACCTGTGACGGTCCGCGGGGGCGACACTGTCAAAGGCTGTGCTGTTTCTGCACAACCGCAGTCAAGTCGATTGGCCGAATGCCTCATTCTCTAAAGTGCATTACCAGAGCTGCTGAACTGGTGCATTTACACAAGGCCGTGTTCAGTATTAATGACCTCACAGCTGGAGGGCCCTCCTACCCTGACTGAGAGGCAGTGGTGTCCCAGGCTCCGTCATCTGACTATGACTCTGCAGTATTTGAACTATGACCTACTTTCTCATTTTAGATGGATCAAGAAAAATCACTCTCTTGAGATATGCTGCACATTTCCGTACTCGCAGAGAGCAGAAGATCTCGCTTCTCACTGTGCTGCGTTTAGCATATTTAAAGCCCAGTGTAAGTGTAAGTGCCCTTGTGTGTTTGTGTGTGCGTGCATTATAAAGGTCCTGTACATGTCCACAACATTTAACAAATCCAAAGTTAGAAAAATAGTTACATTGGAGATATAGTGCAAGATGTTGTAGTATTGTCTGTTGGAATAACATGAGAGTCTTTCTCCTTAGGGTCTACAAATGAAGGGGAAAAAGACGTCTTGCTGACAAACGATAAGCCACAAGTGGCTTTTCACATTTGCTCATGGTATATTTGCTATTTAAAAATATTTCCTAAGCACGTATCAGCTAATTCCGCATCATAATGAGAAAATGTAGCATTTTAAAAAGTGCTAAGTAGAATCTTGGATGTTTCTCATGATCAATTCACTGCCCCCAGTCCTAACCACAAGGTACATTGTCTATACTGTGGCATCCTTTGTAAAACTTATAAACAACAAATTTATCAGTGCATAATCACTCCAAGCAATAGAATAAGTGTACGTTGAATTTAAATATTGCCAGAAAGTTTGTAATATCAGAGAATATTGACTGTCTCTGACTCTTGATGCCAAACTGCATCAGATGATACTGAGGCATTTGTATGACCTCCCTACCCATGTCTTAGAAGCTAGAGGTATAAAGTAAACAGCCCTGCATTTCATGAATATTAGAACAAAACTGAAATACATTTTTCTCCTTTCCATAACATGGTTATGCATATAATAACGAGGCTTCCCAACATCTGTAATCTACAAGGTTCTCATCTTGCAGGTGCCAAAAATATTTTCACGTTTTTTCCTTCTTCATTGCGAAGAAATGGGTCCTTTACATTGTGTAGGATGACGCTCTTCATATCAGAAGTGACGTATGTCAACCAACACTGGTCATTTACTGAAACATTTCCCGCAGTCTTACTCATTGTAGTTCGTATGGACCTGAGAACCCTCATCTGTGTGCATGAACGCAGAGGTGATGTAGAGATTCACTCCTGCACTAAAGCTGTGAATTAGTGGTTCATGTGCTGCTGACATGATGTGGAGGACGTCTGAAACCAAATCCATCAGTTCTGGCTCATGTTTCATGGCTGTGTATAACACAGCTGGCAATGTCCTGATGAGCATGACCGTTATTGACACTTTGATCAGTATGGGGAGCTGCCCTGTGTTATGACCAGGTCTGTTTTTCACATAGGTCTATGAAGAGTGATGAGACAGTACAATCAAATCAATACCTTGACCACACAGACACTTCCCAGGACGAAACCTCAGGACGTGTGTGAGGGCTTCCTTAGCATCGCAGTAAGCCTTGCCTTGCTGTTTGCTAAAGCTCGAGGGCTGTTTCATTTCCATTTTCATTTAAAGCATTTAACATGCACTTTTGTCCAGAGCTACTTGCAAAAGTGCTTCCCTCTTACTTCAGGTCTTGTAGTGTCAAGGACGTAATATGAAAAGTGGAAGCAATCAGAATTGTAAGATATGTAGGTTATAAAGAGGTGTGCCAGAAGAGACACAGGAGGTAGAAGACAGCACATGCCATATTAACACACGTAATTAAAAAACTGACCTTGGACTGAAGTAACTGGAGAGTGGTTTGATGTTTATTGAGATGTAAGTATTAACCTATGGTAAGGTTTAAAAGGTTGTTGAATTCTGTGCATACAGAATAATATATGCTTTAGAAAACGTTTCCATTATCAGTCATTGTGTAGGCTACTTGAAAAGGTTTTTTTCTTCTTTTCACTTTGTTTTTTCTTTCTTTCTTAAAAAGCCCAAGTGGCTTTTTATCACAATATTCACATAACCAGCGCTAAGTGTTTTATCTTGACCCAAGTATTCATGATTAGAATCAAACTACTGTAAGTACTCAATAACTACATGTATACTTCAGGCAAGCGTAAGAAGCTCGTGCCTGGAACAGTTCTAGAACTATGTCATGGATTCAGTTTTAGAACTGTTTAAGTCATGGATTCAGAGTGACCCTTCATGAATATGCACAGCATCATATTTTTGTTTTGAACAAAACCGACCTCCAGAGTTACAGGCAAAGATACAGTGTGCATGCTTTTACCAAACCACTTCTATTTTGACAGGGTTGATGTGTAGTTAAATGCTCAGCAGGCCTAGACAATGAACCCAAAGTACCAGTATTCCACACCCAGTTCGTCTGACCAACTCTGTGTTGGTGGATTGGGATATTAAATTTTACTGCGTTTACTTTGCAGCATTTGAAGTGTTGACCAAACCACACATATGGAAATATACTGTATGTGTATACTAGTCTATTGTGAATATCTTTATAGTTGTAACTATAGTTGTGATGGATGGTGGTGGTGTAGGGAGGGACGGCCAGTTGGTTTAGTTAGTGGGTCCTGTGTTTTTGTAGTATAGTCTGTGTTTTCTTTGTGGTATAATAGTCTTGTTCTTTTTTAGTGGGTTTTGTTTGTTCTGTTGGACTTGGTCCCTCCTGATGTTGCTACATGGTCCCCTGTATGTTTATATGTGTTTTCTGACATCTTGTAATATGTAATTCGTCCGTTTCATTTGTAATTCCATCTATCGATCATTTGTTGTCATATCAGTATCAAAAGCCTCAACTAGGTCGTAACATAAGTCTGAAGTTTCTCCTGGTTTTTAGTATTTGACTTACTGTCACTTTCAGCAACGTGTCGCATCTGGCTCCACCTGGCATCAGTCACCTACTCAATTACCATGACAGAGTTTCTTCTTCAATGTAGTTAAGGTAATATAAAATGAACTACTAATGAATCATAAAAGGGCAGAAGCATGGTTTAAATTAGACATCTGGACAATATATCATAGTACCGTCAGCCAGGACCGTCCAGGAGGCGGTCAAACAATGTGACCATCACTCTGATTATCTCCACACTCGCTACGTCAGGCCCCATTACTGGCCAGAGTAGTGAGGGAGAGGACAGGGAACCCAAGGTCACTTCTGCTATTGCACACCCACCTTCCCCGTTTGAGTGAAATATAGAATAAAGTTAACAAGCCAAAGAACACTTACACATTGATTTCTAGGGGGTGGGGGGACTAGAGAGTTTCCAGAAGCTGACCATTAAAGCTACATTTCCTGGTCTCCCTTGAGATCACCCTAGTGGATATTTCTTGTGTTGGCTTTGACTCTGCAAAAAAAAAAAAAGTAAATAAATAAATAAAAGTAAAAAATACAAATAGCTCCCACACAGAACCAGAGCAATTACAACAAAGTAACAATCAATTTAACTGCATGAACCCACTACAACACAGCTTAATTGGATAAATGGGGAAGTGCTGGTTCTGTCACTTGCTCAAGCTCCCTGTAGAAAGAGCCTGTGTCCTCCTTCATGCCAGCCAGCAGAGGAGCTGCACATGTCTTCGAGGTCCCTTAGAGATGTGTCTGCTTCCAACCACGCGCTTGTGTTGCTCCACTGGAGTGAATGCGTTCTTGGTGTAAACCCTCCCATTACCATGTCTCCTGTTCAACTAGTTCAAAGCCTTCCTTCCGTCCTCCTCCTCTTCCTCTAAGCTCATTGCCGTCGAGCTGGAGAGAGTGGTTAGTGAGTGACTGATCTGGCTCTCTTCCTGCTCTCTCTCCACCTCTGTATTCATTAGTTGTCTTATTGCAATAGCCAGCTTGTTTGTGTGTCACTACTATAGGAAGCATTTTTGAATTTGGACGGCAACTGCACAGTAAAGGAGAATGAGACCACTGACCGATGGGGGGACAGTTGTGGGTATCATAAAGAAAATCACCACATGTGGACACCTCAAGGGATCGTACAGTGTTCAGCCTACCGTGTAGCGGCTAGTAATCTATCGGTATAAAACATAATGATTTTAATTTAGGGTTTTATCTTTTTTCTTCTAGAATTTATTAGAAAAATATAAACAAACAAAAGTCTGTAAAAGTGCAATAGCAGGTTGAACTAGGAAAAATTATTGGTCAAGAAAGTTTATTTACAGTGCTATCAAACTGCGTTTAGGAGTTTAGTTACGTTCATAATGATGACAGAACCCATAAGAATGATCTAAAATACCAAACTCATAACATAACTGACTTGTTTAGTTTGGAAGAAAGCACTCTTTCATAATCTCTCTTATAGTTGATACTCCTTGTGCGACTGACTTTCTTTGTATCCTTGCCTCCAAATAGACAATTTAAGGAGGATCATTTGGGAGAGTGAAGGGAACTCTGGGAAGTGGAGTCTCTTTGCTGCCCCGAGCTGCTGCACCTACAGCCTGCAGCAAAGTCATTAAGCTGAGCTGCAGAGAAGTATAGAAGTTTGGAAACTGCACTCTAACTTTTTCTTCATGGTGTTCAGCTTCCTGGCTTGTACTAACCCACCGGGACTGATTGTTAAACCTCGGAGGGCTACTTCATCACAGGGATGCTGTAGTACAATTCCATAATAATTCTTAGGATTAACAGAATATGACGTACTGTAATTTCAGAAAATATAACACTGCATATAAAGTGTTACTGCATTAATAATAAAACAAAAAAGAATAACTCTGGATACCAGAGGCTAATATATAGTTGTAAATACCTTAATGGTTCTTTCATTCTCTCCCTTGCATGTGTATATAGGAAATGTATATAGGAAATATTTCTAATATGTTGTTGTGCATTATAGTCTCACAAAGAACACTATGCATTTCTAGATTACCTTTTTTAATCCTAAAAGACTAAGTTTTAAAATTTTCATTTAGCACCAGAATTGCTGCTGTTTGCTGCTAAAAAGAACCTTATGGCTTTGCATGTTTTCAAGGCTGCTGCTACATGACATCACGTCGTATGTACGTGTTTAATTACAGTATAATGTGAGGCTTGTTGCTTTCCACCTGACAGCCTGTAACCACAACAACTGTCCTGATAAGCCTCAGATCGAGCCTTGAAACTGCATTGAAGTTTTGCTTTTGCTTGTCATTGAAGACATTGTAAAGATGGTTGCCACATGGGCAAAATGTCTCAAATAGCAACAGTACGGCCAATTTGCTGTTAATATGTGTGTAATGATCACTTTGCTGTGCTTAATGTGTATATAATAAGTGCTTAATTTGGCATATCGTGTTCTAAATCGTCACCACATGCTGAGACAGGAAATGTGGCCCCTGTGTGCTGCCCCAAGGGCCTTCATTGATGAGATTGTGACTATGCGCGCGCGCGTGTGTGTGTGTGTGTGCGCGCGCACATCTGTGCACACGCACTCTTCAGCAGTGCCGCAGGCTGCTCCACGAGGCAGCGGCTCTTCCCGCCTAGAAAGACCAGGGCCTTTATGACATATAGCAGTTAATAGAAAAGCATATTGCTTCTTTGCCTGTGGTTACATCAAAAGCGAGAGGTGATTGCCTCGCAGCAGCTACAATCTGTCCTCTCATGTTGTTGCAATCTGTCAGGCATAAGTGTACTTGGATTTGCAGCAATGATGTGATTGAGGGAAGGAGAAAGGGAGCCATGTGGACGATGCTTGATGCCTTATTGAGCACTGGGACTCCTGAAGGATTCTGCTCATGAGCTTAGATCCTCACTGCCGCATGACTTGGATGCAGAGAAGCTCCCGTGAGACTCGGGTGCATTTATTGCTGTGTAAGTGGTGGCTGTCAGTTGCTGCTGTGTAATGAGGTTGCTGTAACTGGAGTTTTAATTGATTTGTTTTAATTACCTTCCAGTATCAGGTTGCCATTGAGCATACAGTTGTAAATTCGGCATGTCTAGGAGGAATCCAAGTTGTAGGTGGATGTATAGGGATTATTCCACCTCATATATCCAGACTGATGAACTGAAAGGCAACCCAAACTTAACCTAGTCATGAAGCGGAAGATAATGAAACCAGTTTTCTGCTTGCACAAACCTGATTGTTGTAAATGACTTGATAATGTAGTGACGATTTGAATGAAGCAGTTCCAGTTGTTAGAACAAGATCCCACGATAGGCTAGAACTCATGAGCATATCAGAGAATGCCTATAAAAAGAGGCTTCACGACAGTGTCAGCAGACTGCAGTGCTTTAATGCGTACAGAATAAGTGCACTCGTCACGTAGGCCTTTCCGTTTGTGCCTTTGTGCAAGTGTGTGGGTGTGAGACGCTCAAAAAGGGGGAAAAAAAGTAATTGTTGCTTATGTGCCAAAATCATGCCTGAGCGTCAGACGACATGAACAAAGACAATTGTTCTTTCTAAGAGTCCAAATAACGTGAATCCCATCAGTGCAGCAACCTTCATAGTACTGCAGTGTACCATGACAACAAGAGCAAGCTGTAAAGTGTTCCTTTATAAACCCAAGCCTGAATAGAAAAGCAAGTAATATGTCTAAATGCTGCAAAATCCACTTATCACCATGCTTCAAGAATACAGCAAAAAAAATCCCTTAAGCAGTGTTTATGAACATGATGACACAGCTTGTACTAAGTGCCATTTGCAACCTTGAAATCATTGCTTCCAATTATAATTATTGTTATTTTTTCATGACATTTCAATTCCATCAGAAAAGGAATAACCATGTTCAAATTGCATAAATAGCTCCATCATGTCAGCTTTTAATGGATTTGCGATCTTTGTGTGCGCGCTTGCAATAACCCTACACAGCTATCTTTGTCTAGCAGAGATTATGAGCTGATGGTAGCTTGTCAAAATTCACAGCAGTCAAAATTATACACTGTGTTCTTTTTTGTGTTTTTAAATTGTTCCTCCCATTCCAAATTGATAAAGTTGGGTGTATTTTCTGAGGCTCTGATTTAGCATCTGTGAGGAATATTTCCATGCCATGGGCCCAACCCTGCAGGTCTAATGCAGTTAACTTCAACTGTGGTTTGCAAAATCACAAATATGAGAGGACTACTGTATGTATTTTGCATTTTTTATCCATTTGTGGTTGTTCTTAGTGTTTTTTTCTTCTATTACAACAAGTTTTACTAATGAACTAGTTACTCATCAGAATATGAGTAACTCTTGCACGTTCTGTTTTTAAGTATGAGAACAGTATTGCGTTTCATTTGAATGATTTTAGGTATGTCGAATTTATAATTACATCATTTAAATTATCCAGCTAACCCAGCTGAATAGAATCAGAGCGCTGTGTCTCCTGAAAAGGGCCACTGAGGTGTGAAAACTCGAACAGGTCTTGTTATAGTTGCTTGTTATTTTCTTTGTTCTCTGCTCTAATTGACGTCCTTTACTATAATGAAAATTATTATATTAATTTACTTAGCCATATCCATTTTAAGGATTATATACAGATCACATTCAGTTTAGGATAAAAAGTATAAAAATTTGCTCTTGGAATTTCTTTGAGTTGAAGCTTCACTGTCATGGGGACATTTGTCACGCTTTGCCTTCCTTGTTGCAATTCGCTTTCTCCCCCAGTTGTCTGTGATAATCACAGACAGTGCAGGACAGGCTGTCTGACAGTGTGGGGGTGGCTCCGTGTGGAAAGACCTCACGAAACATCGGCTCGGGGAGCAGAAGACAGCTCTCCCCAGCTGTGCTGCTCTGACGCGGCTTCCGAGCTCCAGCACCGCGTGTCACGCAGCACACAGCCCACACCGAACGAGAGTGTGGCATCGGCCGCTTTGCGGGTGACAAAGTTGAATGAATGTTATTTGTTTCAGAAATGACTTGGCTATAAGTGAAATAAGCTATTTCACTGAGCCATGTGCTGATTATGGTGATACCTGAAGTGCTCATTACTTGTCATTCTCCCTGAGGCTTTCATTAACAACCCACCGATTCCCTGGGGGGGGGGGGGGAGTGTGAGTAACAAACTTTATTTGGAATAATGAACTAAAGGCTTTTGCATATCTGCTTCATTGTGCTGTGCTATATATTGTCTGCCTGAGCTCCAGCCTGACGTTGCTGTTCTCAGGCTGATGGACAGAAGCATCACGAAACAAAGGGAGGTTCTTACCTTCTGAAATGCTCAAACTACAGGACACTAAGAAGAACATTTGCTTTTTAATGGAAACCATGGCAGATTCGTGTTAGATTACAAATCCAGCAACACAATGCCAAACACACTCTTTGCTCAGGAGTCAACACAAAAATTTGTCATCCCCCCAATATGACTCACCTGTTTTTTGAGCATTTTACTGCAAACCTTAATTTCCTGTTCAAGAAGAATATAATATGCAGCATCTGAGGTGAGATGTAGCACGCATGTTGCTATCCCTGCTACAGCCCACACACCTGCATATTATGTCTGATGGCTTTTGAATCACTCAAGCCAAGTGATTACGTGGTCTACTAAAAGAGATTCAACTATATTGTGTTTTGTGTGTGTGTGTGTGTGTGTGTGTGTGTGCATGTGTGTGTGTGTGCCAGTCTTCTCCTGTCACTGAACTGGATACCATTCTGAAGGATTTCCTTGGCTCAGCATGGTTGCCTAGGACACAGTGTGACCCAGACATTTAAAAATAGCCCCAGCCATATTGCAGCAGGCCTTTTCAAGTGTCCTCCTGTTAATGAGAAGAATCTCACTTTAACACCTGCTGGTTTATCACATGTAGCACGTATAAGTCTTTAAATGCATTTGCATTGAAGAATAATTGAATGTGATTTAACCTGAAACTAGTGTTAAACTGGTCATGGCTGTATTGGCTACAGTGGTAAATTAACAGCTGCAGTGTTAATTTTAAACCAGCAGGGGCATAAATGAACGCTGAGAGTTCATCCAGCACTGGGATGTTTGCCATGGGCAACATCTACTACTGGGCTACATGAACTGTCAGCTACATGATCAACCAGCCAACCACCCAAATTCAGCATAGACTCTTCTTGCCATAAGTATCTTATCTTTTTTTTTTTTTGACAGACTGTTAATTAAAGGTAACGTTCATTTAGACTATTGTTGTGAAGCCTCTTCTAGGCCTGATCAAATGAAAGCATCCATGTGAAAGTTAGTGATATCAAAAGCATTTTAGTGATGCCTGAAATTGGGATTACGCAGTGGAAGCAGGCGGTGTTCTAGAAGCAGGCGGTGTTCTGTTGAGGGGCCTACTGCTGTCTGCAGCATCACTACACACGTAGGTGTGGCCCCACCACACACTCGCTGTAGATAACACCCGAATACCACAAGCTTCTGTGTGTGTGTGTGTGTTTGTGTGTGTGTGTTTTACTCACTCTGCAACCACAGATGCTGGTGAGGTTCATGCACTTTTAAAGGTATTACTTATGGTAGGCAATTGTGCATTTAAAAAAGGGCCAGTCTAGTAGTGCATTTTTTAAAAAATGATCACATTTACCAGAAAGGCCAACTGCCAAATTAATTTTTAATTATTAGTGATTTATGTTGTGATGGAATGGATTTTTTTAGTTACAAGGGAAGGGGGGCTTTTATGATATCAGGAGGATGCTGTGCTTAGCTGGACCTCTCAGTGAGAACATGAATAATTACTGAAGCTGCCCCCTCTTCTTCTCTCTGGGAAGATGACAGCTATTGTGGAAGAAATGTGTTTTCTCTTGACAGACTCTAATGACAGGTGTCATTTTTCAGGCTGAGCACCTACCTGCCAGGCTGCAGATATGGAAAATCACTGTGTTGGGAAACTAGATGAGAAATTTTGTGTTGCTGAGGGTGGTTGATTTAAGATTGTGGCAGATAATAGACGGACTTATTTCACGAACTGACACTTTGACAAGTGACTACTTTAGTATCACCAGACAGATTCTCCTGTCAAACTTTCAAATGCCCTGAGTCTTTTATTTATCTGAGAGAAATGTATTTTTGTAGCTCTGTTGTGGAGCTAAGCGTTTACTGATGTAGTGATACATGAAGGATATTGTCACACAACAAATTATACGCGTTTGAAAGTTTCCTCTGACTCAGAATATTTCTCACATTAATGGAGTTATGTATTCACATGAACCAACTGCCAATTTGCAAGAGCTTTAAAAGTTGCAGACAGAGTGAGGCTCCCATGCCCTGGTTAACATCCTATATATGCGTATTTCCAAGCTCTCTTCTGTTATCCATCTCACTATTTCATCCTTGTTACACATCTCAATCCAATCTATCAGTCATTAACAGGTGGATCCATTCATCCGGTTTCCTAGTATCAAAGCCATCCAGAAATCCGGCCCAAGTAATCAGTGTTCTGCCCATCTCACAGTCAACTCCCACAAACATGAATGCAAACTGAATGCATGGTCTCCCCTAGCAAAACGTCTATCGTTAACAACCACGTTTAATTCGCATGTATACACAGCATTTTGAGGTCACAACCTAATTGCTCAAATACAGTGTTCCTGTACATTTCATAAATGATCAGTCTAATGCCATATGTATCATACTCTTATTTGCCCTGCTGCGCTACACACATCCTTTCTACCTTGTTACGTTCAACCTGCCAAGACCCCTCCAGGTGAATCCAGCCAGGATGAGTGTTGAGGTGAAAGCAGACTGCAGTCTGACAGGAGGCTGCTAGTCTACAGCTGCATTCCCCTTTTAAAATCTTAAAGTTGTATGGAAGGAACATATTCCCTGTTCTACTGGCCCAAGTGGTCCTTTGCCCAGTACCCAGCTACTGGCTGGACTGAGCTCCATGAGTGGCTGATGGAGCTTGTTGGAGTATAATGTGGTGTTAGAATCATCTGCAGGTCTGGCCTATCTAACCTGATTTACTGAGCTTGTTAAGGTGGTTCACTCATTTGAGATAGGACTTTTTGATACCTGCGATCAAAATGTCTGATGTATATGATTTATATGAGAATGGGGTCTTTTTAAATGCTGTGTTTAATGGATTTATTGTAATGAGACCACTATTTAACATCTCAAATCCATTACACATAGCACACATAGGCTACTCCCAAGTGCCATCACCTTATTGGACAATATAAGGTGTCACCACAATGAGGTGTCTCATTACACCCAGCCTGCCTCTCACAAGATGTGAGGGAACGTCGTCATCGTTCACGTCGCTTTGTGTACAAATGTTTTGTGGTATAAAAAACATGCAGTGCGTGTAAAAGACACAAAAGACATTTGACATGTTGATTACCTGGGAGATCGTATCTATAAGACAAACCTGAGCTGTTATGGATATGGAATAATGGGTTAATACTGGGGAATGGAAATTCAATATCTCTTGTCATTACCCTCACAGTTTCCACAGTGCATTGATTGCCCAGTCAAAAGGTATCTATCCAGCAAGTGGGTGTTAAATCCCCCAGAACCACAATAATCAGACAGCATCTCGGCGCTCTGGATTTCCAGCAGAGCCTGGTTTGCTGACCTCCTTCTCCCTTGGCAGATACGTCGGTCCTAAATCGTCGTGCAGACAGGGAATGCTTGCCACGCAGCAGATTGTTAAACAGATCAGAAAGCCAAGGTTTGTGAGCAGTAGAGTGTGTCCAGACTCGGCACCGGCAAAAAAAAATGGGAAAATGTGTAGGCTGCACTCAAGCACTCTTGTGAGGAAGCAGACGGCCTGTTGGGGACATGGTGTGTGTGGGTGGCCAGGTCCCTGTGCTGGGCACCACTGCAGGGTATTAACCATGTGTTTTGATGATTATGATGATGATGCCGATGATGATGATGACCTGCAGTGCCCACTAATCCCCCTCATTCATTCATATAATTGTTACCCATAATCCCTAGGATTTTAAACAGTGCATTGAGAATTAGGTGCAGCCCAAAGTGTATTGAGGTAGTGGGGAACCTGATCTTTTCTTCTGCAAGATTCCTCTTCACCCTTCAGTTTACACTTGAACAGAGGAGGGTAGCCAGGAAAGTGAATAGAGAAGAGGGAGGAACATAGCTAGCCAGCATAATACAATACTTTGGCTAAAAAGACAGTTTCTGAATTCTGGACAATGGTTTGCAGTAACATAATCCTCTGTGCATTTTTGTTGTTCCAAATCTGCAGTAAAATCATATTCTAAGTTCAAACATTAGTTAATTAGTTAATTAGCGCATTACCTGGGTTACTATCTTCAGACCAAACATATTCCTTTGGCTGATCAGTGTAGCGCCAATGAGCCAAGCATGTCTTACATCAGATTTTGATTTCCTGACTTTTCCAACTGTGCCTTCTCTAAATATCTGAGTTCACCTTCACCTGAACGTTTACTGTTATTCTTCTCATTGGGGCATTTTTAACTCCGATAATATGGGGACCTGTCAAACAAAAACTAATCTCCTAGAAAGTGCAGAATACAATGTAGAGAGAGCAGCCTACATGTGGGGGTCTGGCTGTGTGCATACTGATTATTAATGTCTGTTGTTTTACCTGCCACCCTTGCATGAAGGCCTGATCATTTAATTGTTTATAAAATGGACATGAAGTATTCTTTGTCCATCACATTTAAGTAAGGTTTCAGTCAGGTTTGTGGTGATTTCATAAGTGTCCTTTACTTATTGATGCACATAAATGACACATGCAGTTAGTGGGGAAATGAGACCATTAAAATAATTAAAGGAAAGAGTAAAATAAGAAACAAGGTAAAAAGTATTTTGTTGTTTTGTAATAATGAGGACATAAAACCATTCAAAAGCCTTTTTTTCAATCTACATCCACTATAGAACACTTTTCACTATCTTGAGTTTTTTTTTTAATAACGATCAAAATAACTACATATTGTACATTCTAATTCAGAAAGCACAAAGAATCCATCTTCATTTGTTTCCGTGAGACACCTTAATGCTATTTGATTATACACTCCATTAAAATCCAAAACAATAAAAGGGTGACAACTGATAAATGAATTCCCAACAGGACTGTGCCGCTGAAAATGAGCTTGTCATGCCATAGAAGAGAGAGGTGTGTGTCCTTAATGGTGCCTAAAACATGGGGAGATCCTGCAGTCGGAGCTGATGACAGCCTGCCTGCCCATATGTGGGATCCATCTGAATCCCAACACAATGCTCCATGCACACCAGGGCTCAGGAGCTGAGACTATCGTTCCACACCCTCCGCCTTGGTGCGGCAAATCCCATTCCACAGTGATACAGCAAATGACAAATTGGAATCATCTGTATGGTGGCCTTGGGCGTAGGTGCATTTGTGCTTTTCAAGAGTTTACACACAATGCAAATGGAGCGCAGGCCCAAAAAAATAGAGACACGAGCCGACGGAAATGGAACCTGAGGGGACTGGATGACTCTCGGCTGTAAACGTTTGAAGGTGTCGCCTTCAGAGCATAGCGTCCCCGGCCAATGCGAATTGCTCTATATTTGTGTCTGGAATTACTTGAATGCCTGTTTGCTTATGCACATCTTTCTCCATTTTGCCAGTATAAAACAATGATGGGTAAATCTCTAAGTGAGATGGGTTGTGTTATTGAAGGGTGCAGGTTGGCTGCTCTCAATTCTCAGTGGACGGGATTGGTGAGCTGGCACCATCTCCGAAGTGCAAATAACTTGTCCCAGAGTGTCATTGGGTTTTCTCAAAACGTTTGTTGTGGTTAACAAATGAGTTTTGGGGGAGATGGGAGATATCGCTTGGCTAAAGAAGAGTTAATTTGTGAATAAAGAAATTAATCAAGTTCCCTCTATTTTCACTAACAGCTCATTAGATCTATGCTATAATGTAATACAGAAAAAGTGGTCTGAGTTGTCCTTCTAAGTCCTGGATGAATAGACTGCTTAGTCTTATAGTAAACATTGTAAGGGCAGGAAACAACTTTGGAAACTTTGCCTTTTATCATGCCAGTCTTACTCTTCAATAATATGTGCCTCAGGGCATTAAATTAGACTTGCAGAGGGGAATCTGTAGATCATGATTCAATACTGTCAGGTTCTTCAAGTGGTTGTTAAGACTCTTCCCATTATCCAGTTATACATGTTCTCAGAAAAGCTACTGAAACTGGAAAATAATGAGAGGTCTCTTTGCCCTCCTACTCTCAAGTATGTCTAGTCAATTTTATAATGCAGTAGGTGATATAAAGTATATATGTATGTGATCGCTTAGCATAGAGTACAGAGGTATTCATAATGATACAATGCAGTCTATACAGTGGCACAGTTTGGCTTGTTTTTGTTGTCTGTTCCAGAACACTGGAGTACAAAATTAAACAATGACATCAAGATTAAAAGCGCACGACACCACTTTAATTCAAGGTTGTTTTCATCTATACTGGATGAGACATGTAGGAATTACAGTCCTTCAGATGCAGCATATATTCCTCCATTTCAGTGGACTGTAAGAAATAGGACAAATTAACATAATCCTAAACAAGATTTTCTGGTAGAGCACCTCCATGTCTGAAATGCAGATTGCCTTCAGTCATGTTTCCAGGTAAACACATGCTGAATGGAGATTTCTCAGCATGGCCAGTAAAGAGGACTCCTCGTTCTGACCCTAAAAAACTAGCTGCTTTAGTGTATTAAAGACCATTTGGATGGGTTTGACCAAATGCTTTCGTATACTTCATATAAATGTTCTGCTGTCAGACATCTGCAGTAACTGCCACTGGGCATCAGTTTACGAACAATTGCCTTTTTTCTCTGTTCACTCTTCTGCTACTTTAGAAAAATATTCCTTTTAATCTTCAACCTAGACTTTTCCCTAAAAATCCTATAGGTTTTGTCAGTGGACATTGTAGAAGCTGTTAACCTGCCCTTACTATACTTAGGTCAGCTTGTGGAAATATCATCGAAGGTCATGCCACTTCTGTGCTACAGTGATTGACACATTCTGTTTGGTGTTTGTGATGTGTTTTTCATGATTTGACATTATTCAGTATCCACTATAACGATCCTCTACTGTCTTCTGCCACGTTAGTTGTTTCTTAAAGGATCACCATTGCTTTCATGCTTCATAACAATGTATGAAACTATTGATTGAACATTCTGTCAAAGCCAAAATAAATGAGCCACTGTCCAACTCCTTACGGTCTGCACAGTGTGTATGACGGGCCTCTGTGGTACAGGGTTTGTGTTCTGCAGTAGTACTGGCCAGTACATTGGCTAGTTGGAGAGGAAACCCTGTAGTACAGCATGGCTATGAGGTCAGTAATGAGGTAATGACACAGCATGTTTTTAACATGAATTTTAAGCAGTGATTTTTTTCACTGCACACAAAAGTAAGATATTAAGAAACACCTGAATAAAATATTTACTTCTAATATGGTATAGTTGCACATTACGGTGATGTAAACAAGGGGTTAATAGTCATCTTCAGTTTAATACAAAAATGTACACATTCATTTAAACATGGATCTTTTTTCATCGATCCACTCTAACTGTAGATCAGGCCTCTACTCATATTATTCAGATTATTCTACTCAGATTAGTATTATTCCAACCTGAGTGCCAAAGCAAGTCAAAAGTCACTTTACTTTTTCTTAAAAGCAACCTGGCTCAAACAGGGAGCACACATTACACACATTTCAATGATTTAATCTCATCAGCAAGTTTCTGCTGTCTAGAAAATGCATTACTTTTCTCATTCTACCCGTGTGGCTTCCATTGTCTCTCAGTGCGGTCTGTCAGAGGCCCAA
Organism: Brachyhypopomus occidentalis; assembly: GCA_020368025.1. Taxonomy (NCBI): domain Eukaryota; kingdom Metazoa; phylum Chordata; class Actinopteri; order Gymnotiformes; family Hypopomidae; genus Brachyhypopomus; species Brachyhypopomus occidentalis. The sequence continues at coordinate 3,620,936 of JAGXOD010000025.1, read as the reverse complement.
GGGGAATAGCTTCTTAAGCATGAGTTTTGACCTCACAACTCTGCCGGGCAGACTGCCTCTACCTCTGCCTATGGCTCTTCACAAAACACAGGCTCTACTTAAAGCGGGGAACCTGGAGTACCGGGCCAGAGAAGCGGCAAGCATGGTTTAGAAAGATTTTATCTTGGATGACAAAGGTTTTAAAAAACACACACAAAAAAACAATGCAAAATCTAGTGCGAAGTGTGTGGAAATACTTTCTCTTACCATATTGATGGATGAAACCGGTCCGATGCTGTTTACGTAGATATCAACATCGATAACAGTTGGTTTAACTGCAGACAGAAAGAGAAGCTTTTGTTATACCTTAGCTGACACTGAGCTGGGTCACATAAAAATCGTGGTCATGAGTTTTCCCTGTATTATACTATTTCAGCTGTGCAGCTGTTAATACTTAGTCACAAGCCTTGGGTCATTTTCTGTCTCCTAGATCAGTGCACTAATTAAAAATCCTTAAACTAAGAATTGCAATCAAGTATGTTTTACTGTGTAAGGAGTTGAAACAGTTGCATTTGGACTGTCATATAAATTAATTTTCTCCTTGACGGAAGATCGTTAATGCTCAAACACTATACTTAATACAGCAATCACAGAGCAAAAGAACAGCAAATGTTACTCATCTACAGAGAACTTCTGCAGAGTAGAGAGAGGAAATCTGAATTTAGAAAGACATGCACCTAGAATGCAAATGCAGTTTGAAAATACAGGGAGCTTCACTGTCATCTTACAAACCGTGTATGCTATTCTCAAGCCTCCAGGTACCGCTCGCTTCAGTAGGTCAAGGTTCTCTTACAGCTGTCACAACTCATTTCGTATGATCACAGGTCCAGGACCATTTGCTAATATCCATTAGCATTGCTAGGTGTTCCTTATTCAATTATAGCAGGTTAAAAGTATGCCAGCATTTAACTAACAGGTCTTGCAGTAAAGGACGGGAGTCATTTATCGAATTTCTGCCTATCATATCATATGCATATCATAGGAAGCTGTGGTTCAGGGGTGGTGTCCATACACTCTAAAGAACAGAAAGGTTGTAATTACTGATCCAGGTTACTGCAGCACTGTAGTATGTAAAGTTCTACTCTGGAATCATTCTGAGGAATTTAAATTGTCCACTGCACAAGCACGCAATGACATTGATCAACTTGTTAAATACTGACTTAATTGTCAACAGAGCTGCAAAGCTTGGTGTACTTCTGAAATTTAAAAGGGCTAAATGTAGGTGAGAAGGCAGTGGAGTCGAGAGGAATTTGATAGAAGCGAAAGGCTTGTCTGACAACCCTCTGTTAGTATGCTTTTCTCTACTGAAGAACTCTGAAGGCTGACAGGCGAAGTGTGTGACCAGTCTCCTGAAAGGTGCGTGTGTGGGGATGTACATTTTGTAAAGTAATAGTCATACATCAGATACTGAAAAAAAAGAAATGTTATCAAAAAGAAGCAATGCATCTCAAATGAAAATTTATTTCAGTAATAAAAAAACAATGTTTTTCTTCTGCTACTTTAAGAGGCAAGATGTAATCTGATGCAGTGGCCGTGTGGCCACTTTAGTCCAGCTCCTTGTGCTTGGCCGGATATAGCTGCTGATCCTTCACAAATACAGCACAGGAGGGACAGTGTCAGTATTGTGTGAAGATTTGGGTTCAAATAAAAACGAAATCGGACGAGTGCCGTTTCATGGTGCCGACTCTATGTCTTTGCAACTGAGCGAGCCCCATGGTGCAGATTGCCTGGGTGATTGAGGAAATCCTTACCACTCCTAACCCTGCTATGCCCCTCCTAACCCCGCCTTACCACTCCGAACCCCTTCTTGCCCCTCCTAACCCCGCCTTGCCCCTCCTAACCTCGCCTTGCCCCTCCTTCATCCGCCTTCGCTCTCTGCACACTAGCCTCATTTCCCTCAGTGGAGCATGCTGCACTACCTGAGGCATGTCTCTCTCTCTCTCTCTCTCTCTCTCTCACACACACACACACACACGTATACTAGGGTGACATTTTCAGCCTCCCTCCTAACTTCCTAAATACCCGATTTGCTGAGCACGTGTCAAAATATAAAATTGTGTCAGTATCAACAAGGCACAACATTTATTTATTTATTGACTTATTTTTTTATTTAATCTTTTATATACTTTTCCACTGATTTTACTTCATTGTTTTTGTTCTAAGAACCAAATAAAGCAAGAGGACCAAAGCCAAGACATTACTGACCAACATGCACTGGCCAACATTACAGGAATGATCCATTCGGCTGACAGCAGTGTGGAGAAGTCAGACAGAGCAACACTCTGAGATAAGTACTATTATGAACTAAAATCCTACAAATGTTTTGCTAAGCCGTGGTGATTCTACACCTGTCCTAATTCAGTCCGTGTCAAGCCGTTACATTACTGAGACTAATAGGTTAAAGCAGCACCAATCAAATGTTCGGAGGCTGATTGGAGTGACTCTGATTGGCTGTAAGAGTGCAGTTTATTGATTCAGCTCCCTCTTCCATTCTGACACTGGAAGGTCTCTGCCAGGTACCCACAGTAGCAACACACAACACATGCTCTCTCGCTCTCTCTCTTTCTCTCACTCACTCTCTCTCACTCTAATCTACAGAATGAGCAAGCCTACACGGTTTCCTATTCGTCAAGGTCCCTTTTCAGTCATCTCGCTCCATGCTTACTCAAGTTCTATGACCCTGGGGGGAATTGTGATACCCTATCTAACGTTTTATATATACAGGTAATCCGGTTTGGTAAGGTGAACTGGTGTTCTCTGCGAGAGGCTTGGGGGCACACTCTAGCTAGCCAGCAGGGCCTGGATCTGGCCAGATGCCCATTATGTGTCTCTCTCTCTCACACACACACCGGTGATAGAGCAGGGGAGTGAGGTAGCACGGATGACAGACATTCGAGGACTGTTTCAGAGCTGCAAGCAAAATGGAAAAGCAGAATGGGTTAGGTTTAGGCCAGGGTTAGGGTTACGCCAGGTGTAGGTTTAGGCCAGGGTTAGGTTTAGGCCAGGGTTAGGTTTAGGCCAGTGTTAGTCTTACAATGCTAGTATGCTCCGATGCAAACAGAACATAGGAACAAGGAGGAGGGTGTGGCCCTCACAAAAGGATGAGATTACACAAAAACGAAAAACAAGTAAGGAGAGAGACAGCAAAATAAAGATGGCTGGGGGGTGGGAGTGAAGGGTCTACAGCAGAGGGTAGTAGAATGTGAAAGGAAAGAGAAGAAGCTTTTGTGGAGAGCCGACACCGTAGCAGAGCTTGTGGGGCAAAGTGATTTGTTTCTTTTCTTATTCTCATGGCTAAACAAATTATAACTGACATTCTACAAAAAATGTTGTCTTATAATTTCACAGCTTTCTAATCGCGTTACACTGCATTTTGTTCTGAAGCGGGCAGTTGGTTGCTAGGCGGGGGAACGGTGTGTGTCTGCCATCTTCGCAACCAGGACGAGATTAAACTCCATAATGGCTCTAAATTCATTAAAACACATCGGCGGCTTCACAGAGCGGCCGCACCAGGGAGGAAGCATATTGTTTGTCGAGTGACCCTGTCAGAGAACTGTGGTAGGACCATTTTTACATTCAACAGATTCATCATCATGGAGGAGAAGTAAATTTGCACAAATTAACCCTCGTGGTCTCGTGACGGGGACCTTGCAGAGCATCGCTTATTTATCTCACTGTGTGCACTTTGCCAGAGATCAGTTAATGTGCAGAGCCATCTATCCACAATTACCATAAATATGCTAATTAATATGCCAACAGACCAACTGAAGGCACAGAAGTGATGATATGCATGACCTCATAAACAGCCATTAAGACTCTCTAAATGCAGACCTATAATCTCAATAATGATGTGACCGTTTGGGGGGGAAAAAATATATACTTGATATGTCCATCAGGTGAGTGGAGACCTGCAGCACTCTACTGTGTACTGTTCATTTAAATGGAATATGTTTGCTCCAGGGTTCCTTCAGAGGGCACTTATTACAGTGTCTATGAATTGTTCCAAAAACAAACGGTTCCAAGATAATGACCACACGGATTTAATAAACTGATTATAGAGGACTACAGAGTGCATACTGCTAAATTATTCAGCAGTTGGACAGTCTTACTTTCCAGCCATAGTAGCAATTCCTGAAGTCCTTTGTTATTCATTCAGAATTATAATCTAAGCAATGCTGGCTGACCTTTATATATACAGCAAGAGGAGGGAGAGGCTGTGCATGAGTCCAAATATAAAGTCATCAGTTACCATTAGATATCACTTTAAATGAAAACTATTTAATTGTTTTTTTTTTTTTTTTAATAAGATCGCTAATGTTTTGATACGTCACAAGATATATTTTCATTCCAAAAATACCTACGTAAGCCACACCAGACCTGCATTGTTTGTTTCAAGTCCAGGTTGACATAAAAGACTATAAGAGTTTATTCAGTGGATGGGGGATTTTGCTGTATTCAGTATTGGTGGGTTTAGTGAAGACTGTATCTCCCCACTGAAGACATGCCCTAGTGGAATAATTAGGTGGCCATGTTGGGGCTAGCAGAGAGTAATGACATGGAGCGATAAGTCAGGTAGGTCAGCACAGCACTCTTGGAGCCCATGGCCTGCTAGAAGTGCTGCTCCTTCACTAAAGTCACACTTAGAGGACCAATGAGAGATGCAGGCAGCATTTTCCATTTCCTTTCGAGTTTTCTATTTTAATAGATTCTCTATCAGAGCCTCACGTTCCTCATCCTCGAAGCTGCCGTTGTGCCGTGTGCCTCTCTGAAAAAAACGTCTTCATTGTTCTCATCTCTCAGATCAAGTGCCTCTGCCTTTTTGCTAGTAGCAGAAATGAGACGCGGTCAAAAATGAACCCGACGGGCGAATTCATTTGCAATTTTGGGCTGGAACCATATCGAGAGATCGCTCGAACAAATTGGTGGATTTACTTCCCCATTTGCGCAATCTGCAACTTTGGCGGAGAGCGCAGAGACGCTGGGCTGCATGCTGCAACCTCATCAGCAGCTTGCGAGATTCCCTTCACCTGCTTGAGCTTAAAGACGGGACCTTCTCCAAGAGTGAGATGGTGGCCAGCATGAGATAATGATACGTTTGCTGCCTTCCAGATGGACAGCAGATCTGTGTCACGTTTTCCTAATCACCATAGCACCAACCGCACCTATGCTGATCGGCCTCACCCGAATACTAATCTGTCTGCCCCTAATTACTTCCCAAAGTAATCTCGTCCTATCGCTCCTCGCAAAGTAACGTTTGCCTACTGCCTTCATACTGAGTGTTTCTTTAGCCTGTGGTTCCCTGTTTTTCTTTTTGCCTTCCAATTTGGACTTGTGATTTTTGTACATCTGCTCTTTTGTCCTGTTTCTGATCCTGGCCAATTGTTTTGTGGGGTTTTTTTGTTTTTTTGGCTTTTTGATAGTGTTTTTGGCCTGTTCCCTCTCTAGTAATTCTTTACACCCTGCGTGTGGGTCCCCTCCTGTCAATGGTTTCGCACACTCTGGGATGCGGTGGGAGGAGGCGAGGCTGGGTGAGAGCAGCCCCAGCACCTCCAGGGGTCTGGTGGTGTTACTTCTTAATTATAGCTCTTTGAAGATTCAGCCCTGTGGTGCGAATGGCTCCATTAGAAACATGTGAGCACCTCCGTGGATATGTTCATGTACCTGCTCATTAACCTCCAGGAGCCTGTGGTTGGAAATTGGCAGCAGGAAGGAGTTTGCTATTCCTCAGTGAATGATTTGCATGCTTGCAATGTGAATTTCCCATAAAAGACGAGAAGGCTTTAGTGGAACGACCCACCTAAAAAGGCAGCCACAGCTGTCCTAAGGTCCTAAGGTCCACTGCTGCAGTATAGAGTTGGTTCTTCCCTCCACTGGGGCCATACGCCACCACATCTGTGTGTTCTGATCTAGTCAGACATTTGCGTTTCTGTATTTGTCCGACGAGTGTGTTAACCCTGTGTGTTTCAGAAGCGAGTCCTCGTGTATGTTTACGTTTTCTGATTCTCTTTTAAATCCTTCACATAGTGGTTTTGAAGAGCAAACACAACACAAATTCCAACGTCCAATTGCTCTGAGACAAGCCAAGGATTTCTGCTCTCTCCAATTTTAATACTGAGCAGAGGCTGCATTGATCTAAATATGTGACTGCATGGTGACTGTGTTAGACCCCGATTTCACTAATTCTCTTTAAATGTACTGTGTTCTTTCTAACCCATGGATGGGATTCCCAGCTGTGGGGAACCTGCCTGTTTTTCATTGTTTTATGTGCGGCAGGCTGTAAAGCACCATAGGTTGTATTTCACAAGCAGAGGGACGTACATAGAATGCTAAAATGACACTGATGCACCGGCAGACCCGCCAAGAATAGGTATCAGAAATCGGCAGGTAATTATTGTGCTGGCAGCAAGCACTAATTGTGCATCAACTGATTTATCTGACCTAAACTCCAGGGTCAGGAAATAGCTTATAGCTTATCAATCTGATGGATCACATGCCAAATTACCTAGAGGAACTCAATTTGAAAGTTGAACGCTGAGGCTAATGCAAGAGTGTTGCCTGATATAGTTTGTATAAACATGACAGCATCTAAACTAATCGAATGCCATGTGATTATAGTTGTAGCAGTTTGTAATGATGAGAATTAGACCACCGATTTCACAGAATGTACTTTGCTCATGTCCATTATTGTGTATGGAATTGTGAGACATACATGACCGATTTTGCCGTTGTTCCATGATACTCCATGTTCTCTAAATTATGGTACAGTCCAGATATATAGATGCCAAGCAAAGAAAAAAAGACAGAGCTGAGCTGGGGTGTGATTGTCTCAGCATGTATGCTGCCTGCCATCTGCCCACCTCTGCTTCTGTAACACTGTTGTTGGAGACAGGAAGAATACCTTCTGGGGGTGGGGGTAGTTGGGGGGTGCAGAGGTGGCCATTTTACTGTGCACACCCCTGACGGGCCTTGCTGAGGGACTGCTGGGACAGGGGGATGTAAACTGCCCCGGGAGAGGGGAGCTGATCTGTGACCAGATAACAGCCTGTCTGAGGAGACATTTATATCATAATGGGTCTGTATTGATGTTCCCCATTGAGACTTATATGAGGTATTATAGAGGATGACGTGCACATGATATACGCCAGTGTAGCCAACAGGTCTCTCTCTCTCTCTCTCCTTCTTTGTCCTCTAAATTATACTTACTTCCATCTTTCTCCCATCTTCTCTATGCATTTTTAATCTAGTCTTTTTGTTCCCCCCCCATTTTACTCTCTTCCCTTTCAGGCTGTGCACTGCCCCCTGACCCTGTCATTTCTCATTGGGGTAATAGTACAGGCCTCTTCTTGATGCCTCTACAGTCCAGATTACACTAACAGGAATTCTGGGGGCAATTTTAATATTTCTCCTCCTAAATTAGCTTCTGATGCAAGTCAGTAATATAAGTATGAAAGGGTCTCCAAAATGTCTGAAGCATATCTATGTTTTTGTTTTTGGACTACTGTTTCATATTGTTTTATGCTACAAGGAGCTAAGAAAATGGATACTTATTTCAAGCCGTAAGCAGTGCAACTCACACTGTAATCCCAGTGCAATTCAGCTCAGAATTGGAAGGCAGTTGTAAGTAGTGCATTGCTACCAATGAAGCACCTTAATCAGGTGTCCAAGGTAGAGAACCAACCTCAATGTGCTCCTCTATTGGCTGAGAGAGGGGAAAGCATGAATTAGGCCCCAGTCAATTAGCTTGACATGTACTGACAGTGAAGCTACTTACATACAAAGTTGGTGGCCAGAGGCCTAACTAGCGTGAATCATATCACACTGCCACTGTCATGGCAAGTCATTTCATTATTCCCACAGAGAGGAATTAAAAGCCTGGGCAGACGCAGCCTGTGATAACAACTCACACAGCATTTGAGGAGGTGTGGCTTAGCGTCAGATGGAACAGAGGAGCTGCGTGTGCACGTGAAGGTTCTAGCAGCAGGCTGACGGAGCACAGCTGCTGCGCCGTCTCTCCGCCTCCTTAAACATCCTGTCTTCCCCAGAAAGTGCTCGAGAACGGAGATGAGATAAGGTGTATGGAGCTGAGCAGAAGGAGAATTGCACATGCACGACTGAGAGCAGCTGGTCAGCCTGAAGGGCCTAAAGAGCCTAAAGGGCTGACCAGCTGGTTTTGCAAAGACATGCCTGATACTTTGTTAATATAATCTGGTCCCCTAAAAATTCACTTTATTTCAAAAAAATCAAAATTTATACAGTGTTATGCCTGCTTGGTGGATACTCACTGACTCAGGGAGCAAATGATCCAGGATGTAAATTACTTCTTGGACTCCCTGTTCAAACCCTGCATCCCTGCCTATCCTGAATTTTCACCTCTTCATCCTTGAAGACCACTGGCCTGTCATGGCCTGATGGGGAAGCTCTACTGTGTTGTTCCATATGATACACCAGTGGCTGTTCGGTTTCCCCAATGTACGATTCTCCACAATCCCGCTGGCGATTGATAGCATAGACCATACTGCTTTGTTTGTGCCGGGCGACACGGTCCTTGGGGTGGATCGATTTTCAGCGTAGCGTGTTTTGGACTTTGAAAGCCACTGAGATGCAGCGTTTGGAAAATATGCATCTCAGTTGTTACGCTACTCCCACCACATATAGAATTACTACTGGACATTCTAGATAAGGAGGAATGCTGGTTTGAACGGGGAGTCAAAGAATCCATTTACGTCAGAAGGGAATGTCCATCTCTGAATGGGAGGGGTGGTGTTAAGGGTACATATTTCACCTTCTTATGATGCTGATTGCTATGTTTGCAGCTGCTGCATACCCAGTCAATTGTGAACATTACATTTACATTACATTTACGGCATTTAGCAGACGCCCCTATCCAGAGCGACTTACAAAAAGTGCTTCATTGTTCTTCACTGCGCTTCACTGAACATGACCTTTATAATAATGGTCAATTTTAACTGATCTGAACTGGTTCTATCATTACGTAATGGGGTCGGTTTTAGTCGTTATGCCAAAGATCAATATTTAAGTCCTGGGGTCTTTACAGTTAGCTGAGATTGAAGAAGTAATTTGGATGGGTGATTTGTATTGTATTGTATTGTATAAGTTTACATAGGGATGAGAATAAATAACTGAAGTTGAAATGGCAGTCTGAGTTCTCCTAATCATATCTCCATGACACAACTCTGATTCTCTATAGCTATGCATATAATAACAACCCTTAATTCCAGAAGGTGCAGAACAGGGAACCTGTCCCATGGCTTGTCGTACGCCATTTCTGGATGCTAAGTGTGTCTGATCGTGCTTACCATGTCTTACTAATCAGGTCCCTCACATTTCCTTCACACCTGCTGCACTAGAAGAGATTGCTCTGCTAAATAAATGGCAGCTACGCAGAGGAGCCATCAGGGTGGCCTGGACTGATGCTTTCACCCCTGGAATCCCAACGTCTCTGGATTAATGAGGCTGGACTGCGACACTCTTCTGAGACTGCAGTGGCTCTGTGTCTGTGTGTGGGGATCATTAGGGGAGGAAATGTCAAGGGTTTCTGAAATATTCAAAGGCCAGGGCTGATATTCATGCCAAGACCCAGAACGTGTGTTCAGTGGGGAGGGAGGCGGCGGTAATGTAAGCCAGGGGGCATGGCAGGGTGCTACTTTGACTCTTGGAAGTCATCCGCTGACGGGCCACTCACTGTCCAGGCTCTGGGTGGACACTAAGCTTTTGGAACCGGACCCATGTAAGGGGAACAGGGTGAGAGAGGGAGGGAGCGGGGAAGAAGTATTAATCCTCATTTTTGGAGTAGTAGCCCTCTAACTGTTGCTTTTTAAGAGTACTTATCTTCATCATCTCTTATGTCTTACATCCTGGATTCTAGACAGTTGGCATAAGTACTGGGTTAGGCATCTGAATAAGTTCACACATCTCTAGCTCGACTGCCCCAGAAACAACGCAGGGCTGCGGTTCCTGGGGAATGGAGTTTAAAAACCCACATTTGGAAAGCATTAATTATGAGGGAATAAAACTGAAACATCTAGAGAAGAAAAAAATGAAAAAATATTATAAACAGGGAATATCTTGCTAACGAAGTAATCCATCTCCAGTGTAGATATTTAGCCTACTTAATGTCACAAAGTTTTTGACATGTGCTTTGAGGTGTGCATTCTAATGACCATATATCCCACTCTGCAGAAGCTGTTTCTACTATGGCCCTATGTGCAATACTGTATTAGGGTATAGAAATGGCATGCTGGAATGTTGCCATGTCACAGCCAAAACTGGAAAGAATTATAGCCTGTGGTGGAATCTGCTCACGGACCATAAGGCATAAGGACAGAGGCAGTTAAAAAGCAATACATGTGATTGTGAATGTAGATGCACTGGAACAAATTAAATCAAGCTCATCCAGGAAAGCACGCTGAACTCATATTTGTTGTTCTCTCTTCCATGTTCTAGCCAGGAGGTAACCTACGCGTCATTACAGCTCATTCAGTTGGAAACTTGGGGTCCTGAATCTAGAGTGCTGATGAGATGTGTGGCTTGATTGCTCGTCTGTCCTGTAGTTGCACGTGAAATGATAGTTATTGTGCAAAACACTGTATAAACAAGCGCACATGAACATTACAATAATGAAAAAAAAGAGCTAATGAAAGACATCTTTGTAGAAAACCATGTAAATATTGCTATTAACTATGATAATAAATGCCTATTACAAGTCTCCTCTGGCAATATCACCAATCTCCACTAGAGTCCACTAGTAATAGCTTCATAGGGTACATCGGTAGCCTCTTCAAACTGACAGTATTATTTTGGAATGTTATGGCATATAATTTATGAAAACATTCTTCCTTTTACTGAAAATTGCTTGGGTATAGTGCAGTAGCCATGCTTATAATTGCAGTCCATTTGAATCGCTTTTGCAATTTCACAAAGAACTGCAGAGGCCACTATCACAATTCTGGTTGCTTGTGTAGCATTGTAACCTGGAGTGACAGCAGAGGTGCAGGTGACTGCGGCGGCCTGCGTGCAGCGGACTGGATCTGCCTACTGCATGCGCTGCAACCCCCAGATAATAAACCCAAACAATGGTGTAAGGATTAGACCAACAAGCAGCTGCCCGGTTAAGCTCGCATATGTTATGCAGGTCATTCGGCCCCAGTTCTCATCCGAGGACGAGGGAAGTTAAGCACTCTGAAGTTCACAGCTGGGGAAGAGATCGTGGGCAAACTCAATTCTGAGTGTAATGCCAAGGTCTTGGCCTCGAAATCACAGAGCAAGAAGGCACAGGCAGTGTATAGTGGCACAGATGTGTTCTTCCACTTCTCAAATCCAGCCTCAGAAATAAACACATGCAACAGAGAGAAAGAACTGAGATACAGTCAGAGATACAGCCATTGAGATACAGTCAGAGATACAGCCATTGAGATACAGTCAGAGATACAGTCATTGAGATGCAGTCAGAATGTGGGAAAGAGGACCATAATATCATAAGGTCTGCGATCCTTAAATGATAAAACCCAACATGCCCGAACATGTTCTGACACTCTTACATAACTGCAAACATTCTGTACATTTGCCTCATAGCCTTTCATCTCTAACATAAAAGGTAGAATATCAAGGTTCCGTTCGTGTTGTTTTCCTCCCATCATGAGACGCACGCAGGCGATCATTCCTAAAAATGAAACCGCGCAGTGTTCAAAATGTCCATTTCATATAAAGTTTTCCTGGGGGTTTGTGAGGTTTAGTGGAAAATTGTATTTCAGGCATGGTAGTGCGGGCCACAAAGTGAGCTGTGAGCTCTGACTGTGCAGAGATGGAGCCGGGCACGCAGACTCGTACAACCTCTGAGGGGAGTTGGTAGAGTGTCGGCGAATTGGAACAGCTATGCCTACTTCCCAAAGGAAGGAGAATCACTGCTCCACTGAGCGACTGATAGAAAACAGACGTTTGTCCATTTCATTTCTTCATAGTTTGGTAGACGACTCTAGCATTAGGTCTGAGGGCAGTTTTACCTGCACGCTCTGACCTTCTTCCTCCAGCTGCAGACACTGGGACAGTAGATACTGCTAAGTAAGGATGTGGCTAAAGCAGTGCAGGGTGGGTCATTAGAACAAAACATCCGTAGTGTGGAGGAGGCTGGTAGAAGCCAAGATGACTGGGCACAGAGAGGCTAACTGGGTGGCAGCGCCGCACTACGGTGTGCAGGGCAGGAGGAATGAGTGGCTGGTTAGAAGAGCTTAGGAATTTGCTGTGGCTGTGCCTTGTGCCTTTGGAAATGGAGATGACCTAACTCAGCCACTTCATAGCAGATGCATAGCGGAGCACACAAAGGTGTGCTGACATGAGCTGCGTCTTTTCAAGAATGGGTGAATGGGAAGCTGGGTGAATGTGTGCACGTCTCGCCACTCTGAACAGTGCCTTCAGGGAAGCAGTGATGGAGGGTAGAGGGAGAGAGAGAGAGAGAGAGAGAGAGAGAGAGGGAAAGATGAGGATCCACGGTAGAGGAAATCAGAACAGTGTTTATGTTAGAGTGGTGGTGCACCTGCGCTCGCCTGTGAAAATCAAATCTCTTGGTTCTGCCTGACTGGTTCACAATGCACACAAACACACACACACACACACACATCACGTACACATGTGCACATATGCACACACACACACTTGTGGTTCGGTAGGTGATGAAACAGAAGTTACTATTACTGGCAGCAAGATGGTGGCTGGTGGTTGAGCCTCACACCATGAACAACACGTTACAGGTCCACACACACACACACACTTTTTTTGCACACTGTATTAGAACCATTTTGGGCTTGTTTATGGAACTTCATTTGTTTTGCATCTCACTCATTCTCAATCCCCCCCCCCCATCAGTAACCCCTCCCCCCATCGGTAACCCCCCCACCCCACCCCACCCCATAAGTAACCCCTCCCCATCATTCTATTTTATTTATTTTCCTTTCCCATTGATCTATGTCTCATGTAATGAAGTGAAGACTCCTAACTAACGCACACCAGCATCTTCTAATGAGTGGCTGTTCAGCGAGTCAGTCTGAGCGTGCTGAGCGTGCAGGCCTACGTCCCTGTACAGGGCAGCTAGATGTTCTAATCTTCCTGATGCTGGTCTGCCACTCACCATATGCAGTCTGGTTCTTGAGGGAAACTCACACTGACACCCAGGAGTCATCCCCTAATGCCGGCGCGTCTTACAGCACATTTGATTATTCCTCCTAGATCTTGGTAAGCAGGCTTTGGAATCCCCTGCAGTGGTTTCTTCTAGGTGCTCTGCATGGGTTGCGGTGGAGAATGAGGAGAAAAACTGACCCACACTGGAGGGTTTCCCTCTTCTCAGAGCAGAAAGACGACTTTCTCTTTTTTTTAGGAGGTTTTTGGCACTGCAGTTGCCAACATGCCAACAGCAGCAGTGTTCACGCCCACACACAGGGATTCATGCACACAGTCGGTAGCCCTGGCCTACGAGGAGCCAGGCCACCATCCAGGAGTCAGAACAGAGCGAGGCGGAGTTTAATAGTTTAACAGCTCGAGGAAGTGCAGACGTGCACATGCACACGCCTCAAGCTTTTACTGCCATCTTATCAACTCTTCTGAGTATGCCGTTCCCCTGTGGCATGGCTGTTTACATTTGAACATAAATCATGTGAAGTCTAAGAAAGACATCCAGACCTCAAAGTCTTTGAACATATAAGCTCAAGACGCTCAAGTTTAAACGTCACTTTGATACATTCATCCATCATGCAACAGGTTTTCAATATTATAATGAGAAAACTGAGAAAGCCTACCTACCATGTACGTAAGACACAGACTTAAAAACACATGCAAAACCCAGTTTTGCATATCAGCACCACAGAGCCACAAGTTCAGATTTGCTAATTTACAAATTTAAAATGCAGTATATTATTTAATATGAGACCATCCGTTTTAAGACCTGAAATTAGTATCTTCATCAGGTCTCCAATACCCCCATTATTGTTTCTCTCTGTCATCTCACCCATACATTGTCTTTAACAGTCCAGTCATCTTCATGTTTTTTATTATCTGTTCCTTGGTAATGTAAGAGCAACACCCACCAAAAGCTTTTAAAAGATAACCTTGTTACTGCCTGATTAGCTTCACCTCAAATGGGGACCTTGTGCACTCAGCTACACAAGGAACCAAAAATGAAAAACAAATACAACAAACAAATGTTTAAGAGAGTCATTTGGAGGTAGGATACTGATTTGAACAGCTAAAAGTCAATAATGAGAAATACATTACCGTCAGTGTGGCAGAGGAACCCGGGGGTCAATTTACAAGCAAAATGGATCCTAATAAAGAAGCCGATCTGTTGTGCATCACTCAAGGCCCTGAGCCCTGTGAGCCTCACAGTTGGGCTCTGAAAGGAGCTCATATCTCCTTATCCAGCACAGTACACACCCTGCCATCAGCTTAGCAGCATTTTATCAAATTTAACCATGCTTAGCACAGACATCACTTAGACCCTAAACATATGCTTTCATGGGAAATCCAATGAGAACATAATAAAATAAACCCAAATCTAATTTTCAAGATTAGCATGATGAGAACAGCAGATTTGCTTGTACAAAAACGGCGTGTGAAGTGCCTGGCGTGCTAACAGGCTTCAGCATATATATTTCAGAATACGGCAGATGCTCACATACAGAGTAACTAACCTTTATTTCATTATGACTCTGCGTTTTTCCTTGGAGTCAAACCCTTGGCCTCAGTCTTGCATATGTCTAGCTGTACTTGCCTGCCCTGCCAGGTGAGTTACTGGAACTGATACAGTTTATCTGTGTTTTATGTTAAAATTACTGCTTGTGCATATGAGAAATTGCAACTGTCAAAGAGCTTGTGGTTATGTCTGGAAGTATACAGGGAAAATTTTCAATATACATTAGACACGTGTAAAAAACATAATTAATGTTGGGAGCCTTATTTTTCAAGATGTCACATTCAATGTGGTCATTTTAACCATCTCAAAGGCATAACATTCCAAAAACAGATTTGGAAGTTGGAACAGATTTAGTTATCTGATGTTTTTTTTCAGAAAATGACAATATGACAATACTTAACCCCTATAAGGAGAAAGCATCCAGTTCCAATGAAGAGGCGCCTCCTAGGCTGAAGCAAACTGTTGCTTCTGCTTTTTCAGGTTAGACCAAACTGGGCTTCTGCTTTGAGTGTCAGAGCTGGATGCTCAAAAAGGTTCTCAGGTGCAGCATTCTCCACTGACATTTAAGGGCTTCACAGGTAGAGCAGTGAGACTGACAGGCAGCCAGACGGATCCCAGACTCACAATGTTGTTGGCAATGGAGAGAGAAAGTGAGAGAGAGGGAGAGAGAACCCAGCTGCAGGGAGTATATTAGAAACCCTTTCATTTACCGACTGTGCACTTCAGTTGACAGCTTAGAGACTGAAGGTGCGTCCATCAGTCTGTGTCCCCCCCATTTCTAGGGACTAAGAGTGGAAGACATTCTTTTTAGAAACTCTCTGCTTCACTGTCTAGCTGTGATCACGTGTAACACAATGCTATCCAAAGGCATCCTTGATTATTTTGTAATATTTTATTCCTGTTGACAGACTTGGCTGCTGAGCAAAAACAAACGTCATTTCATGGCAAGGTGGATGCAAGGCAATATGCTTGATCTTTGGTGGTTGTTATAACTGAAGATGTGTCTTTAAGCATGTGTGTGTGTGTGTATGAACACAATGACTTTCAGAAATCAGCTTAGATGTCACTTTGAGACTACCATCAATCATGCAATTGATTCTCCAAAGCTGATCAAAATATCACTTTAAATAAACGTTTTCAAACATTGTGATTCCTCAAATACCTCAAAACCAATAATGCACAATGTAACACTGTGATGCTGCAAAACCAATAGCAGAGCAGACAGATCTGCCAAGAGATGCTGTGTTTGTGGTATTTCTGCAGTCAAATCTAACATCAAGTACACTAAGAACTGCTTGAATTGCAGATTGGATCCATTTTACATTTGACTAAACTGGAAAATATACAAAACTGTATCTCAAACAAACTTCTGATCTGGGTTATAATTTTGACTCACCCTGAATATGTCTGCGTTTTCTTTTGAACATATATTAAACTGACTACTAGGTGGATATAAAAGATATGGTTTTTGCTTACTCTTGGATAAGTGTTTATATTTAAAAAAATACATAAAAGAAACGTCCATGAAAATAATTTCTTTACACAAAACGAACATAAAACAGCCGACATGCTCTCTTTCCATTTTAAATAACGCATATGTAATGCATGCTCCTTGTTTCTTCTAGTTGTACCCTTTTACTAAATGTATACACACGTGTGCCGTGTCTGACTCAACGCGCGAAGTGTGGTTCAGCACCTTGGACAGCGCTGTATGTAACGTTGCCATTCTATAGCTTAAAGTTTTCTGAAAGCCACTCACCTCCAATATCAGGACGAAGTTTCTTATCATACTCCTTCAGTAAGTTGTTCAATATTTGCGTTGCATCTGTCTCATGGGTTCTGGGGGCCAACATTTGGTTGACAGTAACATCGTCGTACTCCTCCTCTTCAGACGCAATTGTATGAGAACTACAGGGATAACATGTATCTCTTAGTTATTCAAATGAAAGGAACCGGGCGATTAAGGCTACATGAGTCGATCATAAAGTCTACATCTCATATGCCTGGCTTGCTTTCAATGTTTTACGTCGTTATTTTGTATCTATTATCTCCCATGCTGGAATGGAGTAGATGTGTAATATGCTTTGACTGCGTTATGCGTTTTAACCGAACTATTTTGCGAAACCCCCGTCAGAGTAAATACCCAACATTATTATAGTATTTAAGGTTTTAAATGTATCACTTTAGTGTAGTTTTATTTGTAAAAGTTATGTAAAAATGTCAAGATGTATTACAAAGTTGGAACATTTTATTATTTTATAATAACTGTGTCATAAATAAACACTGATAAGGTGTGCGGATAATCTCATACGCAGATACGCAGATAACTGCAACAGTCCCTTTTGAGCACATCAAATAGAGAAATGCAGGCGCTTAATCGGCACAGCATTACACGCCACCAACCCGGTTACTAGGGTAACATGCTACCCTCTTCCTTTTGGGACAAAACTGTTCGGTTTACTGTCGCACGGGTGGTTTAAATATAGATTGCACTACCCTGACTCTATGTAGTCAATACGCAACCGAAGAAGATTATCACCTTAACTTAGAACACACGAAAATAAATCGATGACCACTTCACGGAGAAAAAAAGTGGCGTACGAAATCATCAAGAAAATAACCAATGGAGGTAAAACGACAGAAATCTATGCTTAAAAATCGCCAAAAACGGCATTTCGGTAACTTATAAAATCATTTTAAAACTTTATCGCTAGCCATCAGCCTAAAGTGGTCTTATAGTCTACATTATGTCATCAACGCGGAGCTGGTCATACAAGTAAGCATAGAGTCAACATACTAACGTTTTAGGGC
Source organism: Brachyhypopomus occidentalis (assembly GCA_020368025.1). Lineage (NCBI taxonomy): Eukaryota > Metazoa > Chordata > Actinopteri > Gymnotiformes > Hypopomidae > Brachyhypopomus > Brachyhypopomus occidentalis. Next base: position 3,603,388 of record JAGXOD010000025.1, on the reverse strand, counting down.
ATTATATATATATCACCAACATGAATTGGATGACATTAATCACACTTACCATGCACGGAACACAGAGAGAAGTAAGAAGTAGACCAAAAATTTGGTTGACATGTTTAGGTGAGTTGAATTCCGTTTTGAATGCAACATGAAGCGGGGGCAGCGCGGAGATTCTGGCGAGAACAGAAAGTGACAGGGCTTCAGTCTTCCTTGCTCCCCAACTAAGACGCCTAATTAAAACCAGAGTGAACACTTAATATTCCTGTCGGAAGTCAAAATGACTTCCAGACTATGGTCCGGTGCTTAAAACTCACTTATAAAAGCAATTCATTGTATCAAATAATAAAGGAGCCCCTCCTTCTCCTTGAAGTTCACTGTCTTCGACTGCACTAACAGAAGCGCAGACATACTGACGTTCACGGAGGCAGGGCGCAAACCCCTGAAGTGGACACCTTCAAAACCTTGGAGCATTCGTTAGAAGCCCCCTTTCTTCAAATTACGTCATACAAACCGAAGATGTTTCCGAGATAAGCACGGGTGAAACTTGAACATCACTTCTATTTACCCGTGTTTTCTACGTCTATGCAATCGAATTATTCCAGGTGTACCTACACATCTCAATTTGTTTTAATCAAGCTCGTTTTATCGTCGACGCCACGGTTAGTATGGGGATTCTTTTCGACTTGTAAAATAGCGAGTCATATCTATAATTTTAACTTGAACTAATCGCAGTCCAATGAACAAGCACTGTAATGTGATGGAGGCAATAGACAACTATGTAGTACAGAACATGCATAGCTTGAACTGTAATTAATCCATTCTAAGTGAGTAATGTAAGGGCACTTACCTGTACTTTGTCTGGGAAGTACCACAGCTGAGCCACGTTTAAAACGCTCTTCCCGTGACTTGCCCATTGACCAAATATTCCACTGTCTGAAACAATCCACAAGTAAATATTCATTCGTAAAGCTGCAGGTTGTTGTGTCTCATTAGGCACGAGACACCTGTTTTTTTCTTTCTCATTCTCTTCTACTTCAAATGCATAACAGTGCTGCCCACGTTAACCCCCGAACCTTATCAGCTCTTAACCGCTGATTGTGTTGCTGTAAATGCATGCCTCTGCTTTGCTAAGGATGAACAGAAGTGTCACATAGGCAGTACAATACTGTAGAGGTAGAAAGAGCACCGTGGACAGCTCCTGCTCGCCCACGCACTCGCACGAAGAAAATGCGAGACTGAAGCTCCCCATTCGCTAAAGCCTGATCCAGAAGATGAACGAACCGGTTAAATCGCCAGAAATTCAAGTTATAATACAAAAAATCGAAAACAAAAACGGTTGATATTCATTATTTAATAAATAAGTTATATATGCACTTTTATTTGCCGACATAAAATGGTTGACCACCACCCGTTTAGCCTTTTACGTTCAGAATGTAGGCCACATAAAAGTAAAGGTCAACCAATTGTGTTCTGCTCTGAACTTCTGTCGTGTTTGACACAGTGGTTAGACGGCTCTTGCGGCGGCGAACCTATAAACTCGACCGGCGAGAATGCATGCCAGACTAGCCTCTCGTGGTTGATTACAGTAATGCAGAAATCAAGCTCCACAAGCTAAAACTACCGCTCCAATAGCTCCCTGGGATATGGACAGAGTTTTGTCTGAACAGTAAATCCAATTAAATCCAAGAAAAATAAATACCGTTATTTACCAAAACCTATGTAGGAATCTCTACAGACATTATGTCCAAAGCTAACCGTTCGTTGAATAGCCTAGCTTGTGCGCGTTTAGTGGAATACACAAACCAGATCGATCCATCCTCCCTCTGATCAATTCTGTCATTTTCATCAATTCATGAAAACATATAATTCCGAATTACTCTTGAGACACAAATATTAGCTTATTGGAATAGCGAAGTGGACTGATTTTCACAACGAAAAACAAGGCATGTATTGATCATCTAAGCAAAACATAAACATGGGTTGGTGTAGTTATTTTAGTCCTCGAAACGATGAGTGACGTGCTCTTCAGTCAATTTAATCTATCTAACCACGGCAAGACCCCCTGATGTCGCGGTGCTTTGCGATGAAAACAACATATACTTTGTCGGAGGTGAAAACGGCGTACCGTCGCGTTTAAATCACACATCACATGAATGAAAGTTGAAAAAAGTCAGCTAGTAGTGCCAGGGCACATTTGACAAGGGCAGACAAAGGCAAAATGGAGGCTCAAGTGAATTTTCGAAAAGTAGGACAATAACATATTCTGTAAGACTTTCTTAGTCCATAAATTCTGATGAAATAAAATCCTTAACGATCTTAACAAGATTCTAGACTATTAGCTAAAGTGAGAGGCCACATCATGTGGTGTTGAACTGCAGTCATGTGGTTGCTGTGGTGATAGCTTAAACAGGAGGCAGGTATGGACAAACTGAATGTGTAAAACAACTTAAATCCTTCATGAACACATGCCCAGAGGCCGCCAGCACAGTGGAGAGGACAAGTTTATCATCTTCCCTGCTCTGGGGGTCACTCTGGATGTCTGTGTGTGTGTGTGTGTGTGTGTGTGTGTGTGTGTGTTTACTCCTTGCAGAAAACTAGGGGAATCCTTCCCTTTCCACAGCAACAGTGCACTGCAGTTCCAGTTGCCTTAGGAAAATATGACACAAAGCTTTCTGCCTCAATACTGTTGTTGGCAACCATGAGGCCAGGGAACATTCAAAGTGTGGATGGCTCATTTTCATTGGCTGGGCAGTTCATTACAGCCAATGAAAATGAGCACTGTAGCAGTTCTGGTTTTTGAAGGGATTTCCAGTCCATGCAAAGGTTCTGTAAAATCCTTTAACAATGGGAATGGTGGTCATCTAATTCCTAGGACTGCACAAACATGATTCGCAACGTCTTCGGTTGTGTACTTCCACTTTCAATAGGTTAGTGGCAAAGGCCTTTCATCTGCTACGTCGAAGCCTCACGCGTCACTTAAAGCAGACACGTGTTATCCTCAGCATTGATATTTCAGACGTTCTGATGATTTTCCTCCCTCATAAGAAAACAAAATGCCAGGCAAGAAACATAACAGGCATTAATTTATTGCTTCAGACATATGTATGCTTTACACTGCCACTGTACATCTCAGAAATAATGGATTCTTCTAAAAAACAAACATCCTCAATCTGTGCAACTGTTAAGCTGTTGCTTTGAAATGGCATATTTTTTTTTCTCCTTCATAAGCTCTGTTGGTGGATCCTTCAGACCCTCACCTGTATGCGGTATCGGTTGTCTTACTACAGCCCGGTTGCCGTAGCATATTAGCTAAAGCATTTTCGGTGCCACAAATGCACTTACATGACCACTGTTCTTTTTTCATTCATCTGGGCAACTCCGCACAACAGACTGACAGGTCTACTGTATGATGGGAGTTGTTTATCATAATGTGGTGGATTCTATGGCTCTGAGCTGCTGATGTCATAATGCATCTTCCCGCTACTGCACTCCTACTGGCTCCCAGGATCCCGCACAGCCCTGCACTGTCTTCAGGACAGTGGAGCATGTCGTCCGTCCAATCCAACACCACTCCTTATTCTCTCATTCTGCCTCTTTCTATCATTCTTCCTCTCTCATTCTCATTTTCCCTTTCTCATCACTCATTCTTTCTCTCCCTCCCTTTCTCTCTCTCTCTTTCTCTCTCTCTCTCACACACACGCACACACATTATTCGGTCTGCTCCTTTATCCGCATTCAGGGGCAGCTCTTGTTGAAAACGGACAGTTTCAGTAAACTTTCGGTTCTGATATTATGCCTGACGAAAAGTCATGTAGATTGGTTTCCATGGTAGCAAGAAAAAAAAAAAACCAGACCTGTTCTAGGTGATGGCATTCAGTGCTTCTCAGGACCTCTCACTGTCCTGCTCCATATGCCAGAACAATTTCACCTAGCCACAATACATGGAAAGAAAATGCACCAAAATCTACTCTATGTTAAATAAGTCCATAAGCAATTCATATCAATACAGACGGGAAACAACAACTTAATATTTATGACAATGCCTACAGTAAGCCTGGTACTGTGTCAATAGGAAAGGAATGCTATAGTGTATAAAAGCTGAAGCCCATAATATTAAGTGATCCAGTCTGCAGATCCACAACTGGAACCCTAGCTTGTGGTTATGTTTTGTTTTGTTTAGCTGCACATTGTCATAACATTATAGCACAACATTCAGTCCCTGCCCACAAGGGCAAATAGCAGACAATAAAGCAAAGCATTCACAGCTTATATACAAGTGATCTGAAAGTCTTAACTGCAACCCGACCTTCTTTACTCCACATACTGCAGTATTAAAGAGCAAAGTTTCAAAAGCTGCCAATAGAGGGCGCAATACAAGTCAGCCCATTGCTTCAAAATGGCTTCAAGCTATAGCAAAGTTGATTAAAACGAAAGAGGACTCAAAATTGTTTTAAAAAGTAATCGCTGGAGATTTCTGTGCACTCATATGGCATCATATCTCCAAAGGCAACACTTTTAGCATGGCTATTAGTCCGCTTCACATCTCTGCTCGATGCTTCAAATGCTCGAGATTCAACGCCAGAAGCCTTGAGCCCATTTGTACAAAGCAAGGTTTTCAATAAGCATTGATACAGTAGAAAAAAATGTTTTTTTTGTTTTGTTTTTGTTATTTTTTGCATAGCATTTGGCATTGCTGTACTTGTAATCATGTGCATTTATTTGACTCACTGATAAATGTGAATGCCAAATGCATTATTGTTTTTGTCAAATTGTTACATCATTTCTGAAACTGGAAACCGATTTGTCATGAGTGAAATCCTTGCTTGTGTAGAGTATATTAGAATAGGAGATAAATGCAACAATCATCTAAGAAATCCTAATATAAGAGTAGTTAATATATAGTAGAAATTCAAGGCAGATATGGCAATAGTATTCCCACAAAGCTTTGAATCAATCATGCAATCTTTGAAAACAGAAGGGAGAGTAGAGGAAAGATTTTTTTTGTGGAAAGTGAATAGATGTTTAGCATCATTTTCGCTCCTGGTAGGTCCGCTTTGACGTGGTCGTGGGTAAGAGAATATGAGGGCGTTTATGAGGGGAAGGTCACAGCTCTCGTGGCCACCATTTTATGTGGGGGAAACAGCTCCCTTGATGACTGGCTCCCTGTTGAGGTACGTAGCCCAGTAGACTAAGTTGAAAGTGCCAAAAAGAACAGGGAAGACTATCCGGGACATCTTGTCAATTTTGCTGATGCTGTTGTACGTCTTTTTGGGGTCCATGGCGGCTTTGGTCTCAGCGGTCTTCAGCTGCACGGCCGTGCTGTTGGAGATGGTTGCGATGGCCGCGTCCTTGTTGATGTTTGCAGTGAAGTTCACCCCGGTGGAGCACGCATTGTTGGGCTTCTTGGACAGTGCTAGTGGATCTTTCTTCTGTTGGTTGGAAACACGAAGAAAGTGAAGTTACAACCGAGCCACGAGTCTCAGAGGTGAGGCGCATGGTGCAGCATGAGGACCAGGCCGCCCTCGTCTGATCTGGGGGCTGTAAAGAAGTCTGCGACCTTCCTGTTGGAGGCGAACTCCATGCTGCTAACAAAGAACTCTGAATACGAGACAATAGCATCTGCAGAACAAGCTCGAAAGATTTATAAAGCGTGTCCATAGTAATAGAAGAGCGGAGGCGATGATTTAAAAGGACTTGCCAGCAGACTGGAGTGAACCTGTCTCATCTACACTGTGTGAACTAAAGGACTACAGATGTCTCTTATACGTGAAATGGCATTAAGGTTTTGTTTTGAAAGTCTGGTTCAGCGTATCTCCAGTGCTGCTTGGCTTGCACACTAAAGCTTGTCCTCATAAAAATATATAGTCATCAGCCCTATTAAACAAATCGCAGGGTTAGAT